>CM060908.1:305963430-307213430 GCA_030737815.1 Allium fistulosum | reverse complement strand
AGAAGGAAAGAGTTGGAGAAGATGAAGAGAAGGCTTACCAATAGCTTCTTCTTGAATTTGGAGATAGAACTTGGATTTGCAAAGATGATTAGGGCTTTGAATTTCCTAATTCGTTTTCTCTTCCCCCATTTTTGATAAATCTTGAGTTGTATTAGGAAATGGAAGTGAATGAAGAGAAGTGGGGGTGGAGCTAGGGGCTTGTGTTAGGATATAGGGCTGAAACCCAAACTAATGCCCTAAGTGAAAAAGTAGCAAAATTCTACTATCTCCAAACATATCGAAGTTTATACTCAAAAAGGTCGCAAACGGCATTTTGAACTCAATGGAGGTGGTCTCGAGTCCAAATTCGATTGTTTGCAAAAATTAGCTTTTCGTGACTAAAATCCGACGAACGATGTTATATTTAAATAAAATATTTAAATATGCAATCGATAAATATGCGGGTTGTTACAACCATTTACTCAATAGTCTTAGATAAAACTCAATAGGTTATTCATACATCCTAAGCAATTAGAAGTATCTTTTCCCAAACAACCATAAACCAAAACAAACAATAGATTTCTAACATTATTTAAGTTTATTCTTATTAATTTCTTTTCACAAGATTTGTTGTTCATTTTTCTTTCCTTCATTCAGTGATTACTTTCTTTAAATTTTACATTTACTTCTTACAAAATCTTATTCCCATTCATTCGTTCAGTGGTTATTTCATTTATTTTCATTTATTACTTACAAAAATTCATTTTCATTTATTCATATCCTGTCAATTTCTTTTATTGCATTACATTCATTTTATTATTTACTTTAATTATAAATAGTTTCAATATTAACTTAAGTTCAAAATCCTTTACTTATAGTACTCCTTTTCTATTTCATTTAATTAGTAGTATTACAATTTTAACTCAAGTTTATAACTATTTTCATATCAAATTTCTTATTTATAAAAGTAAATTTCATTGAACACTTCCATTACATAAGTTTTACTTGTAAAAATTTCCATTACATATTCTTTTAACATTTCAAATTTTTATAATTGGTAAGTTATATATATATATATATGTCTTTAAGAATGCAATTGAAAGTTACACAAGTTTGACTTACTTATTTTAATTAACTTAAGGTTCAATAGTTATCATTTCTTATTTTCATATTCTTTTCGTTTACAGGTTACAAATTTCAAATTCCTTGTATATTTCAGTTATAACTTAGCGTATCATTTCTTATTTTTATTTAGAGGTTTCAATTATTAAATAGTTAATTTTTTTATTCCATTTCAATAATTGAAATCTCTAATTCATAGAAATTTAAGAACTAAATGTCAGGTTCCATTTCAAATCATTTAAAATAATATATATATATACACTCATAACTTTTATATCCAATCATATTTAAACTTTAAAAATTTTATTTTTTTATCAAAATAGATCTGTAGTAAAACTACTACAATGGCCATCCCACTTTGAAACTTGAAAATGAACGTCGATGATGCGTGCACTCATCACCGAAATTATTTTCCAGCGACAGAGAGGGGAGTACAGAACTTATTTATTTCCAAAATTTCTAAAAAAATTCTTTCAAATCACATTGAAATATTAATACCAGAAAATACTTCTAAATAATATTATTATTGTATTCCAAAGTCATTCGAAAGAAATTTTCAAAACCCCTGGAACTTAAGTTCTAAATTTCCAATTTACATTTATTTTATTTACAATATTCATTTCAACTACTCTTTATAAATTTCACTACCTAACAGACAAATATATTACAACCAAGAATATCATTTATAAAATTTATTATTTTATATACAAAAATATATAATAGGCAAAATTATTTCATTTACCTATATTTCAAAACAAATATTGTGTCGGTCTATCCTATTAAGTGTATAGAAATCCCTACCAATGTCATAGCGTCCTATGCACCAACCAGAATTTATAAATACAAAATGGAACAAATTAACACAATATAAAAACCTTATATAACACTAACAAATACGCTCTCTCATATATATACACTCAGCGACTCATTCTAGGGTACTACTACCCTATTTAATATGAGTCAAACCCCACAAAGCTAAGGTTATCGCTAAACTAAAGCTCTGATACCAACTGTAACATCCCGCCTTTTTGTACACTTTAAGCTGACACGCATGCCAGACTTCAACCATTCAAAAGGGCAGATTATTATTGGGATAAATAAGAAAAAGCAGAGAAAAAACAAAACAGAAGCTCGCAGCGGAATGACAAAATGTAATAATCAAAATAATAGTTCATGAAGCTGTTTACAAAACATGGATTATACTTATACAACACAGAATCAGAGTTACACATATCAAAGGTAAACAAATAATTCAGCGGAACAGTATGAATGCAGTGGAATAAATATTGTAAATAATAGTAGTACAAATCTTCGTCTTCGTCCTCCAGAAATAAGGTCTTTAAATCCTAAAATGCTCGGGCTGACCCGAGCGAATTGAAAAGACAAAACATTCGAGTCAGAACTAAAAGATCTTATGTAAGTTAAAATAACGGTAAATAAATATGAGTGTAAACGGCGTCGGAGATGTTTACGGGGTTTGACATCTCTTATCCAGTGTCTAACGTGAGTGCAGTAACTTAAGAGATGTTCGGGATTCACATCTCCTAAGGATCCGTTAAACTATCTACTATGTAGTACAATACGCTATTATAATATGTCTACAGTAAGATAAATTATTAAAATAGCGTTAAGGCGTTACATTTTCCCCCTTAACACATTTTTATATATTACCATAGTCTATACAGTACCGTAATCCCATCCATACTGGACCCCGTCAGAGGGCACTCCATAGGTATGGCACAAAACAAACTCGTAGTGGTCTCGATAGGGTAGGTGACACGGCAAAACTAGGCAATGCCAGGGTAGATATACCAATTACACATCCGGACTGGTGGTAACGCATAGCAGCTACTACCGCCCACCTCGGAACACACTTCCAAATCAAAAATCGAGGGTGTCCCCCAAATCAATCATAAAGTCAGAATATAGTATCGAAGGAGTGTGCCCGATCGGAGGAATGACCTCACTTGGCCCGTCGATTGCTCCTGTTTTAGCCACCTTAAGCTAACTCATGGGAGTCAGGTCCACGTATATACCTCATATAGGATCGTCGCCAACCATCCTACTTCATTCTGGAATCTCCACCGCGTACACAGTTGTCAAAGTGGTTTTCGGTATTGGTAGAGAGTATGACAATATCCAATCCCAGTCTCTTTAACAACCAATCACTTATTACACACCGGATGGTTCTTTTACATTTCCAAAATCATTTCATAATTGATATCAAAATATCATATTCAATTCTAATCATATCATTTTCGAAATCATTACTTACTTCCAAAATTATATCACATTGAAATTATAGTTCGAAATTATATTTCCTTTCAAAAGTCATATTTCCAAAATAGGCTAAACTCTCATTTCAAAATATCATATTAAACCAAATATGTTATTTAAATCCCAACTTAGGTTATAATGTCGCTTAACCACATTCACTTAAAAATCGAGAATCTGAATATAACCCATCCATTTTACTTAGTTTGGAATTTAGAAGAAAATAGTTTAAATAGTTATAATAGTTAATATAGATTTAAAATAGATTAAATAGCTTTAAAATATATTAATTAGATTTAAAATAAGTTAAAACAGATTAATTAATTTAAATAAATTAAATGGTTAAAAATAGGTTAAAATGATTTAATATGATTAATACAGGTTTAAAATAGTTTAATACTTTGAAATCTTAATAATTAGAAATTTTGAAATAAAAATCTATTTATAAAACAGTTTATATTAAAACATGAATTTGGAATTAATATCAAATTAAACTATTCATTTCATTTCAACACATTTGGACCATTTTCAATTTCCAAGTCAACAAACCAAATTCCAAACCTTTAAATTTAACATTTCGATAAACTATTGAATTTTATATTGTTTCAATCCATGTTCAAATATCAATTCGGATTACTCCAATTTCAAAATATTTCAAAGTTATTTTCAAACAACTTCAATAACTTAATTTCGATAGAATTTCGTTATACTTAAAAGTTTAACTTTAAACTTCCGATTTAATTTCTTAAAGCAATTCCTTTTAAAGCATTTCACATTTCAACACAAAACTTGATTTTCCAATAATACTTCAATTTACATAAATCAAATTTTATTTCAAAATATCATTTAATTAAATTCAAAAATTAAGGATTTTAAAATCATTTAATTTAACTAATCCGGTGTCCGTATATAATTTCTCTGCCCTAGGGTCAAGTGATACCGATATTTATCATTTCAATCCGCAATTTAAAATGTTACGGTTATATATCATTTCAAACCGCAATCCCGAATTAATAATAAAATCCATAAAATCGCTCGAGCCTATCATTTCAATCCATAACGATTTTTCCTTAATCTATTGATCATTCGGGTATGTATCATTTCAACCCATAGTGAACTTGCAGTTTATAACGATATAAAATAAAACATCCATTCATCCAATATCAACAATCAACACCCATCATAGTCATCATCCAAATCAATCAATCAATATTAATATAGAACTGATAATCAATAGCAGGTATTTAACTGGCAACTTATATTTAATAATAAATTAAATAACGATTTAATTCAAATAAATCCAAATTAACTGAGATGGTGATTAAAATATACCAGACAGCCATAAATAAATTTCTAATCACATCATAAATGTAATTTAACAAACATAAGAAATTTTAGAATTTGTGAGTGGGTTAAAACACTCACCTTTGAATTTAAATCGAATTTAAATCCAATTTAAGCCCAAAATTTGAACGGTCTCAGAATTCATTCAAACCAGCGTCAAAATGTCCGAAATTTAAATACGATCTTAACAAAAGAAACCCTGTGTAAATCGAACATCGTATGAGAAAGTTATTAACAATAGAACATTTAAAATTTAAATTAGAGCAAAATAAAATAAATAAGGAAATAAAACAGCGTACATGTCACCCGTCATCTCTCTCCAGCTAACCCTAGCCGAAAAATTAACGGCCTCGACCCTGATATCGCGCTCGAAACCGCGGCCTGCCATCGTCGTCGTTGATCCATGGATGTGTGCACCTGTACCTACCTCACCTACCAAGCCTTCCCTCGCCGACGACCCCACGGAACGACCCAAAATTCCCAGTGAACGGAATCCGTTCAACTCGACTTCCCCGTTGCTACAGTGAACCAACGATCACCAAACTTTGGTCGAGCCTTGCCCTCATCGTCCCTTCCAACTTTCCTTCAGGCGCCATCGTCCATCGTCGACTGTAGGCGAAGAATTTTGACGAGCTAGATCCCGTGGTTATTGGCGATTTCCGGCCAAACGGTGATTCGAATTGGAAAATGAAATGCAGATCTGAGATGCGTTCGACGAGAGCTTCGAAAATGGTATATAATTTGATAGGTTTTGGAGGGGTTTGAATTTTTGATTTGGTTTTGAATTGCACTTGAATTTGGAATTTGTTTGTCTGCCATTGGGATGAGGAGTTGAGAAGGAAATGTACGTACAGACAAATAGAAATAAGAAATAGCCTAGGGTTTATAACGAGCTATTTATAGGAATAGCTGAAATAGAAAAGAATGGACCAGATCGAATTGGAAATTGAGCGATAAACGACCCGAAAAACCCGTTATGCCTTCGGAACGAAAATGGGTCAACCCATATATCAAAATAGATATTTTCAATATATTTAAAATCAATGGAACAAGTTTCAAGTCCTAATTTCATTGTATAAAGAAGTTATGTTAAAATCAGCTTATTTCAAATTGATTTCAATTAAATTGATTTCTAGGCATTTCGAGTCCGTACGATCAAACGACAAGTCCGATTGCTATGAAACTTGAAATCCTATAATAATTCACTGTTACGGATTCGATAAAACTGGTTTCGTCGAAATCCGAGACAGTTGCCAAAAATGGTTATTTCCACGTTAATTAAATAAATTAATAATTAAATTAATTAAATCACTTTCAATTCCAATTTAATAATTAACATATTTTATCAATTTTGATTACCTAGACATTTATAATAATTTAAAGTAAATTTACATATCAATTTCAGTGTTGATTATTTCAATAATTACAGCGTTCAAATTTAACTGCAATTAATCCAATTAATTAAAGTTTAATTCTAAATAAATTGATTTTATTTGATTCAAATCTTTATACTCAATCAATTATTATTCTATAAACATAGCTAACATTTGGTTTACATTTCATACATCAATATCCTCCAATTTCCATCTTTTATTTGTATTAATTACAAATTTTCAACTATATTGAATTTTGTCAATTTCTCACATAAAATAAAATTTAAAATCCCAAATTGATTTATTATCTTGATTTCACTATTTATTAAATCAATTATTAAAATATGAATATGATTAACATTTCTATTTATTTTATTACATTCATAATTTACAGTCATTGTCTTAATCTTACATTAAAGTTCATTTAATTCTAATTGATTTCCCATTTTAATTTAATAGACCAAATAAACAGGTAACTTATAACAATTGTTACTGTAACTTTTAACTACACTTATGAATTCATTCTACACAAACAAATGTTACAATCGTTATAAAAACTGATTTTATTCGATCACCATTTATTATGCTATTTCATACATTAATTCAATATTTACATTTTTTTTGCTTTGCCAAAAAAATATTTACATTTTTTTTTCTTTCATTTAATTTATAGCCAAGTATAATCTTTCAATCACATTATTTAATTGGAATTCCATCAACTTGTTAATAATTAACTTAAGTTAACATTGTTACAGTTCATTCTAGTTATTATTTCATTAGTAAATCTAAATTTTTTATTTCTTTCAATATTTAATTACCAAAGTCTTATTAAATTAATAAATTTAATTTATCAAAAACTACGGGTCGTTACTCATGCTCATGTGTCTCGTACTGGGATTTCTATCACATTTCAACATTGATTCTCTTCATTAGTAATAACGACGAAAATCTTCTTTATGCTTTCGATGGTATTTTTAACTACAGCTTGATAGGTCCAAGCGCTTAGTAGTATTTTTCCTGAAAGCCATCATAATTCTTTGGAATTTCTCATTTGAAGTGATCCAAGGACTAATTCTTTTGATTTTAGTATTTACCATTTCAAAAAGTGTCTCTGTCGACTACCTGTAAGCCTTTCCTTAAAGTGGATTTCCACTTCTTCTTCTTAAACCGAAACTTGGTTGGAAACAAATAGCAAAAGGTATGGAACAAAGGTCGGACAGTCAGTCTCTTGCTAGAGCTAAAAATATCGGTGTGATTTTTCATCACTCCCAACACCCTAAATTTCTGAAAGTAAACTACGTTGTTAAAATAAAATAGTTCGACCAAAGACTGGGTGCTGAGGCCGAAGATAGACAAAAAAGAAAAGTGTTGAAATAGTGAAGACACAAGATTTTATAGTAGTTTGGGAGGTGGGTCCCAACATCCGCTTTTAAAAAGTTCATTTAGTTCTTTGGTCAACAACCAAAAGGCTATACAATGCTAATGTGGCAATGTCCGCCATTAATGAGTTATAATCAAAAGCTTGAGGTATAAAAATGAAAATGAGACTACAAGTGATTTTAGCTAATTTTTTCTCTTTTTGTTGTCTTAGATCGTCATCCCCTATCCAAAGGTTGGATCTTAAGTAGTTAATTTAAACTAGTGTCTAGAGTTCGGCGCAATCATATATCGTTATCCTGGAAAAGGATATCTGGACCGTTGTTCTAAGTAGTTAATTTAAACCAGCGAGGGTATTTTGATAATTTTACTAACATTAACATGCGCTCTTAGAATATATGTCAATAAATCGTAACCGCTGTAATACACGTCGGAGCGGCCGTTTTTAAATGTGGAAACGAGAAAAGTAAAAAAGAAAGAAATTTCAAAAAAAGATGGATGTAAAAAGTAGTTTCTAAAAGGGAAGGATGTAAAACAAATAAGTTTAGAAAAAATGGATGTGTCTCTAATTTCCACTTAAAAAATATATTTTTTGGATCAGATAATATATAATATATTTTATAATTATTATACTATATCAAAATGTTTATATTTCGAAATTTTGAATTATTCAAAACTTAATTAATTCGATCGAAAATAATTTAAATAAAATTATTTTAAATGTTAGCGGCTAAAGCATTTAAAATTTTAAAAATTATAATAAATATTTTTAATAAGCCAAAACATTTAAATTTTAAATTAATATAAATATACACAGTCGAAAATAAAATTGATTATATATATTTATATAACTTATTTAATAATTTTCCTACAATAAATAAAATTAGTTTTAACTATTTATTTACATATATATTTTCAAAATGTATATATTTATACATTTAATATAAAATATATTTAGATGGATAATTGAAATGACCCTCCTAATTTCCACCCTAATTTCATAAGGATTTTTTTTTTGCTAAGAGATGATATACAGATATATCATTCTTTACAAATATATTTCCCAGGGTCATTTTCTTTTTCTAATAAACAAAATATATCCAGGATCAAAATAACTTACCAATATAAATATATCAGTGTATATCTAATATCATACACATACATGTGAAGATGTATGTGTTCTTCTTGTTTAAATTCAGAGTATATACTTTATCTTTTTTTTGTACAAGAACATCCTGTTTGATTTAGATTTTTAGCATTTCAGATTAATTATTGCACCCTGATTTTTGGGCCTAAAATCCACTGGAAACATGTATTTTAGTCTGTCATTATAATTTAGAAATGATCAAGTAATAATCAGTGGTAAACAAGCTTTCAATATAGATGATTGTGTTAAAGTCTGGATAGTATCAAATTCAGTATAAAAGAAAGTGGATCCTAAGTGAACACAAGCAACATCTAGGCGTAATGGAAACGCGCCTAACTTATACACAAGAGGTCACTGGTTCGAGTACTATGCAGGTCGGTTCAAACACAATTTTTGTTTTTCTTCTTTTTTTTTCCTGTATGGTTTGAAATCTGATATCTACCTATCTTTGTACATATATATTTAATGTTTGCCTATAACCTAACATACAAAACAATTCTTCTTACTTTACTATTTTTGAATCCCATTCCTATAGCTGTTCTAGGAATTATAATTATATTTTTGCTCAAATATCAACATGTACACAGATATACATGTACATGTCAATATCTCTGCCTATTTTCCAGAAAACTGGGTGAAACAATTACTAAAGGTACTAAGCTTTGAAATGCACTTTTATTCTCAGAATACAATCTATCATGATCAACCAATACTTCATTCATTTGGAGCTGGTTAACTCATGAATCCTGTATCTACCACATTAGTTCAAAGCAATGGAGATACCTTTCTTTACATTCTGTCTGAAGCTTTTAGAAAAACATTTTACTTTTCTCAATACAATTCAGAAATGAATTCAAACTTATTTACAAAGCATTTCAGTAAAAAGAAAATAAAATCCTTTAAGTTTTCTTCTTGCTAAATCCAGATTTTGTTCTAAAACTCAGTGCTCTGTTATGTCACAAGATTAGCTAATACATATATGAATTATGCTATCACATAATTGTATATTTCTTCCAGATTTTTATTTATATGAACATACTTGAGCATATTTCTCTTGTTTATATTTCAGACACCACCTCAAAAACAAATCAAACCTTAACACACAACCATTTCAACAGAACAACAAATTTTAATCTGACACTTTACAGATCATAAGGGCAACTTGATCACTAACCATAAAATATTCAATACATGACTGGAAATCTTAGAAACATAATATTTTTCCTGAATACATGCAGATATAATCAATTTAAGCTCTTATTGAAACTAGCTAGCATGTTCATTCACTCCTCCATAATAGCCATTACTTCATTTTTACTTAGTGCCCGGGTTACCTGAAAGAGCAGGAGTGGCTGCCTCATTTTAAAATGAGACACCCCATATGCCATGAGCAAACAAGGGTCAGATCTATGATTTGGTATGAGTAACATCAATACATTCATGATACTAAGCAATAGAGAATATAAGAGTACTAACTTGTTATTTAAACAAATTTCTGCAATTAATTATTTTAACATAGTATAATTAAGTTGATTCAGGTATGATATATTCATTTATCATTCTTACATTTGCATACATAATCATGCAAACATATTTATCTATTTGCAACAATTGCATTCACTGGAATCATCTTGGTTCCATACCATTCAACCTAAGAAATATCCATATTCCTATTTCTTTATTTACAGGTTGTATAATTCAATTTAAATCCCTGCCTCATCTGCTATTAAGGAATCACTGGGACACATTGCAATGAACTAATTCACATCATTGCACAAAGATCTCAGGGCTTAAACAAACCATGTGCCAACTTGCATACTTCAAATATGACAAGCATTCCAGCAGTCTTCTTGGCCTTCCCTTCCCTAGTTTATTTACTAGTGTATTGTCTTAAATTCTATCATCAAATATGCTAAGTGAACATGTCACTGCAAACATGGAAACATCCATAAATTTTTCCTAGCATAATTCTCCTCAGAAATAAGCAGACAGTTATTTCCTAAATGAGGTCAATATGTCTTGATCTTAGTAAAACATAAGAATATTTTCAACTGTGAAAAGAGGCATGGCATGTTATATTGATCTGCAAGCCTTTATGATTGATTCAGATTCAAGATCTGGTTCAATCATAATTTTAGCTTGTGGGTTTCTTCCTTTTTTTTTGATTTGATTAAGGGCTCAGCACTTAGAAAATTTCTATTGCACCCTTAACATTTTTCTTTTCAAGCCTCAGCACTTATACCAAGTATAATGCAGCTCCAATCATTTTTATAAAGTTTCCATGCCATAGATCTATAACAGTTGAGAGTATTCTCTATATAATTTTTAAGATCCTAGACTTCAACTTTTGTGAGTATAAATAAATCAGTATGATACATATCCAAAGACAAATGTCTCAACCAAACAAAGATCATCAAAATCATCCATATCAAATCATATCAGATTTAAAATAAGACATCAAAAAAAACATTGATGAAATCATAAACATCATAACCAGAAATATATAAATGGCAATATAAAAAGTGGCTGCCTCAACTCAGGTCTTAATGCCATGAACTCAGTGAGATTACTCACCTAAATGTTTCTTCTTATTAATCCAGAAAATTCTTGTTTGAGTGTTTTCTCCTTCCTTCCAATATTTTCTTCTTATTTTTTGTTTTTGTGCAGCCCGGGGTAAAGACAATTCTACTGTCTATTTATATACATTTTTCCTCTAGGGTTTTGTTGAAACAGAATTCCATTTCTGTCCTGGCTAGCATCATGCATTTTTCATTCATAATACCCCGGCCATATTAACCAATTTAAAGGCTGCATTTTCTTCCTTTTACTTTACAGAAAATGGCCACTCACCTAGTCATGTTAAAAGTGTGACTATCTTATTTTATTTTTCAATTATTTCTGAAAATCCCCTTTGCTATTTTTGCCTATACAAGCTTATTAACTTGTATCACATTTCATGTCATTTTAATGTCATTGTTTTACTTGCTTATATATATATACTTTTCAGTACTTAAAAATATATATATATATATGTACACATATCTTATCTAGGCTTATTTGATTTCTCTTTAATTTCAGAAGCATGTGCACCTATATGTATACAGGTTTACTAATATACATAATTTTCTCTTCTGGGTTTTAAATAAAATTTGTTTACTGATTTAAAGTAAAACCTACTTTTCTTATTTTCTAAGATGATCCATATAATTCCAGAAATCAAATATCCATGTTGCAAAATCATGTTTGTATTGCTTTTCAATTCTTGTTTTAAATCCAAGAAATCTGGAGTTCTTCCTTGTGCCATTTCAGTGTGCACGTGCACACATATACTTGCACACTATTTATTCCAGAAATTTCACCATATTTAAATCTAAATATTTCAAAAAATTAAATCATTTTACAAAAATGATTTTTCACAAAATTTTGGGGTATTACATTCACCCCTCCTTTTAGGAATTGTGTCCTCACAATTTTTCTAACATTTATAGTAAGCATCTTTTTCTTTTCTGAAAACTCATCAAACATATGCATAAGCAAACAAATTCAACCATATCAACCATGCATAACAAAAATTTTCCAGAGAAAAAAAAATTACCTTTTAATTTGCAAAAAGCTTAGGATAATCCCTTCTAATCTTATCCTCTAACTCCCATGTGCAGTCATTAGGATCACTACTCCACTGGATCTTAACTAGTTTCAAGGTTTTGCTCCTTAATTTCTTTTCTTCCTTGGCTATAATCCCCACTGGTTCTTTTTCATAAACCAAGTCAGGGTTTATTTGAATTTTGGTAGGCTCTTCCAAAATGTCTTCTTTATCATGTACCCATCTTCTAAGTTGGGACACATGAAAAACATTATGCATTGCTTTCATTTCCTCTGGTAGTTCTAATTTGTAAGCCAATGAACCAATTCTTTCCAGAATTTTATAGGGTCCAACATACCTTGGTGTAAGCTTACCTTGCTTGCCAAATCTCATGACTTTCTTCATAGGTGAAATCTTGATGAAAACAAAGTCTCCCACTTCATATTCCACTTGCTTTCTCTTCCTATCTGCAAATTTCTTTTGCCTATCTTGAGCTGCTGCTATTCTTTTTCTTATTAACCCAATTTTCTCTGTAGTTTCTTTAACATAATCAGGTCCAAGAATAGCCCTTTCTCCAGCCTCTACCCAGCATATAGGTGATAAACATGGCTTGCCATATAAGGCTTCAAATGGTGCCATCCCTATGGTGCTTTGGTAACTGTTATTGTATGTGAATTCAGCTAGATGGAGGTGGTCTTCCCAGTTGCCTCCAAAGTCCAGTGTACATGCTCTCAACAAATCCTCTAAGAATTTGTTCACCACCTCAGTTTGACCATCTGATTGTGGATGGTAGGCAGTGCTTAAGCACAATTCACTCCCCATAGCCTCTTGAAAACTTTTCCAAAACCTTGAGGTGAAGATGGTATCCCTATCACTCACAATGGTTTTGGGTATGCCATGCAACTTTACTACTTCTTTCATGAATATTTGAGCCAATTTTGGAGCATTTCTTTCTGATTTAACTGGGATAAAATGTGCTACCTTAGTTAGCCTATCCATTATCACCCATATACTTGTGTTTCCCTTCTTAGATCTAGGAAGACCATCTATGAAATCCATAGATATATCCTCCCACTTCCACTGTGGTATGCTAAGGGGTTGCAATAGTCCTGATGGCCTTTGTGTCTCAGCCTTGACTTGTTGGCAAGTCATGCACCTTGCAACATATCTGGCCACATCTGACTTCATCCCCTTCCACCAAAGATTTCTTTTCAAATTTTGATACATCTTGGTGCTACCTGGGTGTATGGAGTATTTACTCCTATGGTACTCATTTAATATTTCCTCCTTCAATTCTATATTTTCTGGAACACATATCCTATTTTTATTCCTTAAATAACCATTTTTATCAATTTGATAATTTATTACTTCCTCCCCTTTTGATATGAGCATTTTCCTTTCCACCATGTTTAGGTCTTGTTCCTGCATTTTCCCAATCTTAAAAAGTAAATCTGATTGCAGAGATATCATACTTAATTTTCCTTTACCTTCACCTTCTTCAATGGACATCATTTGTACCTTACTGTTTTCCTCAATTTCCAAATCAGTAAGTATAGACAAATCCTTAAACTCTTCCATCATCAACATGGCTACCTTGGCATGTTGTCTACTCAAGGCATCTGCAACTTTATTTGCCTTGCCTGGTGTATACAGTATATCTAGATCATAGGCAGCTAGGAACTCTACCCATCTATGTTGCCTCATGTTCAAATCTTTTTGTGAGAATAAATATTTCAGTGCCTTATGATCAGTGTACAAAATGAATTTGGCACCTAACAAATAATGTCTCCAAAGTTTCAAAGCATACACAACTGCTGCTAGTTCAAGATCATGGGTTGCATACCTGGTTTCATGTGGCTTTAATTGCCTAGATGCATAGGCTACCACCTGGTCTTGCTGCATCAACACAGCCCCTAACCCAGAGCCACTTGCATCAGTGTACACAACCAAATTTTCATTTCCTTCTGGCACTCTCAATACTGGTGCATTAATCAGGGCTTCTTTTATTTTGATAAAAGCTTGCTCACATTTTTCTGTCCATACAAAGGCTTGGTTCTTTCTAGTTAAATTGGTAAGTGGTGATGATATTTTTGAGAAATCTTTTATGAATCTCCTATAATATCCTGCCATCCCCATAAATGATCTAATCTCACTGATGGTGCTAGGCCTTTTCCATGCTTGGATTGCCACTACCTTGTTAGGGTTTACTGATATTCCTTTGGCAGAGATAACATGCCCAAGAAAATGTACTTCTTCTTTCCAAAATGCACATTTTGAAAATTTTGCCTTTAAATCATTTTCCCTTAGCCTTGACAAAACTAAATGCAAATGATTTTTATGCTCTTCCACTGTCTTGGAATAAATCAAAATGTCATCAATAAAAATCAGTACAAACTTGTCTAAATAATCTCTAAATATTCTATTCATCAAATCAACAAAATATGAAGGAGCATTTGTCAAACCAAATGGCATAACCAAAAATTCATATAAGCCATATCTTGTGTTAAATGCAGTATACTTAACACTTGAGTCTTCAACCTTCATTTGATGGAATCCTGATGCTAAGTCTAGCCTAGAAAATATTTTAGCTTCACTGAGTTGGTCAAAGAGATCATCTATTCTAGGCAATGGGTATTTATTCTTGATGGTTACTTTATTTAGTTCCCTGTAATCTATGCACATTCTCAAGGTACCATCATGTTTTCTTACAAACACTACTGGAGAACCCCAGCAGGAATTGCTTGGCCTTATAAATCCCTTGCCTTCTAATTCTTCCAACTGATTTTTCAATTCTTTCAGTTCACTTGGCCCCATTCTATAAGGTTTCTTGATTATTGGACTTGCTCCTGGAATGAGATTAATTTGGAACTCAACTGGTCTGTGGTGTGGAACACCCTTAACTTCCCCAAACACATCCAAGTATTCATTAACTATGGGAATTTCTTCAATTGTTAGTTCACTCGGATCTTTTTCTAAGTCAACTAAATGATACAATTTCCCTTCCTTAGCTATTTCACATAGAACTGTAATCCTCTGGCCTCTAGAATTTTGCAATGATATGGTGGATGAGTCTAAATTAATTATGGCTTTAAATTGCCTTAACCAATCTACCCCCAATATAACTCCTATATTTGGGTAATTTAAAACATATAAATTGGAAATAAAAATATTTCCTCCTATGTTTAACTCCACATCCACACAATTCATGTTCAAAACACTAGAACTCCCTAGGGGACTTTGTACAAGCAATGGGGTTTCAACCAATATGCAGTTTAATTTTAACACTTTAACTAATTCATAGGAAATCAAAGAGTGTGTTGCTCCAGTATCATATACTACTGGTATGGGTATGGCACAAATGAGTAATGTACCTTCCACTTGGCCATGATTTTCAGCATCAATTTTCACTGCAGATTTGCCTTTTCCTTCCAAAGTTGCCAATTTCCCCTGCTGTTTATTCTCAGGACAGTTCCTCTTCATATGCCCCTCTTTCCCACATAGGTAGCATTTGAAGGCTCCTCCTTTTAACTCTGGGCACCTTGGTTTGATGTGTCCTTCTTTTCCACAATGATGGCAAACCAATTTCTTCTTAGTATCATTGGCTTTTGTGTCTTTACTCTTCCTGTTGTCTGCCTCCTCCTTCTTTTTATCATAAGGGTGATATCTTCCCTTATCCTTCTTGTTGTTGCTCTTAAAATTCCTATATTTCTCTCTTTCTTTGTCATGTTGTTCCAGTTTCAAAGCCAGATCAATTACTTGATCAAATGTTCTATCTGCATAAGGTAGCATAGCTCTGCTAAGTCCTGGGTTCAGTCCTTTTATATACCTATCATTTTTGGATTCTTCATCTGCCACTAACATTGCTCCATAATTGGATAGCCCCTCAAACTTTTGAGTGTATTCAGTGACATTCAAAGTTCCCTGCCTAAGTTTGATAAATTCTTCAAGCAAAATGGTCTTGGCTGATGCTGGTACAAATCTTGCCTCCAACATCTCCTTGAATTGATTCCAAGTGATTTCATTTTCATTTCTTCCAGCTATGATCACCTCCCACCAGCTTAAAGCTACCCCTTTCAGTTGTCTAGAAGCTACTTGCCTCTTCCTTTGGTCATCCAACTGCATGTCATTGAAAATCCTATCAAGTGTTCTCAACCATGCTTGAATTTCCATCACACTCTCTGTTCCTTCAAAACTCTTGCCTCCCAAATTGGAATAAGTCTTCAGTAATTTTGAAAGCTCTTCATGTGGGTTCTCAGGCCTATGCCCAATTCCATCTCTTAAAACCCTCACAAATTCTTGCATATCAAGCATTTGAGGTGCACTGGGTCCTGCATTGTGATGAGATCCTCTTCCTACCATGGTCTGCTAACTAAATTCTGGGTAAATGGTATTAGTATATTATGAGTACTTCTATAATTTCTTATCTAAATTATTTCATCCAAAACAAACAGACATAATACATTTCTATAATACTTAACAATCAATGCAACCAAGTGCTCTGATACCAACTGAAATGACCCTCCTAATTTCCACCCTAATTTCATAAGGATTTTTTTTTTTTTGCTAAGAGATGATATACAGATATATCATTCTTTACAAATATATTTCCCAGGGTCATTTTCTTTTTCTAATAAACAAAATATATCCAGGATCAAAATAACTTACCAATATAAATATATCAGTGTATATCTAATATCATACACATACATGTGAAGATGTATGTGTTCTTCTTGTTTAAATTCAGAGTATATACTTTATCTTTTTTTTGTACAAGAACATCCTGTTTGATTTAGATTTTTAGCATTTCAGATTAATTATTGCACCCTGATTTTTGGGCCTAAAATCCACTGGAAACATGTATTTTAGTCTGTCATTATAATTTAGAAATGATCAAGTAATAATCAGTGGTAAACAAGCTTTCAATATAGATGATTGTGTTAAAGTCTGGATAGTATCAAATTCAATATAAAAGAAAGTGGATCCTAAGTGAACACAAGCAACATCTAGGCGTAATGGAAACGCGCCTAACTTATACACAAGAGGTCACTGGTTCGAGTACTATGCAGGTCGGTTCAAACACAATTTTTGTTTTTCTTCTTTTTTTTTTCCTGTATGGTTTGAAATCTGATATCTACCTATCTTTGTACATATATATTTAATGTTTGCCTATAATCTAACATACAAAACAATTCTTCTTACTTTACTATTTTTGAATCCCATTCCTATAGCTGTTCTAGGAATTATAATTATATTTTTGCTCAAATATCAACATGTACACAGATATACATGTACATGTCAATATCTCTGCCTATTTTCCAGAAAACTGGGTGAAACAATTACTAAAGGTACTAAGCTTTGAAATGCACTTTTATTCTCAGAATACAATCTATCATGATCAACCAATACTTCATTCATTTGGAGCTGGTTAACTCATGAATCCTGTATCTACCACATTAGTTCAAAGCAATGGAGATACCTTTCTTTACATTCTGTCTGAAGCTTTTAGAAAAACATTTTACTTTTCTCAATACAATTCAGAAATGAATTCAAACTTATTTACAAAGCATTTCAGTAAAAAGAAAATAAAATCCTTTAAGTTTTCTTCTTGCTAAATCCAGATTTTGTTCTAAAACTCAGTGCTCTGTTATGTCACAAGATTAGCTAATACATATATGAATTATGCTATCACATAATTGTATATTTCTTCTAGATTTTTATTTATATGAACATACTTGAGCATATTTCTCTTGTTTATATTTCAGACACCACCTCAAAAACAAATCAAACCTTAACACACAACCATTTCAACAGAACAACAAATTTTAATCTGACACTTTACAGATCATAAGGGCAACTTGATCACTAACCATAAAATATTCAATACATGACTGGAAATCTTAGAAACATAATATTTTTCCTGAATACATGCAGATATAATCAATTTAAGCTCTTATTGAAACTAGCTAGCATGTTCATTCACTCCTCCATAATAGCCATTACTTCATTTTTACTTAGTGCCCGGGTTACCTGAAAGAGCAAGAGTGGCTGCCTCATTTTAAAATGAGACACCCCATATGCCATGAGCAAACAAGGGTCAGATCTATGATCTGGTATGAGTAACATCAATACATTCATGATACTAAGCAATAGAGAATATAAGAGTACTAACTTGTTATTTAAACAAATTTCTGCAATTAATTATTTTAACATAGTATAATTAAGTTGATTCAGGTATGATATATTCATTTATCATTCTTACATTTGCATACATAATCATGCAAACATATTTATCTATTTGCAACAATTGCATTCACTGGAATCATCTTGGTTCCATACCATTCAACCTAAGAAATATCCATATTCCTATTTCTTTATTTACAGGTTGTATAATTCAATTTAAATCCCTGCCTCATCTGCTATTAAGGAATCACTGGGACACATTGCAATGAACTAATTCACATCATTGCACAAAGATCTCAGGGCTTAAACAAACCATGTGCCAACTTGCATACTTCAAATATGACAAGCATTCCAGCAGTCTTCTTGGCCTTCCCTTCCCTAGTTTATTTACTAGTGTATTGTCTTAAATTCTATCATCAAATATGCTAAGTGAACATGTCACTGCAAACATGGAAACATCCATAAATTTTTCCTAGCATAATTCTCCTCAGAAATAAGCAGACAGTTATTTCCTAAATGAGGTCAATATGTCTTGATCTTAGTAAAACATAAGAATATTTTCAACTGTGAAAAGAGGCATGGCATGTTATATTGATCTGCAAGCCTTTATGATTGATTCAGATTCAAGATCTGGTTCAATCATAATTTTAGCTTGTGGGTTTCTTCCTTTTTTTTTTGATTTGATTAAGGGCTCAGCACTTAGAAAATTTCTATTGCACCCTTAACATTTTTCTTTTCAAGCCTCAGCACTTATACCAAGTATAATGCAGCTCCAATCATTTTTATAAAGTTTCCATGCCATAGATCTATAACAGTTGAGAGTATTCTCTATATAATTTTTAAGATCCTAGACTTCAACATTTGTGAGTATAAATAAATTAGTATGATACATATCCAAAGACAAATGTCTCAACCAAACAAAGATCATCAAAATCATCCATATCAAATCATATCAGATTTAAAATAAGACATCAAAAAAAACATTGATGAAATCATAAACATCATAACCAGAAATATATAAATGGCAATATAAAAAGTGGCTGCCTCAACTCAGGTCTTAATGCCATGAACTCAGTGAGATTACTCACCTAAATGTTTCTTCTTATTAATCCAGAAAATTCTTGTTTGAGTGTTTTCTCCTTCCTTCCAATATTTTCTTCTTATTTTTTGTTTTTGTGCAGCCCGGGGTAAAGACAATTCTACTGTCTATTTATATACATTTTTCCTCTAGGGTTTTGTTGAAACAGAATTCCATTTCTGTCCTGTCTAGCATCATGCATTTTTCATTCATAATACCCCGGCCATATTAACCAATTTAAAGGCTGCATTTTCTTCCTTTTACTTTACAGAAAATGGCCACTCACCTAGTCATGTTAAAAGTGTGACTATCTTATTTTATTTTTCAATTATTTCTGAAAATCCCCTTTGCTATTTTTGCCTATACAAGCTTATTAACTTGTATCACATTTCATGTCATTTTAATGTCATTGTTTTACTTGCTTATATATATATACTTTTCAGTACTTAAAAATATATATATATATATATATATATGTACACATATCTTATCTAGGCTTATTTGATTTCTCTTTAATTTCAGAAGCATGTGCACCTATATGTATACAGGTTTACTAATATACATAATTTTCTCTTCTGGGTTTTAAATAAAATTTGTTTACTGATTTAAAGTAAAACCTACTTTTCTTATTTTCTAAGATGATCCATATAATTCCAGAAATCAAATATCCATGTTGCAAAATCATGTTTGTATTGCTTTTCAATTCTTGTTTTAAATCCAAGAAATCTGGAGTTCTTCCTTGTGCCATTTCAGTGTGCACGTGCACACATATACTTGCACACTATTTATTCCAGAAATTTCACCATATTTAAATCTAAATATTTCAAAAAATTAAATCATTTTACAAAAATGATTTTTCACAAAATTTTGGGGTATTACAATAATGGTTAAATTAGAAAAAAAAATTTGTTTCATATACACCTAGGATTGTTTATATACATATATATCGCACTTGGACATCTTATTGATCATAGGACAAAGTGGTCGATTTTCCTCTTAAAACCCCTACATAAGTTATATGTATATATTATTGTAATGTACATATTGTGAATATCATAACATATTGAAATAAATAAATTTTAAATTAAATTATTAAAAAATTCACTTTAAATATTAACATTAAATAAATATTTTAATTAAATTAATCAAATTAAAGTATTTCAAAATTTCCTTCATTTATTAAAATACTAAATTTTATTTAGTACAAACAAAATATTTACACAAACACAAAAAAAAGTGTTCTACTTGGTGTTATGAAGTTCTAGACATAGTTTTAGAGGTCATGGATTCGAAGCCTCGATACATCAAAATGAGTGCTCCTATTAAAGTATCACTTGTGCTATCAAAAAATTACATAAAGACAAAATATAGATAGTCTGTAATTTAACAAGAGGTAAAAAAATTGAAATCTTCCATTTTAACGTCGGTGTTGGTGTTAGTGCTAGAGATCTAATAACGGTTACTTTAAGAAAACCAATACGTATAAAAATATTAGAAGAACAAAATAGCCAAAGATTTTATCAAATCATGTACAACTTTTCCACAGAATAAAGACGAGATATATTTTTTCTAAAAAATTTAGGGTTTCTTCTGCCATGGGAGAAAACAATCTCTCTCTCAATTCCAAATTCAATCCTTCCCTCTCTCGACCCATTCCTCAAGACAGGCCACCTGAATCTCATATCAGAAAGCCGAATATCATCATAGATAAAGAGGGCTTCCAATTGGTTCAGCCAAGATCGCAAAGAAGATTTCAGCCAAGAAATAATCAGATTCGGTCTCAATCAAATGATGTACAGAGAAAGAAAGATGATCCAAAGACCAACTCCTACCAAGACAGGACCAAACTGATTCAAATCAGTAAACCACCAACAAAGTTCTCTTTGAATAGAGAACTAGGGCAGAAAACTTGGGCTGATATTGTATCTGAGCAATCAAAGGAACCAAGGGATGAAGAATGCAGTCTTGAAACCATTGCTCCCATTCGAATCAATAACAAGAAATATGGTGTTGTTAAGGAGGCAATGTGTAAAAGAGCCACAGAATGCTGGAATAACTCTATTTTGATTTATGTGGTTAGCAGTAAACCATATTTCTTGTTTTTTAAGGAATAAATTAAAAGAGTTTGGAAACCAAATGGTGATTTTGAAATTTTTTCAACGGAAAATGGGTTTTTTATAATCAAGTTTAATGATTCACAAGACTGCAATTCTATCATACAGAATGGTCCTTACTTCTACAACGGCAAACTCATCATCATGAGAAGGTGGACAGAGTCTTTGAAGTTGGACAGAGATCTTCTGTCAACTATGCCGATATGGGTTCGTTTACCCAGTGTAAACCTAAAACCATGGGACAGAGAAGCATTTAGCATCATGGCGAGTATAATCGGAAAACCCATAAAGATGGATGCAACAACTACCATAAAGTCAAGATTGAATTATGCTCGACTTCTTGTAGAAGTTTCTACAACTGATGAACTCCCAAGTGAAATTTGTCTAAATCTTTATAACGGTGAAATCATTACACAAAAAGTTGAATACGAATGGGTTCCACCATAGTGTAGTATCTGTAAGTGTTTCGGTCACAATATAGATCAGTGCAACCCGAAACAGTTGTGGATGCCCAAAAAGAACGACAAAGATACAATAGTTATTCAAGAAAATAGTTCTGAAGTTGCTCAAGAAACGAGAAACAGTGAAGGCACAAAAATCCAGTCAAGATCCTAGGAGGGCAAAGATCAAATCTATCAAGAAGATATCATTTTCGATCAAGAAAACAATAATAGAGAGTTCCCTGACAAAAATGATCAGATCATGGCAATGGAAGTTCATCAGTTAAAAGAAAGTGTAGAATTCTCAAATGGTATGACTCCGACAAGTATAGAAGAGGGTAAAAAAATGCAGTTCTTTAACTCTGAAACCCCCCATATTTCAGAGCCATGTTTAAATACAGACCATAATAATACAAAAATAGTCAAAAATATTCAACTGCCTTCAAATCCGAATCAGGAAACTATAATTGAGGAGGGACCTTCCTCTACACTTGCTGCAGATGCTGAGAGAATGAAAAGAAACACAACATTGCCTTGCAAGGGTGATCCACCTCCAAAGCAGGCTGTAGTGACTGACTGCAATGAGTCAGGCATGCCTCGCACAGCTTCTTTTGATATTTCCTTAATTAAAATTCCAGAATCTGCACAAATGGAGGAAGATGAATCAGAGAAGTGGGATATCATAGAGGAATTTGATTTATCAGAATTACATATTGCTAGAACAAAATCATCTGGTAAGATAAAGGGAAACAAAGAGAAAAAAGCCTTTAAGCAAAAATATATATCAATTAATCCAGAATGGAATCAATTGTCTACCAGTTTAAAAGCTAAAGGGACAGAGAAAAAAAGGAGAGGTAAAAGCACTATAGTGTCAGGTACTATTTAAAATCCTTATTTTATTATTATATATATGTCAATATTTGCTTGGAATGTTAGGGGGATGAATACCCCTGCTAAACAATCTGATATCCTCTCTATGATTAATGTTTATAAACCATCTATTGTTGCTTTAATTAAAAATAAAATGAATGATGAGAATTTTGAAAAATTTTGTTTTAAACTGTCCAGAAATTGGAAAGCAATTCATAACAATGATTGTAGCTGTAAAGGAAGAATCATTGTTATGTGGGATTCTAATATCTGGACAAATAAAAATATAAAGCAGGATAGCCAATTTATTGATTGTAGTTTTGAAAACATTGGAGGTTTTTATTTGCAAGTTACTAGTGTTTATGGAAGTAATTTTGAATTAGAAAGGAATGTTTTGTGGCTAAAACTTAAAGCTTTAAATTCTATATATGATTTCCCCTGGATTTTATTAGGAGATTTCAATACTGTTTTTCATGCTAATGAGAAGTTTGGAGGGATTAAAATCCCTCAAAATAAATTGGACAGAGTCAATAAATTCCTATTAGAATCTGGCCTAATTGAACCTGTTATCAGTGGTAATAAATATACATGGAAGTCTAGTTTAGCTAAAAATATTCACTGCAAGTTAGATAGAATTCTGTATAATAAAGACTTTTCTAAAAGTTTTCCAAATAGTGTTTGTTCTACTTTGGAGCAGAATTTAAGTGATCATACTCCTCTTATGGTTAATCTTTTTTTGAATAGTGAGTTTAATAATAAAGCTCCTCCTTTTCGATTCAAAAATAGCTGGGTGATGGAAGAAGACTATAAATCCTTAATGGAAAACTGCCATAACTTTTCTTGTAGTGGTTCTAAACAATTTCAGTTTTATAGTTTTCTGAAATTCACAAAGAATAATCTCAAAAACTGGAATAAGAGCAACTATTTAAATAAAAACAAGATTGTTAGTTTGAAAAAAGAGGGTAATATTTTACAAATGAGTGTTGATAACAACCCTGATGATATCAGTGTAATAAATAAAAATTTTCAAAATCAACAGGAATTGTCTAATGAAATGTATAAAGAGTCAATTAATGCATGACAAAAGGCAAAGGTTGATTGGCTCACAGTAGGTGATGACTGTTCCAAAATTTTTTATGCTAAAATGAGTAATAGAAAGCACATAAATAACATTGGTTGCATTATAGATAAAGAGGGAAATTTAGCTAATTCTCATGATAAAGTTTCTGCAGATGCTATAAATTTCTATAAGGAGCTCTTTTTCTCTAATAATTATGAAAAGGTTTTTCCATATATAACCTGTAAGAATATTTTAAATCATAATGCTTCTGAAATCCTGTTGGCTCTAGTGAGCCTTGAAGAAATAAAATTTATTGTATTTAATGCTGGAGATAACAAAAGCCCTAGCCCTGATGGTTTTAATGCAAAATTTTATAAAAATAATTGGGATTATATTAGACAAAAGGTTTTGGAAGTTGTTAATGAGTTTATTGATAATGGTAAAATTCTTAAAAGTTTAAATCATACTTTTATTACCCTTATTCCAAAAAATAAAAATCCCACTGATATAGGTGATTATAGGCCAATTTCTTGTTGCAACTTTATTTATAAAATTATTGCTAGTGTCCTTAGTAATAGAATTAAAGTGTTCTTGCCTTTTCTGGTTTCAGAAAATCAGAGTGCATTTGTTCCTGGTAGACTTATATATGAAAACTCTCTCTTAGCTCATGAGATGGTAAGGAAATTTAACACTAAACAGGGTGACAATGTTTGTATTAAAATTGACTTACAGAAAGCATATGATAAGGTAAACAGACATTTTATTCATCATATCATGAAATGTATGGGTTTTCCTAAAACGTTTTGTGATTTGGTGTTTGAATGTATAAATACTCCTACCTTTTCAATTCTGGTCCAAGGAAAGGCAGAAGGGTTTAATAAATCTAATAGGGGGTTAAGACAGGGAGACCCCCTATCACCTTATCTTTTTGCTATTATTATGGAATACTTTTTTATTCTTATGGAAATAGAAAGTATTAAAGGTAATGTGCAGCCTATAAACAGAATCCAACCATGTGTTAATCATTTGATTTATGCTGATGATCTTATGGTGTTTGTTAAAGCTAATAAAGAAAATGCAGTCTCTATTAAATCAATTTTTGATAATTTAAAAAATTATGCTGGCCTTCAACTCAATGTGAATAAATGTAAAGCATATTTTAGTAAATCTTGTAAGTTTAAAAGAGAATTTTTAAATGTTTTAAATATTGAAGAGGGGTTTCTCCCTATCAAATATTTAGGTCTGCCTCTTTCTACAAATATGATTAAGGATTCTGATTGTTCTATCCTTATTGAAAAAATTCAGGATAGAATGGAGACTTGGTCTTGTAAGTTACTGTCTATTGCTGGAAGGCTTGAACTTATTAAGACAGTGATTTATGCTATTATTCTTTACTGGCTACAAACTTTTCAAATCCCAGCTGCATCTATTAAAAAATTGGAAAGTAGATGCACTGATTTTTTATGGAAAGGTAAATATCATAAAATAAGCTAGGATAATGTATGCAGGCCTAAAAATGAAGGGGGTCTTGGCATTAGAAACATTAAGGATCTCTGTACTACTTGCCATTTAAAATTATTTTGGAGATTCCTAAATTCTGATTCTCTATGGGCTAGATGGATGAGATCAAAATATTTGAAACATAATAATTTCTGGACTACTATTCATAAGAGTAATCATTCAAACACTTGGAAACATATTTTAAATTGTAGAGAAATTGGAAAATCAATGATTGAAAGAAAATTTAAAAATGGTCAAGATACAAGTTTATGGTTTGATCCTTGGTTTAAAAATGAGGCATTTATAAATAAAGTTGGGTGGAATAACCTTGTTATTTGTGGTGGTTCTAATAACAAAGTTTCAGATATCATTATTAATAATAAATGGCAACCACAAATCCATCCTATTACTAATCCTCATAAAGATGAAATATGCAAAATACAATTTGATGCTTTTGCAGAGAATGACTACTGGGAATGGAAAGCTAACAGCAGAGGGAAGTTTTCTTTTAAAGCAACTTGGAATTTTATTAGAAGCAAATACCCAACAGAAGAGTGGTATCATTGCATATGTAATAGAGTGAATTGTCCCAAGATGGCATTCTGTACGTATTTTGCAGTTAAGAACAGATTGCCAACTTGGGACAGATTAAACAAATGGGGCAATAATATAAATTCACTCTGCTCCCTGTGCAATATATGTAATGAAAGTTCTAATCACATATTTTTTGAATGCAGCTACTCTTTTTCTATTTGGAATCATATCAAAGCTACTCTGGACATAGTTAATAACAGGCATATGGATCTTATGAATATTATAAAGTTAATCAACAACAACTTCAGATCTAATTCCAAAGAGACAGATTTTGCTCTCATTCTACTAACTACGGCAGTTTTCAACTTGTGGAAAGAAAGAAATTTGCGAGTGCACAACAAAGGCAGTAGGAGTAAAGAGCATGTTTGGTTAACTATTTTATCTGATAGCAAGATAATTCTGCAGAAATCTAAGAAAATATTCAAAAATCAAACCAAATTTGCTTCCCTTGCTGATGATTGGAGCTCTGAAGCTGGTAACATGCATTTAGAAGCGTATTTGATGCGTTCTAGAAGCTTTCAGATTCCAGAGTCTTGCTTCTGCAATCAACATGATTTCATGGCTTACACTGTAAATAGGAACTTGGATATTGCTAATAACAGTGATTCTTTCTTCAATCAAGCTCCAGATGACAAGAATCCGAACCCTAGTAAAGACTTTGTTATCAACAGAGATTGGGAGAAGAGAATGTCAGATCTAGGTCGCTGTGACGCTAGATCTAACACTTCTACTCTCGTGACCAACAGATTCAACAGATCCAGCTACTCGAGCTACTCGAGCAACGTTAATAGGAGTAGAGGCATAAGATGTGATATGAACGAGAATTTATCATATTGGGAACGTGGAGAATCGAGCAAAGTAAAGAATGGAGAGGAGATAGTTTAGATCTTCTAAATCGCCTCCGACATTTTTCTGTTTTTCTTTGTTTGCTGAGATTTTTTGTCGGCTCCTCTAGGTTAGGGTTTGTTTTTGTATGGTATGGAGAGTTTGGGTAGATTGTTTGATACTCGTTCTGTTTTGTAATTTCTGGGCTGGGCCCTTTAACTTCTCTTCAAAAAAAAAGACGAGATATCTAACCAAATCTATAATTTCATACCAATCCATGATGCCACGAGATGTTAATCCCTCGATTATTACTATTTTTAAATAGAAGAATATTTTTGTAAGAGTTACTGGGTCACGCGGCCTGCTACTTTTAATATGATGTACTTTCACAATGCAGACTGTTGCGACAGACATCATAGTTTAATGCCAAATATGGATTATTAAGGGTTCAGATACCCTGAAACTATAGAAAATCAATGTACATCCAAGAGTTTGGCAGATTATCCTGAAATTTTATTCCTAATGACATCTTGGACTTGGACCAATAATCAATAAAATACCTTGAACATTTTCAAGTAAATGATAAAAATGAAGCTACCTTAAAAGTTCAGATGAATTTAGTGTCCATCCTTCTACTCTAAATTAAAAGGGATGTTCACATTATATTCATGCTGAAATATGACTGCTCGGCATTAAAAATTCGAGTATATATTAGTACTAAAGTCTGTGAAATGGCAGAAAAATACCTATCAATTGAAAGTATATATGTGGAATATCTTTACCTTGAACATTGTTTGGACCATGATGTCAATTTTGAACTGTGAGACTATTTATTCTTAACCCCTCTAATGTGTGGAATATCTTTATCTTGAACGTTTATATTGAATGATGTAATGCATATGGTGGTTAAACTTGGCGTCAAAAATTGAAAGTCTTGAGCTATCACATATCATATTCGAAAATCACTTATAGTTAGAGTCACTATCATGGGTAGTAATGTGCAATGGTCTATATATATCCAACTACCACTATCTACCTGATCATAAACTCTTAACTTAAATATTCATCCATCTTTGCTCAGTTCAAAATTCTACAATGGCTACCAGCTACCAAATTCAAAGCTTAGAAAAGAAAACGGGCACTCGAAATCCACTACCAAAAAGAGGTCAAATCAAGGCAAAAATACTAGGCGAAGTGATTTCTGCAATTGTTGGAGCTGGTAAGAAAACAGAGGACACTCCTTCAGTTCAAAGCAAAAGCAATTCAGATGCATGAAAAGTGAATCTATGTGTATTAACTTTATAAAAGCTTCCTTTCTGTATGACTATACCAATTGCCATCACCATTATCGTTACCTACGGATATGAGATAATTTTCCCGTATTATTCACTTCCTCTGTAAAACAAATCTTATAAAATATATGTTTATGTTATCTTTTTATGTGTGGTCATCCATCCATACACATATGAGATTGCCTGTTTATGGTCGTCAACTTAAATTTTTGATCATTGTCGCCAAAATAGTCCTTTTATTCTAGTATACTATATATAAAATTAATAACTAAACTGTGATTGGGATGTCAAATGGTTATTCCAGTAGATTTAATTTTGGTATTAATAAAAATGCAAATAGTTTGTTTATAACTATTGGATAATTGACTTATACCGACTACAAGCCTATTAGTATTTTCATTTCCTAAGTAATCTTATTCTTTCTTTCTCGATTTAGTATGGCCACATCGTGTGAAGTCCACCTACCATCGATGATTAGATTAATTTTATCAATATTTGGTATTAGTTTTCACTTTTATTTTAGCCTTGCAAAGAGAAGACTACATAAAAAGTTAATCATAACATTGAAAATGTAACGACTCGTAATTTTAGTTACTTGAAATTAGAATATTTAATTAATTTTAAATATTTAAAAGTTAATTTTATAGGTTAAATAACTTAAATTCCAAATATAGCGATTTATTGGATAGTTTAATTGTTGAATTTAATAATTGAAAATCGTTTAAATTATTGAATCTTGGATTTTTATTTGAATAAAAATAATTTAAAAGCTTATTTAATCACTATTTAACAAGAATGAGAGTAATAAAAATTTTAAATTGGATTTAAAAGTGATTTTCTCGATTTTGAAAATAACTCGTTTTAATTAACGAGTGAAAATAGCCTTCTAGGGCACAGTCTCGGATTTCGACGAAACCAGAGTGTTTGGGTCCGTAATAATGAATTATAATATGTCATCAAATTTCATAGCGATCAGACGTATCGTTTGGTCGTACGGGATAGAAACGCGTTGAAATTAATATTGGAAATTTAAAATAATAGTTGGGTTCAAAAAGTCATCTTCTCCATACGATTGAATTAGGTCCCGAAACTAGTTCCATTACGTTCAGAATAGAGGTATAACATATATAACACTAGGCGACACATCTCGATTGGGGTCCGTAATTATACAGCTAGATATTTTGAATTTTTAATAATATATTTTATTCGATTCAACTATACACTGCTTCACCTTTTCATCAGCCCATACTTTTCTGCTTCTTCATGTACAAGCCCATGTGCCTCCTCCATTTTAAAATTATGCATGCTGTAGTTATTTCTTTCTCATTTCAAAAATTGAAATCAAATTAAAGTCTTCATGAAAAATTATAAAACGAATTTTAAAATTCTTCACTCAATAAGATCTTCATTAAGTAGGTGTCTGAGAGGGTGTGGTAGTGGTTCGTGGGTTCGACGGTTTGGAGTCGTGAGCTAGGGCTTGCTTGTCGTCGGTGGTATGGACAGGTGGAGATTTAGAGAGGAGCAGAACGACGAAGTCGATTCGTGAAATGGAGAATCGGAGCTCCGTATCGCTAGTGATCGTGCACGACCATTTTTGGTTATCTCTATGCACGTTTTGTTTGGGGAAGAAGAGGGAGGTGAGAGCAAACTTGTAATATTTATAAAGTTATGTAATTTTTAATTTAAATTTTGTTGATAACTTCTAAAATTCATATCTCGCTTATACGAGGTCCGATCGAGACGAAACTTTTTGCGTTGCGCTCACATCGATGAAAGTTTCGCAACGGAACTAGTTTGGACGCATTTGGAAACTATCGAAATTTGGGCTAAAATCGGACGTCGTTCGGTTTTAGTTTCAAACCAGAACGTTTCGGCAACAACAGAAATTTCGGTGAGTTAATATCATCTTTTTGGATATCTAGTATGATTTATAGTTGATAAAAATTATTGAATGATTGTTTGGATAAATTATTATATTAGTTGGTTTAGATATATTCCCGCCTATTGGAACGGATGAGACCCTATTGTGTTTCCGTGTAAGAGCGGATGATCCTTTGTATACGAATCCCACCTCGAAACAGTTAATTTATATTTTATGATTATCTAACATTTGTGATGTAGAGGAAAAACTGCTTGGAGAGATCCAACGAGATTCCTTACTATTATTGAATTTTATTGTTTCAATAGTATTCCTTTATATGGATTATTAAAAGATAAATTTGATTGTGGATGCTATGGTTATAACATCGTTGTATGTTTGAAATTAAAACCCAGTAGTGATAAGAAAAATCAATATCCATATTGGTTAAGTGTTAGGTGGCTATTGGCCTCAAATTAGTATTTTAAAATACTATAAATTGCCGATTGGGTCGGAATGAGACCAGAAACTATTTTTAAATCCGAAATTGGGTTTCGAAAATATTTTGTTTAAGGATTATCTAATTAAATATATAAATATTGTTTTTAAGTTAATTTATTTTATATAAATATTGTTTTAAAGTAATTTAATTATAATAATACTGTTTTTAAAGCTATATAATTATATTTATACTATTTTAAGGTTATATAATTATGTTAATATTATTTTAAAGTTATTTAATTATTAATATTGATTAAAAGCTATTTGTTTATAGTTAATATGTTTTAAGAATTTATAAAAAGTTGAAAAGTTGAAAGTTAGTTATCTCAAGAATAATTGTGGTTTAATATTAAGGGTTATTAATAAAGTTTTAAAATAAATTATTATTATTTATGAAAATGGTAAAGGTTAATTATTATTGTTCTTAAACAATATTTTGAAGTTATTAATTATCAGTTTTAACATGTTTTAAAATTTATAAATTTTAATGTTAATAATCATTATTATATACTGATGTTTGAAGTAAAATATTTTAAATTAATTATAATTATTTCTAAGACCCCGGGAATATATTTGAAAGACTTAGATTTTATAAAGGATTTATAAAATGGGTTTGAAGAATTAAGGAAAGGTTATTTGAAAAGTGAAGAGTTTATAAATGAGTAGATATTTATAAACGAATTTCAGAAACAGGTTTATAGATTTATAAAAGAAGTTTATAAATGGGGTATGGATTCATAAAGAGTTTATAAGTGATTTTTGAAAGGTATAAGAAGCTTATAAGGGATGGAGTATTTATAAAGGGATTATAAATTGATTTCAGAGGTTTATAAAATGATTTGTAAATGGTTTTGGAGAATCGAATAAAAGAAAACTTTCTAAATTTTGTGGATGTACTTATACCATTGAGATAAGTATATGGGTATTTCTAAGTATTGAAATATAGAGATTTGCGAGTATATCTTTGTAATTTACAAGTAATTTATGAAGTGGGTTTTATTTATGAAGGATTTATTAAAAGGAGGCCGGTGGTTGCTATGTGCTTAACCCATGTTGTTTTCACCTATGAAATCTATGATCCGAATGTTTTGTTTATTCGATGGTTAAATAACCGACTATTGAATTTGGACTCAAAAATAATTTTGAAAATATCTAAAGGAAACACGTGAGTTATATGGCACAGTCATCTCCAATGATGTTGTACTATGCTATAAATCTCGTTTCATTCTCTTAAGACAAGGATAAGAAAATCCATCCACTAATGGTTAGGAGATGGTCTCCGCTCTTATCTTTGGTTGTTTATTTCCTAAAGAACCGGGGTTAAGTTTACCGAAAACTGTCGAACATTGTTTCGAAGATACCAGGATCGGATATGTTATCTGAAAACCACTTCGATCCAACTTAAGCGTTGCAAAGTGAAGATATCCTGAAGATGATGAAAATTCAGAGATGGAGCTCTCAAGTGTTTCATTCAGTCTCAGAACGAACTTGTATGGATGAATGCTGGCATTGTTGCTTGGAGGGCAGTGTTAGCATTCCAAGTGGGAAGTGCTAAATAAAGGTAATCGTAGCCTCAAGCCTCATCAACCGGGAAAGTGACTAAAACAGGGACATGCAGCAAGGTTATGTGGGTCGCTCCCATTAGGGTATGATCATTCCAAGATCTAGTGTCAATATCTCTATGTATGCTTCGGGGCCCATGATGGTTGTTTATCAACCATGGGGTAATCATATTCGGTGCTATCTAGCAAGGGGTAGTGCCGGTCCTGAGTAGCTGAGGTGCAGTTGCGATTGCGACTTCTCCTACATTTTATCTAGAGGTGTCTGGATTCGATGGGTAGACCCTTACCCTTTCATAGTTGAAATCCATTCTCCAATAAGCGCCTACGGACTGCTTGAATTTAATAATGTAACAATTTCGGCTATGATTAATAAGTATTTGTGTCTAGACACTATTATAATATCATGGATTTTCTATAGAAATGTTTTAGTTATCGTAAGGTAAAAACTCGTCCGTGTTTATGTGCGGCGTGGTCTTACGAGATACCTTTGATTTTAAAGGTTTTATATTACTTTAAATTCAGTTGGGTGTGTTTTCTCACGCTGGTTTTCCAGACTGACTCGGGTGTTTTTTATTATAATGCTCAGGTCAGACCGAGTATATAACAGATTGATTTGGATGCTTGGAGCTTCAAGAGATGAGCTAGAGGTCTAGAGACGTATTCACGTAGATGGTTATTTTCCGCTGTATTCATTGTTGTGTTTATCGGCAATTGTGGGGAAAGGCTGTTATAACTGTCCAGGCTGAGATAGGTTAGTATACTCTAATTGGTGTTTGTATATACATATATTACAGTTTTATTTTTGTGTAAAGATTTATGGTATATTATATATTATTCGTTCCGCTGTGAGATTCTGTGTTGTTTAGTTTTTTTCTTATCTTCTTTTTTTTTCCTAACAATCGGGCCTTCCGACATTCGATTGTTCGGCATGAGATACAAGAGACGTATTAGTGTTGATTTTCAAGGGTCGAAAAGCCCGGTCGTTACACGAAAGCTACATGTAGCAATATATTCTTCAAATATAAGATGGTTAGGATTAAATTAATCATTGAGTGGTTAAAATAACAAAATCGAAGTTAGTATTAAAATTTAAGTTATATACATCACAATAAAAGTCTAATAAAAGAAAAGGCTTGTTATATATGCTGCATAACATAAAAAGTAAAAGCATCTTTTAGTGAGAATATGAAGAACAAACTCAACATTTATTTTCCAATTATTTAGAAGAAGATTAGAATATGTGATTCTTACTTAGATACTCCAGACACAGAATAAATGTCTTTCAAATATTCCTTTGGAAAATTTGGAAGTGGATACTAAAAATCATAAACGTGTGAACGTTGTGCATGCATGATGAGTACAAGAATTGAATTTAGCACATGTGTAGTATAGAAGTCTAGATGCCATTAAGATGAGTTACGGCCGTAAGAAACCAAATTTCTCACCCAAACAATATGTACATTTTAAAGCCTCCTGTATATCATCAGGATGGGCATATTAAGAACATTGGTTTCATCAACAACAGATAATTTAAATAAATAAATAAATGAATAAATAAATCAAACCTTAAGTTGTATTTGTTCAAGCAACAAAGTGAGAATTGCATTAAGAATATAGTAGTTTGCATTTCATCAATGATACGTCTAATTAAGGGGCTTTAAGTGCTTTTTTATATGATCCAGTATTATATATTTCTTGCATAAAGATACGGAGATACCTATGTTCAAGATGATATTTTAACCTTATCGTTGCATTCGAATATTTATAAACATTATTTGTCCTTTTCATACTCATGACATAGTGAAATCATGTCATAATTTTGCACTCTGTTGACCCAAATACAATTTAAGAGGGATGCTAATTGCACTAAAATATTATATTCATCAGTTTTCTTACAAATTATAAGCACGGCAAAACAAAACCGGTGGTCAATAGACTTTAATTCCTCTACAATATTCACACTACATCGGAAATTTAAATCCGAATTGATCAAACAACTCACGACGGTCTATTTCCGTCGACTTTGAGAATCGAAAATGAAAAACGACATATAGGTTTACCTTTGGATTTTCTTTCCGACGTTGTTGAGCAAGTTTAGGTGCTTGATTCAAAAGATGGAAGGACATTGAAATGGTGAAGATGTTGCACGTTTTGATAATTAAGGAAGGAAAATAATAAAATATACTACGGTAAAAATTGAGGTAATTTTAAATGCTAGATTGGAATTCAATGGTAAAATGCATACTTGGTGAAATACAAAAAAAAATTGGTGCAATTAGCAAGTGCATGTAACATAGTAATGTTTCTTCAAATATTTATAGATTCAAAATAATATCAAATTCTAATTTTTCTTAAACTTGCATAGGAGTAAGTAACGTTGTAACAAGATGATTCCTCCGGTAATATATCATAATAGACTACAATCAAACATGGCTTACAAAAAAAGGCTTAACGTCTTCTTAATTTCAATCATGCCAAATATACGTATCTTGGATATTATTTTTAGTGACTGCCTTGAATAATACACTGGAGTTTAAATATGCATATATACACGTAAAGGAGGGTGATATGCCTGTACGCAGAAATGGAACATGGTAATCTTGAGTACTATACGGATTGGATAACAACATGGATAGAATTTCAAATATTTTGCAGGAAAAGAAACAGATAATTGATGTGAAAAAGCAACCTTTGCGCTCACAATGATAGTAATATAAAATAAAATAATTGGGTTGTCTTTTTTCTTTTTTTTAGCAAAGGGTTGTCTTTTGAAGTTTCAAATTATTTTCAGTTAATGTATAAATAATATCTGTTAGGAGGGATTTTTGTACATATACTTCCCCTATCATGAAATTTACTAGATCATCAGTAAAAAGTATCTGCATATAATGAAAGAGAGAGAGAGAAATTAAAACTTCGAAATGCTGATTAATATAGTGAACAACAGTAAATGATATTTTTCTATCAGGGAGGTGAAGAATTTGAAAGAACAAAATTCCAAAAAAGATTGATCTTCGTATGCTAATATCCAATATGAGAAAAATATGCTAATCCAGTATGGGAATAGGTACGTTGATAACAAGGGCATCCCTGTAATAGAGGATAAACAACCAGTTTCTTTTTCATTAATCATTATATTATTTATGTAGAGATTCAAGAACACAGAATAACTACATCAATCCAAATTGATCCTTCACAAATATTGTTATCTTTAGTGACCCCTATAGCTATAAGATTGTTCATTTTGCAAGCAAAAGAATGAATCATAGGTACATGAATATATAGAGATTGCTTTTTAAAGTTATAAGCTACCAAACTCAACTCTTACTACACCATATGTCAAATACGTGGTAACCCATAGCCTACACATGTGACCCTAGGTATTGAATTACTAAGGTCTGCTGAATAATGAAATACTTAGAAGTGCCTCAGACGTTTCCACATAATTTGTTTACCAAGATATCTGCTCATCCTGCAGCATGTGCATAAATGGAAATAGCCATGATCAGTGTTTTATTTAACACCAAGAATACAAACGATTAAAGTTGGAAAGAGTAAAAAATCAAACTAAATTATGATGAGGTTTTTCTATTGCAGAAAAGATAAAAGCCTTGTCCGTCTAAAAGCCGATGTCCGCATATATTACAAATAAATTTTAATAATTTGGTGAATAAACTCGATAATTTTTCTGACAAACTTATAGTTTGGTTAATTACAAGAATATTGAACTACGTTTTATCTTTCTTTCGCACTTCTACATACCAATTCAAATGAATTGTTTACGGAAAAATTGTTTTGCTAGTTGTCTTCCCAAATTTGATCAACGGTTTATATATGAGTGATAACTGAGATATACATGTCCTTATTTTTCCGACTAACCACTTTCAAATGAATCATGGAAATACATTTAATTCTATTGCCGCTAATAACTCTCTAAAACCTTTCCTAATTCTAGCAGAAATTAACTCTAATAGAGAATGAAAAGATTGTGTCTGAGAGTATAGGAATATAGTAAAAGCGGGTATATTGTATTATGTGATAATATGGGCTAACCCACAAGGCCCAACATATATGTTTTGTATTATAAATACTTCTGCTACTCTGTACAAATGATAAATCTGAGAATAATACAAAATATACTCTTTCTTTTACATGGTATCAGAGCTTTCTTTAAAATTGCTTAACAGCAAATTGATCTAAATCCTCAAAAAAGGAGAGGGAAACCTGAATCTCATCAGAATAATCTCATCATTTGAGATTTTGATTACACAGTCTAACAACTGTGTAACAATCTTGAAATCTACCATCATTTGGAGTGTTAGCCCTGCCAAGAAAGGGAGCTATCAGAGAAAATCTCATCACATATCACCCCTCTGGCTGTCACCAAACCATCAGATTATCAAGATTCCGAACAACTCACCTGAAGTGTCGTGCCTAGAGCCACTTGTCAGATTTGTTATCATCACTCAAGCAATATCTGGCTGCACTTCATCCTTGTTATCATCTGTATTACTGTATTTCATCACCACTGATCATCTTCTTGATAGACTTTCATCACCATGTCTGAAGGAGGCAGTGACAACACACCTCATGAGCATTCAAGAACTACTCAGCAGCAATCCAGTATTACTCAAGAACTCATCAAATACATAATCAAACCACAAAGTCAGATCATCACCATTCAACTTGATGAATCCAACTATCTGCTCTGGAAATTCCAGATTGAAACTGCTATAATAGGATATGGACTGCAAGAGTATGTTCTTGGAACTCTAATTACTCCTCTAAGATTTACTACAGATCAAGAAGGAAAACTAGTAAGCAATTCTGAATATATAATTCATGAAAGACAAGATAGTCTAATTAGTTCTTGGCTATTATCATCAATTAGTGCCAGTTTATTACCACAATTAATTGGATGTAAAACCACACATGAAATATGGCACACCATTGAGCAGACATTTAGTTCTCAATCTGCTGCCAGAATAATGCAATATAAAAGACAATTGCAAATTTTGAGAAAAGACAATGTCAGCATGAGAGAATATCTCTCTAAGGCCAAGACAGTTTGTGATCAGTTAGCCTCAGCTGGACATAAGGTAACTGACACAGAACAAATACTGTGCATCTTAAGTGGTCTGGATGAAGATTATGAAGCAGTAGTTGATGTAATATCATCTAATGAAAAGCTACCCTCACTGCAAAGTGTTCAATCCATTCTCATTGCACATGAGGGAAGACTAGAGCAAAAGAAACCAGTAAATTGGGACATAATGCTAACTATGCAGCAATAAGCAAAAACTGAAATCAAGAAAAGAATCAAGGCAACAGAAACCAATCTAATAGCCCTAGAGGTGGTCAATCAGGCAGATTCAGAGGTAGAGGTGGTAGATGGAACCCCAACAACAACAACAACAACAAACCAAGATGTCAAATATGTGAGAGATATGGACACACTGCTAACAAATGCTATTTCAGATTTGATGTCAACTTTACACCAGCACAACAAGGCAACAATAACTCAAGATCTCTGTTAGCACCAAAATTGGTCACTAACCTCGTAGAGAAAGATTGTGTAGAGACATAAGTGATGAAAGTAAATTAAACAGAGAAGACAATGCTAATCTAACTGCAGAAAGTAAGAACACCAAATTTATAGTGGTTCAGCGTAATTGCCTACGTCGATTTTGAGGTTAAACTTTATTGATCTTCTTTATAGTTGATTACAAATACAATTCGTGAATCAAATGCTTGCATGAAGTTGTTTAAGTAGAGAAGATGAGTCTCGAAAATGGCAGAGTCTCCCTAGTGTTCTCTCCCCAAAAAAGGATCCCTTTCACTGTGACCATGCCCCTCTATTTATAGGCAAATATGGGCTGGACTTCCCAAATGGGCTGGATGGTCGAACACTCTAGCCCCAGTACAGTGGTTGCTGCATGCCGAACCTGGTATGCCAAACGCTCTGATGCCGAACAGTCCTTCTATGCCGAACGATACGCTGGATGCGTGGGAAGTGCAGGATGATTGTCAGTTGAGGCCGAACGTGTCTCTATCCGAAGCTCTTGAACGAAAAGTGCACGCTGGCCGAACGACATTGTCACCTTGAGTAGTTGTGCATACTAAATGTCTTCTGGATGCCAAGTACTCTCGTTGCCGAGTACTACGCCGAGTACCTTGGAGTGTCGAGTACTCCTGTTGCCGAGTACTACGCCGAGTACCAAGGAGTGTCGAACGCTCTTGTTGCCGAGTTCTCCTATCACCGAGTTCTAATGATGCCGAACGCTAGGGAGCTGAGCATTGGTTGTCGTCGAGTGCCAGTTGACGCCGAACACTACTTGACGCCGAGTCTCCTGGTTGCCGAGCATTACGGATGCCGAACGCTATGGATGCCGAGTCCCACTAGATGTCGTGCGCTTCGCCGACCACCCCTGGATGCCAAGTGCTTCGCCGAACACTCCTGGATGCCGTGCGCTTCGCCGAACACTCCTGGATGCCGTGCGCTTCGCCGAACACTCCTGGATGCCGTGCGCTTCGCCGAACACTCCTGGATGCCAAGTGCTTCGCCGATCACTCCTGGATGCCAAGTGCTTCGCCGATCACTCCTGGATGCCGGACACTTTCTTGTTGCCGGGTGCTACCTGATGCCGAGCACTAGTTGCCTGGTCAAATCTCCAGGAAACACTTGCCCCCCAAAGTGTATCATGTGACCGAACGTGATGCGCTTTGAATCTGGTTCAATTTCCCTTGATGATGCCTTCTCGAGAATGCCTGTGACGGAGGTGCGTGACGAGCGTGGTTTGGACGCCGAACGATACGTTCGAAGCCGGACAGCCCTCATGTGTCGAACGACACTTCGTTTTGATGCCGAACACTCTGGTATTGACCGGTTCTACCGGGTATAGCCTTTTCAACTTCTACCTCCCTTTATATAACCAGGTCCTTCCCGTCCCTTCTCCTTTACCTTTTCATTTCTGTCACTCTTCCAAGATTCGCAATTTTCTCTAGCCGAACAGATTTACAACTTGAACATTCCTTCCTAAGCTCCTAACTGCAATCTAGGTACTGCTCCTCGTATAACTCGAATAGGTTTCAAATGAGATGGTCAAGTTTGTCATGTAAAAAGCTTTCAAGTAGGTTGCCCTCATTGCCGAACGATAATGCGAGGCGAGGAGGAAGGATTTGAGGTGTTTGCACATGTGGCTTTAGCTCCATCGCGCCGAACCAAAGTCAAAAAAGAAGGAAAAGGAAAACTTTGGAGGTGGTAAGGGTGTTCGATGGCATAGCTATGGTTCGGCATATGTTGTCATGCGCCGAATGATAGAGGCTGCCGAATAGTATTTCGTCTGAATAAACTAAGGCCGAACACTCGCTAGAACGCCGAACAACAACTTAGCCGAACGAACCAAAGCCGAATATTAACTCAGCTGAACAAAACCCAAGCCGAACATTCTTAGATGCCGAATAGTATCGAGGCCGAACAATACGATTGCCGAACAGAACTTAGACCGAGCAAAACAAAGCCGAACACTATACCTAGGCCGAACAATCTGAATGCCGAACAGGACTTTTAACTGGACAATGACTTAACCGAACGAGGCCTTTAGCCGAACAAGGCCTTTAGCTGAACACTGTGGCATGTCGAACAAACATACATGCCGACCTATACTTAGGATGAACAATACAATTGCCGAACAACATTCAAATGCCGAACAGTATAAATGTCAAACTACACTTAGGCCGGTTACTTTATAAATCATATGTTTTCTGAATCTGGAACTGTAATCACCACCAGGCGGGCTCTTTGAGACGGTCAGCGATGACGGTCTTCGAAGGCCACGATTCGAAGCTCATTTTTATATCTTTGAAATCTTTAGATTCTTATCGCTTGTACACAATTGCTTGCACTAGTTCACACACCACGTGGGGGGAAAACTCGTGTTGCTAATTCTAACGTTCAACGTTTTTTAAGTATAGTTTTCTCAAGCACTTAGCCAGGTTCGTTATTTATTGGGGATGTCGAGAAAATCTAGCTCTACCACCATATCTGATAGGCCTGGGCCGTCATCAAGGCAAGGAGCCGCTGATACTTCTAATCCGTCGACTTCTCCTGCTCATAACTTAGCACCTGATGCTCTGGAGGCAACCATCCTACTAGACAATCCGATCGATTCACAAGCCTCGAAGATCAACGAAGCTGCTCTGCGACGGATATGCTCCATTCATGGGATTCCTTTTGCCGACGTGTTAGTTCCTTCGAGACACGATCGTCCTCATCTGCCCCCAGTCGGGTACACTACCTGCAACAAGTTCATGTGTTGGATGGGCAGCGTGCCTCTATTCAATTTATTTCTCCGGGATGTACTGCAGTATATAGACATAGCTCTGTCGCAGCTGCACCCGAATGGCCATGCATTTCTATATGGGACTTACTTACTTTTCATGACCGTCTTCTCCAGACCTCCAACCGCCGGTGATATCAGATACATTTATATGTTCAAGAGACGGAATGACAGTCCTTCCTTTATGTTCCTCGAGCCATACCACAAATTCCAGATCTTGACAGGGGCATGTAGTAAATTCGCCCTGTACAAACAGGAATGGTTCTATGTGCGCTGCCCTTCTGGTTTCGCTAGGAGATAGGTTGAAGGCAGTAAGTCTCTCTGCTGAGTCACTATTAGTATTTAATCGGAGTCATGCTTTTCCTAACTCTTCATTTCATCTTTTCAGGTATCAACCCGCGTCCGGAAGGCCGAGGATATTCTGAGGCTGTTGAAGCCATTAGAGCTCTTCCTGCTGAGGATCGAGACATCCGGACTATCATTTCAAATGAATCACTGTCGGGGTTTGGCTTGCTAGCCCCTGGTCATCGGATTAGCCTTCCAGAAGGTGTCACCATTCCCAAACCTCCGTCCGGTAAAGGGAAAAAACAGGCCGGATCATCGTCGCGCCGCACTCCCGATACGCACGGAGAAGGTGAGCGCAGAGAAGATGATGTTCCTGAGACTCAAGGTGAGAACGTGGGTCCCGTTTGGAATCCGGCAATCGAAGTTCAGGATATTGAGACGTCATCATCCCCTTCGAAGGGAAAGAAGAAGTTAAAATATACAGTTCAAAAAGAGAAAGTTGGTGGCACTTCAAAAGTTACGCCTATCCCGCCTGAGAAAGAGGCTTCCTCACAGCATCTGGAAAGTTCTCTGAGGGGTCTGTCCAACCTGTCCATTCCTGATGATTTACTTAATTATGGGTTCGATGATCCTGAAGCTCTCAAATTTTCTTCGCCCGCGAGAGGCAATGCAGGAGTTCAACTCCCGGCCCAAGGAGACACCACTCCGATTAGCAAAGATAAACGAACGGATCCGTCGGGGGGAACACTAGGACACACACGCACATGCGCATTCCATAATATACTTCAAGTCTTTTTTCTTATCTCGTGAATTTTCCTTAACCCGTTGTTATCTCCATTCTTTGCAGGTGATATGGGGCGTTCTCATGGTCTCGATCGCCTTCAGGGCTCTTCTGTATTTCATCACTCTGGACGGGATTCTGGTTCAGGCAGACGTAGGGATAGAGGCGATTATGAAGATAGGGACAATCGTCCTCGCGAGTCGTCTCACCGCAAGAAGGAACACTCTCAATCTTCCCAGCCCCGCGATCTTCCTCCTCCAATTGAGTCAGATAGAGAGAAGTCTTTACAAAAGGGTTATCAATCTGATGCTCCTCGAGAACAACACTCCAGTTCATCGAGTACAAGGCAAGTTCGAGAGCAACGGAAAAGAGCGGAATTCTCAAAGCCTCCTCCTCCTACTCCTGCGATGGACCCAACTGTTGCGGAAAAGATGGTCGATCTTAAGGCCAAGTTTCCAAAAATTTGCTTCGATGGTCTGAAGTTCCTCCCGGCCATTCATCATATTCCCAGGCATGTGAAGCAGAGTGCCATTGCCTGCAATAACGACGTTTATGTTCAACATGACACGTTTGTGCACTTGGTGGAGAAGATCTCGGAAGTATCCGTTGAGCGTCAACACGAGATTGATCGTCTGAATCTAGAGGCTGGCAGCGATAAGAAAATCATCAAACTCCAAGACGAAGAGCTTGCTTCGTATAAGTCAAAGCTGGAAGCCGCTGAGCAAAGCGCAAAAGATACTACTGAGGCAGTTACTCGTTTAGAGGCGGCTCACAAAAAAGAGCTTGACGAAGCAGTCCAGCGCAGCGGTGCCCTCGCCCTAGAAAAAGACTATGTCCAAAAGGAAAGGGACACGCTCGCCACCCAAGTCAAAGAGCTGAAAGAATTACTCTCCAAGGAGAAGGAGGATAAGGTAGCTGCTCAAGAAGAATCACAACGATACTGTGATGAGATTGTTGCTACCCGACTCCTGAAAACAAAGCTCGATGACGAACTCGCTGGGGTTGAGAAAATGAAGGATGAGGCCCATGAGGAGGGCAAAAGAGAGGTTGCGGAGGAGATTGATTCTCGCCTCGAGGCGGCCGCGGAAGCCGGTAGGGAAGAGGTCAAAAACATGTTTGACCCGTTGATTGCTGAATATGGAGCCCGCGTCCTTATGCATCGCGACTTAATATTCTTGGGCGACGGCTACCTTGAGTCCCTAGCTGAGGCCTAGGAAACTTTGATAAGGATCAGGAAGATCGAGTCGGGCTCCGAAGAGGTTGATGAGGAGGCCTTGGTGAAAGAGTTCCTTAGGGGGAATGAGCCATCGGATTTATCCGCAGCATTGGCACTTTACAGCAAAGGCTCTCCCCTTTTGAAAGAGAAAAATGATGAAGCTGGCCCGTCTGAGGCCAATATTACTGCTCTTCATACTACTGCTCAATCCGCTGCTCAATCGGCCGGTCGGCCGACTCTTGATCCATTCGAGCAACATGTTGGTTATGACCCCGAAGCCCCCGGGCTCGGTGCTCATGTGCTATCACCTATCCTGGAGGGTGAAACCCCACGCGCCACCGATAGCCAACCGGAACCTGGTAGGAAATTCTTCTTTCTCTAGAAGTTGAAAGATCCCGTCTTTTTCAGCAGTGGCTACTCATTCTAACGCTCATTCTTTATGTTTTCGTGCAGGTTGTTCTGACGCCGAGCAAACTCCGAGGAGCGATGACGCCAAGGAGGAGGCAGGGAAAACAAGCGATGTTGTCCACGCGGGAGTACTCCTTGGTCCCGATGCTCAGGTGATCGGGGCGCTGGATGATGATAAGCTCGACACTTCATCTCCTGCCGAAGGGGATGATGAAATTGAAATCACCGGCGCCTCTCAGCATACTTCACAGACAAGCATGAAGGACCGCCTCGCCACAGAGGAGAAGAAAATGGTCGAGGTCAAGATTGAACCTGGAATCCTGGAACTTACCGACCCGCGGAACAGACCTTTGAAAATCATCCTCCCGGGCAGGTCCAAACCACTAGACGTTCCGTCTCCTACTCCTGACTCCGCTTCCTTAGCAAGCAAGAAGTCCAAGAAAAAGCATGAGGGAGAGGAGTCATCGAAAAAGACAAAGGAAGACAAGAAGAAGAAATCGAAGAAATAATCGATACACTCGTTCAACGAGCTTCTTGCTTAAGTCTTGTAATTGCTTTTATCTTCCGTAGCTTGTAGTTTGTATAGACAGGTCTGAATTTTGTAGGAGTGATCATGTAACCCCATTTTGGACTTATCGAATAAAGTTTTTAGTTTCTTTTTTGTTTGAATGATTCTCTTGTCTTTCTTTGATTTGCTGGCTAATTGTAGCCATAACTCGAGTTCTCATGAGTTGCATTATCTCCCGGTCCATTCTTGTGTTGTTCAGACATTTTTAGACATGGCGTGCTTCTCGTACCACATCCCTCGAGTACTTGGACTTTTCGTTGACTCTATGCTCCGAGAACTCGGAGATTTGAAATCGTTTATACACTAGTCCGCTCTCCGGGGACTTAGAGTACTCCGCTCCGCACTCTGGGGATTCGGAGATTTGGAATCGTTTATACTCCAGTCCGCTATCTGGGGACTTAGAGTACTCCGCTCCGCACTCTGGGGATTCGGAGATTTGAAGTCGTTTATACTCTGGTCCGCGCTCCGGGGACTTAGAGTACTCCGCTCCGCGCTCTGGGGATTCGGAGATTTGAAATCGTTTATACTCTAGTCCGCTAGCTGGGGACTTAGAGTACTCCGCTCCGCACTCTGGGGATTCGGAGATTTGAAGTCGTTTATACTCTAGTCCGCGCTCCGGGGACTTAGAGTACTCCGCTCCGCGCTCTGGGGATTCGGAGATTTGGAATCGTTTATACTCTAGTCCGCTCTCTGGGGACTTAGAGTACTCCGCTCCACACTCTGGGGATTCGGAGATTTGGAATCGTTTATACTCCAGTCGGCTATCTGAGGACTTAGAGTACTCCGCTCCGCACTCTGGGGATTCAGAGATTTGAAGTCGTTTATACTCTAGTCCGCACTCCGGGGACTTAGAGTACTCCGCTCCGCGCTCTGGGGATTCGGAGATTTGGAATCGTTTATAATCTAGTCCGCTCTCCGGGGACTTAGAGTACTCCGCTCCGCACTTTGGGGATTCGGAGATTTGGAATCGTTTATACTCCAGTCCGCTATCTGGGGACTTAGAGTACTCCGCTCCGCACTCTGGGGATTCGGAGATTTGGAATCGTTTATACTCTAGTCCGCTCTCCGGGGACTTAGAGTACTCCGCTCCGCACTCTGGGGATTCGGAGATTTGGAATCATTTATACTCCAGTCCGCTATCTGGGGACTTAGAGTACTCCGCTCCGCACTCTAGGGATTCGGAGATTTGAAGTCGTTTATACTCTAGTCCGCTCTCCGGGGACTTAGAGTACTCCGCTCCGCACTCTGGGGATTCGGAGATTTGGAATCGTTTATACTCCAGTCCGCTATTTGGGGACTTAGAGTACTCCGCTCCGCACTATGGCGATTCGTAGATTTGAAGTCGTTTATACTCTAGTCCGCGCTCCGGGGACATAGAGTACTCCGCTCCGCGCTCTGGGGATTCGGAGATTTGGAATCGTTTATACTCCAGTCCGCTATCTGGGGACTTAGAGTACTCCGCTCCGCACTCTGGGGATTCGGAGATTTGAAGTCGTTTATACTCTGGTCCGCGCTCCGGGGACTTAGAGTACTCCGCTCCGCGCTCTGGGGATTCAGAGATTTGGAATAGTTTGCACGAGTCTGTGCGTCGTACAGGATAATGTAATTTGCCACCCAATTATGAGATATAGAAACGTTAGTGATTCATAGAAAATACGACTTCAAGCCTTTATTAATGAAAATCAACCAAACTGTTCGATTACAACTTTTGAAAGGAAACTAAGTTATGACTGAATGGAAATAACAGTGCCTAAAACAAGAAGGAAAACATGCTAAATGTAATAGTGCCGCAAATGTTCACTGTTCCATGCTCGGGGGAGTGTCGTGCCATCAACGGTCGCTAGCTTGAATGTTCCTTCTCCAAGCTTCCGTTCAATGGCGTACGGACCTTCCCAGCTGGGATTCATGCGTGATGGTACCGGGAAGACTCGTTTCAGAACGAGATCACCCACATCAAAGATTCTTGGGCGGACTCTGCCGTCGTAGTAACGCTTGACTCGATGTCTGTGCGCTGCCGCCCTTAATTCAGCTTCTTCACGCTTTTCGTCGATGCAGTCCAGTGATTCCAGCAAGAGGTTTTGGTTCGTCTTGGGATCATAGTATGTCACTCGGTGCGATGGAACTTCAAGTTCCACGGGTATAACGGCTTCAGAGCCGTATGCCAAGGCGAATGGAGTGTGGCCGGTCGCGGACTTGTGCGTAGTTCTATACGCCCATAATGCTGTCGGGAGTTCATCTACCCACTTGCCTCCAACCTTCTCCAGACGCTTCTTCAGTATGGACTTGCTTATTTTGTTGACGGCCTCGACTTGCCCGTTAGCTTTCGGGTGTGCCACGGCGGCGAACTTCTTCTCGATGCCATACTTTAAATAGAACTCTTTGAACTCTCTGCTTTCAAATTGTGTCCCGTTGTCCGTAATGATGGTGCGTGGAAGGCCAAAGCGGCATATAATGTTTCGTACAACGAAGTTAATGACCTTCTTAGAGGTGATTGTGGCCAAAGGTTCTGCCTCAGCCCATTTTGTGAAATAGTCGACTGCAACTATCGCATATTTCGCGCCACCTTTGGATATAGGCAAAGAGCCGATTATGTCGATTCCCCAGATCGCAAATGGCTAGGGACTAATCATTTGTGTGAGTTCCGTTGATGGAGCCCTCGGGATTTTCGCATATCTTTGACACTTGTCGCATTTTCTTGCGTAGTCCGCGGCGTCCCGGTTTACGGTGGGCCAGTAATATCCATAGCGGAGGATCTTCTTTGCTAGCGTTTGCCCCCCAGTATGGTCGCCACATTCCCCTTCGTGAACCTCTCTTAAGACCCGCTTTGTCTTGTCATGAGCGATGCATCGCAATAATGGGACTGAGAATCCTTTTCGGTACATCGACCCATCCTGCATTACGTATCGCGCGGCCTTTCGAAGGACCTACCGTCTTTCGCTTCTTTTTTCTGGTAAAGCCCCGGTCATTAGGTACAGTTTGAATGGGGTTATCCACGATTCCTTCTCGATTTCTGTTTCCAACACGCGATCGACTTTCATCCCGTCTATGCTCGGGGCATGCAAGACTTCGACGGGATACAATCCCATTTGCTGCGCATCGCCGGTACTTGCAAACTTAGCCAATTAGTCGGCTTCTTTGTTCTGTTCGCGCGGGATATGTGAAATGTCATAACGATCAAGATTTGATAGTAGCTCTTGGACCTGAACAAGGTATGGAGCGAGCTTTCGTCCCTTTGCTTGGTAGTCTCCCCGTACTTGGTAAACTACCAGCTGTGAGTCACAAAAGATTTCGATTGATTCGATCCCGAGTTCCCTGATGAGCTTCAAGCAAGCGATCAGTGCTTCATATTCGGCTTCGTTATTTGTAGCCGGGAAATCGAGCTTCAGGGCATAACAGATTGATCGGTTTTCCGGAGTTATAAGAACTACGCCCGCGCCGGAGCAACGGTCGTTTGATGCACCGTCAGTGTATAATTTCCATCGAACGGGGGGAATGATGTCGTGGTCATCCGATTTGATGGGTATGGTAAACTCGGCGATGAAATCTGCTAATGCTTGCCCTCGGATGGTTCTCCGCGGTAAGTATGCGACATCGAACTGGCTCAACTCGATGTTCCATCTTAGCAATCTTCCAGAAGTTTCCGGCCGTTGGAGTACCTGCCTCAGGGGTTGATCGGTATAAAGACCGATTGAATGTGCTTGAAAGTATGGGTGCAGCTTACGTGATGCAATCACCAAGCAATAAGCCAATTTCTCGATTTTAGGGTAATTCCTCTATGCCCCTATTAAACGCTTGCTAACATAATACACCGGCTTCTGGACTCGATCCTCCTCACGAACCAAAGCCGCACTTATCGCATGTGGGGATACAGCCAAGTATACGTACAACATTTCGTGGTCAACTGGTTTTGATAGCATTGGTGGACTCTCCAGATGCCTCACCAGATTCCGGAATGCTTCCTCACAACTAGACGTCCATTCAAAATTTCTCTTCCCTTTCTTTATTATATCGAAGAATGTGATGCACTTGTCAGTTGCCCTGGATATAAATCGACTTAGCGCAGCTACTTTTCCGTTCAAGAAGTACTTGCTTTATGGTCCTGGGCGCTTGCACATCTCGAATAGCTTGGATCTTTTCTGGGTTGGCTTCGATTCCCCTAGCATTGACGATGAACCCCAAAAACTTCCCTGATGCAACGCCGAAGGAACACTTCAAAGGGTTGATCTTCATCCCATAAAACCTGAGTATGTCGAACATTTCAGCCAAGTCTCGAATGTGGTCGTTTGACCGTCGTGACTTCACGAGCATGTCATCCACATAGACTTCCATCGTTCTACCCAGCTGGTCCTTGAACATTCGATTCACTAAACGCTGGTAAGTTGCTCCTGCATTCTTCAATCCAAAGGGCATCACTACATAGCAATACAGTCCGACATTTGTAACGAAGCTGGTATGTTCTTGATCCGGAATATGCATCGGGATTTGGTTGTACCCTGAGTACGCGTCCATGAATGACAGCAGCTCGTGTCCTGCGGTGGAGTCGACCAACTGATCGATCCTAGGCAACGGGAAACTGTCCTTAGGGCACGCTTTGTTCAAGTCGGAATAATCTACGCAAGTCCTCCATTTCCCATTCGCTTTTTTTACGAGCACGGGGTTGGATACCCATTCAGGGTAAAGGGCGTCGCGGACGAACCCATTTGCTTTGAGTTTGTCCACCTCCTCTCCAAGAGCGGCGGATCTCTCCGGATCCATTCCTCTCCTTTTTTGTTTAACTGGGACGTATTTCGGGTCTATGTTCAACATATGACTCGTGATGGCGGGAGAAATCCCACACATATCAGAATGCGTCCAGGCGAAAACATCAAGATTCGCCCGGAGGAAGTCGCTAAGGTCTTCAGTCATCGCGGGACCAAGCTGTGATCCGATTTTCGGAATTCGCGAAGGGTCGTCACGGCTAACTGAGATGTCAATTGTTAATTCAGCCGGTGCCGCGTTCTCTTCCCTGGGTTTCTCATCGTCGTCTCTCGGATCTATATCTCCGAAGATCCGAGAACTATGCCCGAGCCAGGGCTCGGGCACTACTTGTCAATTATCCGCATTAAGGATGCGGACGGGATTGTCCGCAACCTTTCCCTTCTCCCTCCGATGGGCTTCTCGGAGCTCAGCCACATAACAGGAACGACCAGCTGCTTGATCGCCATGAACAATACCTACTCCTTTGTCAGCCGGGAACTTCAAAGTTAAACACCAAGGGGCTAACGCTGCCCTAAACTCAGCCAGGGCCGGCCGGCCCAAGAAAACGTTATATGGAGAATCCACATCCAAAACTACGAAGGGTAGAATCCGCACCCTCCGACGCTCGCCTTGTCCCAGTTCAACTGGTAACTCAACGTACCCCACGGCGTCGGTTGCCGCGCCGTTAAAGCCGTGTATACGAGCCTTGGACGGTTTCAGGTCTTTTGTTTCCAGTTTCATTTGGTCGTAAGCCTTCTTGAAGATGATGTTGACTGAGCTCCTGCAATCAATCAGAATTCTTTTTACATATGCTGGTCCGATCGTTGCAGATATGACCATGGGATCGATGGTCAGAGCCTCTATCTGATCAGCGTCTCTACTTCTGAACACAATATCGTCTGTCATTACGCGCTGCTGCTTAGCAGGGGCCCCGTCCTCCATGTTCGAACAGCACACAAAATCGGCATGCTTCAGGGAACTTGCATATCGCTCCATCTCTTGCCAATTCTTATCTGCGGGGTGAGGTCCGCCGATAATTGTATTTATGACTAGTCTACCTACGGTTCGGGCAGGCTCCTCGGGATGACGCGGAGCTGGTGCACGACCTGGGTTGGACGTTCCATGTCCTCCTTCTTGTGGATCCTTCACAAATTCTTGTAATTTCTTCTGCCTGATCAACTTTTCAATAGCGTCGTGTAGGTGTCTTCACTCCTCCGTATTGTGCCCATAAGTCTCATGGAAGCGACAATATATCCCGGTCCGCTTCTGTTCCTCGGTTGATTCTTTCGGACGTAGCTTTCTGTATTGAAATGTATTGCAGGTGGATAAGTAAATGTTCTCAAGCGGTGCGTTCAGCGGAGTATACTCGCTGTAGCTTGGGATTCTCAACATCCATTTCCCCGCTTCTCTCTTTTTCCCTTGACTCCTTCCGCTGGACTCCTTGGGTTGCCCAGGCTTGTTCTGGACATTGACTTGGACCTTTCCCGAGCTTTCTCCAGACTGCTTCACAGCAACGTTGCTCTTTATTGACTCTTGGACAGGTCCTGGCGCCTTATCTCATCGTACCCACCTAGCTTCATCTCTTCTTATGAACTGGTGTGCCTTTGAGTAGAAATGCTCTAGTGTAGCCGGAGGTTTTCCTGCCAGCCAGTCCCCAAACTCAGAGTCTGGATCCACACCTCTCATTACAGCCATCAGAATTGCATGGTCATTGGGATTACTGACTTCAGTTGCTGCTACGTGGAATCTTTGTAAATATTCCTTCAACGACTTCCCGGGATTTTGGATTACACTCGACAGAGACATCACGTCCTTTGGGCGCGTAGTGTGTATCCTGAACTACTCAATAAACTTCTTTGCCAACTCCTCGAAATTTGATACGGATCGCGGAGGAAGTCGGGTGAACCACATAGTAGCGATCCCAGATAGAGTAATTGGAAAGCACCTACACTTGGTGGCACCATTCGCTCTAGCTGAATCCATCATCCATTCGTACCTCATGACATGCTGTCTGGGGTCAGTCCTCCCTTCATACGCATGGATAGTAGGCATACTAAACTTCCTGGGGTACGCCGCTTGCAACACAACATCCGTGAACGGAGTATGACTTCTTGACACTCCCCAATCATCATTCGATAACCCCTGATTTTCCTTCATCAACCGCCTGATCATGGCTGTCAGATCTGGTGTCTGTATGGAAGGCGAAAGGTTAGTGTCTGTTCTGCGCGCCTGTCCATGCTGATGCCTCCTCTCCTGGCGGTCTGCCAATCGTGCGTCTTGAGGTTCGACATCGTTAGCATTTTGATGATCCGGGCCTCTATCCTCCGTCTGTACCCCGGTTCTGAAGTTTCCAGCTCTTGCTTGGTCACGGTCTCCAGTTGTTTGAACAGCAGCTTCTGCTCGTGCAGCGTCAGTCTTGCGGCGTCTGCGCCTGGGAGGTTCATCAGAGGAAGTTGAGCTGTCAGATGAAGAGTAAGGAGTGGGATTGCCCCCAGCATTCTGTTGCTGCTGTTGAGTGAGTTGTGCCATCAGGTTGGCGTTAGCTTGCATCTGCTCTCCTAGTTGTCTCCTACTTTCCTTGAGTTCTCTCATCAAGTCATTGAACTCTATTCTGGTGACAACTAGAGTCTGTTCTTGAGCGGCAATTCCTGCACTCGGAATCGCTGGTTGATTGCTAGGCCCTGCTTGTTGCACACTAGCAGTTTCATGGGCATCCGCATTATGAGAAGCTGACCTGATACGTGGTCTTGCCATTGTAGAGTTATCGGTATGAACTCTGAGTAGAATCAACGGATGTCCTATCAGTGAGTCGGATCTTCTTTGGGGGATTTGTTTAATCCAGTAGCTTCAAAGCAGATCCTTGAGGTCTGAGAATTCAATTCTCAGTGAAAGCACCAAAGTGTTAGCACCAAAATTGGTCACTAACCTCGTAGAGAAAGATTGTGTAGAGACATAAGTGATGAAAGTAAATTAAACAGAGAAGACAATGCTAATCTAACTGCAGAAAGTAAGAACACCAAATTTATAGTGGTTCAGCGTAATTGCCTACGTCCACTTTGAGGTTAAACTTTATTGATCTTCTTTATAGTTGATTACAAATACAATTCGTGAATCAAATGCTTGCATGAAGTTGTTTAAGTAGAGAAGATGAGTCTCGAAAATGGCAGAGTCTCCCTAGTGTTCTCTCCCCAAAAAAGGATCCCTTTCACTGTGACCCTGCCCCTCTATTTATAGGCAAATATGGGCTGGACTTCCCAAATGAGCTGGATGGCCGAACACTCTAGCCCCAGTACAGTGGTTGCTGCATGCCGAACCTGGTATGCCGAACGCTCTGATGCCGAACAGTCCTTCTATGCCGAACGATACGCTGGATGCGTGGGAAGTGCAGGATGATTGTCAGTTGAGGTCGAACGTGTCTCTATCCGAAGCTCTTGAATGAAAAGTGCACGCTGGCCGAACGACATTGTCACCTTGAGTAGTTGTGCATACTGAATGTCTTCTGGATGCCAAGTACTCTCGTTGCCGAGTACTACGCCGAGTACCTTGGAGTGCCGAGTACTCCTGTTGCCGAGTACTACGCCGAGTACCAAGGAGTGCCGAACGCTCTTGTTGCCGAGTTCTCCTATCACCGAGTTCTAATGATGCCGAACGCTAGGGAGCTGAGCATTGGTTGTCGCCGAGTGCCAGTTGACGCCGAACACTACTTGACGCCGAGTCTCCTGGTCGCCGAGCATTACGGATGCCGAACGCTATGGATGCCGAGTCCCACTGGATGCCGTGTGCTTCGCCGACCACTCCTGGATGCCAAGTACTTCACCGAACACTCCTGGATGCCGTGCGCTTCGCCGAACACTCCTGGATGCCAAGTGCTTCGCCGATCACTCCTGGATGCCAAGTGCTTCGCCGATCACTCCTGGATGCCGGACACTTTCTTGTTGCCGGGTGCTACCTGATGTCGAGCACTAGTTGCCTGGTCAAATCTCCAGGAAACAATCTCAAAATCCCAATGTCAACATGGTCAGTGCACAATAGGAGTCAACATCAGAAAACACAAATACAAATATAGCAAAGGCTGAAGATATACATGATGATAGCTGGTACCCAGACTCTGGTGCAACAAATCATGTAACAAACAACATGAGCAACTTGAATCTTGGCAACAAAGAATACAAAGGTACACATTCATTACATATGGGGAATGGTAACCCTATTAAAATTTCTCATATTGGAAATGCAAGCATTAATGGAGCCAGACAGTTATACCTTAATAATCTTCTAATGGTTCCATTAATCAAAAAAAATCTAATGAGTGTGTCACAATTTGCTAAAGACAACAATGTATACTTTGAGTTTCACTCTACATACTGTCTAGTTAAAGATAATCTAACTGGTGAAGTTCTCTTGCAGGGTAAAGAACATAAGGGACTATACAAATTTGATGCACCAAAATCAAGAAATGTTGAAAACAGTAAAAAATGGTGTAACATTTCTAAGACTAAAATTACTGAAAATTTTGATGTATGGCATTATAAATTAGGCCATCCCAGTCTAAATGTAATGAGACATGTCTTGAGCTGTTGTGACAATACTCATATTAGTAAAATTCCTGATGGTTATACTTGTACATTTTGTCAAATGGGTAAAAGTCATAAGCTTGTATTTCCACATTCAAAGACTATCTACAACAAACCTCTTGATCTTGTTGCTACAGATTTATGGGGTCCAGCCCCTATATATGCTGATTATGGTTATAAGTATTATATTTCATTTATTGATGCATATTCTAGATATGTTTGGATTTACTTCCTCAAGTCAAAATCTGAAACTAAAGATGCTGTATTACAGTTTATCTCTAATGCAGAAAGACAGAGAAACTGTCAATTGAAAGTCATACAAACAGATGGTGGTAAAGAATTTCTGCCTCTGAAAAGTTACTTTCAAACAAAAGGGATAACACAGAGAATCACATGTCCATACACTTCTGAGCAAAATGGCCTCATAGAAAGAAAACACAGGCACATAGTTGAAACTGGTCTGACATTGTTAGCACAGGCATCTCTACCACTAAAATTCTGGCCAGATGCCTTCTCCACTGCAGTCTATCTGATTAATAGACTACCTACAAAGGTTATAAAATTTAAAAGCCCAATGGAAGTGCTATTCAATGTCAAACTAGATTATCAAAGTCTAAAGACTTTTGGATGCCTATGTTTTCCCTACCTAAGGCCATACAACACACATAAATTAGATTATAGATCTAAGCCATGTACTTTCTTAGGATATGCTATCAGTCAGAAAGGATATAAATGCCTTGATGAAAATGGTAAAATATACATATCCAGGCATGTTATATTTAATGAGCATGAGTTTCCTTTTAGAGATGCAGCAATCAAAACAACTCAAAAAATATGCAATTCCAAGCTTTCAATACCTCAAGTGCTACCCTCACCAGAAATTGTCATACCAATAAGTAGCAATGGTCAGCATAAAGAAAGTGGCATCAGTCCTCAATACACAGAGTCCACAAATGAACCAGGTCAAGGAAGTGCATCGGTAACTTTTGACAGTACAGCATCAGATAGTCATCAAACAGACCCCTGTCAAATACTGCATCACAATCAGCCATACAGTACTCAACCAGGAGACACTGCTGAAGATAGACATCCAACCACACCTGCACAAACTAGGCACCACATGATGACAAGAGCAAAGTGTGGAGTATTCAAACCAAAATTATACAGTATTGAGGCAGAAATCACTGAGCCTACTACATATCAACAAGCAATCCTGAATGATAACTGGAAAAAGGCTATGGAAGAGGAATACAATGCACTAATAAAAAACAAGACATGGGATCTTGTACCCCTACCAATGAATAAAAACATAGTTGGATGCAAATGGACTTTTAGACTAAAGAAAAATCCAGATGGCTCAATTCTTAAATACAAGGCAAGATTGGTGGCAAAGGGGTATTCACAACAAAGTGGATTTGACTTTAAAGAAACTTTCTCTCCTGTTGTGAAACCCACCACCATCAGAGTTATATTAACAATTGCCTTGCATAAGAATTGGCCCATCAAACAATTAGATGTTAATAATGCCTTTCTTAATGGTGAATTGCAGGAGGAAATATATATGGAGCAGCCACAAGGGTTCACAAATGAAAACAAAGGGCAGCTAGTATGCATACTCAACAAAGCACTCTATGAGCTCAAACAAGCACCACGAGTTTGGTTTGACAAGCTGAAAGCAACTCTAGCAAAACATGGCTACAACCCCACTAAATCTGATAACTCGCTATTCATTAAACTTGTTAATGATGCAATAGTCTATATACTAATTTATGTTGATGACTTTATCATTACATTCAGCAACAAATCAGAAATCATGAACATCACACAATGCTTGAAAGAAGAATTTTCAATCAAGGATCTGGGGGACCTACACTACTTCCTTGGCATAGAAGTCAAAAGAACATCCGAATCAGAGATTCACTTAAATCAAAGAAAATACATCAATGAAATACTGGTTAAAGCCAAAATGGACAAAGCTAATCCACTACCTACTCCAATGATAAGCAACAGTCATCTACCAAAAAACAAAGGTGAATCAATCCTAAATGATAAGGAATACAGGAGTATAGTGGGAGCACTGTAGTATGCTACTATCACCAGACCAGATATCTCATTCAGTGTAAACAAAGTAAGCCAGTTCATGCAAAGACCCCTTGATGAACATTGGAAAGCAATCAAAAGAATCTTAAGATATCTAAAGGGCACAATCAATCAAGGACTAATTCTACAAACTAGTGCCACTTTAAACATTAATGGCTTTACTAATTCAGACTGGGCTACTGATCAGGATGACAGAAAGTCTACGACTGGATACTGTGTCTATCTAGGCAAAAATCCAGTGTCTTGGTGTGCAAAGAAACAATCTATGGTATCTAGATCCAGCATAGAGGCCGAGTACAGAAGTATTGCTAGCATTACAGCTGAAATTATGTGGCTAACATCATTACTAAGTGAACTTCAAATCAAAACATGCAACAAACCAACTATCTGGTGTGACAATCAAAGTGCTATTTCAATTCAGAGAATCCAGTACTTCACTCTCGCACAAAGCACATCGAGCTCGATTTATACTTTGTGAGAGAGCAAGTAATGAAGAAAAACATCGAAGTCAGATACATACCTTCAGCTTACCAGAAGGCAGACATCCTAACCAAGCCACTATCTCGACTGAACTTCACCAGATTCAGCCGAGAACTCAACGTGGATGAAGCAGACATCAACCTTAGATCCAAGGCACAGATCTATATTCCTGATGCCTTTAAGAACGGAGACAAAGATTGTTAAAGCCCCATTTTACAGCTTGACTGCAAGTGAAGTCAGATCTATACTCCTCAAGCATTCGAGAACGATGTTGAGGAGCATCTAACCCTCAATTTCTAGTTGGACTAGAGGAAATCAAATCAAAGAATCTAGAGAAATTATTTTTCACTGGCGCCTCCAAATATCGCAAACCCTAACTTTCGCGTTAGGTTTGAGAGGGCATAATAGAGAATGAAAAGATTGTGTCTCAGAGTATAGGAATATAGTAAAAGCGGGTATATTGTATTATGTGATAATATGGGCTAACCCGCAAGGCCCAACATATATGTTTTGTATTATAAATACTTCTGCTACTCTGTACAAATGATAAATCTGAGAATAATACAAAATATACTCTTTCTTTTACAAACTCAAATATTTTCTTCATATATATGGATAAACATTGCTTTAGACACATTTTACAGTGACAATATATTCAAATGTTTCCTTTATGTCTTTCCATAACTCAATAAAATAGTTTTCCATATCTTTTCAACAAATATTCATGACATTCCAAGCGACTTAATCGATTGTAACCAACAAATTAAAGCCAAAATAGTTAATACTAACAAAATCAAGATTATTTCCCAGCAATAACTAAAATGTTTATGTTCACTATTTAATTCAAAAGTACAGTTCAATGATAGGGTTTTCAAACAAAATCCTAAGATAAGTACATGTTATATATAAATGAGCACTAGCATGTGTTCCTGGTTCAATTTGGGAATCTACACATACCAATGTATATTCTTCAAATATAAGATGATTATGATTATTATTGAGTGGTTAAAATTGAAACTAGTATCAAAGTTTGAGTTATATTAAAAGACCCTACGGTAAAAGGTTAGTAAAAGAAAAAAAAGCTTGTTATTCTATATATCAGAAGAAAAAGCAAAAACATCTTTTAGTGAGAATATATGAAGAATTTTCCAATTATTTAGCGAATTAGAATATAAGATTGTTATCTAGAGACTCCAAAGCACAGAATAAATGTCTTTCAAACAAATCCTTATGAAAAATCAATTTGAAGTGGATAATAGAAACCATAGTCGCATGAATTATTTAGTGTATTTAGCACACGAGTGGTATCGAATTCTAGATATGATTAACATGAGTTACTGTAAGAACCCAAATTTCTCACCCAAGCCATTTGTACATTTCACAGCCACTTGTATATCATCAGAAAGGACATATTAAGAACATTAGTTTAATTTAAAACAAAGATTTTTTTTTATCAATTTTTACGTTGCAGTTGATCAAGCAACAAGGTGGGAATTGCAATAAGAAAATCAGTAGGTAGTGTGGCATTTCATCAATGATACATCTTATTAAGGGGATGTAAGTACTGTTTTCTATACGAGTACATATGCATGCCCAGGTCGGTCTGCATTTGATCACAACATGCATTCATTTCTAGTTGTACCTATGGAAGTAGATTTGATAGTATCATCCTCATATTTGAACTCCGCCTAAGCAGAAGCCGCTATTTTTTTTGTTCAGAATGCAATAGCTTCTTCATACTAACTCGGAATCATATGAGACTTCGACCGATGAATTTCCATCTAAATTACAGACAATAAGGAACACTCGTATACTTCATCTAGTGAATGGATACCGTAGTTCTGCATGGTGACTAACAGTGGTACTTAGAAAATAATATGCTACATCCCCGTATTTGAATTTCGCCTAGGCAGAAGCCACTATTTTTTTGTTCATACTGCAATAACTTCTTCATACAAACTCGGAATCGAACGAAACTACGACCGATGAACTCCCACCTAAATTACGAACAATTTGATACACTCGGATACTTCATATTGTGAATGCACAATGTAGTTCTCCATGGTGACTAACAGTTGTACTTAGAAAATAACAGGTTGTATCCCCACTTCAACGCTCACTGTAGTTCTCCATGGTGACTAATAGTTATACTTAGAAAATAACATGCTACATCCTCATATTTGAACTACGACTAGGAAGAAGACGCTATTTTTTTCTTTAGACTGTAATAACTTCTTCATACTAACTCGGAATCAGGCAAGACTTCGACCGATGAATTCGCACCAAAATTACAGACAATATGGTACACTCGGATACTTCATCCAGTGAACGTATACCGTAGTTCTCCATGGTGGCTAACAGTTGTACTTAGAAAATAACATGCTACATCCCCGTATTTGAACTGCGCCTAGGCAGAAGCCGCTAATTTTTTTGTTTATAGTGCAATAACTTCTTCATACTAACTCGAAATTAGGCGATACTTTGACCGATGAACTCCCACCTAAATTATGAACAACATGGTACACTCGGATACTTCATCTTATGAACGCACACTATATTTCTCCATGGTGACTAATAGTTGTACTTAGAAAATAACAGGCTATATCCCCACTTCAACGCTCACTGTAGTTCTCCATGGTGACTAATAATTGTACTTAGAAAATAACAGGCTACATCCTCATATTTGAACTCCGCCTGGGCAGAAGCCGCTATTTTTTTCTTCAAACTGCAATAACTTCTTTTTACTAACTTAGAACCAGGCAAAACTTCGACCGATGAACTCCCACCTAAATTACAGACAATATGGTACACTCGGATACTTCATCTTATGAACGCACACTGTAGTTCTCCATGGTGACTAACAGTTGTACTTAGAAAATAACAGACTACATCCCCATATTTAAACTCCGCCTAGGCAGAAGCCGCTAATTTTTTTGTTCATACTGCAAAAACTTCTTCATGTTAACTCGGAATCGGAGGAAACTATGACCGATGAACTCCCACCTAAATTACGGATAATATAGAATACGCGGATACTTCAGCTTATGAACGTATACCATAGTTCTCCATGGTGATTAACAGTTGTACTTAGAAAATAACATGTATCCCCACTTCAACGCTCACTGTAGTTCTCCATGGTGACTAATAGTTGTACTTAGAAAATAACATGCTACATCCTCATATTTGAACTCCGACAAGGAAGAAGACGCTATTTTTTTTCTTCAGACTGCAATAACTTCATCATGCTAACTCGAAATCACAGGCAAAACTTCGACCGATGAACTCCCACCAAAATTACAGACAATATGATACACTCGGATACTTCATCCAGTGAATGTATACCATAGTTCTCCATGGTAACTAACAGTTGTACTTAGAAAATAACAGGCTACATCCCCGTATTTGAACTCCACCTAGGCAGAAGCCGCTATTTTTTTGTTCATAGTGCAATAACTTCTTCATACTAACTCGAAATTAGGCGATACTTCGACCGATGAACTCCCACCTAAATTACGAACAATATGGTACACTCGGATACTTCATCTTGTGAACGCACACTGTAGTTCTCCATGGTGACTAACAGTTATACTTATAAAATAACAGGCTATATCCCCACTTCAACGTTCACTGTAGTTCTCCATGGTGACTAATAATTGTACTTCAAAAATAATAGGCTACATCCTCATATTTGAACTCCGCTTGAGCAGAAGCCGCTATTTTTTTTCTTCAAACTGCAATAACTTTTTTATACTAACTTGGAACCAGGCAAAACTTCGACCAATGATCTCCCACCTAAATTACAAACAATATGGTACACTCGGATACTTCATCTTGTGAATGCACACTGTAGTTCTCCATGGTGACTAATAGTTGTACTTAGAAAATAACAGGCTACATCCCCGTATTTGAACTCTGCCAAGGCAGAAGCCGCTATTTTTTTGTTCATACTGCAATAAATTCTTCATGCTAACTCGAAATCGGACGAAACTTCGACCGATGAACTCCCACCTAAATTGCGGACAACCAGGTACACTCGGATACTTCATCTTGTAAATGCACACTATAATTCTCCATGGTGACTAACAGTTGTACTTAGAAAATAACAAGCTATATCCCCACTTCAACGCTCACTGTAGTTCTCCATGGTGACTAATAGTTGTACTTAGAAAATAACAGGCTACATCCTCATATTTGAACTCCGCCTAAGCAGATGCCGCTATTTTTATTCTTTAGACTGCAATAACTTCTTCATAATAACTCGGAATCAGGCAAAACTTCGACCGATGAACACCCACCTAAATTATGGACAATATGGTACACTCGGATATTTCATCTTGTGAATGGACACTGTAGTTCTCCATGGTAACTAACAGTTGTACTTAGAAAATAACAGGCTACATCCCCGTGTTTGAACTCCTTCTAGGCAGAAGCCGCTATTTTTTTGTTCATACTGCAATAATTTCTTCATACTAACTCGGAATCTGACGAAACTTCGACCAATGAACTCCCACCTAAATTACAGACAATATGGTACACTCGGATGTGAATGCACACTGTAGTTCTCCATGGTGACTAACAGTTGTACTTAGAGAATAATGGGTCATATCCCCACTTCAACGCTCACTGTAGTTCTCCATGGTGACGAATAGTTGTACTTAGAAAATAACATGCTACATTCTCATATTTGTACTCCGCCTAGGCAAAAGCCGCTATTTTTTTTCTTCAAACTGCAATAACTTCTTCATACTAACTCGGAATCAGGCAAAACATTGACCGATGAACTCCCACTTAAATAACGAACAATATAGTACAATCAGATACTTCGTCTTGTGAACGCATACTGTAGTTCTCCATGGGAATTGATAGTTTACTTAGAAAATAACATGCTACCACATCCCCATATTTGAACTCCACCTAGTGCAGAAGCCGCTATTTTTTTTGTTCAGACTGCAATAACTTTTCCATACTAATTCGGAATCCGGCGAGACTTCGACTGATTAACTACCACCAAATTATGGACAATATGGAACACTCGAATACTTTATCTTGTGAACGCACACTGTAGTTCTCCATGGTAACTGACAGTTGTACTTAGAAAATAACATGCTACCACAACCCCATATTTGAACTCCGCCCAGTGTAGAAGCGCTATTTTTTTGTTCAGACTGCAATAACTTCTTCATACTAATTCGGAATCCAGCGAGATTTTGACCGATTAACTACCACCTAAATTACGGACAATATAGAACAGTCGGACACTTTATCTTGTGAACGCACACTGTAGTTCTCCATGGGGGCTGATAGTTGTACTTAGAAAATAACAAGCTACCACATCCCCATATTTGAACTCTGCCTAGTGCATAAGCCACTATTTTTTTGTTTATAGTGTAATAACTTCTTCATACTCACTCGAAATTAGGCGATACTTCAACCAATGAACTCCCACCTAAATTACGGACAATATCGTACACTCAGATACTTCATCTTGTGAACGCACACTGTAGTTCTCCATGGTGACTAACAGTTGTACTTAGAAAATAACATGCTATATCCCCACTTCAACGCTTACTGTAGTTCTCCATGGTGACTAATAATTGTACTTAAAAAATAACAGGCTACATCCTCATATTTGAACTCCACTTGAGCAGAAGCTGCTATTTTTTTTTTCAAACTGCAATAACTTTTTTATACTAACTCGGAACCAGGCAAAACTTCGACCAATGATCTCCCACCTAAATTACAAACAATATGGTACACTCGGATACTTCATCTTGTGAATGCACACTGTAGTTCTTCATGGGAAATGACAGTTTACTTAGAAAATAATATGCTACTACATCCTCATATTTGTGTTGGAAGTTGATACCTAATTCATCGCTTGAAATCGCAGAAGCAAAAGTCGCTCGGTGGAGTGGAAGAACGGACGAGAAATCTCATCCGGTGGTAGCCGATGTCGCTCCAGTTGGAGCGGTAGTGATAGAGAAGGGACCGAACAAAATTTTTGGTTCGGTGGAGGAGATGCCGGACCAAAGATTTGGTCCGGTGGAGTTCGTCCGGTGTGAGTGACTTCGGTGAAGAGAAAAAAAAGTTGTCTCGTTCGGTGGTATTTCATTCGGTGGAATGGTTTTGCCGGACGAGAAATTTGGTTCGGTGATTTGGTGAAGGAGAAGTGATGCCGACCGAAATGTCGGTCCAGACTATTGAAGTAGCCGGTCCAGATGTTGAAGTGCCTGATGCCGAACCAACCTATGTCGAACCAACCTATGTCGAACCAAATTGTGCCGAACCAGATGCATGTCGAACCAAACCCCAGGGCTGCTATATAGCAGCTGCCCCTCCTCATATCTTCACACTATAAATAGAGGAGCTTCTAGACAACAATGGCAGTCGAAATTGAGAGCTAATTTCAGCTAATTTCAGAGCCATCCTAGAGAGCTAAAACTCTGCAGAATTTTGTTTGTATTGTAAATTCTTCTTATGTATAGCCTCCAAAAGTGAATCAATCTTGTAACTCTAATCTTTTAGTGATTAATAAAATCTCCTCTCCCCAAGTGGACGTACACTGCCTAGCGGTAGTGAAACCTCTATAAATACTGGTGTTATTTATTTTTTCTACATTGCATTGATCTGTGACTGTTTGTTCTAGTGTTCATCTTTTGTTTGTTCCATCTCACTACAATCACGATCCAGTTGTTTTTCGCTGTGTTGGATTTTTTATTTCCTTAGACTGATCATCTAAAGGAATTTTCCCCAACGGTCTGGTATCAGAGCCACGTTGATTGAGGAGTGTTAGATGCTATGGCAGAAGATGAAGCTACTCCAGTTGTTACATATAACGACCCACCATTTATAAAAGGACATTTTCTTAAATGATAGATAGTTATTTAAGGTAAAATAGAATCAATCACAGAATACAAACACCAAAATCATAATGGGCTCGTATAGGGATAAATATGACAAGGCACGTGAGGCAATGCCCAAGGTAGGATTCTACCAGTTTACCCTTTCTGGCTGGTCGTAACCCATCCGTGGCCGACCGCGACTATCAATCCAAACCAAAGGGTGCACCCATCGAGTTCAAATCACGACAATAAAATACGAGAGATCAATGTCGCTAGAGGTAGCTAACCTCATTGGCCAGACATAGGCTCTTGTTTTAGTCATTTTAATTATGACACGAGTGTCAAGGCTATCCATAATCGTTCTCTTACTTCAATCCAGTAAACGTTCGCAATTCAACCACTACATTCTGGGTATCATCCACCGCATATACGGTTATCAAAATGGTTCCGGGATTGACAAAGAGTATGTCAATATCCGGCCCCGGTCTCTTTGACAACCCAACGTATGTTTTACACACCATTTGGTCAATTATGGTTTAAAAACGATTCATATTAATAACGAACGGGATTTTATTTTTATTTTCCAAATTCCCCAAATCCAATTCTACATTCCAAATTCCCATTTTAAACATTTCGATTTTTAAAATTGAATTTCCTTTAAAACCCTTTAATTTTTAAAGTCCATTTACAACAAATAAATCAAATCACTTAAATCAAACTTATTTCAAATTAAATCTTAATTTCCATTACAATTTAATCAACCAATTTTCCAATCAATTCCAAAAATTTATTAAATAATTTAAATCTCCATTATAATTTAACAAATCAATTTTCCAATAAATTCCTAAAAATTTATTAAACAAATAAAATCTCCATTATAATTTAACCAATCAATTTTCCAATAATTCCCAAAAACTTATTAACCAATTTAAATTCCCTTTTTGGTTAATATAAATATTTAACTCCAAATAGATTTAATTTACAAAAATTTGAAATAAACAAACAAGTTACTGATTTAAGTTTAAATCTAGCTCAAAATTTAACTTAAGTTCTTACTTTAATACCTTCAATTTTCAAAATTATATAAATCAAATTTTTTTTTATGGAATTAAATCCAAAAATCAAATTTCTTTAAATAAAACATTTCAAACATTTATCTCTAAATTACCCCTATTAATAAAATCACTTATTTCATCTATATTTTATTTAAATAATAAATACCAATTTAAAACATAATGTAAAATTTCAAGTCATTTATATAGATAAATTTTCAAACGATCTTCATTTATAAAAATATTTTATTCGACCAAACGGTGTTTAAAATTTAGTTTTCTACCTAGGTCAAGTGGAATAATTAAATTTTAAAATATGGGTATATATCATTTCAACCATTTCCAATATAATAATTTCAACATACAGTCATATCCAAATATCGACGGGGAAATTTCAACGAATCATAACGTAGTGAATATCAATAACAGGGTGAAATGTGACATGTCCAAAATACATTTTCTACACTTGTGTACATACATATAACGTGTATATCGTGTCAACATGTGCACATATCATTCAATAATTCATCCAACAACTATATATCAATCAAATTCAATCACAAACATATAGTAATGATAATTTCAGATTTATTAACTTACATCGTAATATTAGTTAAGCGTGAATGTAAAACACTCACCTCGAACTCCGCTAATCCGATATGATCACAAATGCCTACGACACGCGAGACAAACGAACTCGACGGCGACTCTTCAACTCGTACACTTTCTATCTCCAATCCGGACAGCTACGGCACTTCTAGTTCTCTTTTTTATTTTATTTTAAACCCTCTCTTATTTTTTATAAATATATATAACTATATATATATATATAGTTACGGCCAGACTTAGGAAGAAGGGGAAAAGCAAGCTGGTCGGTCGGGGAGTGCAGGTGCGGTGACGTCAGGTAGGCGCAGGCGGCAGCAGTAGTTTTTATGGTTATTTTTTTTAAGCTTTTTCTTTTCATTCGTATATAATATAAAGCAGAAGGAATTCAAAAATAAAAGAAGGAGGAGATGTGCACATGCGAATGGAGGAGGTTGTACCGATTATTTCTACTTGGATTACCAATTCAAATGAACGTGACTCAATCAACTAACACATATACATATCTTTTTTTTCAAACGGCTGTACGTTATCAACATATTTCCTTTTTTTTCGGCTGTTTATTATAAATTTATATTATAATTTCAGTAGCTTAAAGTATCATATATATATAACCATAAACATCGTTAACATGGGCTAAAACAACGAACAAACAAACTAAGAATCCAAATACGTGAACTGAAACACTGTTGTGCTCAGTGTGTCGATACAAACGCGTTAGCGCATATAAAATTGGTTATTTAACGCTCGAGTGAAATTTGATAATTTTTCAATATCGGTTGTCGCTACCGTAAATCGATCGTATAAATCGATTTAAACGAAGCTAGCGAAATCGAAATTCGACGAAATGAACGTCGACGTTTTTATTATAAATTTTTCTACAATATTTTCATGTAAAAATATTTAAATTTTTGAAGCCAAATTTTACTGTTTTATTAATGACTGATTTTACATTAAATTTCAAATCTTTTAAATTTTTCATTTTATAATTTAATTCCCTTTTTATTCATTTTAACTAATCATGCGCAACATAAATTTAAATCCAAATCCTTAATTTTTCAACTTAAATAAAAATTAATTTAATCGTATACTTCCAACAGAACTGTAAATTTCGGAATTGTTACATTCGCCCCCACTCAAAACTTTTCGTCCTCTAAAAGGTGGAACGAAATGATATAACAAGAATCAAAAGATAGATTAAGATTAGAAAGCATACCCGAATCAAATAGTTCAAGATTGGAAGCACGGATACTCTCCTCGGTCTCCCAAGTGCAATCTCGATCATCATTGCTCCATTGAACTTTGACGAGATTGATTGATTTACTCCTCAATTTCCTCATACTCCTATCCAGAATACGAATGGGCTTCCTTTCAATAGTAAGATCGGGTTGAATCTCCAATTCCTCAAGCTGCATGGACTAAACTATCGTTGACGGGTCATGGATATACTTGCGAAGATTGGAGACGTGGAATACATCATGAACACCGGATAGTTTTTCAGGCAATTCGACTATATAAGCTAGAGTACTAATCATTTCGGATATACGGAAAGGACCAATAAACCTTGGGGCCAACTTTCATTTCTTCCCAAACCGAATTACATTTCTCAATGGCGAAATTTTGAGATACACAAGATCTCCAACTGCGAATTCCAACTCCTTTCGTCTTCTATTAGCATATTTCTTCTGCCTATCCTGCACAGTTTTCATCTTATGTTTAATCCCTTCAACCTTCTCAGAAGCCTCCAAAATATTCTCAGGTCTAAGAACAAGTCTATCTCCAGTTTCAATCCAACAAGAAGGAGATTTACATGGATGTCCGTAAAGAGCTTCGAACGGTGCCATGTTGATACTAGCCTGAATTTAAGGATTCGAATTACGGAAAGGTTTATTTACATATATATTTAATTCAAGTTTATTTAACGAAGTTCTACCTGATAGCTATTATTATAAGTGAATTCGACAAGATGAAGATGGTCTTCCCAAGAACCACCAAAATCTAGAATACAAGCACGAAGAAGGTCTTCCAAAACTTGATTGATCCATTCGGTTTGGCCATCCGTTTGTGGGTGATAGGCCGTACTCAGATTCAACTGTGTACCTAATGAATCCTAAAGGGCTCTCCAAAAGTTACTTGTGTAAATAGGATCACAATCACAAACAATACTAGAAGGAATTCCATTGAGTCGGACAATCTCCTTCAAATAGATCTCAGCTAAACTCGAGGTGGTTCGAGTTGATTTCATAGGAATAAAATGAGCTGTCTTCGTCAAACGGTCAACAATCACCCAAATGCTCTCATTACCATCGTCCTCGGCAAACCGTCCACAAAATCCATAGAAATTTGATCCCACTTCCATTTCGGAATCTCAAGTGGTTGTAAAAGACCTGCTAATTTCTGATGATCGGCTTTAATCTGCTGACAAGTACTACATCTACTCACATACATCGAAATGTCCCTCTTCATTCCTTCCCACTAATAAAGTCTGTTCATATTCTAAAACATCTTTGTCACTACGGGATGAATAGAAAATTTGTATTTACGATTCTCTCTAAGTACTTCCTCACTTAGTCCATCCACATTTGGAACACAAACCCTACCATTTATTCTCAGAATACGATCCTCATCGACTACTGCATCATACCATCTCCTCGAGTCTTCCTCTCTCTTCAAAACTTCCTCTCGAATGGCCCTTAAACTAGGGTCTTCGCTTTGCTTAGCAACTATACGATCCATAAGAGCAGATGAAACAACAAGCTTACAAAGCATAGCCTTTTTCTTACTCAAGGCATCGGCCACCACATTTTCTTTTCCCGGGGTATAGTTGATGTTAAGGTCATATGCAGCCAAGAACTCAAGCTATCTCGCTTGCCTTAGATTCAAATCCTTCTGAGAGAAAATATATTTCAGGATTTGTGATCAGTATAAAGCTCGAATTTGGTACCCAAGAGATGATACCACCCCAACCTCAAAGCAAAAAACCACAACCAACAACTCCAAATCATGTGTTGCGTACTTAACTTCATGAGGTCGCAACTGTCTACTAGTATAAGCAATAACTTTGCCATGCTGCATTAAAACAGCACCAAGCCCACTTCTACAAGCATCGGTATAAACTATAAGGCCTTTGTTACCATTCAGAACAGTAAGAACAGGAGCGGAGGTCAACCTCTATTTCAGTTCATTGAACACTTTGACACTTTTCATCCCATTTGAACCTGACATTCTTTCGAGTTTAAAGTTGTAAGAGGAGAAGCAATGCGATAGAAATGCTTGATGAACCTCCTATAGTAACCAGCAAGGCCCAAGAAACTCCTAACCTCCGTGGGTGTCTTAGGAATTTCCCAATCCTGGAATTAGATATAAGGCACGAATCAAAAATTGAGAATTTCGATAATCAACTTGAAAAGAATAAAAGATAGGAACTTACATTTATTACTGCGATCTTAGTGAGATCCACCGAAACTCCATTTTTCGAAACCACATGGCCAAGAAATCGAACTTCCTCCTGCCAGAAATGACATTTGGTAAATTTTGCCTTCAACTGATGGCTTCTCAAAGTTTCAAACACAACCTTCAAATGCTGCTCATGCACTTCTTCGGTTTTAGAGAAAACCAAAATATCATCGATAAAAACAAGCACGAATTTGTTAAGGACATCCCTAAATACTATGTTTATTAGATCTACAAAGTAAGCCGAGGCGTTCATTAACCCGAAAGGCATAACGAGCCATTCATAGAACCCATCTTCGGTACGGAAAGCAGTCTTATGAATGCTATCCTCAGAAATCCTCAACTGATGGAAACCTGAAGCGAGATCAAGCTGAGAAAACACTTGTGCTCCATAAAGCTGATCGACATATCATTAATACGAGGCATAAGATATCGATTCTTGTGTGTGAGCTTATTCAATTCTCTGTAGTCCACACACATCCTCAAGGACCCGTCAGACTTAGTGACAAAAACCATGGCTGCACCCCATTTAGAAAAACTTCTTCTAATCAAGCCTCTAGCCAATAGATCATCAACTTGAGTTTTCAACTCCACTCTTTCCATAGGCGACATCCTTCGAGGGGGAAATACGACAGGTCTGGCTCCGAGAATAAGATCGATTCGAAATTCGATTTCACGATGAGGTGGTAAACAAGTAATCTCACCAAAAACATCAAGAAAAAGTCGAACAACTGGAATAGTGTCTAGGTCACTAGAATGAGAATCAAGGGAGAAAACAAAACTCTTGACAAGATCACTAGGCATTTTGCATTGGATAACCAACTAGGAACCTTTATCGTCGACCAAGGAAATGGTCTGATCACTACTAAAAATAACAGCTTCGAACTTGGATAGCCAATCCATGCTAACAATAAATCGAACCCACTAAAGACTAAAACATAAAAGTCTCTGGTGAAACAGTTCCTAAGTTTGCAGGGCCACCAATAGGATTAGAGACACACAAAATTTTAGAAGCAGGTTCGGGTTTCAAATCATGTTCAAATTTCTCACATAAATTAACAGATATAAAACTATGAGATGCTCTAGTATCGAATAAAACACGGACAGGTGTATCATGGAAAGAAAGCATACCTTGAAGTATGGGATCGGTCTCCTCAACTGGAGGGGTGGAAGCGGTGACTGCAAAGACACCAGATGGTGTGCCCTTCTTATGCATAGGGCAATCCTTCTTGAAATGGCCTGGCTGTAAGCAAACATGGCATAAGTCACGCCTAGTCATCTGGACTGGAGGGGCGGCTGCTAAGGATGCTGGTGGACAATCTCCGGCATAATGTCCCCTTTTATCGCATTTGAAGCAAGTGATGTGTGACAAGTCCTTAGTCTTCTTCTGAGGAAATCCAACTCCTTGACGGCTCTGCCACTTCTTCTTTTGGCTACTAAAATTTGACTTTCTCTTGCCAAGGCTACTGGAGCTAGACTGGGCTGGGGTGTTTGAAACTTCTGAAATCCTATTCAGCTTCAAATTCTCAAAACGGATCGCCAAATCAATGATATCAGAAAATGGCTTATGGATATGACCAGTCAGCTGCTCTCTATACTCCCTACGCATGCCAGCAATGAATTTCTCATTCTTCTTAAGGGGAATCTCAATCAGATGAGGGCCAAACTTCGATAGATCATTGAATTTCCTTTCATACTCTACGACCATCATCTCGCCTTGCTTAAGCTCCATAAACTGATTATACAAATCCATCCTCCCAGCTTCTGGCATCCACTGGGTAATAAAAGCTTCCCTATAAATTTGGAGAATACAAGGCTAAGCTAAACTTCCATGAGATAATTGTAAGAATATAAAATTCTCATTTAGATAGATCTCACCTAAATTAGGCCTAAGAAATATCTTCCTCTGGGGTATGGGCCGTAAAAGCATCCCACCAATCAAGAGCGGCTTCCTGAAGCTGCCAAGCTGCTAATTGACACCTCTGAGCGTCAGTGATGCCAAGTCCAACAAAAATCCTTTCGGCATTCTTAAGCCATTGTTGTGCTCCAATAATTCCCCTGGCACCGGTGAACATCTTTCCTCCAAGGTGTGTATACACTTTACTAAGAGTGGTAAATCTCACTTTTGGGACAACAATTGGTGCAATATCTTCATTAGGGACATTTCCCCTACCTCTGTCTCGGGTACTACGATTACTCATCCTGTAAAGAAGGGATGGGTAAGAAAATTTATTAGAAGTTGAGTCAAAAGAATGAACCTAGTCAAAAGAATTTACTAAGGAATGACACCTTAAGATTTTAGCTTACTTAAGTTTTAAACCATTTTTATTTCTTAAATTTTAAAACACGCTCTCTAAAGAAAGATTCTACTCATTCTTGGGTAATTAATTACCCTATCTATAATGAGTTTACCCCACAGACTTAGGTGTTCACTCAACCATAAGCTCTGATACCAACTGTAACGACACACCATTTAAACAAGGACATTTGCTTAAATGGTAGATAGTTATTTAGGGTAAAATATAATCAATCACAAAATACAGGCACAGAAATAAAAACAACTTAGAATCTCGCAGCGGAAAATAAATAAATACATAAATAAGTCATGAAAACTCCAAATAAGTTACATTATTCTCACACTAAATAATTGGAAAGAAATAACTGGAAATGAAATGACTCCAACTGACATAACGAACTAAACTGATGAAATAACAGAAATAGAACAGAACCTTCAGTAATGCCTTCATCTCCACAATAAGCTCTCCAGCTGGAAATACTCAGGCTGACCCGAGCATAATGGAAAAAACACAATATTCGAGTCAGAACTAATATCCTCATGTAAGTCAATAAATGCAAAGTAACTTAAGAGACGTTACGGGTTTTTCCATCTTCTAAGGACCCGTCAAACTATCTACATATAATAGTGTACGCTATAATAAATAATGTCTATCAGTAAAATAAATATCAAAATAGCGTTAAGACTTTACATTGATCCACCTTAACACATTTATACGGTTTTAAACCAAAATCGTAATGGGCTCGTATAGGGATAAATATGACAAGGCACGTAAGGCAATGCCCAAGGTAGGATTCTACCAGTTTACCCTTTCTGGCTGGTCGTAACCCATCCGTGGCCGACCGCGACTATCAATCCAAACAGAAGGGTGCACCCATCGAGTTCAAATCACGACAGTAAAATACGAGAGATCAATGTCGCTAGAGGTAGCTAACCTCATTGGCCAGACATAGGCTCATGTTTTAGTCATTTTAATTATGACATGAGTGTCAAGGCTATCCATCATCGTTCTCTTACTTCAATCCAGTAAACGTTTGCCAATTCAACCACTACATTCTGGGTATCATCCACCGCAATACGGTTATCAAAGTGGTTCCGGGATTGACAAAGAGTAAGTCAATATCCGGCCCCGGTCTCTTTGACAACCCAACGTATGTTTTACACACCATTTGGTCAATTATGGTTTAAAAACGATTCATATTGATAACGAACGGGATTTTATTTTTATTTTCCAAGTTCCCCAAATCCAATTCTACATCCCGAATTCCCATTTTAAACATTCTGATTTTTAAAACTCAATTTCCTTTAAAACCCTTTAATTTTTAAAGTCCATTTACAACAAATAAATCAGATCACTTAAATCAAACTTATTTCAAGTTAAATCTTAGTTTCCATTACAATTTAACCAACCAATTTTCCAATCAATTCCAAAAATTTATTAAACAATTTAAATCTCCATTATAATTTAACAAATCAATTTCCCAATAAATTCCTAAAAATTTATTAAACAATTTAAATCTCCATTATAATTTAACCAATCAATTTTCAATAATTCCCAAAAATTTATTAACCGATTTAAATTCCCTTTTTGGTTAATATAAATATTTAACACCAAATAGATTTAATTTGCACAAATTTAAAATAAACAAACAAGTTACTGATTTAAGTTTAAATCTAACTTAAAATTTAACTTAAATTCTTAACTTTAATACCTTCAATTTTCAAAATTATACAATTATAATTTAAATCAGTTTTTTTATGAAATTAAATCCAAAAATCAAATTTCCTTAAATAAAACATTTCAAACATTTATCTCTAAATTACCCCCTATTAATAAAATCAATTATTTCACCTATATTTTATTTAAATAATAAATACCAATTTAAAACATAATGTAAAATTTCAAGTCATTTATATATATAAATTTCCAAAGGATCTCCATTTATAAAAATATTTTATTCGACCAAACGATGTTTTAAATTTAATATTCTACCTAGGCCAAGTGGAATAATTATATTTTAAAATATGGGTATATATCATTTCAACCCTTTCCAATATAATAATTTCAACATATAGTCATATCCAAATATCTATAGGGAAATTTCAACTAATCATAACATAGTGAATATTAATAACAGGGTGAAATGTGACATGTCCAAAATAAATTTTCTACACTTGTGTACATACATTTGACGTGTATATCGTGTCAACATGTGCACATATCATTCAATAATTCATCCAACAACTATATATCAATCGAATTCAACCACAAACACATAGTAATGATAATTTTAGATTTATTAACTTACATCGTAATATTAGTTAAGCGTGAATGTAAAACACTTACCTCAAACTCCGCTAATTTGATATGATCACAAATGCCTATGACACGCAATACAAACGAACTCGACGGCGACCCTTCAACTCGTACTCGTTCTATCTCCAATCGGGACAGCTACGGCACTTTTAGTTCTCTTTTTTATTTTATTTTAAACCCTCTCTTCTTTTTTATAAATATATATAACTATATATATAGTTATGGCCAGACTTAGGAAGAATGGGAAAAGCAAGCTGGTCGGCCGGGGAGTGCAGGTGCGGTGACGTTAGGTAGGCGGAGGCGGTAGCAGGAGTTGTTCTGGTTTTTTTAAGCTTTTTCTTTTCTTTCATATATAATATAAAGTAGAAGGAATTCAAAAATTAAAGAAGGAGGAGACGTGCACACGCGAATGGGGGAGGTTAGACCGATTATTTCTGCTTGGATTACCAATTCAAATGAACGTGACTCATTCAACCAACACACATACATATCTTTTTTTTCAAACGGCTATACGTTATCAACATATTTCCCCTTTTTTCGGCTGTTTATTATAAATTTATATTATAATTTCAGTAGCATAAAGTATTGTATATATATAACCGTAAACACCGTTAACACGGGCTAAAACAACGCACAAACAAAATGAGAATCCAAGCACGTGAACTGAACACTGTTGTGCTCAGTGTGTCGATACGAATGCGTTAGCACGAAGAAAATCGGTTATTTAACGCTCGAGTGAAATTTGATAATTTTTCAATATCGGTTGTCGCTACTGTAAATCGATCGTATAAATCGATTTAAACGAAGCTAGCGAAATCGGAATTCGACAAAACGAACGTCGACGTTTTTATTATAAATTTTTCTACAATATTCCCATGTAAAAATATTTAAATTTTTGAAGCCAAAATTTTACTGTGTTATTAACGACTGATTTTACATTAAATTTCAAATCGTTCAAAATTTTCATTTTATAATTTAATTCCCCTTTTATTCATTTTAACTAATCATACACAACGTAAATTTAAATCCACATCCTTAATTTTTGAACTTAAATAAAAATTAATTTAATCATATACTTCCAACAGAACTGTAACTTTCGGAATCGTTACATTACAAGACCATATACTAGAGGGATGTATATCGCGTCAGGATCACAATTGGCAGTTGTGAAATGAAATGGGGATAAAGACTTCGAGAAGTGGCAATGGAGGATGAAGGTTGTTCTAATGAGGAATAAATTACATCCAGTAGTGTTTGCCCCTGAGGAGTTGAAGGTTGACATCTCAGTCGTGGAAAAGAAAGAGATGAAGAAATGGTCGTTTACTACTTTACAGCTAGCTATGGGAGAGAATGTCATCTCAAAGATTAGCAGTGAGACCGCTGCTAGGGGCATTTGAACCAAGTAGAAAATCTCTACTTGAACAAATCTCTGACTAACCGTCTGATAATGCTGAAGACATTTTTCACCGTGCGGATGAGAGAGGGTACTTCAGTGAAGGAACGTCATAATTTCTTTGATGATCTCGTGATGAAGACGAAAACTGTTGACTTGAAGATGGATGAGGAGCAAATAACAATGATTCTTTTGTGTTCTCTTCCGGAGCGATACACAGGTTTCGCTAACAGACTTATCTTCGCTAGAGACACATTGACAATGAAAGATGTGAAGTCAGGCCTTCTATCTGAGGGCTTGAGAGATCAGATGAAGGAGATAAGTGAAGGAAGTAGAGGTAGAAGTAGTAGTCACGGCCTGTTTGTTGAAAGAGGTAGAGAAGATAAGAAGAATTGGCACTCTAGAGGGCTTTCCAAGTCTAGGAAGGCCGATAATGGCAGGAGAGGAAAGCCTAAGGACGAAAAGTGCTTTATTTGCAAGAAACCTGGTCATTGGAAAAAGGATTGTCCAGATTTAAAGAAGAAGAAAGAAGACGGATCTTCATCATTCACGGTGGAGAAGTCTATATCTGACGATGTGTTGTCTGCAACAGTGTCGGATGTCTCAGACTATTGGGTGCTAGACTCGGGGGCGTCTTTCCATATGACACCTAATAAGGATTACTTTAGTTCTTTTATTGGACGAGAGGGAAGCTCTATTCTTATGGGTAATTATGTTAGCTGTAGAGCAATGGGTGAAGGTACAGTGAGGATCATGATGTTTGACAGAGTGATACGTACTTTGACATGTGTTCGATATGTTCCAGGTCTCCGAAAGTCCTTAATTTCTTTAGGATAATTGGCATCTTTGGGATGCAAGGTAACTATCGAGAAGGATAGTCTGAAGGTTTCGAGAGGTGCACTAGTTCTTATGAAAGGAGATGTGTTCCGAAATCTGTATTTGTTGAAAGGAACCACGGTTCTTGGAGAGTCATGTGTTGGAGTAGATAATTCTCGTGCATTTGATGCCACAAAGCTTTGGCATCTCAGGTTGGGTCATATTTCACAGAAAGGCTTAGAGTTGCTTCAGAGACGGAAGATGATCAAAGGAGAAAGCTTCGACAAGATGGACTTTTGCCAGGAGTGTGTGTTAGGCAAGCAAACTAAAGTATCTTTTGGAGTTAGACTCCATAGATCGAGGCGAGTACTTGAGTACGTGTATACAGATGTTTGGGGGTTGGTTGCTACTCTTTCTCTTAGAGGAGCAAAGTATTTTATCTCTTTCATTGATGACTTTTTTCGGAAAGTATGGGTGTATGTGATGAAGGCCAAATCAGAGAGTTTTGAGAAGTTCAAAGACTGAAAAGCGCTTGTTGAGAACCAATCAGGTTCTAGGTTGAAGGTGCTGAGATCTGATAATGGCGGTGAATTTGTCTCTAGGGAGTTCCTCAACTTTTGTAGACAACATGGCATTCAGAGACATTTCACTACACCCGGAGATCCGCAGCGCATATCATAAATCAAATTCCGTGCTCAGCCATAGATGGGAAGATTCCAGAGGAGAAGTGGAAAGGTACAGCAGTGTATTTTTGTTACTTTCGAATTTTTGGTTGTCTTGTGTACGTTCACCATATAGGTGATGATAAGTTGGAGGCTAGAGCATACAAGGGCATACTAATGGAATACACCGATGGTATCAAAGGGTATCGAATTTGGAACCCTGTTGATCAGAAGATTGTTCATTCCAGACATATTAATTTTGATGAGTCTGCTATGTTCAATCCAAAGGAGAAGCTACCTACCACATCAGAAGATTCTGATAGGCCTAAGGAGATGGAAGAAGTTCCCGTGTTCCAGCCAAATAGTAGAGTTATTGTTGATGCTGTCGAGGAAAATGCAGTTAATGAAACATCACAAGACAGTCCACAGGTACCTTCTAGTAGTGCTGGTAATGTGCATGAATCTAGAGGAAGTTCAGTTCAAGGTGGAGCTGAAAGGAGTTTAGGCGAAGTAGTACCTACTCGGGTCAGTCGTAGGACTATTAGGCCGCCCGATAGGTATGGTGATTGGCAGTTTGTGAACCTTAGCCTTGGTGATCAGTTTGACTATGCCCTTCATGTGGTTCTTGAGGAGCCGCTTGACCTTGATGAAGCTTTGAAGTCATGTGACAATTCGAAGTGGATGTGCGCTATGGAAGAGGAGTTAGAGTCGTTGAAGAAGAACAAGACTTGGGATTTGGTACCACCTCCTCAAGGAAGCCGAGCCATAGGTTGCAAGTGGGTGTTCAAGGTAAAGAATGATGGGAGATACAAGGCTAGACTGGTTGCTAAAGGGTTTTCACAAAGAAAGGTATTGAAGTATGATGAGATATTCTCTCCAGTAGTGATACATATGTCCATCCGCATTTTGCTTGCTATCGTCGCAGCTCATGACTTGGAGCTGGAGCAACTGGACGTGAAAACCGCTTTTTTGCATAGAGACTTGGATGAGACCATCTACATTAAGCAGCAAGAAGGATTTGTTGTAAATGGGAAAGAAAATTGGGTTTGCAAATTGAAGAAGTCTTTGTATGGACTTAAGTAGTCGCCTAGACAATGGTACAAGAGGTTTGACTCTTTTATGCTTTCACTTGGTTTTGATCGTAGCATCAAAGACGCTTGTGTATACTTCAAGCATTTAAAGAATGGTAAATGGGTGTACCTACTATTGTACGTGGATGATATGTTGATTGCATCCAAGGATAAGGCTGAAATCGATATTTTAAAGCGAAAGTTAAAAGCGGAATTCGAAATGAAGGACCCTGAAAAAACGAAGAAAATTTTGGGTATGGAAATCCAAAGAGATATAAAGCTAGGACTTTGGAGCCTCAATCAAAAGAAGTACATTCGAAAGGTGCTTGCTCGATTTATCATGGAAGGGGCAAAGGCAATCAGCACACCCATGCCTTTGCACATACAGCTTTCTAGTAAAGACTCTCGGATCTCGGAAAAGGACAAGGCTTATATGATGAAGGTCCCATATGCAAGTGCAGTTGGCAACTTGATGTATGCCATGGTCTGCACTAAGCCTGACATTGAACAGGCTGTGGGATTGGTGAGTAGATTCATGGCAAATCCAGGAAAGACGCATTGGGAAGCAGTGAAGTGTATCTTCAGATACCTTAGAGGAACTCCAAACCATGGACTTGTCTTTGGCGATAGAGGAAGAGATTTCGGCTTGGTTGGATTTTGTGATTCCGACTATGCCAGTGATAGAGATCGAAGGAAGTCAACCTTCGGATATCTGTTCACCATTGGTGGGACATGATCAGTTGAAGAGCGAGGTTGCAGACGATTGTGGCTTTGTCTACTAAAAAAGGCAGAGCTCATAGTTGCGGTTGAAGCAGCAAAGGAGGCGCTTTAATTAAGGCGACTGTTGTGTGATTTGGACTTCGTATATGACGACGTGGATGTGTACTATGATAGTCAGAGTGAAATTCACATAGCTAAAAATCTGGCATTCAGCTCAAGGATGAAGCATATTGAGGTGAGAGAGTCGTTCCTTGTCTCGATGAGTGAAGAGAAGCTAGTTTGTCTTCAGAAAGTTCACATAAAGGAGAATGCAGTAGACATCTTTACCAAGTCATTGCCTTTTTCTAAGTTCGAGCATTGCTCGGAATTGATTCACTTAATGAAGTGCTAGGTGCCACGGGGTGGCATGGGGGGGAGAGTTGAGATGGTTCATGGAGACGTTTGTTTTCATGGTGGAGATTGATAGGTTCTACACGGGTTGGGTACTTCAAACACTTTGTTGATGGGCGGTGGCCTTGCTGGAGTTCATTGACAGAGTGTAATGGGTGATGGCATTGTCGAAGCTTATTGGGTAAGTATCCATTGCCTGGAGAATAAAGGTGTAGATGGAGTTGGAAGGCTTGTATGAAATTTGGTATCATGGTGGAGATTGTTGGAAGTCGATACCTAATTCATCGCTTGAAGTCGCAGAATCAAAAGTCGCTCGGTGGAGTGGAAGACCGGACGAGAAATCTCATCCAGTGGTAGCTGCAGTCGCTTTAGTTGGAGCGGTAGTGATAGAGAAGGGACCAAACCAAATTTTTGGTTTGGTGGAGGAGATGCCGGACCAAAGATTTGGTCCGGTGGAGTTCGTCCGGTGTGAGTGACTTCGATGAAGAGAAAAAAAAGTTGTCTCGTTCGGTGGTATTTCGTTCGGTGGTATTTCGTTCGGTGGAATGGTTTTGCCGGACGAGAAATTTGTTTCGATGATTTGGTGAAGGAGAAGTGATGCCGAACGAAATGTTGGTCCAGACTATTGAAGTTGTCGGTCCAGATGTTGAAGTGCCTGATGCCGAGCCAACATATGCCGAACCAAATTGTGTCGGACAAGATGCATGTCGAACCAAACCCCAAGGCTGTTATATCGCAGCTACCCCTCCTCATATCTTCACTCTATAAATAGAGAAGCTTCTGGACAACAATGAAAGTCGAAATTGAGAGCTGATTTCAGCTAATTTCAGAGCCATCCTAGAGAGTTGAAACTCTGCAGAATTTTTTCTGTATTGTAAATTCTTCTTATGTATAGCCTCCAAAAATGAACCAATCTTGTAACTCTAATCTTTCAGTGATTAATAAAATCTCATCTCCCTAAGTGGACGTACACTGCCTAGCGGTAGTGGAACCACTATAAATACTGGTGTTATTTATTTATTTTGCATTGCATAAATCTGTGATTGTCTGTTCTGGTGTTCATCTTTTGTCTGTTCCATCTCACTACAATCACGATCTAGTTGTTTTCCGCTGCGTTGGGTTTTTTTATCCCCTTAGACTGGTCATCTGAAGGATATTCCCCAACAATTTGAACTCCGCCTAGTGCAGAAGCCGTTATTTTTTTTGTTCAGACTGCAATAACTTCTTTATACTAATTCGGAATCCGGCGAGACTTCAACCGATTAACTCCCACCTAAAATACGGATGATATGAAACACTCGGATACTTCATCTTGTGAACGCACATTGTAGTTCTTCACGGGGACTGACAGTTGCACTTAGAAAATAACAGGCTACCACATCCCCATATTTGAACTCCGCCTAGTGCAAAAGCCGCTATTTTTTTTGTTCAAACTGCAATAACTTCTTCATACTAACTCGGAATTAGGCAAAACTTCGACCGATGAACTCCCACCTAAATTACGGACAATATAGTACACTCGGATACTACATCTTGTGAATGCACTCTGTAGTTCTCCATGGTGAGTAACGGTTGTGCTTATAAAATAATAGGCTATATCCTCATATTTGAATACTATTTCTCTATGAGATGTAAAAGGGTATATTTGGAATTTCAAAAGGACACCGAGTAAATCTATTCAATGAATTCCCTTTATTAGTAGTAAAGATGATTCAATATTATATATTTTTTGCACACACATTACCTATGTTCAAGATGATATTTTAACCTTACCGTTGCTTTCCGTTATTTATAAACGTATATTCATGACATAGTGAAAGCATGTTATAATTTTGCACTCTTGACCCTCCAATACAAAATTCAAATGAAGAATGTTCCTTCACATTGTTACATAATAATGCTTCTTCAAGTATTTAGGTAATGCTTGACTAGAAAATAAGTTTGTTTTGCATTTTCAGTATGTAGTCAAATGGCATGAAAGAGAAGAAGTTAAAAAACCCTAATCATTCCAACAAAGAGGAGAAGGGAAGGAAGAAGTTGGTTTTTGATATTCCATAAAAGGTAGAGAAAAAAAACATTTTCAATTTTGTATGCTAAAACCATTTTCCAGCCCTTTTTATTTTCTATGCATTTTAAAATACATGTTGAAAATACAAAACACAAAACTCGTTTTCAAACCAAACACTACCTTATAGATCAAAAATAATAACATGTCCGAGTTTACCTTAATCTTGCATGGGAATAAATAACTTTGTGACAAGATGGGTCATGTGGCGAGATATCATGATATACAACAATCATACATAGCTATCAAACAAAGCATATCCCTTTCTTAATTTCAATCATACTAAATATTATACATATTTTGGATTTTCTTTTTAATGACTAAACATGAATAATATACTAGAATTTAAATATGCATACATACGTATAGGAGGGTGATATTTCTGTACTTAGAAATGGAAAATGATGGAACATGATAATCATGAATGAGATCTAACGACACACGCTCCGCACGTCCAAGATAAAATAATTAGTATATAAGGCATGTGTTGTATACGTGCAAGGTAAAATGATTTATACAACTTCTGCACATAAAAAGTAAATTAAATAGTACAAAATGATACGCTTTCTCTGTCAAAAGCGTAATAGTAGTACAAACGTCATATGCGACGTGAAAGATAAAACATTTCAATTTAAAACTCAAAGAATTAAATATTAAATTTTAATGTTAAGGACCATTAGCTCAAGTGACTGGATGCATGAAACTACAGACCGACGTCCTAAAGGTCATGGATTCGAACGTGTTTACATGGTATGACACCATAGGCAAGCGGCAAGTGGTATGACATTAATAATGTTTCAATCTTCCTAACTAAAATAGAGACTATATTTAACAGGATCATGTTTCGAACTTGTGACATGTGTACATGGTAAGGACATTTTGGAAATTTCACGACCGAATCATATTTTTTGACTCTATTCCAATTATTAATAAAATAATAAAGATAAAGATAGCACGTAGAACAATGATGAATAGAATTCCAGATAGCTTGCATGAAAAGGAACTAATAATTGCATGGAATCGGCAACCTTTGCACTGAATTCCAAAAAAAGGAACTCTACGGGTAGCATAGTTGGATATGTCATACGATGCTCACATATAAGGTCGAGGATTTAATTTTCGTCAACTACATATACATGTGATTTACCCAGAGTATGTGTTTGAGAGTTTAAAAAATATTATTTTGCATTAAAGACATGCATACTTTTTTAAAGTTTGCAAGCATAACTTGATTCTTTAGGTATTCAAAAAAAATTAAAGAAAATAAAACAAACAAATATTGATTGTCTTTTGAAGTTTCAAATTATTTTCAATTAATGTCTTAGTCTACCTGTTACAATGGATGTTTGTTCGTCCTACAGAGAAAGACAACTCTTCTCTAAATACAATAAATAAACAATTTACACTAGCCCAGACCTCATAATATAAAAAATAGAAGAAGAAAAGTACGAGATTACACAAATTAGGAGAAAATATTTATTTTACTGATAGAAGATTACAATCATTTATTAAAAAGATTGATTGATTTCTTAAATTGGATACAAAATGCTTAGGTTCCGTTTTATTTATACTAGTTGATAGAACTTTCTAAAATCACATTAGTTACTCGTTTATTATCCTCACCTACCCCTTACTAGTAATTAGGTACTTATGTGATAATACAAAGTTGTACTACAAGTCTTAGGTAGTATATAACATAATACAAGTTAACGTACGTCCAGTGGTTCGAATCATGCATTAGACGGAATTTGAACCTATGACCTCATGAACCAAAGGCAGAGCGTCTGACCACTCACTACAAGAAAAACAGTCTTTTATAGCGGCATATAGCCGCTATTAAACACAACTATAGCGGTTTGATAAACGATGTATATCGACATGTTATAAAAAAGAATTGCACATTTATAACACAAAAAAAACTGCTATAAAAGAGCATGATTTCATAGCATGTATATACCGCTATAAAATGTGTAGATACAATAACGCCTATTTGCTGCTATCCTTTGATAGTAACCTCATACATTGCATTATCTTTTTATAGCACTTATGTTATATAGTTATAACGCTTTTTAGGAGCTATGCTTTATTTTACTATATATTTGATGCACCCCACTATTACATTTTAATAATAACAATCAAATTGAATCTTCTTTAAATAGATAACAATTTGAACAATGTATGACGAAAAAAATATAATAATCAGCAAATGTAACGCATATTCATGATAACAAAATAAAGTATCAACTAACAAAAAATAATTTCAATACTTGAGTTACCAAATTCAATACATATTCATGATAACAAAAGACAACATAGTTCAAAATTAACGTCTACATATTTCACAATGGTACTAACATATCCAAAACCCATGATGAAAAATGCAAACGACCCTGGAAATACGTAATAGAAGAACTGCCCCTTTCCATAGTTGAAATCATACAATGCACACGTAAAGAGGTAGACAGACATCATTAGCTCTGGTAGCAAAAATCTGGCAAAGAAAAATAAAAAAAATGTCTTCATTTATGGATATCAATACTCAAAACTAATACAGTTGTTTTGTATAATTGAAGAATACCTACTTGTGATCATGCTAATTCTTTTGGTTAAATTTAAAAGTTTACTTTTCCTTGAAGAAGATCCTAACTTTTCATTCACGATCCACTCATCGACTTTGCCTAACTCAAACAAGCCAGTGCATGCTGCTTTCATTCGAAGCATGGACATAACATTCTTAAAGAATACCCAGAAAACCAACAAGTGTATAGAGCTCCACAAAGAAGAGTGTTTTAAATCTAGTTCAAAACAAGCTTAATGTGAAACACATGAAAAATTCAAGTCTGTGTTATAGGCATGGAGAATTACTTGTGTATAACATAGATTTATATTACAACAGCGTTTAAAATAGGCACAAAGAAACAAACCTTGGAGTACCAACAACGTTTAAAATGGTGATGACAGTAGGAACATATACAACTCCCCAAATAGGAATAAAAACCTCATGGAAGAAAATAGACGTAGGAAGCACGATGCAATAGAGAATGAAAGTGATGAGGTGACCAACGATTCTTCTTACAAAGAAGAAATTGTATATCATGTACAACTTCTTCCACATTGTTACTTTCTGTACTACACACAATGACCATTAATTTCCAGGAAAATTGCATATTTTTTGCCTTAGAAAGAAGGCTAACCTTAGTTCTTAAGATCTCTCCAAAAGTTTTTCTTAATAAGTTAGCAGGGCTACAAGCCCATCTATACTGTTGGTTTCTGAAAGCTTTGAATGTACCGCGTAATTCACTTTTAACCTTAATGCTGCCAGCATAAATAAATTTCCAACTTCTAAGACTTGCTTTTACTGCTAAATCCATGTCTTCAACAGTTGTTCGTTCATTCCAGCCTTATGCATCATTCATTGCAGAGATTCTCCAAACACCAGCAGTTCCTGTTATATTGTCAAACTAATCAATTGCATTGTTTAACCCAATATGAAAAAATTGTATATTTCTTGCTCACCATTGAAACCAAAGAAGTTGCACAATGTAGAACCAGCTTCTTGTTCAAGCTTAAAGTGATAATCCATTGACATCTCTTGCATTCTAGTCATTAGACACTCATTGCTGTTGACTACAGAGTTAAACATTAAGTGCAGACTTTAGCATGAGAGAATGATCAAACTAATCATTAACATATTACTATGATTTCAATAAAAGTTGTTACTGCATACCGAAAATCCATCTAGTTTGAACTAATGCTACACTTGGGTTGTGGAACAGAAATGGAATAGTTCGCATCAAATAGTCAGGTTCAGGTTGAAAATCTGCATCGAAAATGGCTATAAATTCACATTTATCCACATATGAATGCTTCATTTCTTCTTTTATAGCGCCTTCTTTGTATCCATATCTATTGTCCCTGATCTCATATTTAACATTTACACCATTGGACACCCATTTTTTGCATTCTTGCTTTACTTAACTCTGTAAAACTCCCATCGATACAAATAACAAAGGAAAAAAAGAACAGCTTGAGAATTACGAAACCAAACAAATAACATTTCATTTCCACTCGTAAATCATAGGTACCATCGATACAATTAATTAGATGTAAAGTTATTAACTGTTTTATTATTGTTGTTGTTGTTGTTGTTGTTGCTGTTAACTTAGTTAATCATAAACTTTGCTAATTTATTATTACTATTATATACTAAATTAATTTTTAAAAAACTTAATTAATGAAGTTAATTTTTATAAACTTGGTTAATTTATTATTATTATGTAAATTTAGCTAATTTTAATAAAACTAATTCAACTTGGTTAATATTTTATAATTTATCATTATTTTTTGTAGTATTATTATTATAAACCTAATTTTTATAAAAATTAAATTTATTGTTGTTGTTGTTGTTGTTGTTATTTATTATTATTATAAACTTAGTTAACTTGGTTAATACTTTATAATTTATTATCATTATCATTATCATTATTATAATTTAGCTAGCCTTGTTAATATTTTATAATTTATAAGTATTATTATTATGAATATTAGTATTAGTATTATTCTCAACTTAATTAATTTTTATGAAAATTAGTTAATTTTTATAAACTTAGTTATTAATTGTTATTATTGCTATTATGATTGTTGTTGTTGGCATTATTAGTAGCATTATTATTATAAACTTAGTTAATTTTCATAAACGTTGATTAAATTGTTATTATTATTATTATTAACTTAGTTAATTTTTATCAACTTATTTAATTTTTATAAAACTTAATCAACGAAGTTAATTTTAATCCAAGTTAATTTAATTTGATTATTATTATATTAATTTAGTTATTTTTTATAAAACTTAGTTAGCTTGGTTAATTTATTATTATTTATTTATTATAATCACTATTATAAATTTAGTTAATTTTTATAAGCTTATTTAATTTTTATATAACTTAATAAACAAAATTAATTTTTGTAACCTTAGTTAATTTATTATTATTATATAAATGTATTTAATTTTTATAAAACTTAGTTAACTTGGTTAATTTATTATTATAAACGTAGTTAATTAGTTAATTTTTATCAACTTATTTAATTTTTATAAAACTTAATCAACAAAGTTAATTTTAATCCTAGTTAATTTAATTTGATTATTATTATATTAATTTAGTTATTTTTTATAAAACTTAGTTAGCTTGGTTAATTTATTATTATTTATTTATTATAATAACTATTATAAATTTAGTTAATTTTTATAAGCTTATTTAATTTTTATATAACTTAATAAACAAAATTAATTTTTATAATCTTAGTTAATTTGTTATTATTATTATTATATAAATTTATTTAATTTTTATAAAACTTAGTTAACTTGGTTAGTTTATTATTATTATTATTATTATAAACATAGTTAATTAGTTAATTTTTATCACCTTATTTAATTTTTATAAAACTTAATCAATGAAGTTAATTTTAATCCTAGTTAATTTAATTTGATTATTATTATATTAATTTAGTTCTTTTTTATAAAACTTAATTAGCTTGGTTAATTTATTATTATTTACACGCTTAGTAATCACTATTATAAATTTAGTTAATTTTTATAAGCTTATTTAATTTTTATATAACCTAATAAACAAAATTAATTTTTATAATCTTAGTTAATTTATTATTATTATTATATAAATTTATTTAATTTTTAGAAAACTTAGTTAGCTTGGTTAATTTATTATTATTATTATTATAAACCTGGTTAATTTTATAAAACTTATGGTTCATTATTTATTATTATCACTATTACAGATTTAGTTAATTTTTATATGCTTATTTAAGTTTTATATAATAATAGATGAAATTAATTCTATCAAAATAATATCAAGGACCGGATCTATCACAGAGGCATTATCTACTTTCATTCTCATTGCATATGAAGCTTTTAATTCTTGTTTACTAAGCTCCAAGGCACTTGATTATTAAGTCGATTACTCATTTTAGTTTAATAAATAGACGAGAAATGATGAATGAAAATGTTAATGCCTATATTCAATTCAAATAAATAAGATAAACAAATATGGAAGAAAACTAATTGACCTAGTCATCAAGTGTTAGGGCATGAAAGAAAATTTTGCTGAATTCTTAACAAGCAAAGATTTTCACTCCTAGTAGTAAACATGAAGTAATAAGCTTAAATTTGAATAATATTGTCTTTCCTCATAAATAAAATACCTGATCATCATTTTCACTATAATAATAGATATTGGCTGCATCGATCATCATTTTCACTATACTAATAGATACCTGATCATCATTTTGACATTTAAGATCCAAGATTTATACTTAAAACTGTTTTTCCACTACCATTTTTTCCTATAAAATCATTAAATTTGAATTGTGAAATTCAACTATGTGAATTGGACTCTTCCTAAAGTAGAGATACCGAGCCTAAAAAAAAGGTTATATAGCGGTGTGAACTGTTACAGTCACTTATGACCATAGCTGTGACGCCCCACCTCTATACCCACGCTAACCAAGAACACTACGATGTAGTGCTGTCAATTAGCACGGAGAATAAGGCTGTGGAGGAGCGACCATCCATGTAACTTCTTTGTGCGAGCACCGATACGTCAGATAGAATAGAATGCATATCCTTTAAGGTGGAAATCCGACATACCGATACAAACACAAAGCTATCCCACAGTGGCTATATATATAATCTTCGGAAACAAACATAGAAATAGTCATAACATAAATCAGTCACAGACATCCATATCACAAAGGCGGAAGAAGATATGAATAAATATATAACACATGAAAGTGTACATCAGAGTAGTGGTCAGAAAGATCCACTATAATACAAAAGAATAGCATCACGTGCTATACAAAAGAATAAGTACATAACATAGAGTCTATATCTCAAAGGTGTACAACCAAAAACTACTAATCTATGTAGTTAGCCAAAAGTCAGAGTAATCCAGAAGAGAAGTCAAGCAGAAGCACCTGTAACATCTCGGTCTGACCCGAGTATTATTTATAAGAAAATAATAAACGGATCAGTCTAACTATAAATATCAGATGACATGATATAGGATAAAGGGGTATGGCATAAACATATAATAACCATGATGGCATACTACTATAAGTATGTAAATGATAATCAACAAGGGATTAATCAATGTCACAAGAATCTTCTCAAAGATTCAAACACATAAAAAGGGTAATGACACACAAATTCACCAATACACAAAAACCGATATCATATCAGCGAAAACCACAAAAGTTGGTGAAGCACTAAATCCAGAAATCAACACACGAAATCCAGAACAAATCCCAGAAATCAACACACGAAATCCAGAAATCACTAAAAGGGGGAAGTCCGAACACACGGACGAGAAGCTATCTCATGGAAGCTATCCATTTGAATTTTTCCGAACACACGGATGCCCGTAGGCAAGTCCGACACACGGACGAAGAGACATCGCACATTGCTAGTCTAAATCACAAGAATGATCGTCATGATCATAAGGAAGTGTCCATCACACCAAGCTAGTAAATATATGAGTTTAGCTTCATGTCCCATAACCACTTGCTTAACTTAAATATTTACGAACAAGCTGTAAATCTTCACTAGGAAATTGTCACAAAAAGGGCTCAATCGAACAAGTCCAAGAGCTAACCGACGAAGTGAACGCAAGCGTTTCATACTACTCGTTTTACTAAGTCGTTTAAGTCGATTTCTCATTCGAGTGAAGTAAAAGGCTTGTAATATGCGTAGTCGAATCTTATCTGACAATCTTATCTACTAGTATATACAAGCCTTTTACTTCACTCGAATGAGAAATCGACTTAAACGACTTAGTAAAACGAGTGGTATGAAACGCTTGCGTTCACTTCGTCGGTTAGCTCTTGGACTTGTTCGATTGAGCCCTTTTTGTGACAATTTCCTAGTGAAGATTTACAGCTTGTTCGTAAATATTTAAGTTAAGCAAGTGGTTATGGGACATGAAGCTAAACTCATATATTTACTAGCTTGGTGTGATGGACACTTCCTTATGATCATGACGATCATTCTTGTGATTTAGACTAGCAATGTGCGATGTCTCTTCGTCCGTGTGTCGGACTTGCCTACGGGCATCCGTGTGTTCGGAAAAATTCAAATGGATAGCTTCCATGAGATAGCTTCTCGTCCGTGTGTTCGGACTTCCCCCTTTTAGTGATTTCTGGATTTCGTGTGTTGATTTCTGGGATTTGTTCTGGATTTCGTGTGTTGATTTCTGGATTTAGTGCTTCACCAACTTTTGTGGTTTTCGCTGATATGATATCGGTTTTTGTGTATTGGTGAATTTGTGTGTCATTACCCTTTTTATGTGTTTGAATCTTTGAGAAGATTCTTGTGACATTGATTAATCCCTTGTTGATTATCATTTACATACTTATAGTAGTATGCCATCATGGTTATTATATGTTTATGCCATACCCCTTTATCCTATATCATGTCATCTGATATTTATAGTTAGACTGATCCGTTTATTATTTTCTTATAAATAATACTCGGGTCAGACCGAGATGTTACAGGTGCTTCTGCTTGACTTCTCTTCTGGATTACTCTGACTTTTGGCTAACTACATAGATTAGTAGTTTTTGGTTGTACACCTTTGAGATATAGACTCTATGTTATGTACTTATTCTTTTGTATAGCACGTGATGCTATTCTTTTGTATTATAGTGGATCTTTCTGACCACTACTCTGATGTACACTTTCATGTGTTATATATTTATCCATATCTTCTTCCGCATTTGTGGTATGGATGTCTGTGACTGATTTATGTTATGACTATTTCTATGTTTGTTTCCGAAGATTATATATATAGCCACCGTGGGATAGCTTTGTGTTTGTATCGGTATGTCGGATTTCCACCTTAAAGGATATGCATTCTATTCTATCTGACGTATCGGTGCTCGCACAAAGAAGTTACATGGATGGTCGCTCCTCCACAGCCTTATTCTCCGTGCTAATTGACAGCACTACATCGTAGTGTTCTTGGTTAGCGTGGGTATAGAGGTGGGGCGTCACAATAGCTAAATTATAAATTCAATATCTTAATTAAAGGTTTCATTAGGGGATATTGCTATTCACTTGTTCAATAAGGGAAACAACCGGGCTATACATTAAAGTACTTTTGATGCTCTTGTCTTCTATACAGATGGGAACTTCAATATTGAAGGAACTTAAGGGAACAACTGAAAATGGAAACATATATGTTGGCATAAAATGTGCGTTCATACATAGAAAATGCTGGTTTTAAAGTTGTAAGAAGCTCTACTTTATATAACTGCATAAGTATAGAGCTTTATGCAATTGAGAATCAATCGGTAACTTGAATTGCAAGTTGAACATGTGTGCAAGCATGCATATACAAAAGAATGATGTAAAGGATTTCAACATTAATATATATAAAAAGATTCAGTACCTTGACAAGAATAGCTTCGAAGTGTTGAAAAGAATCACTAGTTGAACCAATCAAAGCAAAGATAAGGTTCTGAATTAACTGAATGTTTCATAATTCTAACATAGTTATACAGCCAGTTGATATATATGTGAATACTCAAAGTCTAAACGTGTACAAGCAAAGCATGCCCCATGTTGATGAAAATGAAAGGGATAGTTTTGATCACATGAATTCATTGTTTTGTACATTAGTAACCGTGAAGCAATTTTTACATATCGTGAATCAACATTGTAAAATTTTAAATTACTAATAAAAGGAATAGTTTTGATCGCCTATTCCATGTACTTAGTAAATTCCCTACCACACTAAACATCCAAACCGAACTCTTTCTCTGAATACATGAGTGAATGAGAATGAAGTTTGTTGCATGTTGGATGACGTCATATGAGAATAACTAAAAAATTTAGGACATGTATAAAATTACAATGATTATTTTATTTGACTGCGTATAATTTTCCAAATTTTATGTTGTATGATTTCACATGGCCTGGCATACTTTACCAGTATGTTATTAGTCTAGGAGTACTAAAATGAATTTAGAATAAAATCATTTACAAATATAACCATTTTTCTCTGCACCAACTCCCTTACCCCTCCCAGCAAGCTTATGACTTTAAGTTAACAAAGCACCTTAATTTTACACGGGCATTAAAAAGTTCACAAGCTCAAGGTAAACGTTTTGTTGTTATGTGGGACCTATTACTGCTACAATGTCAGTTGACGTACAAATGGGGCATTTTCTCCCTATAAATTATCCAAGGTAGTAGTCTGTGATATGGTACCAATCCTGAATAATTACCTATAATAGCCCATCTATTGTTATGTTATGTTATGTTGCTTTGGCTTGAATTCTATAGGTTTTTCTTAAGGTAGGTGTTCAGTAATTTTTTATGTCGTTGTCAGTCCTTTCGGGAATGTATGAAGCTATAGTAGCCCATCTGTTGTTCATAATTTAGAAGAGAATTGATCATCTTTTAGGTAAATAGATTCAGGTACAGTTTAGGAATTGCTTCCCTACACTTAAAGCCCTACAATCATTACTTATAATTAGTAATTGTTCACTGACACATGGATCTCATGTGTCATATTATCTCTTTTCAGTATGAATTTAGTTCAGCATTTTTGGATTGAATTTTTTTGATTATATACTTAAGTTAACACGTGATAAGGAATTAAATTAAAGCTAATAATAGTATGTACAGGCCACATAAAATTTTAGATTATTTACACCATTTCTATAATTTTATTACGAGTTTTACATTTGATCATAATTTCTGTAATCATTTAAGTCATGGTAGTTTGACGAAGTTATACCATTCAACTCAGTAACAAATGTAAATGATACCTCATTCTTAATATGCTGCTGTTGATTACCCAAAATGAATATATTGGATTCCGAGCACATGTCAGGTACATGAATCCACTTATACTTTGTCTTTTTTCAAATTGAAAGCATTATTTTCTAGATTGAGTTGATTCATAAATTTTTTCCACAATGAAAAATAAATGTAGCTAATTCATACCATAATTGTTCCTTATAATCGCTATGAAGTATTGTGATCATATGTTGTTACACAAGAAATGAATATACACCATCTTATTTCAAAATTGAATACCAAAGAAAGTAAAAGAATATTCTGTTATACCATATGTGTTTATAGTTAAAACAAGGACTCACTATTCTCTATTATTATCATCAGAATGCAATAATGTTTACTTGTTTCCCAATAATGTCTGGAGATGGATAATTAGTTATTCCTCTTGATCTGTGAAATTTCCGCATCTAATCCCTGGTCTTAAATAATTTGTCCATCTCAGCCTGCAACTCTTGCTACATCTCATTAATCCTGGAATAATATCAATGGATTAATAAATATCTATTGTTAGAGAATGATGACTGAAAATTAAAACATAAAAAAATGCACACTTTAAAAAAGAAATAAATGTTGAAACATATAAGAAGCTAACCAGCATTTGTAGGAACGTATTTCCAGTTCCCAAGACCATGCTTTTGCATATACGAAACTAGTTTAATATCTTCTCCTGGTGTCCATGGACCTTTTTTCACTTTAAATAACAAGATTTGTAAAATAGTTAAAATCACATATACACTATATCGTAAAAAGAACATATACAATTTCTTTGGCTTTTTCATAAATATTCTAAACTAGGTTAGAATTCCATTCAATCGGATTTTAGTTTGAAAAAAAACCATACACACAGCTTGACCTAACAAAACACTAAAAATAAGGACCTCTAATTTCATCCTGAAAGACTAGAGAAATGAAGCTGCCATCTTGATGTAGTACTAACCTATATTTTTCTCATCGTCTAAATGAAGAGCAAAATAATGGAGTGACAAAGCCAAATCCTTTTCTCTTTCTTCACCATACTTGTTTATGAAATCTTCAGCCATCCCCATGCATCTAGGTCTGATTTCAACCAGTTTTAGCCCACTTTAGATATTCATCATAGCATTCAGCTAAATTCTATCTAAATCAAAAAAAAATTATATGTTTAATTTCATTATATATATATAAGTATCTCATTCATTGATAGTAGTATGAGTAAGTACTTTAACTCGTGAGACTCACCAAAAACCATTATAAAAAATTTGGAAGATAAATCTAACCTCATGCCTTGATTATCCACACATTTTGTGCAGAAACAACTTTTGCGCAGCCACTTCTGAATATAATAACTGAAAAGGAAAAGAAATAATTTGTACCTTTGTATGTATTGAAATACCAAATCAAAATTATAAATTGACTTTAGAAACTAGAGGAACGTAAATAAGACGTAAATTTTTGTCTATGATAAAATTTAAAATCTTACGTTTTGTGTTGTTGTAATTGAGTTATTTGCCTTCAACAAATCATTCAACAAATATAGAGCTAGTTGCTTATGTGGTACTACAATGGTGCTCAGACTCGTGTTGCAGCTCTAGACCAGGTCACTTGCTGGCTGCATGAAGTTGTTTCCTAATATATAATGTTTCTATAATTTACATTGGAGTTGCCTTAATTACTGTTATGTTATGTCTCTTCCTTGGTGATGAGAAAACTCCTCCACTATATGTAACCCAATCATGGCTTCTACTTAGAAATAATTCATAAATAAATCATAGAAGTAACATGTATCAATCCGATCCATCTAAAATACATGTTATCAAACCAATGCATAATTTTACACAATTTAAAAAAAATTCATATTTCACAATCTAGGAAATAATAATACTATAAGCAAGAATAAAACCGTTTGATATTTACAAGATAACACAACATGAGCATGCAAAAGAAGAAGATAAAACTTTTAGCACGGCTGAACTCAATTTTAAATCTAGTTAACAATAGGTTCAAATCGAATCTAATGCAAATGCAAGTCTGTTTACTTCTTACAATCAAAAGAACAAATAAAAACGTGTAAAGTCCAAAAATAAAAAGAGATGATGCGTTGTTCTCCGCATACAAGTACATCATACAACCATGTGTTTCGTATTTAGTGAAGCAAATGGTTATATGTGCTAAATTTTGAACTCACTTGCAAAATTGGAAAGGGTAGATTAAAAAAATATTTAGAACACTCTTGCAAAAATTCACAAGTAAGAAGAATAATGACTTAATAACCCTTCAATCTTTGGTAACAAACAAGGTACAGTTAAGATTTTATAGTTCCATTTGATACTTTCACCATTGTAGAAGAAAACAATATCAGCCAGTAATTTCTAGCTTCTTACTGTCTATTTCTAGTATCACAATAAAATAAAACCAGTATAACCTTCAGTAGGATACAACATCACAATAATAAGCACTTTCACCACATTTATGATTCTTAGTTCCCTATTGTCTATTTCCACAGTAGTTTCTATTAAAATATATGCTATGTTTTATTCAATATCTATACTTTCAACACCTTCATGAACATCAATCTACGGATATTAACGAACAAATGAACAAACACAAGTTAGAAGCATAAGAATCAACAGTCAGAGAAAGGTTGTAACTAAATTAAAATTAAAAAAAACGAGCTTTCCCTTTGCATCACCGGTAGCAAAGAGAATGTTCTTCTAGCCAATGCAGTAGTGCGCTCTGAAACGAGGAAGAAACTTGATGTAATGAAAGTCGCGACTCGCGAGAATACCTCACTAAATTGGCCATGATGTTGAGCCGCCGCCGGGAAGACCACTAAGAAGAAGAGTGCTAGCCGTCGAGTTTTGATGTTGATGAAGTTGAAGAAGTGGCACATGTGCTGAGCCACTGCCGAGAAGCAAGTCACGATGAAGGTAGAGAAGCGGCACATGTTGATTTGGATTCGGGATTTGGGATCGTAAAACATGCAATTAAATGTGAATCGAAGCTTAGGAGATGGAGTAGAACGGCTGAAGTTCGGTAACTAGAGATGGAGATTGGAAGAGAACATCGGTTAGGGTTATTTCATTTTGGGAGGAGATGAAAATTGTTAAGTGTTATTTGGGAGGGAGACCAAACTGGTTAAGTGTTTTTGGAGGGAGACGCAAATTTTGGGGCCAAAACGTTATACATGTACCATACAAAACAAAAGGACAAATAATTAAAGGTAAACAATAACGCTTTAGAATATTGCGTTATTAAATGCGTTATTAATAACATGTTTTCTTGTAGTGACTGGAACTGTGATATTGGACGAATTAACTAGTATTCTTATAAAGCATAATAAATTAAGAATTTCCTAGAAGTATGATAAGAGATATTTCTACAATAAATTAGGAATACTCTAGAACAATAATCAATAAGACAAGTCTAGAAAACACTTCAATATTTTAACAATCTCTCTAAAAGTGATTTTCTAGGGACTATGTGAGAACAGAAATCTTCGACCGATCCTTTAGATAGAGACCTCGTGAAAATATCTGCAATATTAGTTTTGCTCCGCACCTCCAATAATTTGATTCCGGTAAGTTTGTATACTAATTTACACGTAATAGGCTTCACATCATTTGGATTTGACAAAAGATCCCAAGTTTCATTTTTAATAAGTGCTTGCATTTCCTCTCCATGGTGTTCTCCAAATTTTTCACATCATGAGCTTCATCAAAACAAGATGGCTTGCCATCATTGAATGGGTCTGCAAGATGACAAGAGTAGATAGTTACACAAGCTCCATGTCTATAACGTATTAATTGCACACTAATTCTCGAAGACCTTCAAAGTTTTGATGTACATCAACATCCAATTGAGTTTGTTCGACTTTCCCATTTCCTTCTTCCTCGTTTTCGGAGAGACAAGTCCATTGGTTATATGAGAGTCCATAGAACTTATTGGTGTTGTAGGAAACTCCACCAGTTTAGGTTGGAAAGATCTATTAATAATAGAACAGTCGTTCTTATAATAAGAAGTAATCTCATCATAAACATCTCTTGAACCAAAAAAAAATTAGTTTCAAGATCCATACATTTCCAACCTTTCTTCCTCTCATCATATCCAACAAATATGAATTTCTTCGCTTTTGCATTCAACTTGGTCCAAATAGCATTTTGAACATGGATATAGCAAATCGAGTCGAAAATCTTGAAGTGACTAACATTTGGCTTCTTACCTCACATAATCATGTATGGAGACTTTATACTAACTGGACTAAGAGGAAATGAATTAATCACATAAGAAGCACAAGACATACCTTTGCCCATAAGGCTTAAGGTAAATGTTTGGCATGTAACCAACTCTTGCATGTTTCCATCAAGTTTCGAATCTTTCCTTCGACCATACTGATGTGCACGTAAAAATGTATATTTTTACTCACACACTTAATCCCATTTTAGTAAAATAAATGTCATAATTGTGTGTTTTTACATGTTTAAATCTAAATTTCAAAAATGCTTTCAAGTCATCATTCATGCATCTACATGGGGCAAAATGGTAATTTTGTGCATGATTTAAATTCAAAAAATCCACTTACACATATTATTTTTATTTGTAGGAATTTGCATGGAAAATGGAAGAGGCTTCATGTATGTATGCATGCACAAAGGTTGGAAGACAAAGGAATGAAGAAATAAAAGAATTCATGAAATCATGGAGGACCCCACTTACACACTAACCATGAACTACAATTAAGAGCTAATGCACATGTTAGTGGGGATTAAAGTCACATACACATTTAATGGAGGATTAATTTCATGCTAATGATTACTTGGAGGTTACAATTCCTAAAGAGCAATTTGGGTAGCTTCCTAAAATATGGATTAGGATTTTAGGCATATATAAATAACCCTCTTATATTCATGTAATAGTTTTTTTATCTACTTCTTATGTAAATTGTAGCCACAAATTAAATGAAAAATAAAATGGCTTCCTAAGCCTCTTCTTCTTCTACTTGCTTTTATTCCATGCTTACTTTTATTTACATGTTTTCTTCTATTTCATGTTAGTAGGTTAGCTTTCCTTTTATTGCAATTAGTTTTATTTCATGCAAGTAGTTTAGTTCTCTTTTTATTTTAATTAGCTCTTACTTTGCTTGCTTTTCTATGTTGAAATTTGCATGTGTTGAAATGATAACACAAATGAGAAGCCAAACCCCTTCACTTTAGGGGTAATGAAGCTCTCTTAAATTATGTAAATTCAACATATTCTATTATTTATGAAAGTGACTGTAGAATCGTGTAATATGAATATTATCTAAACTGTTTGTGCGGAATATAATGTAAGTAAGTATAGCAGTAAAATAAAATGACACCAGAGATTTTTATACCAGTTCGAACTCCCGTTCTACGTTCAGTCACAGACTCCTTTTGGATTTAAACTAGCAACTCTCACTTAACCCGGAGGAATAGGTTTACACCACCTAAGAAACCAAACAGCACTTTGACCACCTGAGCAACCGAATAGGATTTACCCACCTGAGCAACCGAACAGGACTTTGATACAAGTGAAATGTTTTCTTGACTTTGCGTGCTCTTGTTACAACATAGATTTGTCAAATGAAGTACACCCTTCCTATAATCTTTTCCTCAAGTATGATATATATATTTGTGTGTCCGTAGAGATAAAGGAAGTATATATTGCCTTAGAAAATGAATTTTAAACTTGATTTCACAAATTCAACAACTGGATATTCAAGATAACAGAGAGTAGAAAATTAAGTTTAGTGATTTGATCTTGAATGAAATGCATATATATAATGATTGAAGAGTTACAACTGTTTGCAAAGAGTTCTATTGAATTGGAAATGGTCACAACTCTTCTTGGAAGAGATTCCTCCTCTGAAAGAAGAGACATCTCTTTAAAAAATTTGAAAATATGACAGTTTGAACATGTTTAGTCGACTGAATATAAACATTTAGTCGACTAAGTTGTAACAGAAATTTAATAGTTCGAAAATGCAGTATTTAGTCGACTGACTATTTGATTTAGTCTACTAAGTCAAATAACTTAATATATATATATATATATATATATATAACATAGTTTAGTCGACTGAATGTAGGAGTTTAGTCGACTGAATCTATGTGATTTTCAAAATATGCAGGTCCAAACTTGAGGAAATATTTTAACAATGAATACTAAAACTATACCAACTGTAAACTCTATTTTGTCGAATGTTTGATAAGTCTTGAGCTCCTTGTCATGAATCAAAATCACGAAGTCCAACAATTTATGATCTCTTTTTATGCTTCATGGTTGGTTAGTTGTTAATGTAAGTTTATTGGTGAATTTGATTTATCACAAATAGGCTATTCTTACTCAAATATAAACACAATTTACATTAACATCTAACTAAGTGATTTTGATCATGGAATTAAAATAGAATCAAAATTTGATGATCTATGTTACTAATAAAAAAATAGTAAATAGATCATGATTAAAATAGATTTTTTTCTAGTTTCGTATTCATTTTCATGATATTTAAAAGTGGTTTTAGTTGTTGTATTAAAGTTTGATGGTTTAAGTTTTGTTAATTAATAACATAAATAGACCATACTTATGATAAATACATCACTAATTCTACTTAGATTAAAATGAGAGATCATAGATTGATTTTGTGTTGATTTATGTGAGAGGATAAGAGTGGATTTGCATCTAAATTGTCTTTTAATTTCATATTTTTAAACACTTTTATCTGTAGTTAGTTTTTGCACTTCTTTTTAGTTTAAACAATCTCAAACTCTTTGGGTTAATTTGATTGAGTAGAATTTGAAATCAATTCATTTCTCTACGGATCGACCCGCACTTGCCACGTACTAAAATTGTACGCCATGCGCTTGCGGTTATTTTTATTACATTTTTCGATGATTTTCTAACCGATAGAAAATTCCCTTCAATTTCATTACCCCTTGCATAACTTATCTTTGTGCACCACTTGCATCAATCAACTGCATCACCACTGCCTTCCTCATTACTGCCATAAAACCACCAACAATATAAAACTGCCCACACTTGCTGCTCCTCCTCACATTTCCCACTGCCCACTACTACACATAAAAAATCAACATCCAATCACCTGCACCATATTTCAACCATCAACTGACACTATACCATCCTCAACCAGTCATCCACTTCAATGTCACGTGCATAAACTCCACCAGCAACCCATCACTTCTGTTCTACACATAAATCAACAACTGTTCACATCCTCCTTCTGCAACAATACCATCATCCCCTCTACATACATTCATTACCCATCTGCATTAATTCATTACCCATCTCCAAAACTTACTTCCTCCCACCATATCTACTGCTCCACATAAATTCCACAACTAGCACACTTACACACAACTAGCACACTTACACACAACTAGCACACTTACTTCCATTACAACTTCACCACCCCATAACAGCAAATGTTCCTCCTCCTGCATCACTACTCCACCATCAAACAATTATCTTCCTGCTGCCTTCCTCATATCAAAACACCCATCGTCTTCCCGAACAACAATCACCGAAACCTTAAACAGCTTCAATCAGCGATAACACTTCACCTGCAACCCACCACCATCTTCTACAAATCCACACTAAACGTCGAACATCCAATCGCTTGCAAATGAAATCGCAAATCAATTATCACCCGCGACCATACCCAAACCTCGTCCTCTTCCTCAAATCGAACCACACTTTCCATCGAACCTCACCCTGTCTGTAACGACCCACTATTTTGGACCATTCAAATCGACAATAATCCACACATGTCAGACTTGAATAATTCAAAATAACAGATTGTAATAAAATTTGGAGCAAATAAAGTCAATCACAGGATCACAGACACAGAAATATCATAATAACTCACAGCGGAAGATAAAATACCATAGTAGTTCATGAAGCTACTATAACAAAGTCTCAAAACAAATACATAATATCAGTTTGAAAACAAATACAATAGAAATCCCAAATACATAGAAGTCCACTAATACAAGAGCTGAAATAGAATAACCGAAACTGAAATAGATAAATAACTAGATAAGCAGAATCTCCAGCGATTCCTTGCTCCAGAAAGTGAAATCCAAAGCTGTGAATACTCAGGCTGACCCGAGCGTAAATAAAAACACAAACACTCGAGTCAAGACATACATACTTATACAATGTAAACAACTCAAGTGAACTGCAATAAATGTACAAGTAACTTAAAGATGCTTGGGACCGCCCATCCTCTAAGGATCCGTTAAAATATTTACTATGTAGTAATATTCGCTATTATCATAATGTCTAATAGTAAAATAAACATACTTTTAAAAAGCATTAAGGCTTTACATTTTCCACCTTAACACGTAATAGTCCCAGTAGTCCATCCAGTATCAGCATACCTCCAGATCGGGAGGCTACCCTAAATACTCCATGGGCTACGGGAGAAAACCAAACTCGTAGTAAAGCTCGCTATGGTAGGTGACACGGCACACAAGGCAATGCCAGGGTAGATATACCAATTACGCACACGGGCTGGTGGAAACGCGTAGCAGCCACTACCGCCCACCTCGGAACACACTCCCAAATCAAAATCGAAGATGGCCATCAAATCAATCACAAGGTAAGAGTATAATATCGAAGGAATGTGCTCGATCGGAGGAATGACCACACTTGGCCCGAGATCGCTCCTGTTTTAGCCACCTTAATCCAACTCACGGGGGTCGGGTCCACGTTCATACCTCAATAGGATCGTCGCCACCATCCTACTTCATTCTGGAATCTCCACCGCGTACACAGTTGTTAAAGTGGTTTTCGGTATCGACAGAGAGTATGTCCATATCTGATCCCAGTCTCTTTAACAACCAATAGTTATTATAACCCGTGGTTATACATTTTAAATTGGTATATATTTCAAATCAAAATACATCATTTAAAACATTTAAAAGTAAAGTCATTATACTTACAAATCAAATATTCAATTCCCAAAATTTAGCACTTTCTGAGCTCATTTATTCAGTTAAATACTTTAAAACATTGAAAATTTCAGCTTTCGCAGCACTTAGAAAATGCTGCGGTAAGTTATATTGGAAGGAATTCATTTCAGTAAAGACAGCATTTATAAACTGCTATAGTAGTTCAGTTTCATTTGGAAACAAGTTAAATTCAGCAAAGACAGCATTTATTAACTACTGCAGTAGTTCAGGGTTCAATTTGAAAATTTAGTCCAATTCAGCAAAGACAGCATTTACAAAACTGCTGCGGTAGTTCAATTACATTTGAAAATCTTCATTTCAGCCAACTGCAGCACTTATCAAGTGCTACTGTAGCCCTTTTATTAGTTTCATATTTTAACTTTCTTTCTACAACCACAACACTTACCAAGTGCTGTAGTAGCACTTAGTTAATTTAGCCTTTAGTTTATTTGCATCAACCACAACACTTACAAAGTGCTGCAGTATCATTTACTTCAGATTTTAAGTTAATTTCAGAAATGATAGCATTTCTGAAGTGCTACTAATTCAATTTCCAGATTTATAATAAAATTTCAGAAACACATAAACTTCGATTTTAATCATTTTAACTTATAAAATCATATTTTTCCACTTCAAAAATGTTCATTTAAATACCCTTTAACTTATGATTTTATAAAGAAAAATTTTACAATAAAATCAAATTTTCCAATAATTTCACTTATTAAATTCAAGTGTACCATTTTCCCATTCTTTGCATTTTTAACAATTTACTTTAACACTTAAATTTAAATTTCCATTTCATAAATAAAACTTAATTTCCATTTTTATTTGATTAACTTAAACTTCCATTTAAAAATCAAATCACAAATCTTCAAATTAAGTTATGTTTCAAATCATAATTTTTCCATTCATTTATTTAACATTTTTAATACATAGAAAAAAATCATTATCACTTTATTAAATCATTTTAAATCCAAATTTAAATCAAAATATCAAATTTTTTACATTTTTAAAATACTTAAAAATTTCCAGAAAATTATATAAAATAACCACGGGTCTGTATAATATTTTCTAACCTAGGTCAAGTGATACGGATAATATTTCATTTCAATCCGTAATTTACCAAGACAATCCGGGTTCTATCATTTCAAACCCGCAATCCCAAGTTAATAAAAATAAATAAAAATCGCTCAGGCCTATCATTTCGGCCCATAACGAATTTTCCCTATTCTAAATTCTGTTCGGGTATGTATCATTTCAACCCATAGTGATTCTATTCTACAGGGAACTTGCAGTGTGAGAAACGGAAATAAATAAACAGTATAACAAAATATAACATAGCAGATGATGTGACAGGTTTATAACAGGGTTTACCATCATATATTACATATCACAGGCGGGTATAACATGATATAACAGTTCTACACATTCACTTGTTATCGTTTCACAATTCTATAAGTATGAATGTCAAGCGTGAATAACTCACCTTTTCAAGCTGGAGTTAGCAAATCAAAACACACAAATAAATCCAGAAAGCACGATATAGCACGACTTTGGATTCAAGTGGAGAGAGAGCCAAGATATTAATCTTGTATACAACAAATAAACAAAGCAATATAAATATATATTCAACACAAAAATTTAAATTGAACCAAAAATGGAAATTAGAGTTAACAAATGACATCACCAAGCTTTTAACACAAGATTGCTTGACCACTACTCCATGGTTTGCTCGGCCATGACTCTAATTTGAGGCAACAAGGCTCGGGTTTGCATCACATAGGCACGGCTTAGCATAGGAATTTGAAGGGGTTGGAGTTGCAAAGCAAGGAAGGTCAAAGGTCAAGGCATAAAAGAGGAGTTTTTGGTGCAACATAGGCTCGGCCTATGTCAAGTTTGGCTCGGCCCTGATTCACTTCAGGTCAGGTCAGGTGTGATGGTTAGAGGTCATGTCATGTGCTGGTGGTGGAGCTAGAGGTGGTGGCCGAGGCAAACTATGGGATGGTGATGGGATAAAGGCTCGGCTATGAAATTTTGCAAAGGTTTTGTGGTGATTGCTCAACTTGGTGGTCACGGCCTGGTCTGGACAGAGGAAGAGGAGGTTTTAGGCCGTGAATGATAGGGAGGAGATGATGGTGGTGGTCGGTGGAGGAGTGGAGGGGTTCTGGCCGAGCAAAGCTAGAGAAGAGCAAGGCAAAATCAAAGAAAATGAAGCCATTAACTTACATATTTTTTCAGAAATGAGAATGGCCGAGAATGATGATGAGATGGTTTTCACGCGAATAAGCAAATGAATGTACGGCTATCAAAAGAAAAGAACGGCCAAAGCAAGTGCAAAGCCAAGGAAAAGAAGAGTCACAAGTTAAAGTGTAAAGCTTTGTCTCTTTGAATTTCCACTTTCTTTTATTCAAAATAAACCAATCAAAAATCAAATAAATAAAATAAAAGTTAAAGCAAAATAATGTAGAAATGAAAATAAATAATTATTCTTAGGAAAATAGGAAAATAAATAAAGAAAATAGTTTATTTTATGGAAACTAGAAATAAAATTGTAAATAAAATACAACTAATATTGGAAAATTACAACTACACTTTTAAAATGTTTTAAAATAAATTTTGAAATAAAAATCTATTTTAAACATATTTGCAAAAATCTTGGTTTGTTACACTCTCCTCCACTCAAACCTTTTCGTCCTCGAAAAGAACGAAACAAGGAAGATAAGGAAAACAAGATAGAAAAGCAAATAGTACCTAAAACAAACAATTCCGGATTCGAAGCACGAATGCTCTCCTCCGTCTCCCCGGTACAATCTCGATCATCTGTACTCCACTGTACTTTGACCAAACTAACATATTTCCTTCTTAGCTGCTTCGTACCTATGTCGACAATACGAAGTGACTTCCTCTCGACAGTCAGATTAGGCTCAATATCCAAACTATCAAGAGCAGAAGGCTGGACAATAAGAGATGGGTCATGAAGATACCGGCAAAGATGCGAGACGTGGAATACATCATGCACTCCAGAAAGCTTCTCAGGCAAATCCAGACGATAAGCCAAAGAACCAACTCTTTCCACAATGCGGAAAGGACCAATGAACCTAGGAGAAAGCTTCCCTCTACGACCAAAGCGAATGATATTCCTTAAGGGAGAGACCTTAAGGAAAACCTGATCACCAACAGCAAACTCTAAACTCCTCCTACGCCTATCAGCGTACTTCTTCTCCCTATCCTGCGCAACCCTCAACTTCCTCTTAATCTCCTCAACTCTCTCAAAAGCCTCCAAAACTTCAAAGCAAAGACAACAGCAAGCCACTCTAAATCATGAGCAGCATAATTAGCCTCATGGGTTTCCAACTGACGGCTGGCATAGGCAATGACCCTACCATCCTGCATGAGAACAGCACCCAATCCCTCACGACTAGCATCAGTATATACCAGCAATCCCTCACTTCTATTCGGAACGGTAAGAACTGGTGTGAAAGTAAGCTTGCTCTTTAACTCATTGAATGCAGCTTTACACTCATCACTCCAAATAAACTTAGCATTCTTACGAGTCAAAGCGGTGAGAGGTGCAGCAATCCGAGCAAAATTCTCAATGAATCTCCGATAATAACCGGCAAGGCCTAGAAAACTACGAATATCAGATGGAGTCTTAGGAGTTTCCCAATCCCATAACAGAATAGGGAGGAAATAAGAACCACAGAAGAGATAGAATAATTAAATGATAAAGGAAAAAGAGAAAGAAAGAAAGACTTACATTGATCGCAACGATCTTGACTGGATCAACAGAAACTCCATTACCAAAAACAATATGCCAGAGGAATCGGACTTCATCCTTCCAGAAATAGCATTTAGAAAATTTAGCCTTCAACTGATGATTTCTAAGAGTCTCCGAAACAGATTTCAAATGTGACTCATGCTCTTCCTTGGTCTTAGAGAAGACAAGGATATCATCAACAAAGACTAGAACAAATTTATTAAGCACATCACGAAAAACACGATTCATCAAATCAACAAAGAAAGCAGGAGCATTAGTCAAACCAAAAGGCATGACTAACCATTAAAAAATCCATTCTTAGTACGGAAAGCAGTCTTGGGAATACTTTCCTCAGCAACTCTGAGATGGTGGAAACATGTGGCAAGATCAAGCTGAGAGAAAACAGTAGCACCATAAAGCTGATCAAACATATCATTGATGTGAGGCCCTGGATATCTGTTTTTCATAGTGAGCTTGTCCAACTCCTTATAATCAACACACATCCTCAAAGAACCATCGGACTTAGTGACGAAAACCACCGTTGCTCCCCATTCTGAATGGCTAGGTCTGATCAGACCCTTGGAGAACAAGTCCTTAATTTGCTTTCCCAATTCAACCTTCTCGCGGGGTGCCATTCTTCTAGGAGGAAGAACTACAGGTCGAGCTCCAGGAATAAGATCAATACGAAAATCAATTCCCCGCTTAGGAGGTAAAGAAGTGACTTCACCAAATACATCGAGATAGAGTCTGACTACAGGAGTCGAATCAAGATCACCAGGAGAAGAATCCAGAGTATAAATAAAACTGCTAGCAAAATCCTGAGGCATGCGGCACTGAATAATCAAGGAATTACCCCGATCATCAATAAGATAAATAGACCGGGCTTTACAAGAGATATGGGCATCATGCCTACTCATCCAATCACTTCCAAGCAATAAATCAAAAGCATCGAAACCCAGAACATAGAAATCACCACTAAAGCGATGATCAAAATAGAGAAGTTTCACTTGCTTACAAATCCTATTAAGGTTTGCGAGACCACCAATAGGATTAGAAACACATAAAGGAATAGAAGCATACTCAAGAAAAAGGAGATTCTCAAACTTATCACACAAATCAACAGAAATAAAACTATGAGAAGCTCCAGTATCAAATAAAACATGAACAGGATGTTGAAATAAAGAAAAGGTGCCCTGAAGAGTAACTTGGTCATCACTAGGAGCAGGAGCAGGTGCAGAGGTAACAGCAAAAATACTAGATGGCTTGCCCTTCTGCTGGGTAGGGCAATCCTTCCTGAGATGGCCAGGCTGAAGACAGATATGGCATAGATCATGCCTATTCAACTGAGTAGGAGGAGGAACAACAGCACCAACTAAAGTAGGACAACTATTAGCATAGTGTCCCTTCTGATCACACCTGAAGCAGGTGATTGTAGAAAGGTCAACAGGCTGCCTCTGAGAAGGAGAAGATGATGAAGATCCCAAACCCGGATGCTTGAGCCAATTCTTCTTCTACTGATGGAAATTAGGCTTTCTCTTCTTAGAGTTAGCAGAGGAAGACTGAGATGAAGGAGCACCAACAACAGCAGGACCCTTAGAAGTAGGGTTCTCATAAAGAATAGCCATAACCATAAGCTCGGTGAAAGTGCCATGAATATGAGAAATGAGATGATCATAGAACTCTGGGCAAGCTCCAGCTATGAACTTCTCATTTTTCTTAAGTGGAGTGTCTATCAGGCCAGGACCGAACTTGGAAAGTTCATTGAACTTCCGCTCATACTTAGAAAAGGACATGGTACCCTGCTTGAGATCCATGAATTCACGATAAAGCTGAGATTTACCAGCTTCTGGCATCCATTTTTCCACAAAAGCCTCCCTAGAAAGATGATACAGAAACAACTTAAGATAGATTCAAAAGAAAGGAAAAATGGGAACAAAATTCAAGATAATACAAAGGATACCTAAACTGCTCCCATGAAATATCACCCTCGTTAGTGTGAGCTGTAACAGACTCCCACCAATCCAAGGCTGACTCTTGCAGCTGCCAGGCTGCTAACTGACGCTTCCGGGCATCAGTAATCTCGAGACCAGAAAATATCCTCTCTAAACTCCGTAACCATTGCTGGGCTTCAATAATGCTCTCTGAACCGGTAAACTTGGTTCCACCAAGTTGAGAGAATTCCTTACAGAGAACAGTAAACCTAACAGGTGCAGCAGGCTGAGGAGCTGAGGCAATACCACGACCCCTAAATCTGGTATTTCCACGATTCATCCTGAAAATATCAAGAATGAATTTTAGGACAAAGGTATAGAGAAGACAAAGATAAGATAAGATACGATAAGACAAGATAAAATTCACTTGGATGAATATCCTAACGAAAGAAAATACTACCAAGGTAGATACAAAAGGAAGGAAGTTTAGAAAATTGCTTTATAAAACAAGAAAAATTTATATCAAAATAATCTTTGAAAAATCCTTTGAAAATCATTTTAAAATCATTTTATACTTTGAAAATACGTTCTCTCACAAAGAAATGATCCTGAGGTTGATTTCACTCATTCTAGGGTATTTCTACCCTATCTCTAATGAGTTTTTGCTCCGCAGGCTAAGGTTTGCCTAAAAAACCTGGCTCTGATACCAACTGTAACGACCCACTATTTTGGACCATTCAAATCGACAATAATCCACACATGTCAGACTTGAATAATTCAAAATAACAGATTGTAATAAAATTTGGAGCAAATAAAGTCAATCATAGGATCACAAACACAGAAATATCATAATAACTCGCAGCGGAAGATAAAATACCATAGTAGTTCATGAAGCTACTATAACAAAGTCTCAAAACAAATACATAATATCAGTCTGAAAACAAATACAATAGAAATCCCAAATACATAGAAGTCCACTAATACAAGAGCTGAAATAGAACAGCTGAAACTGAAATAGATAAATAACTAGATAAGCAGAATCTCCAGCGATTCCTAGCTCCAGAAAGTGAAATCCAAAGCTGTGAATACTCAGGCTGACCCGAGCGTAAATAAAAACACAAACACTCGAGTCAGGACATACATACTTATACAATGTAAACCAACTCAAGTGAACTGCAATAAATGTACAAATAACTTAAAGGATGCTTGGGACCGCCCATCCTCTAAGGATCCGTTAAACTATTTACTATGTAGTAATATTCGCTATTATCATAATGTCTAATAGTAAAATAAACATACTTTTAAATAGCATTAAGGCTTTACATTTTCCACCTTAACACGTAATAGTCCCAGTAGTCCATCCAGTATCAGCATACCTCCAGATCAGGAGGCTACCCTAAATACTCCATGGGCTACGGGAGAAAACCAAACTCGTAGTAAAGCTCGCTATGGTAGGTGACACGGCACACAAGGCAATGTCAGGGTAGATATACCAATTACGCACACGGGCTGGTGGAAACGTGTAGCAGCCACTACCGCCCACCTCGGAACACACTCCCAAATCAAAATCGAAGATGGCCATCAAATCAATCACAAGGTAAGAGTATAATATCGAAGGAATGTGCCCGATCGGAGGAATGACCTCACTAGGCCCGAGATCGCTCCTGTTTTAGCCACCTTAAGCCAACTCACGGGAGTCGAGTCATTGTTCATACCTCAATAGGATCGTTGCCACCATCCTACTTCATTTTGGAATCTCCACCGCGTACACAGTTGTTAAAGTGGTTTTCGGTATCGACAGAGAGTATGTCCATATCCGATCCCAATCTCTTTAACAACCAATCGTTATTATAACCCGTGGTTATACATTTCAAATTGGTTTATATTTCAAATCAAAATACATCATTTAAACCATTTAAAAGTAAAGTCGTTATACTAACAAATCAAATATTCAATTCCCAAAATTTAGCCCTTTCTGAACTCATTTATTCAGTTAAATACTTTAAAACATTGAATATTTCAGCTTTTGCAACACTTAGAAAATGTTGCGGTAAGTTATATTTGAAAACAATTCATTTCAGCAAAGACGGCATTTATAAACTGTTGTATTAGTACAGTTTCATTTGAAAACAAGTTAAATTCAGCAAAGACAACATTTATTAATTACTGCAGTAGTTCAGGGTTCAATTTGAAAAATTAGTCCAATTCAGCAAAGACAGCATTTACAAAACTGCTGCGGTAGTTCAATTACATTTGAAAATCTTCATTTCAGCCAACTGTAGCACTTATCAAGTGCTACTGTAGCCCTTTTATTAGTTTCAGATTTTAACTTTCTTTCTGCAACCACAGCACTTACCAAGTGATGTAGTAGCCCTTAGTTAATTTAGCCTTTAGTTTATTTGCATCAACCAAAGCACTTACAAAGTGATGCAGTATCATTTACTTCAGATTTTAAGTAATTTCAGAAATGATAGCATTTCTGAAGTGCTACTAATTCAATTTCCAGATTTATAATAAAATTTCAGAAACAAATAAACTTCGATTTTAACCATTTTAACTTATAAAATCATATTTATCCACTTCAAAATGTTCATTTAAATACCCTTTAACTTATGATTTTATAAAGAAAAATTTTACAATAAAATCAAATTTTCCAATAATTTCACTTATTAAATTCCAGTGTACCATTTTCCCATTCTTTGCATTTTTAACAATTTACTTTAACACTTAAATTTAAATTTCCATTTCATAAATAAAACTTAATTTCCATTTTTATTTGATTAACTTAAACTTCCATTTAAAAATCAAATCACAAATCTTCAAATTAAGTTATGTTTCAAATCACAATTTTTCCATTCATTTATTTAACATTTTTAATACATAGAAAAAAATCATTATCACTTTATTAAATCATTTTAAATCAAAATATCAAATTTTTTACATTTTTAAAATACTTAAAAATTTCCAGAAAATTATATAAAATAACCACAGGTCTGTATAATATTTTCTAAACTAGGTCAAGTGATATGGATAATATATCATTTCAATCCGTAATTTACCAAGACAATCTGGGTTCTATCATTTTAAACCCACAATCCCAAGTTAATAAAAATAAATAAAAATCGCTCAGGCCTATCATTTCCGCTAGGACTGTCAATGGGTCGGGTCGGGTTCGGGTCGGGTTCGGGTCGGGTTAAGTCGGGTTCGGGTTGATTTTAAATGGGTCGGGTCAACCCGTTTATTAAACGGGTCAGAAAAAGCTCAACCCGAACCCGACCTGTTTATAAACGGGTTGACCCGACCCGGCCCGTGTATGGGTCGGGTCGTAAATGGGTCGGGTCAACCCGTATAAGGGTTAAACGGGTCGTAAACGGGTCATAAACGGGTCGGGTCAACCCGTATAAGGTATAATTGGGTCGTAAACGGGTCAGAACGGGTCGTAAACGGGTCGGGTCAACCCGTATAACCCGTATAAGGTACAAACGTAAATGGGTCGGGTCGGTCGTAAACGGGTCGGGTCAACCTATATAAGTATAAACGGGTTGTTAACGGGTCAATTTCGGGTTAGCGGGTCAACCCGAAACCCACCCGTTTATAAACGGATCAAATTCGGATTGACCCGAAAATGACCCGCCAAATTAACGGGTCGGGTTAACCCGCTAATTTCCGTGCGGGTTTTGGGTCGTGTTTCGGGTCGTGTAGGAAATTGACAGCCCTAATTTCCGCCCATAACGATTTTTCCCTATTCTAAGGTCTGTTCGGGTAAGTATCATTTCAACCCATAGTGATTCTATTCTACAAGGAACTTGCAGTGTGAGAAACGGAAATAAATGAACAGTATAACAAAATATAACATAGCAGATGATGTGACAGGTTTATAACAGGGTTTAACATCATATAATACATATCACAGGTAGGTATAACATGATATAACAGTTCTACACATTCACTTGTTATCGTTTCACAATTCTATAAGGATGAATGTCAAGCGTGAATAACTCACCTTTTCAAGCTGGAGTTAGCAAATCAAAACACACAAATAAACCCAGAAAGCACGATATAGCACGGCTTTGGATTCAAGTGGAGAGAGAGCCAAGATATTAATCTTGTATACAACAAATAAACAAAGCAATATAAATATGTATTCAACACAAAAATTTAAATTGAACCAAAAATGGAAATTAGAGTTAACAAATGACATCACCAAGCTTTTAACACAAGATTGCTTGTCCACTACTCCATGGTTTGCTCGGCCATGACTCTAATTTGAGGCAACAAGGCTCGGGTTTGCATCACATAGGCACGGCTTAGCATAGGAATTTGAAGGGGTTGGAGTTGCAAAGCAAGGAAGGTCAAAGGTCAAGGCATAAAAGAGGAGTTTTTGGTGCAACATAGGCTCGGCCTATGTCAAGTTTGGCTCGGCCCTGGTTCACTTCAGGTCAGTTCAGGTGTGGTGTGATGGTCAGAGGTCATGTCACGTGCTGGTGGTGGAGCTAGAGGTGGTGGCCAAGGTAAACTATGGGATGGTGATGGGATAAAGGCTCGGCTATGAAATTTTGCAAAGGTTTTGTGGTGATTGCTCAACTTGGTGGTCACGGCCTGGTCTAGACAGAGGAAGAGGACGTTGTAAGCCGTGAATGATGGGGAGGAGATGATGGTGGTGGTCGGTGGAGGAGTGGAGGGGTTGTGGCCGAGCAAAGCTAGAGAAGAGCAAGGCAAAATCAAAGAAAATGAAGAGAAAACGTAGGAAAAGGAAGCCATTAACTTACATATTTTTTTCAGAAATGAGAATGGCCGAGAATGATGATGAGATGGGAAGTTTTTCACGTGAATAAGCAAATGAAATGTACGGCTATCAAAAGAAAAGAACGACCAAAGCAAGTGAAAAGCCAAGGAAAAGAAGAGTCACAAGTTAAAGTGTAAAGCTTTGTCTCTTTGAATTTCCACTTTCTTTTATTCAAAATAAACCAATCAAAAATCAAATAAATAAAATAAAATTTAAAACAAAATAATGTAGAAATGAAAATAAATAATTATTCTTAGGAAAATTGGAAAATAAATAAAGAAAATAGTTTATTTTATGGAAACTAGAATTAAAAATTGTAAATAAAATACAACTAATATTGGAAAATTACAACTACACTTTTAAAATGTTTTAAAATAAAATTTGAAATAAAAATCTATTTTAAACATATTTGCAAAAATCTTGGGTTGTTACACTGTCGATCAGAGTTTCGACTTCAACTTCGAATTTTGAATTTGGAATTTAGGTTTTGGAATCTGGAATTTGGGAAATTGAGTCGAATTTGGTTGTGAATTGGAGAAATTAAGAAGCGTGCGGGATTGAGAAGTATGATTATTATAAATCAATTGAAGATCGAAATTTTTTTCCTTTTATCAGATAAATTTTGCGGGTCTTGGGCTTCTTATTGGGCCGGAGTTTTTTTTTATTTTGTATTGTTGAGTTTGGTTGTTTGGTGTTTTATTTTGTTTGTTCAAGTCTAATTTTTTTTTTTGGGTTGAGTTCAATTGTTTTTAAGTTTTCTTTTGGCCTTAAAAAAAAGATATATATATATATATATATCACTTGCTTTTAAACAATATATATATATATATATTGTCTACTCCTTGTTAGGTTGCCAAAGCAGATAAGGAAAAGGGCAGCTTGTTAAAACTGCCGCTTGACTTGCCAAAATAAATCGCTTGCTTATATAAAAAAATCGCTGCTTTTAAAATAATTTGCTAATATTCTACACGCTCTGGTATCGTGCTCTTATCTCGTGTTGTTATTTTCCTTGCATTGTTGGTTGCTTGCATTTTTTTAAAAAAAATTGAAAACAAAAACAAAATCAAATTTCATTTGTAGTTGCATTGTTAATACATGGTTAATTTTTATTTTCCATTCATACCATCTTGTTTTTCTTTTTTAAGGGCAATACCCAAATCCACATAAGGTGGGGGATTTCATCACCCCTTCCTTGGCCCACAAATTGCATTTCATATTAGAATCTGACTAATAATAACGGTTAGACTTTAGACTTAAGGGAGTCACGAGCTCACCTAGGGCTTAATTGTACCTTGACAAATTGTCTTCTTTGAACAATTTATATTCTTGGCATCTAGGACACGGTAGAGCAATAATTATATATAAATATTATGGTGATTCGTAAATATTATAGTGATTGTTTCTCTGAAGTTACTTAAACCTTCGGCTGCATTGCTACGGTGATTCGTGGTGCACTGATAACTCTTGTCCATTACCTGGCTAAGAAATATTTTGTTGGATTAAGACAAAGTGTGATTATACAATTTTTAATTAGGAGCTACCAAGGACAGAAAATTTGTAATTAAGTCCTTGCATTCATTTAGTTGCATTAGTTCATGCATATTTAAAAAAATAGAAAAAACAACAAAATCCAAAAAAAATTGTAAATTTTACCTAACTTAGTTTTTTTCATCCAAAAGAAAAAAAATGTTTTTAAATCTTTTCCTTTGAAAAAAGAAAGAAAAAAATTCAAACAAAATAAAAAATTCAAAAAAATATAATCTTTTCAAAAACAAAAACTAAATAAAAAACAAAAAAAATTGAAAATCTAAAAAAAACAAAAACTTCAATCTTCCTTTTGAAAAAAAAATCTTTTTTGGTAAATATTTTTCCTCCTTTAAAAAAATCTATTAAAAAACAAATTTTCACTTCATTTCACCTTTTAAAACTTTCTTCTTTCTCTTAAATTCAATTCTCACTTTTTTCTCTTCTCAACTTTTACTTGTGCATGAGTACTTGGACTCATGACACAACAACAAATACTTGGACTTGTGACCCTTCTACGAATAGTTTAACTCGAACAAATGATACTCCAACAATAGCGAACGAGAACGCCCCTCAAACTCTCATGGATAGAATCTTTCCCAATTGAGTTTCTATCCCTTCTTGTATCACTTTACCCGCCCCAACAGGTAATCATTTCGAAATTCATTCCAATCATATTGCCACGCTTCGGAAATTTGGCAATTTTGAACACGATGACCCATACATTTTCTTAATGAAATTCAAGCAATTTTGCGCAACCATTAAACTCTAACTACTTTGTGATGACGGAATCAAACTCCGACTAATTCCATTTGCTTTTACTGATTACGCTAAAAAATGGTTGTACATCTTACCTTCAAACTCGATTAAAACTTGGGAAGAATTCGTTAAAGTTTTTTTAGAAAAGTTCTACCCCTTGGAAAAAACAACTAAAATCCGAAACAAAATTGTGAATTTTCATCAATTCAGGGGTGAACCATTAGGAAAATATTTTGAAAGATATAAAGAGCTTTTTGATAAAATGTCAACACCATAATTTTGAAAAATTGACTCTTTGCCAAATCTTATACGATGGACTTGAAAATAGCTCACGAACCATGCTTAAATCAATGTGCCAAGGCAATTTTCTCGCCCAACATCACGGCGATGCTTGGCAATTCCTTGAAAACTTGGCTGAAAAGTCATCCCAATGGGAACGTTCTAACGAAAAATCAATTTACTCACAATCGAGCGCACACTCAATAGGATCATCTTTGGCTTTGGAAGCTAAAATCGATGCGATGGTTAATAATTTCGACAACGTTTTCTCAGCCAACCGAATGAACCAAGCTTCCCAACCAATGTGTTATAAATGTAACGATCTGAATCACATTGTCGACTAGTGCCCTAATTCGATAGAACAACTTAATGCTTTCAATAAGGTTAAAAATGACCCATTTTCTCCTACGTACAATCCTGGTTGGAGAAATCATCCGAACTTTGCTTAGAACCAAAATAATCCCAACACGAATTTGGTACGTCCCAATTTTCAAGCATTTTCGAACAATGCTTCAAATCCTCCCTTTCAACCCAATCATTTTTAATAAAATTTTGCGCCTCCATTCCAAAATCAACCTCAACAGTCTTTTGCTCCCCAAGATGATAAACGATTAAGTTCACTTGAGAAAAGTCTTGAAACGTTGGCTTAGGAAACCACTCAAAGCCTCCAATCAAACAGTAATTTGAAAATTTTGTTAACTTTGTATATGCAGAATACGAGTCAATCAATTGCTAAACTTGAAATGCAAATGAGTCAATTAGCAACGTCTGTGAGTGAACATGAATGTGAATGAGGCACATTCCCAAGTCAGCCAGTTCCAAATCCCAGAAATCAAAACATGAATTCGAATCAAGCGCATGTTGTTCAAGATAGCAACGTAACCCAAATGAATGCTATCACGACTTTGCGTTCCGGTAAACAAATCGATAATCAAGTTGTTAACCGAAACGATTTATCGGAAAATCCTCCCAACACTTCAAAAACAAGCAAATCTGAACAAAACGTTGAGCCAAATATCGAATCAAATTCCACTCCAAATTCTTCTTTTACTCAAGTAGACCCACCCACTGAGTATCGTGTTGCATTTCCACATCGTCTTCGACCTAAGAAACATTCTGACCAAATGGAAAAGATGTTGGAAATTTTTACAAGTCAAAGTTAACATCCCACTTCTTGTTATCGTTCAACAATTCCCAACTTATGCTAAGTTTCTCAAGGACTTGTGTACTCAAAAATGACACACTCGTGTACATAAGAAAGTTTTCTTAGCCACCGGACTTAGCGAAATTTTGTCCCAATCAATTCCCATCAAATACAAAGATCCTGGATGTCCGACGATCTCGTGCACGATAGGAGACAAAACGATTAACAAATGCTTACTAGATTTAGGTGCGAGCGTCAATTTGATTCCTTATTATGTTTACCAGCAACTTGGCTTGGGTGAACTAAAACCGACGAAAGAAACTCTTCAATTTGCCGATCGTTCGATAAAGAAACACGTGGTAGAAATCGAGGACGTACTCATCAAAATCGGGCAATTTATATTCCCCATCGATTTCATCATTTTGTAGACTCAACCCGTGAATAATCCAATGAGTCAAATTCCATTGATTTTAGGCCGACCTTTCCGGGCTACTTCAAATGCTTTAATCAATTGTCAAAACGGTTCGATGAAAATTTCTTTTGGAAACATGACTTTGGATCTTAACATTTTCAATCTTGAAAATCAACCAAACGAACCACATGAACAAATGTTGGAAGTTAGCTTCATTCAAGAAATTTTCGATAACGAAATGGTTGACCTAAACAATGAACGCGAGACCGAATATGAATAACAGTTTCAAGACGAGCCTAACGAAATTGAAAATTCGCTTCTGTTTGAACCCCTTACTGTTGAGTCAGAACTTCCACCGAATTCTTTGATTGAGCAACCCCCGAGGTTGGACCTTAAACCCATTCCTGATCATCTTAAGTACGCATACTTAGGTGACAACAAAATGTTTTCCGTCATAATCTCTTAATCTCTCTCTCTTGATCAAGAAATTTCCTTACTTTCAATTTTGTCGAAAAACAAACAAGCAATTGGATGGTCGATCGCCGATATAAAGGGAATTAGTCCCGCTCTTGTTCAACATCGCATCCATTTAGTTAACGATGCCAAGCCTGTTTGTGACGTGCAACGAAGGCTTAGCCCAAAAATAAAGGGTACGGTTCATGACGAAATTCTTAAACTTCTCGATAACGAAATCATATACCCAATCTCTGATAGTTCGTGGGTTAGCCCAATTCATGTCGTGCCTAAAAAGTCCAGACTTACTGTTATCAAGAACGACTCAAACGAACTCATTCCAACTCGCACTCAAACGGGTTGGCGTGTTTGCATTGATTATCAAAAATTAAATGCTGCAACGCGTAAAGATCACTTTCCTCTTTCTTTTACCGACCAAATGCTTGAACGTTTAGCCGGCCACGAATTATATTGCTTTCTTGATGGTTATTCTAGCTATAACCAAATTCCAATCACTCTCGAAGATCAAGAGAAAACAACTTTTACATGTCCCTTTGGCACTTTTACGTATCGACGTATGCCATTTGGCCTTTGCAATGCTCCTGCTACTTTTCAAAGATGCATGGTCAGCATCTTTTCTGACATGATTGAACGCTTTCTGAAAGTATTTATGGATGATTTTTCCATCTTTGGAAACTCTTTTTCTGAGTGCTTACACCATCTTGAGTTGGTTCTTAAACGATGCAAGGACAAACACTTAACGTTAAATTGGGGGAAATGCCATTTTATGGTCAAACATGGTATTGTCCTTCGGCATGTCATTTCAAACAAAGGCATTGAGGTAGATAAAGCAAAAGTTGATGAAATTGTGAATCTACCCATTCCCAAATCTGTTAAGGACATTCGTTCATTTTTCGGATATGCTGGCTTTTATCGACGCTTTGTAAAAGACTTCGGTAAAATCGCTCGACCTCTTACGACTCTTCTTGGAAAAGACGTTCCATTTGACTTCAATTCTGACTATGTTTCCACTTTCGAACGTCTCAAAAACGAACTCATTTCCGCTCCCATCATTTGCTCACCCAATTGGGATCTTCCTTTTGAAATAATGTGTGACGCCTCTAACTTCGCAGTTGATGCTGTCTTAGGACAACTTATCAACAAAATTCTTCATGTCATTCACTACGCTAGTATGTCTCTAAATGATGATCAACTCAATTACACGACCACTGAAAAGGAGCTTCTAACGGTAGCTTTTGCTCTCAAAAAATTACAAGCTTATTTGATTGGCTCACACATTACTGTTTACACAAACCATTCTTCTCTTAGGTACCTTTTCACTAAAAAGGATGCTAAGTCATGTTTGATCCATTGGATCCTTTTACTCCATGAATTCGACCTTACGATCAAAGATAAAAAAGGATCTGACAATGTCATTGCTGATCATTTGTCTCGTCTTTCAAACGCACCATCTTCTTTATCGATCAACGAGAATTTTCTTGATGAACAACTCCTTTTTGTTTCTGTCGATCCATGGTATGCAGACATAGTGAACTATTTAGTCACTAAGGAAACTCCTTCATTTTGGTCGAAATAAGATAAATATAAATTTCTTTCCTAAGTCAAGTACTTCTATTGGGATGATCCATACTTGTTTAAATACTGTTCTGACCAAATCATTCGACGTTGCATCTTGGATTGTGAAATCAAAAGTGTTCTTTCGTTTTGTCACAACTAAGCTTGTGGAGGTCACTTTGGTCCTAAGAAAACTGCTGAAAATGTAATTCAATGTGGCTTTTACTGGCGCACTCTTTTTAAAGACTCATTAGAATTTTGTAAAACCTGTGATCGTTGCCAAATAGTACGAAGAATCTCCCGACGAAACATGATGCCTTTGAACCCCATTCTTACGATCGAAATCTTTGACGTTTGAGGTATTGACTTTATGGGACCGTTTCCAAATTCTTTCGAAAATTTGTATATTCTTCTTGTTGTTGATTATGTCTCCAAATGGGTTGAAGCCGTTCCATGTAAAATCAACGACCATAGAATTGTTGTGAAATTCCTTAAAGAAAAATCTTTGGAACACCTCGTACAATAATAAGCGATAATGGAACTCATTTTTGTAATTGTTTATTTGAAACTCTAATGAAGAAATACTCGATAACCCACAAGTTATCCACTTCTTATCATCCTCAAACTTGTGGTCAAGTTGATGTTTCAAATCGTCAAATTAAACAAATTTTGGATAAAACTGTTAATAAAAATCGAAAAGATTGGTCTCAAAAATTGACTGATGTGCTTTGGGCTTACCATACCGCTTTTAAAACTAACCTTGGGATGTCCCCATTTCGTTTAGTTTACGGGAAAGCTTGCCATTTACCAGTTGAAATCGAACACAAAGCGTTGTGGGTAGTGAAGAACTTAAGCTTTGATCTTGAAAAAGTTGGCGAAAATAGAAAATTGCAAATCAACGAATTAGAAGAGATTAGGAACGACGCGTATGAAAACGAAAAAATTTACAAAGAAAGAACAAAAGTCTTTCATGACAAGTCTATCCTAAAATGTTTTCGTCAAACCAAAAAGTTCTTTTGTGTGACTCTAGACTTCACTTATTCCCTGGGAAATTAAAATCAAGATGGACTGGACCATTTGTGGTACGAACTGTTTTCCACACGGTGCCATAGAAATACAAAACCCTAGGGATGGAAAATTTTCAAAGTCAATAGTCATTTCTTGAAACTATACTTGGAATTGCCAAGTAACCATAAGGAGGAGCTCATGATTCTTCATGAGCCATACTACGTCTAGTAAGAAATGTTAATCCTCTTTTGTAAATATGTACATATTTTTTCCCGTTACACTCATTATATCATGCATTGACTGTGGGGACATAGTCAAAATTAAGTGTGGGGGGGTCTCATGTTCATTTTTGACTTTTCATGGTTTTTTTTTTGCATTTTCTTTTCAAAACATAAAAAAAATCCCAAAACAAAATTTCTTTTTAGCATATTGATTTACTTTTGAAGAAACACTATATGATAAGTATATGTTTTTGGTTATTAAATTGAATTTTTGACAATTTATTTGTTTGAACAAAAATAAAAATAAAGTTTGATTACAAGTAACTATGGTTTAACTAGTATATAGGAAGGTTCATAGGTGATAATTATGAAGTATTTCCTAATTGTAATCTTTGTTTAAAAGAGTGGTTGATTTAAAGTAAAGGCGATAATGTTTTTTATCTTCTAAGTTAAGTGGTGCTAAGATGATGTTGCGACTCCCTCTCTTCTAAATATATATATAAAGGTTTTTGTGAAAATAAGAAACTCCTAGATTCATGTGTTCATACGCAAGTGTGTACATTCGTCATGCTATGTACCCTTCTCACGTAAGCCCGAAAGGCAGTGCATGCTCGGTATATTTGGCCTCGGTTTATCTGAGTTAGGTGTATGTAAATAGATTTAATAAAAATAACCACCTAGAGCTATGCATTCATACGCAAGTGTGTACACTCGCCATGCTCTGTACTCTTCACACGTAAGTCCGAAAGGCGGTGCATGATCGGTATATCTGGCCTCAATTTATCTGAGTTAGGTGTGTAAATAATAATAATTTTAATACTTTTCAAAAATAGAGAGAGCAAGCAGTTGAAATCCAAGCATTATTTTCAATTAGTTGATTCGAATTGTTATTCAAAAAATAATAAAAATACCACTTTGAAAAACTTTGATAATCAACTAAGAATCCATTTCATAGTTGCACTATGTTATCAACCGAAACAACTAGCCAAACTAAAGTCTAATCGTGATGATAACTGTAACAACCCAAGTTCCAGTGGGTCCGGATTTTTCACAAAAAATGCTAAAACCCAAGCCCACTGAAGCCCGAGTTGGGTATTTGGTATCCTGCAAATAGGCAAAGACAAATATATCAGTGCTCAGATAAATATCTCACAGCGGAACTGACTAAAATATAATAGTAAGTAAATACTCACCAATAAAATAGCACTTTCTAAAAAAGTGTCTCAAAACTGGAAAATCTCTGTCATCTACCTAACCTGTAAGATGTATGAGGAGGGGGTCAGAACTAAAGTTCTGGTGAATGGACAAATTATACACTTCTAAGCTTAATTCTACATATACCGTTTTATTTCCATTTACTGTTATGTTAGATTCATTGGGTTAATAATACTCTCGCCTCTATGCGTGAATCCTACCCATCTACTCCCTAGTAGATTAAAACCTAATAACTGATATATATATATATATATGTATGTATGTATGTATGTATGTATGTAGCTATATGCCCAATGATTGCATTGGTCCGTACTACCCAAAGTACCTTCCGTATCCTCCTCGCAAAGGACTCCATCGTCTTGCTTCCATGGCGTTCTATGACTACATCTATAAAGGACTGCCTCATAAGGCCTACAATACAGATGTTCCGTCGTCTACTATGAAAACGTAAACGGCGTCCGCACTAGTCTATACTAATGCTCGGACATCCTCAATGTACCACCCAATGCGTACCTTGAGGACTATACGTAATCGTTCTGTCTACTCCTTGAATCACGCTTAACATGGTCTACCTTGTATGGAATTTAGTCGGGCATTTTCTATTTCTGTAAAGAACTGCCTCGTTAGGCCTACAATACATATATTCTATTTCTGTAAAGGACTGCATCGTTAGGCCTACAATATAGATATTCTATTTGGTCTGTCTCTTTTCTTATCGTGGCTATGGTCCCACGCAGCCACCCCTCAACTAATCAAAAGACTTCTAAATAGCTAAGTGGTTGTGCCCTACTGCAAACAATCTAAACATCCAATTGGCTGTGCCCCTCATCCAATGTCTTGATAGTGAAAGTATCATTGGGCTGTTGGTTTAATTCTAGTCTTTCCCGAACTCGCTCTTGGTTTTGATGCTGGCCCGATATAAACATGCGACTATCCTTTTGGGTCCTGCCCACTAAACTTACTTGCAAGTACTGGGACATACGAATAACCTATGCCAAACATCAACCCCTTTTGACTGCCTACAATGGTCCTGCCATGCAAAAGGCAGTCAAGGCATACTCTTTTGATGAAACACCTGCAGACCTGCCTCTGGAGGACTGCTTCACTATGCCTACCCCAGAGGGCCATCCTAGAGTACCCTCACGTCCCATTGAAGTCTCGTACTTCCTTCTAGCCCAAAAAAACTATGTTGGACGTGCTTCTTCTATGCTAAAATCTGTGATGAACTGCTTTGTTAGGCTCTTCATTCTTTGGGCTACTCCAAACCCATCTCACTCTTTCATTAGACCCTAAGTCTAATATTTTAATTTGCGTTTAGTTTACTTTTCTTATTCTGTTGGCTATTTATTTACCCTAATTAGCATAATCTTGTCCCAGCCTCACCTAACTGTTGTCAGACTATCAGTTTCTGACTGAAAGAGAATGTTGTTTGTATGGGCCACTTCTATTATCTTGCTTATTAACTTAATTTAAGTCTTAAGTTTATTCAAATAAGCATCATCTGTTCTTTCTACTTAATTATAACCTATGTTATACTTTCAATTGTAATTATCGCTTTTATTTTCTTTTATAATCTGTACATTATAAATATAATTACAAGCGTCTCTTTTCTATTCTAGTCTGTCTTCTTTTATTATGATGCTGAATTCTCTTTAATTCTCTTATATTATATGATAAGCTTAGCTTTGGACTACATCCGCTTGTCACAAATTTACTTATCATAATAACTACTTTACTTTTATTCTATTATCTACGTAGTAAACGCAGATCTTGGTATATTTCTGTTTATAGCTTCTAGTCTTATCTAATAATTAACTTGATTCCTTCAATTCTTTGCTTTATCTTCTTATATTATAGGAAGTGTTTTTATTCTATTTGGTTGGTTACGGAGACTGTGCTAAAAGTTCATTTCCATATTTTAATACTAAATAATGCTATAAACAATAATCCGTAACTGCAAGATATTTCTTTTATTATCTCTTTACTTTTTGAATAGTGCAAAATACAGTGGTTTCTCTATTTTACACTAATTCCCTTTTTCTTTCTTTTATTTTTGCAATTACGTTTATCGTTATCTTTTTAGATATTAAACTATAGAAATGTATTCTATTTTCTAAACCAACCAATTAATCTGGCACGTACTTCCAAATCAAGTTATTAGATTTTTCTTTAAGTTATTACTCCCGTTTTAACATAATTACTGTAAATTTCTATCTTTCACTTTTTATTTCAACTTTTCTTATTTTACATCTAATTTCTGTAAATCTAGTATTATTCTATTTTAGTCCGTATTTGCGAATTCTTCTCTTTACTATTTTATTCGCGTAAAAAGGAATAAAAAGAAGCTAACATTTACAGGTTAAATTTCTACTTTAAAATAGATGTAATCAACTGTAAACTTCTTACTTTTAGGCTTACGTCTTTCTCTAACTATCAAGCCTAATATTAATTAAATATACACTCTCTTATACAATTTACAGTCTCAGCATAACTAATTAACAGAATTAATTACTAAAATAAATACTAAATAAAATTATTTAACGGGAATCTAACGATAATATATCATAAACATAAAAGATATATAATTAAATCCACTCACATGTCGTCCTTAGCTTCAATCTCTATCCCTTTTAATTTGCTATGCTTTTTCCTCTTTTTGATTCGCTGTAAATTCTCTGATTTGTTTGCGCAATTCTCTGATTTTTTTTGTATGTATTTCCTTGCTTAATTTTATTTTTGGTTTGGGGAAAGATTTGATTAACGGAGGAGAAAGGAAGAGGGAGAAGAGAAGAGGAGTTTACTGTAAACGACGACAGCTGATTCAGAGAAAATAGTGTAGACTAGGGATAAGTTACGTTCAATTTATAAGAGCAGTGAACAACTAGGAACCATCCGATTAACTTTAAAATAAATCATCACCATTAGAACATGATTTGTTTACGTTATCTTATAACGTATAACTCTCCAACGTTATTCATTTGTTCCTTTGTTATTGGTGGTTGGAATCGTAGTAATACCAAAAGAAGGAATAACACACTCGGTAGTGAGAAGCCCTGATGTAGAAGAAGTGATGGCATTATAAGTAGCCTCCATTAACATCAAAGTATTTGCTGAGTGTCCCATAAAAATGGCAGCGGAACTTTCATCCACACTTTTAGAATTAGGTTCGGGAAGTGCCTCAATAGACACACCAACTCAAGCAACAACTTCAGACTCTGATAAAAATTTATCAATCTCAAGCGCTTCCAAATCTTTGTCCTCTAAGTGGTCGTACTTTAACGTCTCCTCATCAACCTCGGCACCATCAGAGTGTTCTCCTTCTTGCTTCATTATTTCCTCCCATGCCATAGCTAAGGCTTTAGGGTACCCCTTGTTGAGCCACCTCAAATTCCCAGACTTAATGATGTTCACGTAGAAGCAAACTAGAGTGGCTCTACTTGGGACTTGGCTCGGTCCTCGGCAGTCTACACTTGGATCTCGACTTCCTTTTGCACTTGTTGGGCATCCACTAGTTGCTCCACATACTCTTGGGCTTAGGGGAGGGCATCGCCCTTCTTTTTCCTTTCAACTTCTAATGTAGTCTTCAATTTCTGGATTTATGAAGCCTGGTGATAAATAGTTTTTTGAAGCTTTTCATTTTCCAATGTAAGAGTGTGGCTCTTCTGATGTGCAGCATCAACCTACTTTTGCTACCTTTTAAACTGTTCGTCAAAAGATTTTTTTCTCTACTTCTAACTTCTCCTTTACATCTGCCAGAGATGTCCAAAGTTCATTAACTTCTTTATCCAGATTGGCAATAATGGCTTATCGCCTTTCTCTATCAGCTCATTCCCTTGGAGATCCATCCTTTTGTTCCTATTAGCACATAGAAAGAGTGTCTGCAAGCCTCCTCCATGTGTAATATTGATCGTACATGTCACTTATGCAAGCCAGGACCTCTGGTCCTACGGTGTAGAGAATACCTTTCAAATTGTAGATAAATTTAACTCTGCCAAATCAGATCCTAGGGAACACCCTTTGCATCGCAGCGAGATGTGGATTTAAAATAGACTTTGTCACTGTGGTGGATGCAGTGATGGGAGCTTGGTCTTTGTCGTGCTTTCATTTAGAAGGATCAGAAGACATAGACTCAGATGCATGAATAGATTACTATAATGATCCTAATTTTTAGTAACATTATTTAAAAAAATTAATTAGCTAAATTAAATAAAATGATATGATGGTTAGGGGATTGAGATTTGTTATTAAACTAAGGGGTAGCCGTGCCATGTAACCAATGAACTAAAGAAGAGTTAAAATACAATAGAGAAGGGGTAAAATAGGAAAGAGATCATTCTAATACCCTAAACCCTTAGCCATGTATGTTTTACACGTTCATTTACAAAATTAAAAACAAATAGAGGCCGGCCACCATTAGCAAGAGCAAGAGGAAAAAAAAAGCTAAAGGAAGAATATTAATCAACATAAATCCATTCAAATCTCAAACTCCTTAATCTCAAAGCTAAGGTGAATAATGACTACATCTCATATTTCTTAGATGTTTTCGATTTTAAGGATAATCCGAATTTATTTGCAATGTTATGCCATGATTTTGAAGGATAAAATATTTATATACTAGTGCGAACCCGTGCTTCGCACACGGATGTTGAAAAAATATTGTTGTTGCATAGGTCATATCCAAATGTATAAGAAATTTAATACGGTGGTAATGAAAAAACATTGTTGAACGATAGTGTTACATCATGAATAACAATTTGGTAGGATAAAGAATACATAGATATATTTAGTTATGATAATCACAATTAAAATCGAACAAAACAATTACAGTGAATATGTTAAAGTTCACAGACTATTTAGAGCATAATGTGTTAAAATTTTATCCGCTAATGCATAGATATATTCACTGTGGCATATAACGCCAATGTTGTTGCTTTTGCAATTACACAGCCGCTTCAATGTGGATAGATATAGTTGAAGTATTCACTGTGAACTGCAGACACAAAGACACAGTGCAGTTCGATTCAATTAAATAAGAGTAACAAAAGTTTTTTGCAATGGGGAGAAATATAGTAATAGGATGAAATTTATAAACAGTCAGGAAAAGTATTTTTCAACAGCTGAAAAAAGAAAAAAGAAAAAAGAAAAAAGCAACAAATGTAGTATAGGGGAAAAGTAGTAAAACAGAAGATTCAATTGAAATAGAAATGATGATGCAATAAGAAAATAACATGGGTTCCAATAGAAATTACTATTGTTCACCGAATCTGATCTATGTCGATGCAGGGTACAAAACACGGCATACAACTGGTCGCAGTAACCAATATTTGAAAATATCCAAAACATACAGAAGAGAACAATTGTGAGAAGTCCATTCATTTTTTAGTCTCAGAAATAACTGCTAGCAACGCGTGTATGATATTGGCTTGAGCGCAAATAGGTGATGTTTTCTTGGCCTTAATAGATGCATTACATCAGTCAATTATTTTAACCATTGAAGGTATTTGTACCTGCAGCCAAAAAAGGCAAAAGTGTCATTGATGCAGTATTATTACTAAATTCTCTCACTGCTCGTCTGACCTATTAACTATATCTAATAATCAAACCATGACTACATAATCATCTATACAAAGATACATTCATCAATTGTTTTCTAGAAGTTTTCCGACGGTGGTGGTGCAAGTGATTTTAGAATTTACTGCAAAAAATAAAAAATAAACTCTTTTAGGTGGTTATCAACATTATTCTCACTACAACACATGTTTTGACCCAGCACTTAAATTGTGCATCTACCTTAAGCCCGAATACAACAACTTATATGCTTATTGTATTATTGATCATCGTAATTGTAAACGAAATTGAGTAAACTTAGCCAAATTATGTCATCAAACCTGGAAGCAATGTATTAAACGCTGAGCTGCACGGTTGAATCAAGCATTAATTATGTGAAGTCGTTATTTAATCATCTCAAGCTATCAAAAATCAAAATTCATTTTTCAATTATATTTTCATAATGCGGTTAAATAACTATCGTTAACATCAAACAAAATTATTACTATAGCTAAATTAGTATTGCATCACACAAATGCAGTTAAAATATTCAAAAACAATAATTGCTTAATTCCAAAAATACTGCAAAATAATAACCACTTTTGCTTAATGCATTTAAATTTTAACTACAGTAAGCTCGAATAAATCATCGTGTACAACCAAAATTATTACTGCATCACATAAATATAGCTGAAATATTCAATTTCTACCATGCATAATTCAAAATTGTCATTAAATTATAACTGCATTTTATTAATGTAGTTAAATTTTAATTGTATTAAGATTGAATAAATTCCTGAAATGTAGCCAAATTTATTACTTCATCACATAAATGTGGTTAAAAATCTTCAAATATAGTTAAATTTACCCAAAACTTGCTGGTAAATTATAATTGCATTTTCTTAATTTCATTAATTTATAACTATTTTAAAATTGAATAAAATTATCAAATATAGTCAAAATCATCAATAGTAAATGCAATAAAAAAAATGCTAACGTAGTTAAATTAATGCAAAAAATGCCTATAAATTATTACACCATTTTTTGATGGGGTTAAATTATAACTGCACTAAGTTTGAATACTATCAAACACAATCAAGATTATTACTTTATTACATAATGTAGTTACAATATTCAAAGGCAACCATAATTGTATAATTCAAAAAAATATTCCTTTCAAATATGTTAAAAAATAATAAATACATTATAATAAACTAGGTAAAACTACTATGTAATGTTTATGATCATCATAATAATGCTGTTACAGAAACGCGGTACACAGCGGTGACACAAAATAATTGTGCAATTAAAGCTGCTATATAAAATTATGATTTTAAAAAATTTATTTTTAGCTATCAACAATGGATATCATTGGAAAGCAAATTAAATTTGAGATTTAATAGTGAAAACGATTCTTAAATCCAATCAATGTAGAAAAAGTTATCATATTTTAAAGTTTGGAATATAAAGAAATTAAAAATGCGACTGTTTAGTTGCCAAATTTCAAGGTGGCCTGTGTGAGCTTGAAATTCAACTCACTAATAATAATATAGTATAGATGCTTGCTGATGATTTATGATTATTCATATAGGTTTTATAATATGTTTTAATGTGAAAACCCTATTAAATGACATCCAAATGCCTTGCAATTTTAGATTTAGATCAGAAATGATATTCTAGAGATGGGTTTCAATTTTCATAATTTTCTGAATTAATGTGGAATTATATTAATTTTCTAGTGTAGAAAATGATTATTTGGGCATTAAATTATCTACGGCTAAATAATTAATATTTTGGGTCTGAAATTAATATATGTTAGAAAACATATTAAAGTTGATTTACTGGAATTTTTGTAGAATTTTCCTAAGTGTTTTGATGAATATATAAAATTATTTAAGGTATCGGACTTAAATGTTTTATATATTTATAAAAGGAGAGGGGGTATTTTGTAAATAAATTAAATGGTTTATCTTTGAAATATTGGCATCACTTTTAGAAAAGAAAATTAGCAAACAATCAGATTTTGAAAAATAAGGCAGGTTAGTTGAAAATGTTACTTTAAAAAGATAAAAATTAGTTTAAACATGCTTTATACATGTTTTGCCACTTTCGGCACTTATGTTCTGACTTAGTAGTTCCGCCACCATCACCATCAAAACCAATGCGCATGGCATCAAAGACTTGGTGCGTAGCGAATTGGATATAGGCAGAAGGTATGAGGTCGAAACTAGGGGTTCCAAAGGAGGTCAAAGCGTTGTTTTGTTTTAAATGAAAGATGCGCCTGCTATGATTTCGACTTGGTTGGCTTTTGGCTGAGTCAAATGTTTTAAAGGAAAGGTTTCGAATGGGTTGCGCCTTTTGTTTAAGTAATGCTTTCGAAGGGGTCGAAACCCCTAGCTGGTGCTTTTCCTACCTTTCGAAGTCAATGGTTTCGGAAGGTATACTTTGTTTTTAAACTTAACCACTTCTCCAATGCTTTCGAATGGTTGGTTTCGACACCATCACTTCTTTACTTACGAATTGCTTTCGAAAGGAAGGCTTTCAACTTAAATGGTATTAATGACCTTTTTGCTCTGTTGAAGGTAGAACCCAAATGGTTTCAAAAGAGATGATTTTTAAATGGTTTCGAAAGATGTTTTCACATGTTTTAAATTGAACCCAAATGCTTTCGAAAGATTTGTTGTTTATAAAGGTTTTGATGCTTTTGAAAGGTTTTTAATGAAGGTTTCAAAGGGGTGGTTCCCCTATGGTTTCGAAAGGTTTGAAAGGAAGGTTTCCAATGGTTTCAAAAGGTCTGAAAGGAATGGTTTCCAATATTTTCGAAAGGCAATTTAAAGATTTTTAAAGATAATATGTCTAAGCTTTTAAAGCTTTCGAAGGAAAGGTTTTTCAAGTGTTTTCGAAAGGAAGATTGAATGGTTTCAAAAGGAATGGTTTGGCCTTTCGGCCTAGGTTATAAATAATTGTTTTACTTGGTTTCGAAAGAGGTACTTTCAATGATTTGAAAGGGGTACTTTCAAAGGTTTAAATGTTTTCATTAACAAAGATTTGTGTAAAGTATATATATAACATGGCAAGGTGATTTTGAGTAAAGCGTAGAGTATATGTATTTTCCTTGTTTAAGTTTGGTTTAAAGGTTTTTAATCAATTTGAGATGAAAAGGTTTTCAAGGAAAATTTTGGGAAGATTGCCCCAAGTAAAAACTCAGATATTATAATACCGGACGGGACTGGTATAGGGTCGCGCCCTATACATTAGCTATTAGCCCCAGCTAATTTAGTCCAAAATTCCTGTGTGTAAGGCTTTGTCAGATAAGACTAAAATGATGATTACACACAGAAGGGAATATATATGTATACAGATAGGTTATTGGTGAGCCCGCAAAACCATTTGGATCAGGTGACCCTGAGAGAAGTTATGTTAGGGACAGACCATCCAGAAGAGGAGTAACCAACAGATAAGTTAGGGACAGAGTGTCCAAAAGATGAGTGTCTAATAGGTGTTAGATTATTTTGTTTATATTGTCTGGTAGGCCCGAGTCAGGCAAAGGTTAGTAGTTAGCCAAACAAAACTATAGTGTTCGGATAGATAGTTCATTTATTACCTGATATGTATGTTTACATAATAATGCTTTACGGTTTTTTTTAGCAGTTTTGGTTGTAGGAAATGATTTGCAAAAGATATGTTTTAAAAGGATATTAGTGAGGGGAAACTCGTTCCGCTAAGCGGCGTGGTCTCACTTAATATCAAATAATCGAGATGTATAGTATTATTCACACCAGGCTTTATGTCTGACTTGAATTTTATGTTTTTCCACTTAAACTCTCGGGTGCTCAAAATTGATTAGAGCAGGCTGAGGGTTGAGGATTTTCAGGTTTTAGTAGGTTAGCGAATAAAGCTTCCAAAGACGAGTAGGTGGCTGACGGATAACTATTTAGGAGTTGTTGTTTTATTTTGTTTGATTCTGATGTGTTGTGTTAAGTCTATTATGACTATATAGTACTCTGGTCAACCAAGGGGGCATCTTCATATGTCGCTCTTAGCGTACTTATGTAATAATTATATTTTATCTGAACTTGAGAAACATTTGGGATTATGTAACTTGGATATGAATTGTTGTTTTGAAATGTAATCAGAAAAATGTTATAATCTATGATGTTTTATTTCATATTCAAGTGCTTCTGATATTATGGATACCATTAACATTACCGTAATTGGTCACCGGAAGTTAATACTATAGATGACTGCAGCATCTGTAGCGCTTAGCTTCAGGCCTCCAGATAGGGGATGTTACAATTGCTTGGACTGATGAGTGGATATCATCGGCTGCATGGCAGGTGGAACTGAAGTAGACATGGAAGGAATTTGAATTGAAGGAAAGGGGTGGGGTCTTGTACAATATCGATCTATGCTTATAGGCAAGGGAGAATGGGCCTTGTGTTGAGTAGGAGAAGTTCTGCCCGAACCTCCATAACGCTCATCACAGCGCTTGTAACTTCTTTGGTGGCTCTTCCGTTCTCTCCTGCGACCTCTACCTTAATCAGACTCATGAGATAATTCACGGTGTCGACATGATGCGCTGAGCCTTTGATAGTTAGCACCATAGCTTTGAAGGTCGTCGAAGAGATGTTGGTGATCCATGGAACCTGAAAAGAAAATACATTCAAGTTAAGACCTGGAAATCAAAGGGCAACACGTGCAGTGTAAATGTGTAATGACTCAGTGTTGTGAAGTGTTAATCTGTCCTAGTGCCCCCAATGGACCATGCTCTTAATGTTTTTCGACGGGGGTTATCTTCCCTGCAGCGGTAGCTGGCACGTCAGACGTATGGGAAAGCCAATGTCACCAAGACTGATTTTGTGAGCCGTAAGATGGTATCTTATCCAGTATGCTTCGAACGAGCCAAATATATCGCCAAACAGAGGAATCATGTCTCTTCTTCAACAGGAGCCTAATGTGGCTGTGGAACTGGATAGGGTGAGATAATCTTTAACTTCGACCGAAGGGGGATGAGCGGCACTTGATCGACGCTGCATGTCTCGTCAGTAGACTCATGATCGAGGTTTACCTCCTTGACATCACCCATATCCTCATTATCGCCATCATCATCATCGCCACCATCATCTCCTCCTTTGGTGATGTCATCATTTCCATCACCCTCCACATTCTCTTCTTGGTTAACCCGAGGCCCTTGAATGGGGGGATATCTAGGTTCTCTTCAACCTCTTAAGCAAGTCTGACACCTTCACGAACGTTCAGCACGAAGCCTAGACTACGATTATGGTCTAGAGATTGAAGTGTAACATTCCTTCATCCATTAATAGATATCTCATTTCCCACTCTTCGACGAGGATAGGGTGCAAATCCTAGAGAGTATGTGCCAAGGCTGCATTACCAGGCCTCTTCAGGATATCTAAAAAGTTACAAAACAAAGGGACTAGTAAGTCGAATGGATTGGCTCCATCAAAATAAAGTGTGGCGGCGAAACTTACGTCCTGACTGCCACTTTTGAGCAAAGCCAAAAAGGCATCGCAAAAAGAAGAACTTGTCTTTGAAATAGCTGAGCTTGTTGCAAAGACCAAAGATGACACAGAAGCCCTTAGGTAGCTCTAGGCAAGTGAGCGAATGACTCTCTTTCTTCCTTTTGAAGGCATTTAACTAACGGATCTCCTCCAGTCTTGGCACCCTACCCAAATGATGGAGAAAGACCATATACACACTGTGTAATGAAGCATAACTATTTGGATGAAGCTGGGCAGGGGCAAGCTTCATAAACTAAAGCATGAGCCAGACGAAGTGATTAAACGGAGGGAAGCATCCATATAGGCACATATACTGATTGAACGTAGTATAGCCATCGGGAAGATTGTGCGCCCGGTGAAAAGGCTTTGGAGCAAGAACGCATTTAAAAGGGATGTCGTGCCTCTTGCAAATTCTTCTGACACCCGCTTCATCTAGCCTGGACGCGGGTGCTGTGTAGTTAAAGCGCTTAGCGGTTTCATAGCGGTGGAGGTGCAAAAAGTTAAAGTGATGATAAAGCGGGGATATAGCAAAAAGATAGCGGAGGTGTAAAAAGATTCATTAGATATAAAACCAAATATTTAGAGTTAATTTATCTTCATTCTAACATCATTTGTGTGGAAAAAAGAAATATTGTTTAACCTTATGTAACAAAACTAAAGAAATCGTGATTTATGCAGAGTAGATTTAGTGGCAGCAATAGATTTCTGACTTGGATTGAGCACTTACGCTTTAAAACTAGGTCTTTATCCTAAATTTGTTGATTTAGTTTATAAGAAACCTAGTCAAATCAACATTTGCATATTAATATTGCCAAAGCAGGTGCTAAAAAGCCTTGATTTAGCGGGGGTAGCGGAAAATAGCGGGGCTTAAAATGGATCTACTATTCAATAGCGCTAAATTGAAATTTCGTAATGGTTGGAGAACGCTATGCGCTATAGTGGAAATTTTGTGGGGCTTTAACTACACAGCGCAGGAGAATCCGAAGGGTTATCAGGAATTATAGCTTCTCCAAGATCGACGTCAGGAGCAATCCCCGCGAATGCCTCATCCATTGTCACGAAGGGAACGACCTCTAGAGACTGCTCTATCTAACGATGAGGCAATTGAGGCCGGAAAGATGACAAGGTAGATGGCGTAGAAGATGTTGAAGTAGAATCTGATTCAGTTGTGGATGTGACTAACTTTGATGTCAATGGACCTGCAACCATCACTGAGATACGAGAAGAGCGCTTACGATCCATGATGATTGAAAACTTTATAGATGAGCAAGGTTAGGTAGACTTTAACTTTGACCTTTATGCTAAAATTAAACAATGTGTGACCGATGTATAAGATCCAACGGATGCCAACGTGTACTGACCAATCAAATCTTATATATTAACATGGGCAATGATATGCAATTCAATATATGTAGTGTATGTCCAGTGTCTAGAGCATGATGAATGTGAACACTCTGTATAGATAATTCTCTCATGCTGGCAAACGAGCACCGTTATACAATGGAACCATGTATTGGATTCGAACCATTATCGTAAGATTTACGATAACAAAATCGTTGTTCGAAGCAACATGGAATCTCCCTATGCATGGACACTGGAGTGAAGTGTTTAAAACAATGATAAAAGGACCATTTGAATGCCAAAGTGCATTGGATGTGAAAGTTATCTGAAACCGTCCTACCAAAATTTGACCGTCGATCCGCACTCAACCAAAAATGGCTTAAATATCTCATCTTCCACCCCAAGTACTTAGAATATGTTGCCAAAGTTTAAAAATTCGGGTTCACACAAAAACCAAAGTCAAAACAGGGTGAAGCTCTAAGTTAACCCAAAGCAAGTAAATGAAGGTATGAACCTGAGTCATGCTTAAGAAAAGTAGAAGAAAACTCAACGCCAACTTGGAGTCAACAAGGCAAAAAGCTGGTTTGGGTTTTCGTACGTGCCATGGCATAGTCAAGGGAGAAAGATGAACTATCTGATGTGATCGAACGTGGTCAAAGACCCTATACTAATGCCGGCGACTCTCTAAAATAGCACCACCACCTACCTAAGTTCGCAGTAATACAAAGATGTTGATGAAGTAAAAGCAAAGTCGAATTAAGATTCGACTAGATCTGAGAAGGATCTATGTAAATCGAATTGGGGCAATTTCAGTTAGGTCGGTGGCGCTAGATGATCTGAGACGAAGCCTTGAACGACAGTGATGGAGTCTCTAAATCGAAGGTGGAGGCAGTGGAATTAGAGCTCAAAGTTCAGTAATGGCAGAAGGCTTCGAGTTCCAAAAGCAAAGCAAAGTGGTGTGGAAAATAAAAGGAAGCATAATTTGCTTAAGTATTAGTTCGGCCCCAATACTCACATCGAAAATAGATACTGAGTCCAAAATAGATATCGAGTCAAGCTTTACAACTCAGTACCGAACTGTAAAATAAATAAGAGAGCGAGAGAGATAAGAAAAGAAAACAAAAACGAAAGGAAAGAAGAAAGAGGAAAAGTGGAATTGATAGCTATTAACAATAAATGTGAAGGCGGTCAAAGTGAAGTCGTCCTACCTAACCAATTAAAAGAAAGGACTGCCAACGACTTTCCAAAACTCGAGTGATAAACTTGAACCGCACACTTCAGCTTCTATATCACCTAAAGGATGTGAATCTGTGACTGTTCAAAATGATGTGACGATCCAAAAAAGACGTACTGCTTTGTGAAAACAGTTCGGAGAATGAAGATATCTACTCAGATTAAAGTTTAAAATTGATGACTTGTCTTGATCCAAAGCATACCTTGTTAAACGTACCTTGTTGACAACAAGGTATGCTTTGGAGGTGGCAAGTGTTATCCTGCATTTAAACCAGGGCGTATATGGATGAGTTGGAACCATTGAATGGTCGGAGAATAAACTAGAAATCTTGAATCCTAACTTATGAGACCAAAATTCAATCGAAGTCCAAGGAGTTGATGCAGAATCATGTATGTCACTTAAAGACACCTTGTCAATCTCCAAATGAACCAAGTTGTAGAAGCCAAATTGTCAAAATATAAATCTAAGTGTCAACTACGTGCCGAGTTGAACACCTTAACTCGGTAATGTGTCATCGAACCATACCAACAAAGCTGCTTTAGGAAAGTTGGAAACTAAACCAAACACAAAGCCAAGCATTTAAACAAAGGAGGCAGGCCAAGACAACCACGTTTAGAGAAACGAAGAAACAAAGTTAAAAAACTGTAAAACTAAGAGAACTCATGACTCAGCATCGAGTTGTGAAGTACAACTCGGTACCGAGTTGACTGTGAAAAGGACGACGTGGTCACTATCTTCCTCTCGAACCTCCTCCTGAACATGGGGAACGTGGGTAGCGAATATCGAAGCTTATTTCGATGTTTTACATCTATAAATAGGAGGAGATAAGTACAAAATCAGAATTTTCGTTTTGCATTCTAAATTATTTAATTTTGCATTGTCACTCTATTAGATTCTCGCCGACTTGTGAGCACCGAGTTGTAAAATCATAGTTTGTAAAAACTCTCAGAAATCATTAACAAAGTTTAAGTGGACGTATGTCAAAGTATTGTTGAACCACTATAAATTCTTATGTGTCATTTACTTCGTTTTTCATTTAATTTTTTCAGTAATCTATTCTTATAATATGATTGGTTGTCTGTCCAACTTTTGACGCAAACATACACGCTCTTCTATAAATGCTAAATTTGCTTACGGTTTTGGTTTGCTTGTAGATGATTACAAGGCGTATGAAGTTATAGTGACAAATAGTGAAAAGTTAAAAGGAGCGTGCGTGTGGAAGAATGCGATGCTGCATTGTCAAGGCTGCAAAATGGCCATGGATATTCTTTTGCTTCCACTAGAGGATTGTTAATTGGTCTTGGGGTTCCAATGGTTAAAAAAATTGGATGATTTGGTGTTAAACTTCAAGAAACTTCCAAATTTAGAGCACGTGATCATAAGATACCCTTAATCCCAAATTCCAAACAAGCTTCAATCAGGTCATATAGAAAAATCCGTATCACATTAGAAATGAGCTGGAGAAAATCACCAAAGACTAGTTACATTCTGGGATGATAAGTCCAAGCTCATGTCCTTGTTCTCCTCCACTTGTTACGGTCCAAAACAAGGATAAGTTTAAAATTCCCTTGATAGATGAGTTTAGATAAGCTAAATGGTTCTCATTTTTTCTCAAAATTGGATCTTAAATCAGGGCATTGTAAAATTAGGATGTATTAGTGAGACGCTCATAAATACTCATGAGGGTCATTATGATTTTGTGATCATGCCCTATAATTTATCCAAAGCTTCATTAACATTTTAACATCTGATGAATGATGTTTTAAGAATGTATTTAAGGCTAATTCATACTGTGTTTTTTGACGACATTCTTATCTATACCAGTATTTGGAATGATCACTTGGAACATATAATTGTAGGCAAATAAGCGAGTAGTTAAATTATCTAAATGACAGTTCGCGCAAAATACCAAAGAGCATTTGGGTCATGTTAGGTCAAAAGATTGCATTGCTGTGGATGAAAGAAAAGCGAATGTTTAAAGCCATGGCCAGTTCCTATGAATATAAGATTACTTATGGGTTCTTTGCTAAAACCATCACTGACATACTAAAGGAAATTGCTTTTAAATGGAGTGGAGAAGGTCATAAAGCACAAGGATTTTGTTACCGACTGCGATGCAAGAGATCAAGGAATTGGCGTAGCACCGTCGCAAAAAGGAAACCTTATCACCTATATTAGCCAGGCTTTGAAAGGCAGAAATTTAGATAATACAACAAAAAAAGCCTTCTTTATAATCAGGACAGGTCGCCGGAGCTTAAAATGTCTTCTAAAAAAGTTATCAACCGGAATACAATGAAAATGGGAGGCTAAATGCATGGTTTTGATTTTTCAGTAGAATATAAAAAAGAAAAGAATTTTGAAGCTGAAAGCATTTAACGCTACCCAAAAAACGTTTTTCAGCCATAAATTTTGTAGCTGCAGTAGGAGCGAGCTTTAGGGAAAGATTCACCAACTCGTATCCATTAGGTTTATAGAAGTAACAAGGAAAAAGCAATTTTCATTCCCTTGCACATCTAATCTATTGGATATGCTCTTATAACAACAATTTGAAATTTCAACCAAACTAATTGCAGAAGGCTTGAAACAGTATATTATTTGAAGCAGAAAGCAACGCTGGCACGTACGCAAGCAACTAGTCAGTTTCTATCTGATCGGAGTAGTTTGTATTATCATAACAGGGACGTACATCAATTTTGCTGATACTTCCCCACCGACGATCTCATTTAGATATACTTAGAGAGTATGGACTCAACCACGCCTTGGGCTATGGGATGATATCCTTCCCGAGCTTCCTGGAAAATTCGGGTAGCCATCATCTTCTCTTCATCTTTTGATTTGGCAAGAGCTGTGTACAGTGGGCGAAGATACTTCATCCTTCCTACTTGTTTAAGTGTCTTTTCAACCTCGTCGTAGTACTGCTTGCATTGAGACGAAATGGCTAGCTGTAGAAATGCTACCTTTACATCGTAGTTCCTGCTATCTGATAGCTTGTATTGTGCATCAAGAGCAGCAAGCTGCATATTTATATACACTATATTTAAGTATAATAGAGGCTTAAAAGCTGCATTTACATACACTAATTTTCCTTGTTGGTTATATGGTACTTTAAAGGACAATTTTTTGATCAAGGCTTTCCAGAATAACAAAACATCAAAATAAGCATCATCAAAAACTAATTAGCAAAATAGGCCTGGTTTACATTTGAACTTGCGCAAAAATGGAATGCGCAAGGCCAATTTTTTTTATACGAAGCTTGCGCATTTCATTTTTGCGCAAGCTATATTTTAATGCTTGCGCAAATATGGAATGCGCAAGCTCTTTTTCGGGCATCAAAAGGACAGAGAGCTGATTCTGAGGTCATTCCTCAACACTACCCACTTTCTTCCCAAAACCCTCCTCATTTCCAACTTCAAACCCATTTCAAATCCAATTATCTTAAGTCAAAATCATTTTTTCTCATCTATTTCTTCAAACAAACACTCTATTGCCCATAAAATGGAAGCTAGCTCTTCATCTACGTTGATTAGAGGTAATTATAATTCCTTTTTTTGAAAATTAAGATGTAATTTTTGTTGAAAATGAAAAGTTATTGGTGGTGGTGGTGTTAATTATTAGACAATGATGTTGTTGTTGAATTAGTTGTTAGTGTTTGATGAATTGGAAAACCCTATTTAAATAGTAGTAAATTAAAAACCCTAATTTACACCTTAATTGTTTATTGTTTATGATGACGGTAGACATTAATGATTGAGAGATAGACGACGAAACATTGATGAAACATTTTGATGAGCTTGAAGAGAAAATCGGAGTTGCAAGTTCAAGTCATATTGACTTTGATGTCGATCATGTTCCGGAAACACAGTTTGAACCAGTACCGCGTAAATTTCATTCAGGATCATCAACCTTACACGGTCGTTTATGTGAAGTTGTTTCTGCGGAAATGCCCGGCCATCAACATAGAGTTGGTGGGAATTTGCTGACGCCTATACATCCTGTTAGTCCATCCGTGCCTAGGGGGCAACAATCATATCCAACTTGTTATTACGGAGTTATGTGTGTAGTGGTTGTTTGCAGACAAAGTAAGGTTGATAAAGGGCATTAACAAGTTGGATATGATCGTTGCCCCCTAGGCACGGATGGACCAACAGGATGTATAGGCGTCAGCAAATTCCCACCAACTCTATGTTGATGGCCGGGCATTTCCGCAGAAACAACTTCACATAAACGACCGTGTAAGGTTGATGATCCTGAATGAAATTTACGCGGTACTGGTTCAAACTGTGTTTCCGGAACATGATCGACATCAAAGTCAATATGACTTGAACTTGCAACTCCGATTTTCTCTTCAAGCTCATCAAAATGTTTCATCAATGTTTCGTCGTCTATCTCTCAATCATTAATGTCTACCGTCATCATAAACAATAAACAATTAAGGTGTAAATTAGGGTTTTTAATTTACTACTATTTAAATAGGGTTTCCCAATTCATCAAACACTAACAACTAATTCAACAACAACATCATTGTCTAATAATTAACACCACCACCACCAATAACTCTTCATTTTCAACAAAAATTACATCTTAATTTTCAAAAAAAGGAATTATAATTACCTCTAATCAACGTAGATGAAGAGCTAGCTTCCATTTTATGGGTAATAGAGTGTTTGTTTGAAGAAATAGATGAGAAAAAATGATTTTGACTTAAGATAATTGGATTTGAAATGGGTTTGAAGTTAGAAATGGAGAGGGTTTTGGGAAGAAAGGGGGTAGTGTTGAGGAATGACCCCAAAATCAGCTCTCTGTCCTTTTGATGCCCGAAAAAGAGCTTGCGCATTCCATATTTGCGCAAGCATTAAAATATAGCTTGCGCAAAAATGGAATGCGCAAGCTCCGTATAAAAAAAATTTGGTCTTGCGCATTCCATTTTTGCGCAAGTTCAAATGTAAACCAGGCCTATTTTGCTAATTAGTTTTTGATGATGCTTATTTTGATGTTTTGTTATTCTGGAAAGCCTTGATCAAAAAATTGTCCTACTTTAAAACAATGATTACAGCATTTTTTAACATCAGTCCACCCCAACTTTGATTGGATTTTCAAATTTCAGTTGAAAATACAACTGTATCGCAATTAGAAAAAATATACTATCCATGCCTAAATAAGAAAATACCGAAATTCTTAATTCAATCTGCATCAAAAATTATATTTAAAACAAATGAACATTTTGTCAAGATTGAAAATCTTTTAGGCAGTGATCTTAAACCGATAACACATTTACTGCACATCCTGTACTTTTTAGACATTTAAGCCATTTGAAATTGCATACTTAACTTCCATTGCAAATTTTTTTTTTCCCGTTCATATACTCACTCCAAGTTTTTCTTACTAGAAAATCATACTTACTTGGGAATCCAAGACCTCGTTTATAATCAATTTTCCAACTAAAAACAAATTTTTTTTTTTTTCATAGTTGAGGTTCAAACCCGTGACCTCATTTGTATACCTGGAGCATTTCGGAGAATTTATGATCGAAGCAAAAGATTATAATGACATTACAACTATTATTAAAGATGATTATTGAAAAATAATTTGAAAAGCTTTGCTCGATGTGTTTTATAAAATAATAATAACTCTATAATAGTTTTTTCATTAGTTTGCAATAAGTCAAAAATAAAATAAGCATTTAACTTTTTTGTTTGAACATATACAAAGAGTTTCAAAAGGGTTCAAGTCTACTAATCTATTTTTATTTCTCTATCTCTGCTATTTATAATCAAAGGACGTAAATTAAAACAATTCAATTGGTTAATTTACATCATTTTGCTCTTATGATTTCTATTTTTTGTATTTCTATTTGTGTGCATATGATTTTAAAAAACACTTATCAATTACAAAGCATAAACTGTTTATAAATTATATAAACAAAGAGAAAGTTTACTATCAGAATAAAATACTTAAAATGTAATATTAAAGGAGCTAATGCTAATAATATAATAACAATAATCATCATCATCATCACCATCGTCATCTATATGTGTACTTCCGAAAACATTTTTTTTAAATTGGTATTGGTGCCAAGAGGACTGGAATCCAAGAGATCTTTCAGCCTATTTGTCTATCAAATTATCATGGGAAATTAACTTAAAAGCTTTAAAAAGATACACAAAGTATGCATCCACATGTGCATACCGAATCACTAGTTAAAATAGACCGAAACATGAGGATCAAAATTACAATATCTAGTAACCTACAGACATACCTGAGAAGGCTCCACCAGTTTAGGAAGATTCTCCAAGTAAAGCTCCCACTCCTGTCCATGCCAATCAGCTACCTCATCTTCTCTGGGCAAGTACCCACTTTTAAACATATTTGCCAAAGTCGTTATCTTTAAATAAATAGTTGATACTGGCTCCATAGCATCGGGAGGAATTCCAGTACCCTCTACCCACAACTTCAGATCAATATGCTTATCGATTCCAGGAACATTAGCCAACAAAAATTCAAGAAATGTATCTGTATCTATCGACTGAAATTTAAAGGTTGCTATGTATTTCTTCAAAAACTCATCAAATGCAGGTCGGCCAATCTAATACATAAATTGAACGGTTAACAAAGTAGAATAGAGTAGTCAACTTACGTAGTTTATGTCAAAAGGTAACAAATATTAACCTGGCGTTCAATTCTCCAGAGAAATTGAAACCCTTTCTCGTATGGCACTTGAGAATAAACATCATCAGGATCGATTCCTGCTTGATTTGTCTTCAGCTTAGTGAACTCTAGATTATCTTTAAACCTCTCCATTTCATCATTTAAACCCCTCCATCCAATACCAATATTTAGTGCAGCTACCTCTTCTCCTTGAACGGCTTCAACAATTCTCCTTTCAGCATATGTGGTAAAACCCTAAAAATTTGTACGTACAGCAAACATATCATGTTAGCAAAATAAATCTATATCTGTAACATGTATTAAAAATAACTGTGCTCGGCATCATAGAATAATATGAGAAACATAGAAATAACATGAAAATAGTTTATACCTCATTTAACCAGAAATGATCATTAGTCTTGTTAGTAATAAGATTTCCTGTCCAACTATGAGCAAGTTCATGAGCCACCACCTGAAAGCATACAATTGTGAAATATCATCCGGCGGGTAAAATTGCACAAAAGGAGAACAATACAAAAATAGAAGAATGTTCAAGTGATAAGCCAATATAAAATCACAAATAAATAATTCTAAACATTTTAAGAGAGAGAGTGTGTGTGTGAGCGTGAGAGATCCTGACACCAATATAACCTATGATCTATAATCTATATGTTTATCCAAATTTCACATTTTTTGATGGAAAATGGCTTCAATATAAAAACTGTTCTGCAACTTCGACCCACTGTAAAAGCAACCCAGAAAAGTTTCACTTGATGCGATTACAGAAGGAGAACAATTAACCAAAAAAGTTGAAAATGCATTCTTACTCTGCAACTCCACAGTCAACAATGATTCAGAAATATTGATAAAAAACTGAAATGATATGCACACAAAAAAGCCAAAGACCGACCGCATCCATTTACCATAAGAAGCTGCTATAAGATAAGAACCTTCAATGAAAAATGTTTCCACTATTACTAAATATACATATACAACAGGTCTTACCCACTTTTGTGTTAGTTAAATGCATCATTTTCTCCGTTCATCCATGATTTTAAAAAGCAAAGGAAACGCACTGCACATTTTTCAATTTTGGGGGCATATCGTGCCTGAACATCACATTGTATTATCAACCCACTTTAAAGCGAAAAATTACATAATAATTCTAGTTTCCCAATCAGTTTATTTAAACACTCATATTCAATCAAGTATCATCTCACCATAAAGTATACCATAAAGTTTCTTACAAATAACACATATAAGGGAGTGTGAAATACTTATGATGTATTTTCATTAAATCAGCGTGATCTTTTATAAACATTAAACATGATTTAATAAAGGATATTCGTGACAATCATTTTTTACATATTCAAAAAATAAAACTGGTTCATAACAAATAATGGAATTGATAAAAATTTGTCTCGGCAAATCTAATGATTTGAGAAAACACACTATTGTTATCTTCATAAGATAAAAGTAATTTATTTCTACCAAAACTCTAAACATCTTCTTTAGTCAAATTAAACGATAAAGGTATTCGTACAAAATTGCGTAAAGACGCAAAAAGAAAAGGAAACCCTACATAATTTTTTATAATACTATACATCTAAATTTCAGTTTTGGGTTCCATTTCTAGCCGACCCCAACTTCTTTGGGAATAATGCTTGTTTGAGAATAATGGCTTAGTTGTTGTTGTTGTATATATCTAAATTTCATCATTCTAAACTACGAATATGCACATCACAAGTAAAACACTAGTATTGATAATATTTTATTCTGGATGCCTATTTATACATAAATGCATGTATTACATATTTCAAGATGGCTATACGTGCAAATTCCTCCATTAAGCCATAGGTAATAAACATCACATCACATCATAGTTACTAACGATGCATGGTGCAAAAAAGCACAAAACCATCTTGAAGCCTTGAAGCAGGGCAAAGGAAACGATGCATGCCATTTTTATTTGTATCATATGTATTAAAAAGATTATATATTTGTTATTCATCGTAATTAATTAGACAAGACTAATATAATATATATTTTTACTAGTAAATATCCACACAAAAAAATTCTTTAATCATTTCACAAAAATACCATTAAACATAATATCATAAACATAGAATAATATTTAATTATATAAATGATTCAATGTTCAAACGTTTATTTTAAAGTTAAATTGAATTAAAAGCGTATAGTTATTGTCTAGCAATCAAATATCATGTATAAGCTTATAGTTGATATTGGAGTGTCTTAAGCAAGGTAGTCAATAGCAAATGACGCAAGTCTTGCGCTATGAGCTATTTTGCGCTATGCGCTACAGCGCATAATATTTTGTTCACTTTTGTAAATTTTGCATTTTTTTAATATTATACTAAATGAGACAAAAGTAGTCATGATCCATGTTTACATAAATATCAAATCACTCATTTATGATTATCACTATTATTTTATTGAATTTTACACTGTAATTTAACTATGGATTAGAATTTATATTTTAATTTACACTGTAAATTGTTGGTCTCGTATTCAAATTAAAAAACTCTAAAACTATGTTCTAAAATTCTTAACGTTGTATCTTGAAGTAAATCCGTTTAACAATTTATTTATTGTTTCCGAAGATTCATCATCTTTTTTTTTGCATAATTGAGATCGCCTATTTAACTTGTTTTTCATAAATCTCTGAGCTTGAATCGTAATTTTGTTAAATTTAATATATTTTTTGATTACTTTTAATATAACTTGATGTTGATTTTAATTTTTTCCATTTTTTAATGTTAAATTGGTATGAAAAGGAGACTTGAGTTATGTATGAATCTACACGATAGCATTATAATATTTGATAGTGGTAGAACATAAATTAAAACATTTATTGCTACGAGCATTACGGCACGCGCTTCGTGTGTGATGATTGCATGTGTTTCGCGCGTGAATTGTTCTTCTACAATTTATATATGATTAACACATTCGGAAGGAAATGATTTGGAAAAATATTTAGCCATGTTTTTACGTTAAAATCATGTGTAGTTAATTTTAATTTTTATTCCTAAGTTGCAACGTTTAATTTTTTGTTAGTTTGAATTTTATTTATATTATTAATTACTAAACAACGAATTTGTAAATGATGCTTATTTATTTAAATGATATTTATTTGTTAGATCTTATTTTTAAGCGTAGAGAGATAGTTTGAATTTGTAAAGAAATTTAACTGTTTTAACGTAGTTTGAATAGTTCAACTCTAGCCTAGAAATAATAGGCTAAAAATGATAGGAATAACATCTGCATTTGATTAGGATTTTACCGATTCTTTTTAGGTACTTGTATATGGAACAATATATAATAATTTAATTATAAATGAGTAGAGGGTAATTTGAGAAGTTCAAAATCAGATCAAAAGATTGCGTTTCTATTTCAATTATTAATAAAGATAAAGATGTTGAATGACTACTTCTCATGAAAAATAAATTAGAAAATAGATAATTGATTATGCACCAAAATTTGGTATCTTATGCCAAATAATTAAATTTTTTGTACAACCAAAATGAATTTGTCTATAAGGTCATTTTTCAAAGTATTTGTTAAATAACACTTCTGATGTATGAAAGATGAAATTTTATAATGTTTTATCAAAAGAATTTTGCTTTCAAGGTTTATTCAAAAGAATTTATCAGAAAAGGATGTTCAATCTTCGTATTTTTGCTTTTTAAGTATCAACAACAAAGTCAAATATTGCAAACTATTAAAATGAAGATAAAAAACATTACATTAGGTAAATAACATCACTAGCAAATTTAAAATGAATTATTAATGTTACAAAGTTTCTACTTATTAATATAGCCAAAGAAAAACAAAGTATTAACATTTTCAACATAGGCGCTTTGAGTATGATACGTCTACCAATCATCTACATTCAATTTTGAAGAAATCATGGTCATTCTTCGATAACGGTTTTGACTTATCATTGAAGATATATGATTAGTTAGTGTACCCATGTCCTAGTTTGTTCCATTCAATTTTATTTGGGTTTTTTTAGATGTATATATACCTAAAATAAAAAAATAAAATAGCATGTTATTTTGGGCTATTCGTTATTTTGCGCTTTGAGAAATAGCGTGCTATTTTACGTTATAGATAACACATGCATTATTAGAGGTTAAATAGCGCACACCATGTGCTATTTTGCGCTACAGCGTGCGCTATAATAACTTAAACATAAATATTATTTTGTATCCACATGATCAGTAATATATTACAACTTGCTTTAATACATACATACACACACATATATTTACATATATATACATACATACATACATACATACATATATATCACAGAAGAAAATTTAGTTTTTCCATATCAATAAATATATCTGCTTGGTTTCAATCAAAGAGAATTTAGGGGAAAAAATCATCCTTTTAAAACCTATAAAACAAATCAATTTATAATCAGAATCATACGATGAAAACTATTTTATGCATTTTGTGTTATAAATACAGAATAAATAAACGAAAACTAGAAGAAAAAATAATGAAATGAAAATGCATCCTTTTAATGTCATGGCCATAGTTATTAATGGCGCACAGCGCAAAAAGACGCAAAACCTCTCTGGAGCCTTGACGCACGGCGCCACAAATGGCACACGCTTTTTAATTTACTGCACACATTTGGAATTTTTTTAATAAATTTAATATATATAACAATAAATTTAAAAAGTTGATATTTTTGCTAAACATATGCAACAAAGTTTCTTTTATGCATTTTACACAAAAAATCATCAAATATAATATTATAAACAAAGAATTTCAAGCATAATGTTTTCTAAAACCAAAATCCAATATAATATTACAAACATATTGCTGATAAACTAAAAATTTGAATATGATTCAGCAATTATATTTTTCAAATCAATGTCTGCATCATCAGATTCATAAGCTTCAGCGTCTTCCTAATCCATCTCGTTTAGATTTGTTTTTCTTCATGAAGATGTAAAGGAACTGAAGTGGATGCTGAAAAACCTCTTGATGTAGATGTTCTACTCGGATATCTAGCTTCCTCCTCTTTTGCAGCTCTAGCAGCAACACCCCAAGTCAAGTCATCATTATCATCATCAAATACAAGCTCATCTTCAGCATCGGATGCATCATTCATATTTCTCGTTAATCATTCATTACAATCATCAATATCTTTCAAGAATATTAAATCAAAAGTGTCACGGATGTTGTATTGTATCTTCTTTTTAATGCTCCATAATATGATGAATACTAACTTTTATACAGTTTGGATTATAAAAAATGAAAATTAAATAAAAAATAAATAAATAACAACATAATGAAAAGGCACGCCATTTTGAACCGTGCGTCATTTGCGTCATGAGCCATTTGCGTCGCGCCACAAGGAAGAAAGGTGCAAACGTCGCGCCGTGCGCCATGGCACACGCATTGGCGCACATTTCATCACTATGGTCATGGGATTGTGCGTCATGTACGCCTTGTGTGCATTCTGAAGTGCATCACACCTTGAGGCCAAAATGTGCATTTTGTCAAGCCACACCTTGTATCATAGCACACTTTTCATAACTATATCTCACACACCCTTTCGAACATGTCGGTTGATATATAACCCAAAAGTAGCCAATGATAATTTTGGAAACTTAGAAATATGAGAATTTTACTTTGATTCCAATCTCACCAACTATTAGACATGTCAACGGATTCTTTCGAATTCGAATAGTATCATATCCACATCCGCATTCGAAATCATTTTCTGATATCGGATACCCGCATCCGTTGATACAGACGGATATCGAATGATTATCATATCCATTAAGGACCAATAAATCAAAAAATATAAATAGAAAATTTTAGGTTAACATAAAAAAAATTCAATTCCATTGATTATATAAGTGCTAAAAATAAACAAATATAATGATAATAAATAGTTTTAAGTAGTTAATAAGTATTAAGTGCATATAATGTAAACTACTGACTTAATAAAACAATAAATGAATATCTTTCATTATACTAAAATACACATAATTTAAACTATAATCTTGACAAAAATCGAATGGATAATTTTGCGGATGTTTGTGTTTTCATATCCGCATCCACATCCGTTTCTTCAGATATTGGATTTTATCTGCTTTTCGGATACGGATGCAGACGGATTTCGAATTTTTTGAGTATCCATTGACACCCCTGCCAACTATGCAACACATTGTGCAACGTTTTTTACCCATAAGAGCTTCTACTACTAATCATAAAACAAACAAATGTATTCCAATAATCACTAAACATCAACCAGAATGCTTACATGTGCTCCAGTCCCATCCCCTTTAATAACAAATGGAGTCAAAAACACCATACATGGATTCTCCATCCCTCCATAAGGGAAACTAGGTGGCAAGACTAGCAAATCGAACCTATCCCACTCATACTTCCCAAACAAACTCTCGCCCACCTTAATCATCTCCTCCGTCCCCTTAAACTCCCTTTCTGCAGCATCCAAAACCTCAACACCTCCTTCCACATAAACCCTACTTCTCGGTCCCACCTCCCTCACTCCAATCTCTCCCACTGCAAATGCAAACAGATAAGGAGGGATCGGCTGCTCCATCACAAACTCTTCCACCATCCTTCCAGGTGTGCACCATACTACATCATCACACGCACCACGTGCCTCATTAGATCGTGGATCCCTCCTGTTTGTTTTAGAAGCTGACATCACAGAGGACAATTCAGATGGGATGTTCAGCAACGCGCTGTACCTCACACGTGCTGCTGGAGTGTCCTGGCATGGGAAAATGGAACGAGCGTGCACTGACTGACATTGTGTGTACACGAACGGGTGGTTTTTGGACCCAGTCTGCGCTGGACCGAGCCACTGCAAGGCGAAGGAGGCAGGGGAGGTTGTGAATATCAGCTGAAACGATTGCTGATTTTTTAGGGTTAGGGTTAGGGTTTGGTTGGGGGGTAAGGGATGGGTCGGGGACAGCGAGAAGGGGATTGGGAGTAAGGTTTGGGGATCGATGGATGAGGTTAAAGTTAGGGTTGGGGAGGAGTCGAGGAAGAGATCACCGGTGAAGGCGGAGGAGAGGTAGTATACGGCGGATACGTGGAGGGTTTTGGTGGGGAAGGAGAAGAAGAAGGAGAAAGAGATGTGGGTCGTGAATGGGTGTGCTGAGTCTGTTATCGAGTGAGGATCGAACGGAGCCATAGAAGTATGTTTGAAGTCTGTTTGTTTCGGCTTTTGGAGCGGAGAAAGATGGAAGGAACTCTTGTTTAGAGGTTGACACCAAATCTTTTACCGACACTGCGCATTTTAACATCGGCCTTGCACAAAAGTTTTTTAATTCATTTGGTGTTACAAGAAAAGTCCTTATATAAAAATCCGTGGGTGCGGCGCAGTGGAAAGGAGGTTTGGATTTTAGTAAAAAGACCCAGGTTCGATTCCTATCATGCGCTTCTCTATCCTATATAAATTTATTCGGGGGTATGGAGGTTTGGATCAGCGGACGGCTTTACTATACCCTCCTCAGGAGTTTACCGGTCCGCCGAGTTCTCCTGGGTTTTCAAAAAAAATGTCTCTGTAGAAATGAGTACCTAAATTAAGTCCATGTTTTTTCTAAATCAAAAAATGCAAATTAGCTTGCACTTTTTAAACATTAAATTTTTTTTGAAAATTTCAAAATTTTCAAAAATATTTCAAAATCAGAAAGCACAAATTAGCTTGTGCTTTCCTGATTGAAAGTGCAAGTTAACTTGCGCTTTTCAAATTTTCAAATTTTTTAAAAATTTTCAAAATTTCGAAAAAAATTCCAAAATAAAAAATGTGCAGGTTACCTTGCATTTTCTGTCAGAAAAGTGCAAGGCACCTTGCGCTTTTTATTTATCAAAAATAGGGACAAAATTTACATATTCATTTCTATAGGGACTTTTCCTATAACAACATGAAAAACAGGGACCTGAGACTCTTATCTTGTTTTAACATAGATTGCTATTTCTATCCGTGTTTTCATGACCCTATCGGTCCACCTCGAATAACCCTGAACCTTGGAACACCACGGTCCGGAACTCAATTGGACCTCATTCATCTATGAACTTTGATCGGACCTTCAAACCAACGGTCCAACCGTCAATTTTACCTGATTGAACCACGGTTTTTTTTATTTTTTCCTACTTTCTCATCGTGTAATTCTCTTTCATTTTCATCTTTTTACATTGCTTTGAAGAAAATAAGTAAATGTATATATTTCAAAAATTATAATCGTTCCAAAATCTAAACCCCTAACTTCATCACTTTATTCTTCACTACTGCAAACTCCTCTAATACCATAGTAAGATTCGTCAAATTTGTCGTCATTAAACTTCTATCGTCAGGCACTGCTCTATTATATACAAAGCTATAGTTGTGCACTGCAACAACTCACAACTTTGGTTGCAGACCTTGAAAAACATCTACAGCTTATGTACATAGCATTATTATTTCAATATTTTTGTGTATACTTTGTAGTTAAATGTGCAAATTTTTCGAAAAAATAAACTACGGTTTCGACGGTTCGACCGGTTGAACCATCAAAACCTTAAACTTTTAATCATCACGTTTCGAGGCACGGTACGGTCACGAAAACTATGGTTTTTATACTCACCGCTACTTTCCTTTTTCCGCGATCCATTCAATTTGAAATAGTTGTCACACCCCCTTTTCTTTTTTTCTTTTTTTTCCTTTCATTCCCCAATTCGTATCGATGTGATTGGTTCAAGAATCTCGTTCAATCCAAACAAAGTTATTATACAAATCTCGTTTGATCCTAATTAGGTTATTATATAAACATGTTCGGTCTTAGCAAGGCTATTATATAAACCTCGCGTAGGCTGAGTGATGATTTTACACAAATCTCGTTCTATTGGAGTTTATCTTAAATATTAAATCAGTCATTTAGAATCTTTTTCAAATCTTAAATCAGCGAGTTCAAGTGCTTTCTCAGTAAAAGCACCAAAATGTTGAACCAAAATGGCACAAACATCAAATAATAGTATAAGAGAATAAAAAGTGAAGAAAACAAATTAAAACGAGTAAGAAATGAATACACAGAGATTTATAGTGGTTCGGCAAACTCTGACCTACGTCCACTTGATGATTTTATTACTTATTTTCTAACTTGGGGGCAGAAGTAGTGGTTCGGCAAACTCTGATCTACGTCCACTTAATGATTTTATTACTTATCTTCTGACTTGGGGGCAGAAGTTCTTAGAGGTCGGTACAACAGGTACTTAGATTTTCAGAATTAAAAGAATATAGACTTTAGTAGAGTTAGAACTAAAAGATCTTGAAAAATGAGCATTATCCCTCTATTTATAGAGGTAGTAAGCCTAAAATCTCGCACAAAAGACCTCCAGGCTGTTCTCCTTGCTATAGACCAGTTCTCTATGAAAAATAGGAGTGGCACGTCATCAAATCTTATAGGTCGGTATGACTCCATGGGTAGGGGTCAGTACCGACCCGTAAGTTAGCCAAATTGACTACCTCCAACTCTCTGCTTCGGCTCGTCTTGTGGTTAGCTTCGTGATTCCATAGTTGTTTGCATCAATATTAGTTTGTTTCGGAGTCCAAATGACGGAGTTGTAGAAGAATGAAGTTGTTGATTTAGGAGTTCGTGGGGATTTAATTGGGAATTACATTGGATCAACAAGACAATACTAGAAATGGGTTTCTAACATCAAGTAGGGCTAGTGGGCAGGAGATAAACTCCATAGGTGGAGTTTTTATGGGTCGGTACCGACCCCTAAGGATGGGTCAGTACCAACCCCGCACTATGGGGCTTTGGGTCTTTGAATTTTTATGGTGGTTTGGTATTTGTGTTGTGATCTTGATTGTACTTTGGTTTTTGGGCTTCGTGGTCATCTCTCCGAGCGTCTTGCCTTAATAACTTCAAAGTTTAACTCTTCAGGTTCGTCCGTATACTGTTTGGTCAAAAGGTGGGATAACAGTTGTCATTTGTAACGTATAAGCCAACAAAGCTTAGCAATGAGACCAGCTGCAACATTATGCTCGTTAATAAAACACATATTTTCTTACTTTAGAAGTAAAAGCTTCAGCTAAAAGTAGGGGTGTATATCGGTCGGACGGACTGGACGAATGCGTGTTTGGTTTATGTCCTATAAGAAATCCGGACGAACACGGATCGGACGGTTTCGTCTCGGACACCTTCCGAACGAGCCTGACAACGGACTGATAATTAAAAAATCATCGAACAACTTAGATGAACACGATTTCATAAAAAAACTGATCATACTTTGTGTCCTAATTAAAATTCAAACGTACACAGACGGTCCTTTTTTGGTCTTGGACTCGAACGAACATCAGATAGTCGTATAAAATTTGCAGCCTTAGCTAAAAGAGCTTCTTTAACAAGGGATAAATATAAAATTATCCCTTTTAGGACATTATAGTGCAACATCGAGAAATGTGCACAAACTAATGCCATCAAGAATCCCAATAGGCGAGCCGCTTTAAGAAAAGTAATAAGAATAAGAAACAAGGAACATCTTACTTTCAAACAAAGTGATCCGCATTTGAAGTAACTATCTTGTACATTATTTCATGTCATAAAATTGGTACTTTTGTTCCTACATAGTAATTATCTTTTTGGAACTTGGTTCAATTCTTATAATGATATGTGCTTGGCAAGAACTGAACCCTCGATCTTATATGTGGACGTCATATCCTAACCAACTGCGGTACCCTTATGGGTCCTATACAATAATTATATTATCTTAAACAGAAGCATTTAAGCAATAATACACATTAGTGGGTTTTTTCTATCTGATAGTTTATGTATCCAACTTCTTTATTTAACATTGGTTAATTGATATGGGTACTGAAAGAGTTACTGATATGCCCTAGGGGAAATTACGCAATTTATTACATATATCTAACTTTTTAGTCAATTTCGTTCGTTGTAACTAGTTTTTTTTCCTTTATATACTTTGTTATATTGTGATATAAGTAATTAAGTAATTAATTCAAAGTATATAATAACAGTATCCTTAAATAAGATGTTATGTAATTATAGTTACAAATAATTGTAACCGTGTATAGTTAATCACAAAATAAAATTACATTTTTTTTAAATATTTATGGCCAAATGTTTTGAGAAAAGGATACCAATTTATTCTTTGAGACCAGAGTGTGTAACGCTCTTAAAATGTTTGGTAGTATATTACTCAAAGCTGTTGGGACACCAAGGGTTACGTACTTAAGGTTATTCGATAACTATGGAATGACTCGTCCAAGAGTTTCCTGTTGGTTGATGACAACTAAGTCAAATAGGAAATCTCAATGTGATAATGTCACATAGTTCCCTCGATTTGAGAATACTATAGAACTTAAATGTAAATACTCCACTTTGATTATAATTAAATCATGGAATTAAATGGTGATCCATCAAGCAACTATAGTTGGATCCGAGTTGAATTGGAAGTGAAGCATTATCCAATAGAAAATTCATCTTATCGGTTGTAGGAGGTTAATACCACGGTCAACTATAGTCAACTAAACGTCAAAATCACTAGCCATGTTAGAACGATCAATAATAAATATTATTATTGAACTAAGAACATTGTTTTTGGACTAATTGAGTTAAATGTGGATTATATTGGAGTTTTGACCAACATCAACTTCCATACATCCTGATGTGATATAGGGTTGATGAAGAGAACATGTGTAAATTACTGTCACTATTGGTACTACTTAAGGTAATATAAAATATGATTTTACCGAAAAGATCTGTATAGAATAAATTCGGCCAAACTTTCACACTACTGGCTAAGGTGATATATGAACGTTCATATTTGAATTATTCAATATTATTTGCTAGCTGAATTCACACCTCTGAGTCACACAACCGCATTTGTGTATTCTTCGAAAAACCACATGATTTAATTAGTTTATAAAGTCTTATAAATTAATCAAATTAACAAATATTTACGAAATATTGATCATTAATTTATTTGATGTTTTGGGTGTTGTTAGTTGGATGTATTTATAAAAGTTATGTATGCACGTATTGATATACGATATCGGTATGTATTTAAACATGGCTTTAAATACAATTACTTACTTAACAAGCTTTTTAGAAAATTAACCCTTACGAGAACAATAGATGGCTGACCACACATAGGAGATAGGAGGGCTTAATATAATTTAAAATTAATTGCAAATCAAATGAGAAATTTTAAAGAAAGAAGAGGAAATGTTCCTATTCTTTCCTTAAAACATTATTCTCTCATTCATTTTTATTTTATTTCAATCTTTCCTCCTCCTTCCTCTTTTATGGCTGCCACTTTTTCTTCCTTTTCTCTCATGGGTGAAATTTTTTTCACCCCAAGTAACATTAAATAAAGGGGTTCATTCGATTCTTGCAAAATAGCGTGGTGATTTAAGGAATTCAGGAGTTAATTAGATATTTCTTAAATTTCACAAAAGATGATGGTCGAAAGACTTTCTATTTTTCTTAGATGCCGACTATATATTTCTTTAATCAAAGATTTAAACTTGTATTTCGTTAATTGTTCTCGAATTATTATTTACATAAACTTAATTTTATGACTATTTGTATATATGTGTGTGTGTGTGTGCGTGCATATATATGTATGTATATGTGTGTGTGTGCGTGTGTGTGTATACACACGTACGTACGTATGCTTAAACAGTACACACACACACACACACACATATATATATATATATATAAGTATTGCTAATAAATGTACACAAAACATATACATGTGTTATAGTATATTCAAGCATATGTATAAATTTAGGCATTTATATTCCCGATATGCATATGAACTTGTCATATGTATATGTAAGTATAATCTATATGTATATACAATCGGTATAAATCCAAATATCTATATGTATATATATATATACATATATATATATATATATATTCTTAACGTGACATGTATGATTGATTAATATATATTTGATATTAACGTGACATATATATATTTGATATATTCAAATAAACATTAAATTAAATTAATTAATAGGATTGATTAATTAAAATATAATATAATAAAGTAAAATATGATTTTACTTTAAAAAGATAAATTGTGTTATCCTGCCTTTTTAGCAAGGCCGTGATACCAAAAGACCGACCGAGAAACCAAAGATAGTTCGTCTCAAAGATTGGTCAACTTAGCATCTCAACAGAACAAGTCCTTGTTAGGTCGTTCTCGACCTACGACCTAAAAGCCTCAGCGATCTAGCGACCTAACAATCCCATGAAGGCAGCGACCTACGACCTATAGTGTGAAGTGACCCAACGACCTAAAAGACCTCATGACCTAACAACTTAACAACCCTAGCGACCTAAATTCACAAACGACCTAGCGACCTAATGGACTCAACGACCTAATAACTAAACGACCTAAGGTACCTAGCGAGTTAGCAAGTCAACGACCTACCAAACACTATGCCGCCACTCCTTAGGTCGCTGCTCCTCCATTCTCCCTTAGGTCGCTAACGACCTACTAATCCATATGCCGCTACTCCTTAGGTCGTCGCTCCTCCATTCTCCCTTAGGTCGCTAACGACCTACTAATCCATATGCCGCTACTCCTTAGGTCACCGCTCCTCCGTTCTCCCTTAGGTCTCTAACGACCTACTAATCCATATGCCGCTACTCCTTAGGTCGCCGCTCCTCCATTCTCCCTTAGGTCGCTAACGACCTACTAATCCATATGCCGCTACTCCTTAGGTCGCTGCTCCTCCACTAAACCCACTAGGTCGCTCGAAGCTTATACCCTATCCAGGTTGACTCCATTAGGTCGCCAACGACCTATGACCTATCCCTTAGGTTGCCAACGACCTACAACCTACCCAACCTGCTCTAGATTTTCCCTATAAATACCTTACCTACTCCATATTCAAGGGGAGGGCTTTTCGGGGACTTGGAAGCTTCGAAGCTCTGCTACTTTCTCAACCTCCACAATACTTCATTTGCCAACAACACTTCAAAGAGCCGAGAGAAGAGATCAACCACATTCAACATGAATCCGAAGAGCAATTCACCGTCAAAGTTCTAACTACTTGTCTTGATTGTGTTGTAGCCGAAGATTGATTGTAAACATTGTAAAAGTTGTAATCAAATCAGCAATAAAGAAGAGATAAAGTGGATGTAGGCTTGACTTGAGCCGAACCACTATAAAAACTGTTGTCTTTTTACTGTTTTTTGCTATTCTCTGTTTACTTTTAGTTCCCGTGCAAACGGGTGGTGCTTTCACTTTGACTCAACTTACACCGGGGTGTTAGCGTTCACAATTTTAGCATTAACATTTTGGTGCTTTCACTGAGAACCGAACTCAGGAATATTGTCGACTAAGGGATAGATCAGAGAATTTGGAGGTTTGGATCTGGAAAGTTATGGCAAGGCGATCGAGTAGAAGGCTAAGACTAGAGAGTAGTCAGCATGAAGGAAGTCAAGAGGCTTCCTCAAGAGCAAACCAAACTTCAGCCTTTGTTACCAGAGAAGAAATGGAGGCAATGATGAAAAGGCAAGAAGAGTTGATCCAGAATTTGTTTCATCAGATTGGACAACTTGGAACATAGAATCAAAGAGGAACAAGAACCCAGCCAGAAGAACAGATTCCACCATCCCCTCGTGAACTCGGGGGAAAGACGAAAGCAATGGGCGAGGACTACAACTAGGAGACAACGACAGATTGGTGGAAATGGTCAAAAAGGCTATGAGAGGTGGTTTGGTAAACAAGGACTTGGAGGATGTGAATAGGAGTCCTTTTACCACGACAATCAGGCGAGCCAAGAACCCACCAGACTTTAAGCTACCATCGTTGGATATGTATAATGGAAGGACAGACCCTACGGTTCATCTAACAAAATATATGAGGCATATGAAAGTACTGGGGGCATCACAGGAAGTTATGGCCCGGTGCTTTCCATTGTATTTGACAGATATTGCGGCGTTATGGTTCAGACAACTGGAAATTGGATCTATCGGGACATGGAATGATTTGACTGAAAGGTTTATGAGGCAATTCAGGGTCCACATCTCGAGGCCCAAGAATGTTATGAGTTTGACAGCACTAAAGCAAAGAACTGGAGAATCTTTGAGAAGCTTTTTGACGCGATTCAACGCAGCTGCGGCTTCGGTGGATCGACCAGATCCATCCATGGTTCTAATGGCAGCCGTGTCGGGCATAGCTGACGGCACAAAGTTCAAGAATTCATTGACCAGAGATCCCCCTATGGATTTAGGAGAATTTTTCCATGAGGCCGAAGGGTTCTTACGATTAGAAGATGCAAAATCTGAAAGAGAAGAAGGAGAAGGAATAGAAATTTATGCACTCAAAGGCGGAAAACCTCTTGAAAAGGATCTTGGCAAAGATAAAGAAAAACGAAAGGCTGAAGATGACGATGATAGGTCAAAGAGAGCACGGAGGGAGCCGCGTTTCACCACTTATGCGGAATTAAACGAAAGTTTGGAATGAATTTACCAAGATACTAAAGGACAGATTTCTTATCGCAAGCCAATAAGGAGGGATCTGGCCAGCAGTGAAAGAAAATCAGACAAGTACTGCTTATTCCATGAGATGAATGGTCATAGTACAAATGATTGTAGACACTTGAAGGATGAAATTGAAGGGCATGTCCGCAATGGCCTACTATCAAAATATGTGAAAAGGGGAGTGACGGCTGTGGAACGGGAACCGCCACCACTTGCACCTGTTGGCGATGTATCGGGATCGAGACGTCAACTTGTCATTGAATAATTGGGATAATGACGAATAAGTAGCAAACCCCACACCAACACGATTAAGTCTTTTTACACATGTATAGGATCACGAACGATCCTCAGGTATGCTCTGAAACGACTCTTAATCGTAGCAGTGTAGGTGTTTGCATTTGGACGTCCCTGTGTTGTTTTTGTTTTTTTTCTATTCTCATGATTGGACTTGATTCTGTTTGACATATCTACTAAAAACTCATTTTTAGTAAAAGAATGCTACTTGTGATTCTAAAACAGCTAAGCCACTTACACATGTACGGGATCACGAACGGTCCCTAGGCATGCTCTGAGATGGTGTTGAACCGCCGTAACCAATGATCCAGGAACTCACCCAAACGTGAATCTGGCATCGGTAACGCTAGGTCCCTCCAACATTAAGTCCCCCCCGGGCACACATCTACTCACCTCACCTCAAATGCCCCCCGGGCACACATCAGCTCACCTCACCTCGAATGGCTCGATCCCGAACGGTCGTCATTTGAGGTCAGAAAAACTCGCCTCGAACGGCAAAAACTCGCCTCGAACGGCAAAAAACTCGCCTCGAACGGCAAAAACTCGCCTCAAATGGCTCGATCCCGAACGGTCGCCATTTGGAGTCCACCCCCTGACCTCCAAAGGTCGCACTTTACCTCGAATGGCTCGATCCTGAGCGATCGTCATTTGAAGTAAAGCGCTTGACCGTGAGCGATCACATTTCACTTCAAATGGCTCAATCCCGAACGATCGTCATTTGGGGTCCACCCCTTGACCACCAACGGTCGCACTTTACCTCGAATGGCTCGATCTCGAACGATCGTCATTTGAAGTAAGGCGCTTGACCGCGAGCGGTTACATTTCACCTCGAATAGCTCGATCCCAAACGATCATCATTTGAGTGTCCGCCCCTGACCGGGCACGGTCGCACTTTCCCGCAAATGGCTTGATCGCGAACGATCGTCATTTGGAGTAAGGCGCTTGACCGTGAACGGTCACATTTCATCTCACATGACTCAATCTCGAACAATCATCATATGAAGATAAGCGCTTGACCGCGCACGGTCGCACTCCACCTCAAATGGCTCGATCCCGAACGGTCGTCATTTGAAGTTAGGCGCTTGACCATGAACGGCCGCACTTCACCTCAAGCGGCTCGATCGCAAACGATCGTCACTTGAGATCCGCCACTTGACCGCGCACGGTCGCACTTTACCGCAAATGGCTCGACTTTGAATGGTCGTCATTTGAAGTAAGGCGCTTGACCGCGAACGGTCGTCATCTGAGCTCCGCCACTTGACCGCGCACGGTCGCACTTTACCACAAATGACTCGATCCCGAACAATCATATTTGAGGTAAAGCGCTTGACCATGAACAACACCTGACTGTGCACGGTCGCACTTCACCTCGAATGGCTCGACCACGAACGGTCGCCATTTGAAGTCAGGCGCTTGACCGTGAACGGCCGCACTTCATCCCAAATAGCTCGATCCCGAACGGCCGTCATTTGGGGCCACATAAAACTGTCAGTTCCTTTGCAGGCCATCAACAAGATATGAACATCCAGCTTATGGCATTACAAAACACACCTTCCTACCGCAAGGCATGTTTTGGGGGGCAAGTGTTATCCTGCCTTTTTAGCAAGGCCGTGATACCAAAAGACCGACCGAGAAACCAAAGATAGTTCGTCTCAAAGATTGGTCAACTTAGCATCTCAACAGAACAAGTCCTTGTTAGGTCGTTCTCGACCTACGACCTAAAAGCCTCAGCGATCTAGAGACCTAACAATCCCATGAAGGCAGCGACCTATGACCTAAAGTGTGAAGTGACCCAGCGACCTAAAAGACCTCACGACCTAACAACTTAACAACCCTAGCGACCTAAATTAACAAACGACCTAGCGACCTAATGGACTCAACGACCTAATAACTAAATGACCTAAGGTACCTAGCGAGTTAGCAAGTCAACGACCTACCAAACCCTATGCCGTCACTCCTTAGGTCGCCACTCCTCCATTCTCCCTTAGGTCGCTAACGACCTACTAATCTATATGCCGCTACTCCTTAGGTCGCCGCTCCTCCATTCTCCCTTAGGTCGCTAACGACCTACTAATCCATATGCCGCTACTCCTTAGGTCGTCGCTCTTCCATTCTCCCTTAGGTCACTAACGACTTACTAATCCATATGCCGCTACTCCTTAGGTCGCCGCTCCTCTACTACACCCACTAGGTCGCTCGAAGCTTATACCCTATCCAGGTTGACTCCATTAGGTCGCCAACGACCTACGACCTATCCCTTAGGTCGCCAACGACCTACAACCTACCCAACCTGCTCCAGATTTTCCCTAAAAATACCTTACCTACTCCATATTCAAGGGGAGGGCTTTTCGGGGACTTGGAAGCGTCGAAGCTCTGCTACTTTCTCAACCTCCACAATACTTCATTTGCCAACAACACTTCAAAGAGCCGAGAGAAGAGATCAACCACATTCAACATGAATCCGAAGAGCAATTCACCGTCAAAGTTCTAACTACTTGTCTTGATTGTGTTGTAGTCGAAGATTGATTGTAAACATTGTAAAAGTTGTAATCAAATCAGCAATAAAGAAGAGATAAAGTGGATGTAGGCTTGACTTTGAGCCGAACCACTATAAAAAATGTTGTCTTTTTACTGTTTTTTGCTATTCTCTGTTTACTTTTAGTTCCCGTGCAAACGGGTGGTGCTTTCATTTTGTCTCAACTTACACCGGGGTGTTAGCGTTCATAATTTTAGCGTTAACAAATTGGATCTAATGTTAGCTAATAGATTACATAGGCATACTATGATCCAAATAAGGAAATTTTTTAAAATTTACCCAATTCACCCGATGCGCAACGAACTTGGTCCCTTTAATGGTATCAAAACCCATATAAACTATAGAATCTCGTTAGCCAACATTAGAGGCCAACAAATAAACTTTTCTATCTAATGGGTGTCTAGAATAGTAGTTTCTAGGTTTGGGGTTGGATAATCAAGTATCATCCCCTCTGAGGCTACTGGCTTGGTCTAATGTGTAGAGTAAATCAAAAGTTTATCCCAGATGTAAGGCCTAGAGTTTTTGGGTCTTGGTATAATTTCAAATTAAGATTTGAAAATGTAATGACCCACCTTTTTGACCATCGAAAGTCGACACCGAATACTACCACTGTGATCAAATGTCGAACATCCAATCGACAAAAGGGCAGATTATTAGGGTAAATAAAAAGAAAAGAACATAGAATGGAGAAAATAAAAATCTCACGGCGGAATCGACAACATATAATATAACAAGGACAGTAAAAACTGTCACTCAAAAAATATAGAGTATACCAGAGTTAAAAGCAAACCTTATCAGCTGGACAGTTATAAAATCATGACCTTACAATTTCTGATATGGATACTACATAATACAACAGAAATAAAACACTACGATTGGTAAACCTCCAGCTCCTCTCCAAAATCTCTATAACACCAAAGCCAACCTAAGAAAATACTCGGTCTGACCTGAGCATTATAACAAAATAACGCCCGGATCAGTTTGAAAATACCAGCGTGAGAAAACTCAAATAATGGGGAACATATAAAAGTTCTGTGAGACCACGCCGCTAACGCGGAACGAGTTTTTACCTCACAAGAATAACATCCAAATAGGAAAGAGAAGAGATAAACAACAAGAAACAAATCCAAATAAGAATGGCCATAAGTAGTATTAAAACCCAGGCTTGAAAGACTGAAAATAATCCAAGCAAAATCCAAACTGGATAGAATGGATAAAACAAGATAATAGCACAAACTTAATAGAATGGACAAAACCTATAATTAAACATCGTGAAAAGTGGTTGACTCTTCCCGTTGCAATTACAGAAAAACAATTCGAAGGTTCGAATCAAATAAGGAGAATGGATTTATCCAACATAACTAGGAGGGTGCTCCCCCTTCAACGAAACTATACCTCTAGATAAAATATACTTGAGAGCACACGTACACTCTCGGGAACTTCCAAGCTGGACCCTACTTCGCACGAGCATCAGAATATTTCACATCAATGCATGCATGCCGACACCTCTCTATATGGATGTGAACCTACCCTGATGGGTGCGACCCACATGGCTTGGCTCCCTCTCGTGCTTTGGTTTTAGTTTTTCCAATGTTGGATACCAATGCTCAAAACGAGCGATAAATCGTCTTAGAATGACAAGCACAACAATGACTTAGAGGGTGCACCACCTATCCGCGCCTTGGTTTTAGTCATTTTCGATAAAGGATAACAAAGCTCAAAGGAGCCAAAACATCGTCTTAGAATGACAAAAAATAAAGAAGATATCAGAATCGAAATCGATAGTCGAGAAATCAACTATCGGGAATAACTACATGATTTGTGTATGAGAATTAAATTGCGTGCACTTACCACAAATGAAATGAATCAAACGCTTAAAAACATTTGATTCTTACTTGTGCTTGATTTTCACATTTCAATATTAGTAAAAACACTTTAAAAATATTCTTTAAATTGATCTTTTAATGGACAAATTTATAATGCTACGTGTATTAAAACAATGGTCCAAACAAAGGTCATTAAAACATTGTTTACTATAAATCCAAAATAATTTACACTTAGCTTTATTTTTAAACAATTCTATTAAAAGACTTTTCATTTATAAATCTTCATTTATAAATTTAAAACAATATTTACTATCCCAAAAGATAATAAAATAATTTAAATACCTTTTATAAATTTAAATAATGTTAATCTTCCCGGGGGATGATTTTTAATACTCTTTTACAATTTTAAAACCACATAAATTTTCCAAAGAAAATAAATCAAATTTAAATTCTTTTATTAAATTTAAAATAATGTCAATTATCCCTAAAGATAATAAAATACATTTATAATCTCTTTTATAAATCTAAACAATATTAATTATCCTGAAAGATAATTAATCAAATTTACAATTTCCTTTAAATAAACAAATCAATTATCTTAAATAAAATAGTTAATTATTTCCAAAACACTTTCATCAAATCGGTTAATTTACTTTAAACTCATTTATTAAATCAATTAACTAACTTGAAATATCATTTATCAAATGATTTATTAAATCCAAATAATCATTAATTAAAATGAATAATTAATTTCAAATACCGTTAAATAAATTTATTAATAAAATTTAACCGCTATTAATCAAAACAATTAATTACATTCAAATAATCATTAGTTAAATGATTTATCATGTTTCAAATATCATTAATTAAAATGACTTAGTTAAATTCAAATACCATTAATTAAGTTGATTAGCTAAATTTCAAAACACTATTAGCTAAAACAATTAATTAAATTTAAACAATCATTAATTAAAATGATTAATTAAAATTCAATATCATTAATTAAAATGATCTATTTTAAATTCAAATCTTATTAATCAAAAGATTAATTAATTTCAAACATCATTAACAAAAATGATTAATTAAATTAAAATATCATTATTTAAAATGACTAATTACTTTCAAACATCATTAATTAAAATGATTAATTAAACTTCATTATCATTAATTAAAATAATTAATTAAACTCAAATAATCATTAGTTAATACGATTAATTAAGTATAAAACATCGTTAGCAAAAATAATTAATTAAAATCTAAAGATAAACCAATTTAAAACATCATTAATTAAATTGCTTAATTAATCTCAAAATCATTAATTAAAATGATTAATTAATTTAAATTATCATTAATCAAAATGATTAATGAATTTTAAACATCTATTTTTGTGAAAATACAAACTCAAGTTCAAAATACACACGGGTTTATGGGGTGATATGCAATAAGTGACGGTATAGCGAAAATTGCTATAACGACACTTAAACAATTAAATAGAATATCATGGCTAATTTTAATTAAACATCAATACAAACAACATAAGAAGGTGAATAAATAATTACTAGCGAGGAACCTTTAGGGTCTCTTTATCAATTCTCCCTGCAAAATAATGGTTAAGGACATTATATATAATCATATGGGTCCATAACAATCAAGTTAATATGCCATCCATTTTACAAACGGAAATTCAACCAAACAATCAATCAAACAGTCAAATTAACACCCATGTAATCAATAATAGTTTATAGCATCATAGATATGATATAATAAAATTGAATGTGAGTTAAACTCACACTGATTCCAGTTTTCGCAGAAGCGTTCCAATTTAGACTAAAACCGAATGGGCGTTCGATTTTAGCCAAAAATTCCACTAACTCTAAATCAAACCAAACTAACTCCATTGCATAGCCATCGTCGCTATGAGTCCAATGCAAAAGACGACGTTCAAATCCGACCTCGTACGCAAAAGTTATTCAATTTATAAGTTTTCTAATTGAATTGTGTAATTAATTTACACTAATTACAAATTCAAACTTAATTACCCTCTCTAATATCCGTCCCTCCCAAACCTTCATCTCCCTCACTGTATAAACACTACAGAAACCCAAACCCATCACCTCTTCTCTCTCCTCTTAGCTCCCTCGTTCCTCAACGAAACTTCGAACCGACGAGACCGTTGCTTCTCTCTTCGTGAGCTCCTCCCGAACCACCCAACCAATCACGGCGCAACCTCCTCCTGCAAAATCCATCCATAGCCTCCTCCAATTGACCTCATCAGGTCGAGCATCCAAACTCCACTCCGATCCCCTTCAACTTCGACGACAAGATGGTATTCGACTAGGCAACCTCAAATCCAACATCCAAATCCCAAATCTACGACTAAAACAACTAAAATCTCAAACCCTAGCTTCACTACCATATCGGCTACCCCTCAATCGTGATCGAACCCAAAAAACAAGACTATGGACTTGAAGCTTAAGTCTAAACAAATGTAAAACAACAAATTTTATGATTTTTAGTTTAGCATAGGATTTGTTCTTGATTTTTAGACTTTCAATTTGGAAGAAAAGCTCCATCCTTGATTTACAGGCATTATTTTATAAGAGAAGGAGGGTATGGGCTTGGACATAGGAAGGTATGGTGGGGGTATGGGCTTTTAAAAAAATAAGGTATGTTATTATTTTATTTTAAAATATCCAGCATTACGTATCCAAAAATCTCGAACTCCAATCGAAGCATGTCGACTGGCGTTCTATACTAAATTCCCCTATTCTGAACACAATAGAACTATTTTCAAGATCTGATTCCAAAGTATACGAAAGTTAGCTTTTTAAATCAAATTATTTTTAAAATTAATCATAAGGCGTTTCAAGCTCGCACGACCACACAGTACGTCTGATCATTACGAAACTCAACAGCGTACAATAATTTATTATTCTGAATCTAATGGCACTAGTTTCATCAAAATCCGAGACAGTGCCCCGGGATGTTATTTTCACATACTTAAATATCGTTTTATATCTTTGATCCAATTATCTATATTCAATTGACCTATTTATTATTGTAACTAAATTCTCAAATTGAATTCACCATTATTAATTATTAATTGAAATAAGTAAGATAAGATTATTAAACCTATTCAATTAATATTCAATTCACAATTTAAATATTTAAATGATTACAATATTTGAATTAAACTTATTAAATTCCAAAATCTAATTATTTTAAATATTTAAAATTGGTTAAACATCTAAAATTAAATGACCAAAATTCTACGATGTTACAAAAAACTTAAAAATATATCCAAAATTTAAAAGTTAAGTTTAAAATATATAAAAAATTATAAAGGTTATAGAGTAAATTTACAAAATTATTTTGAGAAATTAAATAACTAATTTCAAATTTTTAATATATTTAATTAATATGATTAATGAAATTAAATTGAATAATTAATTAAAAATATATATACTTGATATATGGATGCAACTACAATTATTATGGTTGTATATTTATCCTAAAATTATTTAAGATAAATAAATTAAAAAAATTGAATTAATTAAAATGTTTAATTGAACAATTTAATTATTTAAAATTATTTATTAAACAAATAAATAAAATTTATTCAATATATATATATATATATTGATGCGCATATATCTAAACAAAACTATAAATGTTATAACTAGTTATTCATCCTAAATGGTTTGAGATAAATAATATAAATTTTCTAAAATTTTAAATACAATAATTAATTAAACTAGTTAATTAAAGTAGAATTAAAAATTAACTAAATATGATTTAATTAATAAAAATAAATTAATTAAATGTGATTTAATTAATAAGAACCAAAATTAATTAAATATGATTTAATTAACAGGAGTCAAAATTAATACGATTTAATTATTAACAACTAAAATTAATTAAACATGATTTAACTAATAAGATACATATATACATTATACATGTTAAATTAAATTATAACAGTTATAAATAAATTAAACTTATATAATTATATGTGTATAAACATAATTTAAGTGGAACTGAAATAAACCTAAATAGATTCTTGGAATAAGTACATACGTAAAGTACATGTACCTTAACGTCAGATGTGTCCGACACTTAAATCACGAGGGTATTTCATATGAAATACATTATTCCTTAAATTGATATCACTCTAATGTATATACTATAGATTATAAATCTCTGATATATAAAGATTTCCTTAATCATTTATATATTGATAGATTACATGCATACTAACTAGTTATTGAGCAAACTCAAGCTATGTGTGGTACTATTAATATATTGATTAGAAGAGGCAAGATACATGCATGTATTTGTTGAAAAAACACAAGGTATGTGCATTATACTTAGGCTGTCACAAAATGATAGGTCCGAGTGAATAATCTCTTTCGAATTATTAAGTAAACTCAAGGTTGAGGTCAAGATTAGGGTAAAGGCCATAGTTAGGAGTTGTATATGATAAAACCTATAAAAATGTTATCTATCACTTATAGGCCTATGATTTGTTGAGCAAACTCAAGATTATAATCTCGAGGCAAGCGAGTCTTAACACTAACTAGAGAAATCGAAAGATTTCTATATTTCTTTAGGGTTTTGAGAAGTATTAAAAAAATATAGTCGGAGCCTTATTAGAAAAATGGAAAAAATAATTAGCCATTATAATATTATAAGAACATATGTTATACAAAGTTAAAATAATATACTTCAAAAAGTTTGTGTAACTAATATAATTGATAAAATGTTTATCAAATAAAAATATACAGGCGAACTAAGTAAGGATTGAAATGGAAATATAAAATATACTTACTATTAAATCCTTTAGCATATTGTCACTTCAAGACCCATGCAAAGACCAAATAATACAACTACTAAATACATTCACACCTTGGTCGCTTAAGTGTTCATTTTCGAGACTATTATTGTCTTCTATGAGTTTTGAACTCAAAATAAATACAAGAATATGATTGATCTGTATTCAATCACATGTAAAAGTTGTATGTTGAGCATTCACATTCACACTAAATAGAATCTCGATAAATTAGTTCATTCAAAATTAGAAAGTAAACCATAGTGCAAGACCATATGTTCAATACGATTGAATATAATGAGGATTTTATTGTGTTAAAAGCGATACAAACCAAGAACTATCACACATACCTAGTGACTCGATCACTAAAATGTCAATTTGATTTGTTAACTTTAGTACAACTTATAAAATATCCTTAAAATGTTGAGAATGTTGGAATGCACTTTCATAAAGAATTCAGCACATTCTTATAATAAGAGTATTTTTTGAATTGTTCGACCATTTAAAAAAGAAAGTGAATGTTTGACAGTGGAAGTAAAATAAGCATAGTTGGGATAAAAGGAGTGAGTGGTCACTTCTACTTCTTGAAGAGACATTAGAAACGAGAATTGTGTAAAATACTAAGTAAATACTTAATATGGAATGATAAATGTGATTTATATTCCAAATGCAATTTTATTATAGATTTTTTTTATGTAAGAGTTATTTCTTTGAGTTTTAGATATTTGGTCTAAAACTCTCACAGTAAACTAGTTACATTGGATGAAATAAATGGCCAATAATAAATGGTTGAATGGAGCTTCGTGTTCCATGCACCATTATAATAATGGCGTAAATAGTGAGAGCATACCATATGACACTTATTGGTGGATGCATCAAATTATGAAAGATTGCTTTCGTGTATATACTAAATATTATTTATAAAATAATAACTGTTTTCGGTATCAACTGATAATAGATATAGTTTTATTGTAATATGAATATTATGAGCATTTGTTATAAAATAAATCTATTATAATGACGGTATTGATTTTTATAACAGTAGTTAGCTAAGGAAAATACAGAAGTATTTGAAAGTTTCAACAATTATTTTGGAAGTATGAACAAAGCCGTATTTTCGAGAAATAATTCTTTAATCATATAGTTATGAATTATATGGCACTCATAAATTTTATCTCAAAAGATTAAGGGCAAAGCACCCATTTAGTGGGAGTGACAAAAGAGTTAATGGACTCTTCCAATTGATATATATGTATGTATATATGTAGTCCAAGATCTAATGATACCAAAACAAATTCACTTTCTTCGTTAAATTCACTAATGAATTGTCATAGACATGAACATGTGTATTTGATATACAAGTATTATATCTTTGATAAGTTCATTGAATATAAGATGAAAGCAGAAAGCATAACGTGCGTGAAATAAAATAATTCAATTTGTTTGAACATATGAGTGTATTGGAAAGGAGTTCCAAAAGTACATAAAAATGAACAAGGTTCTTTTCAAGCCAATCCTGTCGGTAATACTTATGATGTATCGACAAGGAGTAGTCATCCGTTGTTGGACAAAGTATGAATAATGATGAGTGAATTTTTTATTACTTCTTTCTATAAGGATATGTACTTAAGAGTAAGTGCATATGTTAAATTTAGCCATTGATATTTACGAAATCGTCTAAGGTATGAGTTGATAAGAATCTGTTATATGTCCTAGATCAAGGATTTGATAGGTTATGTGATCGAGAGGTTGCACATAAAATTTGCTCATGAGGGATCTTGTTTGGACCTCCCGAAAGGAGTTTAGGATCAACCAATAATAGTTGATTAAATTATGCTATCAACATAAGTTTCATTAACTCAAAATTGAGTTATTTTTATGTGGGTATTAGATACGATCCAAAGAGTCTAACATATTGATTATATAAGATGAAATGAAATTAACTGAGCCTAAAACAGATACAACTCATTAGAATATCTAGTGAGAATTCTCATACATTAAAGAGAAACTATTAGTAACTTATCAATGCCCAAAAAAGAGTTATTAACAATAATAATTTTCTCAATTTTCAATAATCCATAAAGAGTTTAAACTTTACCATAAGGCAGGATGCATAAATCTGGTAGAGATTCTATTGAAATATGATTTTAATAGTTGTACCCGAAGGGATATGATCCATCGGTCATAGGTATGTCTTCGAAAGGAAGATTGATGTAGTTGGAACATAGTAAGTAACATTGATGGAATAACCTCATAAATTTCGATTGTTGATATTAGCTTAAAATATTCATCACTCAACGAACTTAATTTAATTTGGATTCTACTCATAACATTATCGCCCGATATGACCTTAAATTTTTGTACGTCTTGGTTGGAATAGAAATTTGAATATGATTTGGAATAGATGGTTTACAAATGATGACCAAAATGTCATGACGTTAGTGGGAGCCATGACTGAGTTTGTAAGCGTTGGATAAGATCCAAAAACTGATACAATAATAACGTTTGACAAGCGTCAGAGTTGAGCAAATATTTTGACAAAGAAATCAAATATAATTTTGGTTAAAATGCAAAAGAAGTGTGTATATGTAAGAAAGAATAATAAACGTACTAAAATATTTCTACAATTATAAGTAAGGATGTTGGGAGTGTCCCAATTGATATACATAAAGACTATATTAAAATGTTTATTTTGGAGCATATGAGATGGATTCCTTATGCATATGCAATAGGAATTATCATGTATGTTATATTGTCTACTGTATCGCTATTCGCTTTTGTAATTTTCGCATTGAGCGAGTATCAAATTTGAATTAATATTGATAAATGGTAGTTATGTGTGTTCACAAGTATGTAGTTGCTTTAATTTGGAACTGTTCCAAACAAGAGGTGGTTGATGATTTAACCGAAATGTTAAGTACGTCGCATTGAATAGCAGTGCAATAAAAGCTATACAAATATAAATGCACAAATTTATAACTGAGCTAGGGGTGATTCAAAATATTGAGAATCCCATGATATAGTTTTGTGAAAACAATTATACGATGTAGATAATAAAATAAACTTGGGCTCATAAGATATCTAGACACATACTCTAAAAGTTCTACATGATAAATGTTGTTTATCAACGATGGAGAGATGGCTAACAGAGTAGACAATAATGCAATATAGCAGATTTGTTCACTAGAGGACTAGCTCGATCAGTTTTGAACTGACTAGAGGAATGAGATTAAGATTCCATAATTGACCTTAAGTGCAAGTGGGAGAAGGAAAGAGTAAGTAATATGCCCTAGGGGAAATTATATAATTTGTTACATATATCTAACTCTGTAGTCAATCTTATTCATAGAAATGATGTTTATTTTCCTTTATATACTTTATTATATTGCAATATATAATTAAGTAATTAATTTAAAGTACAAAATTAAAAAATCTTTAAATAAAATGTTATGTGATTGTAGTTGCAAATTTTTGCAATTGTGAGTAATTAATCGCAAAATAAAATGACATTTTATTTTAAATATTCGTAGTCAAAATCTTTCGAGAAAAGGATATTGATTCATCCTTTGAGACTAGAGTGAGTAACGCTCTCCAAATGTTGGGCAGTGTATTGCTCATGGCTATTGGGGCACCAAGGGGTTACATACTTATAGTTATTGGTTAACTATGGAAAGACTCATTCAAGAGTTTAATGTTAGTGGACAACGAGGTCAAACATGAAATCTTGGTGTGACGATGTTACACGGTTCCCTCGACTTGAAAATGCTGTGGAACTTCAATATGAATACTCCACTTTGCTTATATTTAACTCATGGCATGGCGATCCATCGAGCGACTACAGTAGGGTCTAAGTTGAACCATTGGAATCGAAGCACTATTCAATAGAGAATTCATCTTTTTGGTTGTATGAGATTAGCATCACGGTCAACTGTAGTCAACTCAGTGTCAATATCTCTATCCACAATAGAACGGTTAATGATAAATGTTATTATTGAACCAAGGACCTTTAAGGAATGATCTAGTTGAATGTGGATAATATTGGAGTTTTGACCAATACCAAATTCCATACATTCTAATTTGATGTAGTGTTGACAAAGAGAACATGTGTAAATTATCATCGTTATTGGTATCGCATAAGATAACATAAAATATAATTTTACCGAAAAGATCTTTAGCCACTAACTAAGGTGACGTGTGAACGTTAATATTTGAATTCTTTAATATTGATTACTAACTGAATTCATGCTTCTGAGTCACACAATCACATTTGTGAATTCTTTGTAAAACCACATGATTTTTTATGAAGTGTTACAAATTAATAATATTTAAGAAATATTGGTTATTAATTCATTTGATGTTTTGGATGTTGTTAGTAATTTTTGAATGCATAAATAAAAGTTATATATGTACGTATTTATATCGATATCGGTACATATTTAAATAGGTCTTTAAATACAATTAATTACTTAACAAACGTTTTGGAAAATTAATTATAAGGAAAATATGTGGACTAACACAGATAGGAGAGATGAGGGCTTGACATAATTGAAAATTAATTGCAAATAAATAAGGAAGTTTTAAAGAAAGAAGAGGAAAGTTGCATATTCTTACCTTAAACATTATTCCTTCATTCAATTTCATTTTAATTTTCAATCTTCCTCCTTCTTCTTCCTCTTTCATGTCTGCCTCTTTTTCTTTCTTTTATCCCATGGCCAAATTTTTTTGCACCATAAATAAATCAAACAAAATAAAAGTGATTCAATCGATTCTAGCAAGATCCCATGGTGATTCAAGGAACTAGGAGTCGATTTACAAATCAAGGTGTCATGAAGGGCTGGATCTACAAAGATAAATCTATATTTGTGTTATATGCTTATAAATGTTTGTACTCGAGCCAAATTAGTGTATGTAGCATGTATTTAAACTACCATTATATATTATTAAAGTTTGATTTGTTACATGTGTTATTTACAAATAAAATTCAAAAGGAAAATTGAAAAACAACAATGAAACTTAATCTATTTATTTTGCTTATGTATTTGTGAATCATCTCTTTTAAATATATTATATGCAATATTGAATGACACACACACACACATATATATAATTTACAATGATTATTTATTTTGGATATAATCAAACATGTGTATTGATGTGAATCCAAAATCGACGTCTTTAATTTTTTTTTTGAATCATGATATTTTGTTGTCCACCTAGTCAAAATATGTGGACTAGGTTTTGAAATGGGTTCGGCTCCCTGCCACATAGTCAAAATAATTCAAAAGGACCCTCTACCCAGCCACTCCCTGCAAAGATTCTACTCCAGCGTCCGGTTTTGAAATGGGTTCCAAAGGCTAAAATTCTATCACCGCTATCCTCTGCTCCTGTTATTCCTATTGAGTCGGATGTTCCGGTCACCTTAGGGGTCCCATCCCCTATCGTGGAGGAAATTTCTTGGTGCTAGGAAGAGAATGCTTGGATTCATAATGATTTAGAAATGCGATATAATCCGAAGATGGATAGTTATCATATGTGGGTAGGAGAGAATGAGGAATCTAGGTGCCTATTTTATCATGTGGACAGTGAAAGTTTGACTCTGACAAAGGGAGGTAATTTTGGTCTATGCAATTGGCAACTATTTCTGGATGCATCTTGGGATCGACGATATCTCTATTCCACCCTCTCACGGTTATATGTTCTGAATCTTGCGACCCTATTCTCTAGGTTCCTGCACAGTCATTGGGCCTGTTGCTAACGCTGTTGTTAGTAAAATCCAGGGGGATTAGTTATCCTTGTTTAGTAGTCTAGTCATGTTTGTTTAGCTCCTGTATTTTCCTTGTTTTTTGTACTAGCTGATTCGGAGCTTGTTCCGGTCACCTGTTCTTTTAAAAGTTTGGGTAATAAATGTGGACGGCATACGTTAAATGCCTACTAGCTTTGCTAAAAAAAGAAATAAATTTGAAATTATTATGTTAATTATTTTGATTATATATAAACTTAGTTTACAATTATATGGAAGTTTGCTTATATCACATATACACACATATATAAGTGTTGTTTTATACATAAAATCAAAATTAAACATTTATGCATACACTAGTATGTTGATTAATTTATCTTTTCATATATGTATTTATTGATCATTTTATGAAAGTTTCAATTTATGTAATATCATATTCAATCACCTTTTTAAGCTATGGATAATTATGGAATTTACAAGTTAATATATATGATTTGGAACTTTATTTAATTAGGATTTTGCAAGAGAGGGCGGTGAAAAGATTTTCCACTTTTCTTAGATTCCAATTAGATATTTCCCTAATCAAAGGTTTGGACTTTAAATTTATTTCATTAATTAATCTTTGAATATTACTTACATAAAATTAATTTTATAGCAATTTACACACACACATATTACATGCATGTGTGTGTGTGTCTAAACTACATATGATGATACTATTAATATGCGTATACAAACCATATACATAAATATAGTATATTCTAACATACTTATATACTTAGGCATTTATATATGTATATGAATATGTAAGCATAATCTATATGTATATACAATAAATATAGATCCCAGTATATATATATGTATCTGTGTGTGACAATATCAATACACACACATGGATATATATATATATATATATATGATATATTCAAATAAACATTAAATTTAATTAACTAATATGATTAATTCATTAAAATAGAATATTGTAAAGTAAAATATGATTTTATTTTAAAAAGATACATTATATCTAATGCTAGTTAATAGATTATATGGGCCTATTAAGATCTAAGCGAAGAATTTTTTTTTTTGAAATTTACCCAATTCACTCATTATGCATCAGACTTGGTTCCTTGAGATAGTGCACATGCCGATGACACGGTGAAGTGTATATGTTTCCACTCTTTCTAGAAGGACTTGCCACATTGTGATTCCATCGACTTGCATAGATCCATATCGTCTTTTAATGAGTTAGTTGAGAAGTTCGTAGAATAATTCAGAATGCATAGTGTGCAGCCGAAGGATGTGATTTTCTTAGCTAATCTGCATCATAGGTCTGAAGAGACCTTGAAAAGCTTTTTGAAATGATTCAACGCTATCATGATAGAGGTGAAGAACCTGAGAGAAGATATTATTTTGATGGCTCTGGTAGGAAGAATCCATGGCCAATCTGATTTTGGAAATGTCTGAGGATAAAGAAGCCAACTTCCATAAAGGAATTATATAGAAAGACAAATCAGTTTCTACGTTTGGAAGAGGCAAAATTAGATGAAGGATTAGGTCTTGTCAATCAGGTTGGATGGAGCAACATAGCTCAAAATAATGTGACTGTCAAGCAGGATGGTGACGATGGGAATAGTAATGTCGGTAATGAAAATAAATGAAAGAATACTACTAACGTTGGTTCAAAGAAATAGGACCCGAAAAAACGATTTAGGTTTAATCGCTATGGGAAGTGCACAAAGTTGACTGATTGCATAGTGAATATTTATCTTGTTACGCAAGGTACCGAAAGATATAAAATCCTTCCCCATGGAAGGCTACTGAAGAGAAGAAGCGCTCTGGCAAGTACTGTCACTTCCGTGAGACTAATAGGTACAATACAAATAAGTGTAGACATCTCCATGATGCAATCAAAGGCTTTATTTTCTAGAAGAACCTACAATAGTTCTCAAAAATCCATAGAAGGGCAAACAAGGAAATAGCCAGCCTTAAAGGCAGTGGCCTTAAGGTAATGCAGTTGGGCTGAGTGGCGAGGGGCCTCGACCACTGACTTGAGGCATAGTTATCAACACGATATCCGGAGGTTCGTATCCTGCGAAAGGAAGATGAAATGAGATGGAGCGATATGGAAGCTTTTTGAGATACGCTCCCCAAGAGTTGTGTTATACCATAGAAGAAGGAGCTCCAACTAAGCAACAACGGAGTATAGACGATGAAATTATCTTCTATAATAGAGATGCTGATGGGGTCGAAGCACCATCACTCGACCCAATTGTGATCACGGTCGTGATAGGGTTTGCTACACTGCATTGAGTCCTTGTTGACAGTAGGAGCTTGGTGATTATTTTGTTCATTGATAAGATGCAACTAGACGAAAAGGATATATAACCTTGTATATCTTGCATCCAAGGATTTACCAAAGAGGCCAAGGATCAGATTGGTTGCATCAAATTATCTATGGAGTGTGGATATGGAGACCATAAGGTGGTGCGGTTGTAGAACTTTATTATGGTGGATGGATTCTACACCCGTAACATATTTTTAGGGTGATCGTCCCTTGTTGATTTTAGAGTTGCACTCGCTCTATGATGCTTAGTGATGAAGTTTTCAATGGAGAATGAGTGGGAGCAATTCTAGAAGGCCAGAGCATCGGTCAAAAATGCTATATTGTTAAGCTCAGAGAAGCAAGGTGACAAGAAAAAGGAATGGGTACAGAGAAACCTGTCTATATCAAACATGCAGAAGCATAGCAATTACTTCCTGAGCCTCAGCTCAGGTCCACTAGAAAACACTATAAAACTATGGATCCATGGAAAGAGTTAGAAGAGGTAAGGGCGAAACTGGTGGAGCTAATTATTGAGGTCACGATAGACGATGATGATCTTTTGAAGGTTCTCAAAGTCGGATCTCAAATCAGCCTGAAGATAAGGAAAGAACTAGTAGGGTTTTTTCGAGTGAACAAGGAAATGTTTGCATTGACACATTCTGATAGGTGCAGGATTTTGCCTAAAGTTGCACGTCACACACTTAATGTGAACCAAAGCTAACCTCTAGTGAAATGGAAACGACATAGCATAGAACAAAGTGATCCACTACATTGAAAGAAGAAGTAGGTAAGATGAAGGTGAACGGCTTCATCTGTGATGCATTATACCTGGAATGGATATTGAATCCAGTGCTAGTCAAAATGGCAAAGAAGAAATGGAGGACATGTATCGACTACTCAGATTTGAACAAAATATGACTAATGGAATGCTTCCCTTTGCCTCGGATCAACCGACTAGTGGATGGAACCACCGGACATGAACTACTATCCTTCATGGATGCATATTCTGGCTATAATCAAAGTGCAATATGCATCCTCCATCAAGAGCGTGCAATTTTATCATGGAGTTGGGGCTATATTGTTATAGAGCTATGTCATTCGATTTAAAGAACGCTAGAGCTACTTGCCAGCTTTTTGTCAATAAGATGTTCAAATAAGAAATTGGATGAACGATGGAGGTCTATGTGGATGATATGCTTATGAAGTCGCAGAAAACTATAGACCACATAAGCGACCTTTTTGATGTACTCTGGAAATATGGGATGAGACTAAATCCACTTAAGTGTTTCTTTGGAGAAGCATCGGGTAATTTTTTGGGTTTCATTGTAAAATCAAGGAATATTGAAACTAATCTAGATCAGATCAAAGCATTGAAGCAAGCTATAGTCCCACGGACTGGAAGGGAAATGCAGAACTTGAGTGGTAAAGTCGTCGCTTTGAGTCGGTTAATCTCAAAGGCAACATATAAATGTATACCATTCTTTGATGCCCTTAAGAAAGAAAAAGGAAATTTTAAATGGACAAGCAAATGTGAAGCTGCTTTTTAGAATCTATTGGAACATTTGAGTAAACCACTGATTTTTTCGAAGCCGTTGGATTGGAAAGATCCTACATTTACCTAGCAGTATCTATTTATGCATTGGGTGCAATATTGGTCCATAAAGAATGTAGATCCAAAGGCCAGTCTATTATATTGAAAAACGATTAACAGGTGAGGAAAAACAATATTCGAATCTAGACAAGTTGGCGTAATGCTTGTAGATAGCATCGAGGAAGTTGAGACCATACTTTCGGGCTCATCTGATAAGGGTGTTGATAGATTGACCTCTATGGAAAGTGTTGCATCACTATGAGACTTCGGGATGGCTATTGAAGTGGAATATCATGATGAGTCAATGCAAGATAATTTCTCATCCTAGGAAGGCGATTGGAGGACAGACGGTTATAGACTTCGTTGCTGAATTCACCATTAGGGATGATTAAATGAAAGAAGAATTGGTTGAGCTTTCCCAGTGTAAATTATATGTTAATGCAGCATCCAATGACAATGATCTTGGGACATGAGTAGTTCTAGTAACACTAAAAGGATGGAGGATCCGTTATGTATTAAAGCTTGAGTTTTGTGCGACAAACAATGAAGTTGAATATGAAGCATTGATTGCGGGGTTCAAGATAGTGAAAGAGTTAGATGTGCGGACATTGCATATCTTTAGTGACTCTCAACTAGTTTTTTGCTAGGTTAAGAAAGAATTTTAGGATAAAGGTGCGAGATAGGTCACCTACCTGTCAAAGGTGTTAGAGCTACCGAACGATATTGAGCACTACATGATAATGTACATCCCTAGAGAAGACAATGTAAACGTTGAATCACTAGCTAAATCGGTAAGCTCTAGTGATGAACAACTATTAGGGATTGTGCCAGTATAGATTTTGAGGTCTCCAAGCATTAACAAGATAGATGTTGATCATATAATGAAGATTGAGAAAAGGAGTAGTGTATGACTCCAATCAAGGATTGTTTGCTAAAGGGAACTCTTCAAAAAAATCAAAACGAAAAAAGAAAGCTCTTGCGTAGAGTACCTCGATCCATTATGCAATATGTATTACTATATATGAGAGGTTACTTTACCCCCTTTCTAAGGTGTGTCGAAAAGGATGAGGCTTAAAAGATCCTAGTGGATGTTCATGAGAGAAGCCGTGGCGATCACACTGGGGGATAAACTTTGGCAAAGAAGGTTCTTTGTTATGGATATTTTTAGCCAATAGTTAAGCGAGATTCGATTGATTATTCGAGGAAATGTGATAAGTGCAAGAGATTCGAGAGGATTCCTAGAGCTCCACCCAGCGTGTTTACGCAAATAGTTAGCTCGTGGTTGTTTGCGGTCTGGGAAATTGATATAATCGAAGTGCAATTGATGTGTCATGAAGGAGTAAAATATGCTATTGTTGCAGCGGACTACTTCACAAAATAGGTTGAGGTGGAGCCCCTCATCGTGATTATTTTAGCGAAAGTGATCAACTTCATTGTAAAGAATATTTTATGCAAGTTTGGAGTGCCACAAAAGATCACAACGGACAAATGGAACTCAATTCGAAAATGCTTAATTCTATGATTTTTGTACTCAATATCAAACCGAGAAAAGCTTTTCTGTGGTAGCCCATCCACAAGCAAATGGATATGTGGAGGCGTGAACAAGATCATCAAATCCATCATAAAGAAGCGGTTGAAATGAACTAGGGGCAACTGGGTGGATGAGTTACCATTGACACCATGGGCTTATCAGAGAACCTAAAAATCTACAACTGGGTATACGCCATTTTCTTTAGCCTGCAGTGTTGAGGCCATAATTCTAAATGAGTCGGAGTCCCTTCTCATAGGCGAATGCATTATGACCCCAAGGTGAACAAGTAACTCTTGTTTGAAGCACTGGATTTGGTGGAAGAGAAATAAGAAGAGGCTACTTTGAAGGTGGTTGCTTACCAATAAAGAGTAACAAGACTCTTCAATGCCAATGTATGAATCTGTACTTTCGAGATAAGTGACTCATTTTGAAACAGGTCTTTCCTAGTATGAGAGAGCTTGGTCTGAATTAGGAAGAACCTTATGTGATAGGATAGAAGCTTGGAGATGGTACTTTCAAGCTATCAACAGCTGATGGGGTATCGATTTCGCGAGCATGGAATAGCGAGCACCTACGCCTGTTAACCCGCCTTTTGGCAAGGTAGTACACAGAAGGATTTAACCCAACAAACTTTATGATCATCAAGACAAAAAGCCAGAAGAGATGGTTAAAAGGAATGGAGATCAATTATGGACAAGACTATGGACAATAGTCGTACGAATTCATGTGAATAGCATTCTGGAATTGGTTAAGTATGAATTTCACACTTCAACTGAAAAACGGCTGGGTACACAATGGATCAACAATGATCCTTCTCCAATATGGATCAGCAATGATCCATCTCCATTATGGATCGGTTATGATCCATCTCCAAAATGGATCGGTTATGATCCATCTCCAAAACGGATCGGTAATGATCCATCTCCAATATGGATCAGCAATAATCCATCTCCATTACGGATTGGTAATGATCCATCCCTAATATGGATCAGATATGGAACATCTTCATCATGGATCAGCGTGAATCGATATGGATATGTATCGCTCGGATTAGCAGTACAAATCAACAATGATCGATCCATAACTCAGCAACAACAAAGGTGATCGACGAAACTACTTCAGAAACATGGAGTAGAGGACACGGGAGACCTACCATATCAATCGTTTGACTTTAGAGGTTTTTCTGGCGAGATTTCAACCCGATCCATGCACGACTTCACCTATAAATATAGTGGATATGGATCATTGTGGGGGATCTTCTTTTTGGCTATTTATCATCATGCTTCTCTCTTCCTCTATTAATTTTCTAAGGCAAAAAACAACTGTACTTGTAATCTTACAGTATAAATAAAAGATCATTGGAATGGACATAGGCCTGAGTTTGCAGAACCACTATAAAACTTGCGTGTTCATTTAATTTCTCTGCTATGTTTTAATTTCATTCTTCATTTAATCTCTTTGAGATTCTATTGGATGTCGATGCCCATTTTTGGCGTCAACAATGACATTATTTTATATGATTTCCTTTTTGTAAACAAGCATTTCTTTTCATTTAGATTGGATGTAATAAGGTAAAATTTGCCAAGGATTTATTGAAATAAAGTTAGTTTTTTGAATCAATGGAACCGTATTCTTGTAAGTTGACTTTGTGCTACAAGATCAGTAGCATGATCAAACATTCTAGTTTTGAAAACCGAATGTCTAGATACCTGGAGATAGGTACTAACGACTCCTTGATCCATGATTGGATCAATGGAGTATAATCAGACTGGGGTAGATCGAATAATTCACACCTACACATCTTATCTTTGACCAACGCCCCGAGATAAATGATTTCAAGGATAGATGCTCAGAGATAAACATCATGGACATTGATGCTTGGAGCTATGTTGGTGCATAATTGAATTTTGCAGGTATAATGCCAAGCTATGTTGTTGCTCATGTAAAAAGAGGGATAATCCATATAATTTTAGTTGCATAATGGAACATGGTTTTTTATAATCAAATGGGAAATGTTTGGTCTATAATAAATGAAACTGAGCAATGGATAACACTAGGCAATCACAAAATTTTATTTATATGTATGGATTTATAGTAAATAAAGTTGCTGCATAGATCATACACCCAAGCATGTGTGATATATAAGTTATTTCATTACATATAATTATACATGCAGGTAAATACATAAGCATCGAAATTAAATTGCGATAAAGTAAATAAGAAAAGGTTGAACAAAAAGAAACTTTTTATTTACATTGCCTTTTGAGTACAAATGGCGGGGGCCGTACCCGCACAACAACGGCCTATTTACAGAAGTCCAAAATACAAAAAGACAAAAAGAAACTATCTTCAGTGGTGCTTCCTCTTGTAGCCTTCTTCTTCTACTTTCTAGATGTCAAATGCTTCCGTTCTCAGTTTCTATATCTCTGGGGTGCAAGTCGGCGTTTTGGGTCTTCCTCCTAGTCATATTCACTTCCCGACTCAATTAGGGATTTGGGAACTTTGGCGGATACTCCAGTGGTGAGATCGAAAGAAATCAAACTTGAGAAGGAGGATCATGGAAAGATATAGATAGTGGACATGGAATATTCTCTAAGCCCAGTTCTTTCTTTACAGTCTTTAGCTTATGCACGTCTACAGCTTGCTATATTGCCATTGATGGTCCATGTCCCTTGATATCGTGATGATCACGTCATTATCACCCACATAAAGATCTAGCTCGTCCATGCCCTCCTCCATAAAGCTCCAATCTTCTCAGCATTGGGTCCAGGACTAGACCTAATAGAGGAGGCAGGAATGATGAGTGAGGTGGAAACGATGATGGATAAAGTGAAAGTAGCAGCATGGCCTAGGGAAAGTACAACCTTTAGCATGAGTATCATTGGCATATGACCTGTAATTCGATAAACAGAGGAGAAAAGATTAGAAACATCTATAGAAGACATCTAAAGCTTCTTGAAGATGGGTGAGGTCAGAGATATACCTCTAGTTGAGGAGGAAGGAGGGAGATAGACCACCTTGACTTCAAGAATGCTTGGATATGTAGGGAGAGTAGATGCTAACAATGGTGGTATGAATCCAGGATCCTCAGGCTTGTACCCCAAAATTATGAAACTGTTGTTGTTGCTGTTGAGGTAGGAGAGGTAGACTCGGGCGCTTTAAGCCCAGTTGTAGAAGCATCAATGGCCTCAAAGTTGGCTGCTATAAGTGTGGCATTCTCTGTGAAAGGTTCCCTTTGAATACGAATGGAGCTTTTCATCAAGTCCTTAGAGGCAAACGCGGTGGGAATCTCAGCAGCCACCTAGGTAGACTTTGAAGCATAGAGTGGCCGGTCTTCCTGGCCCTTTGCCAGGGCCTCCAAAACTTCATTAGAGAGAAACTTTTAATTCTTCTTCATATACTTCCCCATTATGCTATATCTCTTATCTGAGTATCACTTCCCAAGCAAGATCTAACGCCTCAGGGTATCCTTCTTCTAGACACTTGATGCTGCCAATTTTGAATACGTTGATATAGAAGCACACCAAGTTAGCCTCGATCTTATCATGAAGCTCTTTTTTCTTTTTCAAACTTGAGGGTGCTACCTTCTAGTTCCACAACTTTGTCCTCGAGCACTTTCTTTGCATCCTTGATGTGAATGACCTCCAACATATGTCTTTTGGCTAAGGTGAGTTTATCATCTTTTTTTTCTTTGGTCACCTCAGCCTTAAGATTGTGATGGTGAGAGCTTGTGTGTCCACAATGGCTTGTAGTGTAGCATTTTCCTTTTCCAACTCATAACTCTTAGTATATGGATTCTAAACATGTTCGTCCATTAGTTTCATCTTGACCTCCATGGCCTCTATCTAGTCTTATGCCTTTTCTCGACATGTGCCAGTTTTTTCCTTCTTAGCCACCACTTCTATGTATTCATCTATCTTCTTAGTGTAGTGCTGGCAGATTCTATGGCGGTTTTTCTTCTCAGACTCGTATTGCTTGATGATGAGTTGGTCGGCTATATTGGCATTGGACATAACTCTGGCCAACCAATTCCAAACATAGTACTATTCTTCCAAGTCATTGTAGATTTGGGCGCCTTGATTTCCACTTTCCTAGGAATACTCCTCAAGTAGTAATTAAACTTAACCTTGGTAAAATAGAGATTGTGATGCAAGCACTACACCTTTGATATATCAATTGGAGTTGGACTAGTAACAGGGGTGGAAGCAGTAGATGTAGCTTTTGTGAGAGGAGCCTAAGACACATGTCCTTTGCCAAGACTTTGGAAAATAGACCCCAGTGTGTAGGTTTAGAAATTTGGTTGGATTTATGGGGTGTCACAAGGGCCTGGGGATGAGGTGGTGTAGAAATAGGAGCAACGAGAACCTTTGAGATGGAGGAGGAGAGTCGAGTCTATCAGAATAATGATCCAGTGATTTGGGAAAGGGAGATCATCTACGACTCGGAGAGCCTTACCATTGGCCGTTTTGATTGGAAGTCCGGATGGGACTCTCTTTAATCCGAATTGGTCATGGGAGCCTTAGGCATCCCCATAACATTTAAGTCTTTCTTCCTCCCCCTTCTTTCCCTCTCCTTCCTATGGGCTTGTTGGCTGTCAGAAGAGCTTGAAGATTTTCGGCTATAGTATTTACCAAACTTGCTATCAAGGCTCTCAAAGAGATCTGTGTGTCCCATTATATCTAAAAAGAGAAGAATTGAATAAGCACTTAGAATCAAATAAGAGTATATGAAGAGTGAATGTGCTTGTGACCCTAAGTGTAGTGTATAATGTTTGTTTGGCCTATTGATTCTAAGGTCTAAGCTAGGGTGGGAAGTTGAAAGAAATGTCATGTACCTGAGGAGAACACCTAATCGTCGATAAAAGCACCCGTTCACAATCACAGATCACAGATGGCAAGTATGTAGAGAATATAAATATGAATAACACTCAAAATTTAAAAGGAAAGCAATAGAAACACAAGATTTATAGTGGTTCGGCATTGTAGCCTACATCCACTTTGAAGAGTTGCTGTTTTATTGATTATAACTTGCTGGTTATAGAGGTTTACAACAGTACAACCGAGTTACAACAAAGATTACGGCAGAGTATCGGCATAGAAGAGCCAAAAGATCCCTTTTCTGAAGCTCTTAGACTGTTATTTATAGGTGTAGGCTGTAAATATCTCGCCCAGATCTTGGAAGACTCCTTCTCTCATGTGGGTGGCCTACGTGATCGATCCCCTGACATTTCGACTCGATCCATGATCAATACGTACCAAATTCATATCGATCCAAAATTGCTCTTTTTGGGTTGGGACCGATCATGGACATTCTTCAGGTTGTATGCAATCTCCTGTGAAAATTTGGTGGCATTTGGACTTATAGATTGTGAGATATGATCGATGCAAGTTTGGGTTTGTTGTATGCTGCTGAACTCATATCGATACGTTCGTATCAATCTCGTTCGTATCCATAGGATGCACGTGATTCCTAGATGACGCGGTGCTATCTTTTAGGATCGATCCACTTTTCATGCCGAGTTGACTGCTTCCTCATTCGAACGTTCTTACTTCGTATCGCTTCAGTGTAACCTCCTTCGTACCATACATTTCGTATCCATCATGTGCATTGTCTTTTGTATCGATCACGTATTCTTTTCGTATCAATGCTGGCATATAGCCTTCGTATCAATCACTTGATGTTGGTTTCGTATCGGTGAAAAGTGATCGATACAAAGTGCATAACAATTTCGTATCGATGGCCTAGGTGATCGATATGAGGCACATGTTAAAATGGATCTATACGAAACATGCGTTGATACGAGTTAATAGTCTCTGATGGATACGAAAGGGATCGAGTGCAACATGATGGGTATGAATTGCATTGATATGAAACCGGTAGGGTTTTTGTTTGTTGATCGGTTGTTGTGGTCACTTGGGTGCGAATTGGGTGGCTTAAGTGGATGGACACGAATGGATGTTCGCGGGATGGATACGAATGACATGGGGATGGATACGAAGGTTGATACGTGGCTATGACTCGAAGCACTTGCCTCCTTGACCCGAAGTAAACCCTCCAGTGACTCGAAGCAAGTGATGTAGTGACCCGAAGCAACCTGTAAACATGCTACCCCATCAAAGACCCGGAGCAAGCTCTTCTATAACCCGAAGTAAACCCTTTGGAAACCCGAAGTAAGCCTAGGGATGACTCGGAGCCAACTCCAAACAACTTGAAATGACTCGATTTTTGTTGAAACTATGTTTTTAAACATCTTGTGTTGTTTGTTCATCGACTATGCTATATTTTGGCTTTGTGATCATGTTTATTATCAGTGAAAATCCAGCTTTGATCATTGTGCTGTCGATTGGGTTAAATCTGCCTATATGCTGCATTGCCAAAAGGCAGGTTTAATCCGTCTTGTGTTGTTTGGCCTATTTATTCTAAGGTCTAAGCTAGGGTGGGAAGTTGAAAGAAATGTCATGTACCTGAGGAGGCAAGGGCACATCAGTCGAAGTCTTATTTGAATTTTGGGCATGGGAAGCAATGAATTCATCGAGCTTGAAGTTTTGATTGCTGATATCTCCTAAGCGCTCCAAAGAGCCATAGATTTTCTATAACTTCAGAAGTAGAGATAATTCTCTGACTGGGCTTTGGTGTGGCTCAGGGATTGACCTAGAAAAGGTGAACCTAGTTCATTGTAGACTAGGGGCAAGAGTTGAGGTTTCTTTAGCTGTAGTTGTCTCCTCAATCGATTTATTTTCATGTCCCCTCTATTGTTCTTCATCCTCTTTCCTTCATCATCCTCTTCTCCATCCTCCTCCTCGTCATCATCTTCTTCTTCCCTTTCTCTAACTTCTCCTTCTTTTTGTCCATCCTTATCGTCCTCCTCATTGGCAATGTAGGTGCCTTCTGTCATGTTTGGAGCTTCATGGTGAGCAGGGATCAGAGGATCAATTTCTTCTTGTGTAGCAGCATTAGCAGCTTTCGGTGCAGGGTGCATATAGCAAACCTTCGACTATTGTGCAACGGTCAAAAGTGATGTAGTCGGAGATTGTTGAGGAGATTTACTCTTTTTCTTTCTTCCTTTGGGGAAACATTCAGAAGTTTCTAGAGAGGCATTCGTAGTCCTTCGAGGAATATTTGTAAGGGACGAGAGGAAAGAAGATTGGCTACTCGAGTGAAGTAAGCTCAGGTAATACAGTTGTAGAAAATCATACTTACATCTAGATAAGTTTATATTGAATGATTCTCGTACTTCTTGTAATCTTTAAGATCAAAGAAATTAATATGATGATAGAAACATATCATTAGATGTGGGCTTTAGTTTATAGAGTTTATGCATAAGAAATAAATTATTATGCAATATTAGAGGGAGGGCCGTATAATATGGAGATTGGATAAAAGCTATGAAGTTTGAGGAAATAAGCATCAGTAAAACATGATTAATTTTACTATAGATCACTAGAAACAAGTTAAGTAGTTTTCAAAAGAAAATGAGCATGACTGAAGTGTTATAATAGGAAGTTGGAAGGCCAATGATAGTTGCAGAAGGTAGTTAATTAAATCAAGTATTTAATGTTGGGACTAATAGACCATATCCACTTTTCATGTTGAATGTGTTAATAAAGTACTAAATAACAATCAGAAAAGACTAAGCTAAACAAACCAGAAGTCGACACGTGGAAAGTTAGTGATAGATGTGTAGAAATGATTCCCAACAGTGTCAAAGGGTCTAAGGTGTTGGATTCGAACTGAAAAGTAAGTAAATTGAAACCTTAAGCATAAGACTAAAGTAGAAATGTTAAGAAAAGCTAAGTTTGAGGCTAAGGTTAGTAAACCAAAGGTATTAACTGAGGACCAAAGGCTTCCCTGGATGAAACAGAGAGTAGTGACTGCCAAGAGTAGTGTAAATCTCGGTATAGCGTGTAAAATGTAACTAGAAACTCTAGGAAATAATGATGTGTGTTAAGGCTTAAGATGGTCGAGACTGGAACTAAAGATATTGATGATAATGTAATACGTAATAATATCTGAAAGACTGTTAGTTGTAATGTTAGGTTTACAAATAGCTAAGTGAAAAGCTTAATAGTGAAAAGTTGGGTAGGATGTTCAATAGATGACATAAGGTCTAAAGTGGCAGTTGAGGAACCAAAAGCATAGGTGTAAGGCCTGAAGAGGCAACCGTTTGGACTACAAAAGCAATTGGTGTAAGGCCTTGAGTGGTAACCAAGGGAACAATGGAAGACGTAAGGCCGTTAGTAGCAGCCTAGGAGCTATAAGCAAAGTAGGTGTAGGGCCTAGGGTGACAACTACAATACAAAAGCGTGGATGTAAGGCCTAGCGTGTAAACCAAGAAATGGTGAGGCATAAGGCCTTAGTGTTAGCCGAAAGCTAAATTTATGTTTAGTGTAGCGTGGAGGTGTAAGCCCTAAGTGGAAGTCGAAGGATAACTTTTAACACTTTGTTTATGAAAGGCATAAGGCATTAGCACTAGCCGAATAGTAAGATTTAATGGTATATATACCTGTAGCAAAAGTAAGGCCTTAGGTTAGTAAAGGGTAGGGTACTTGGGTTATTTTGAAATACTTATATATATATATATGGAGCAGACCTATGACTTATGTTTACTTATAAATTAGATAATTTAGTGCTTTGGTATGGTAAGAAGGTAACCCTTCCTGCATGTTAGCGGAGCGACCTTACTATTTTCTTGTTTTGGGTAATATGCTACTCATACCACACTTCATTTCTGACCCATATTTTTATTGTTTTTTTCCATATAAACTTACAGGTACTCATTCGAGTTAGCTAAGTTTATAACCTTAAACAGGTTTCTTTTGGGATGATCGAATAATGCAAGCCGAAGATGTAGCTGGAGATATGCGTATTATATTTATATTGTGTTAATTTTGTCCTACCAAGTGTTCATGTCCACATCTGCCTATGTAGGGCATGACACTAATAGCTTGTCTTACTATATTTTTGACCTCATGTGGGCATGACTTTTGGATGTAAAATTGTTAAACTAAATCTGTAATGATGTGCTTAATCTTAGTTATATCTGCTCTGTTTACTTAAGACTGTATAATATAACTAATCTCATCTATGTCGTTGAAAGATAATTCTAAGGTTATCACAACACATTTGGATTCCTTTTTTGGGTTTCCGAATAAGGGATGTGACAGTTGGTATCAAATCTTTGGTTAGGGGACACATAAGTTAAACATAGTTAAGCATGATCTGATAATGAAGGACAAACACCGAGGGGAGGGTGTACGCTACTATATGATATTTTATTTTTCTATATAGAAATATACATGAGTTCAGTAGATATTTTCTATTGCTAAATCACTTTCTTTCTTCTGTTTCTAATAAAGACTTATTTATCATAAAATGGAAGTGGAAGAGCCAGGGTTGGGGTAAAAATATTAGGAGAGAGAATGATAGCACTCAGACCGTCGAGGGCAATGGATGAGAAGTACCGCCTTCAGCAATAGTGAATAAGACATTCCTACTTGTTGTAGGGATGGATGTGAATGTCTCATTCTAGCAATTTATGGCGCAAATGATGAAAGAGGTTATGCTAAAAGCAGTCAAGCCGAGATCAACGGCAAGGGGTGGATTTCTCTAAGTTAAGTTAGGATTATAGGATCCTTAGGGATGAGATGTTTGCTGGGAAAGAGCTGACTATGGAAGTGTTATATTTGTTGAAAGTTAATGGGTGAATTTTCGAGAACTTAGCGCCGAATGATGCACAAAAGAGGCGTCTGGCTTCTAGACATTACCCGGGGACGCCCTAGATTGGTGGGAAACAATGATTACTGAAACTCCTGAAGAAGAGATCAAATGAGAACAGTTCCATGAAAGGTTTGAGGCTAAGTTCATCTTAGATTCTCAAAACAATGTGTTTTGAAGGAGTTTATTGATCTTAGGAAAAGGGATATTTCTGTTGATGATTACATTTAGAAGTTGCATGCATTGGCGAAGTACGACCAAGAATTAATCAACACCTAATGAAGAAGAATGAGAAATTTATTAAAGGGCTGAATCAAGGGTTGAATCATAAGGCAATGGTGCATCTGGCATCTCCTTATGAGTTCATAACAGATATGGCCTGAAGTTATGACAATATATACCGAGAGGAGAAGAATGCTGAGACAAGGCCAAAAGTAGAGTAGAAGAAGAGGTTTGCTCCTGACCAGAAAAAGAAGTTAGGGCAGCGATTGAAGAGGAAATACAATACCCCATAAATTAAAAAATAATTAATTAAGTAATTAAATTTGGGAATAAGGAAAAATTAAAATAATGGAAAGGAGTGAATATTCATGTCACGCTTGATTACTCATTATGCTTGGATGAATCAAGTGATATTAGGAATATCCTAGCTAAGAATCTAAGTTAATGAAACTTTACATGCAACCGCTAGAGCTAACTAATTTATAAGGAAATGAGATTGGGGCCTATGGCCCAATTATTCTTTTAAAATAAAGATAACCACTTGCTTCTTTTCATCGGATTACATTCAAAATGAAAAATAAAAAGGTTAAGCTCTTTAATGGTATTTGCGGCCTAATAATAATAAGAAGAAAAAAGTAAAGATTAAAGCTAAAGGAAATAGGGACTCCATTAACTAAAAGAGAGAATAGGCGAGTAATATATTCTCTAATCCATCTTTCTTCTTTGAATATTTCCCCTGATCGAGTTTTTATTCATGCTTCTAGAAATCTTTAAGAAATGAGAATTTATTATGATGATATAAACATGTTCTTAGAGTTTTATGATTTTATCCGTAAGTAAACAAATTAGTATGAATTAATAGAAGGATGTATAGGGTAGAAAATGGTTAGAACTTAGGAACTTGAATAATTGCATAGAAACAAATCATGATTTATTTAATTATCATTATCCGGGACGAATTAAGTCATTTTCCAAAGAAATTAGGTATGGTTAAATGTCTATAATGTGAAGCCAGAAGGCAAACAATCGTTGCCGAAAGGAATATTAATATAAACACGTAGTAAATATTTGGTCAAGGGACCGAATCCACATTTTGTGCTGATGTCTCGGTTAATGGTCAGAAAAGACTAAGTCAAACAAATTCGGAGTCGGTACCTATAAAGTGAGTGTCAAACATGCAGAATGAGGTTCCCAACATGTGCTAAATCGAGGGTAACAAACTAAAACCTAAGTAACATGACTTAAGTAAGAAACTTGTGAGGCATTCACTTTTTCCCATTAACAGATGTGGTAGCCGAATGCCGAAGGTAGGCCAAGGGTGGAAGGGCATTTAAAGGAGGAATTATTGGAAGAGGAAGGATTTTGGAAATTTAAAGATTTAAATTCATAAGTCACCAGTTAAACTAAGGCAAGCTTTCCTTTGATGAGAGCGATGGTAATGACCATCCAAAGTCACGTAACTCTCGGTAGTGATCGACATCGATATTATATACATGTATGCTAATATAACAATCAATATTAATAATGGGAAGACTATTGGTCTAGATGTCAACTTAGTAAATGAATAAGTGGAAAGCCTAAAAGAAAACGATTAGGTAGAATGCTAGGTAGGTGTAAAGCATGTGTAGCAACCAAATTGAAAGCATAGTTGTAAGGCCTGTATGTCAACCGAAACTGAAAGTATAGGTGTAAGGCATGTGTGATAACCAAAACCGAAGGCGTGGGTGTAAGGCATCTATGGCAACCGAAACCAAAAGTGTTGGTGTAAGGCCTGGAGTGGTAACCAAATGGGACGGTAAAAGATGTAAGGGCGAAAGAGATAGTTTAGAGTCATAAGCAAAGTAGGTGTAAGGCCTATGTAGCAGCCGAAATATAGAAACTCTGGTATAAGGCCTAAGTGGCAACTAAGAACGACGAGGTGTAAGGCCTTAATGGCAGTCTGGAAACAGTGTAGATGTATATAGTATATATGCATAAGGCCTTGGTGGCAGCCGAATGGTAGAACTTTAATAATATATATCTACCACAAAAGCACATAAAACCTAAGGAGTAGTCGAATGTGAGGTATTTCAGTTATATTGAAATGTTGGGATATTGCTGTTAGACAAGCCGAGAGATTTCTTTCGGTTGCGACTTCACAGTTTGCCTTGATATTGAATTAAATAAATTTATGGCTTTGGTCAATTTATAAATCAGATAAATTATTGTTTTGGTATTGAAAAAGGAAAACTCAAACCGTATATTAGTGGAGCGGTCTCTTTATTTCTTATATAGGGTATTGTTACTCACACCAGGTTCCATGTCTGATCCGTGTTTCTATTCTCGTTTTTCTTATAAACTCCCGGGTACTCATTCGAGTAGGCGGAATTTGTGGGCATAGATAGGTTGCTTTTGCGATGACTAAATAATGCAAGTCGAAGACAAAGCATGAGGATCGGGTGTTATATTTGTGTTTATTTCCGCTGTATCTAGTGCTTGTGCTCACATCATCATATATGATGCAGCCCAGATTGACGAAGACATAGGTCGCCAACGACCTAACTCCCCTGATTTACGACATAGCGTTTTGTTCTTTAAGTCGCGCCATTTTAGGTCGAAAACAAGCTATGAAGTCCGACCTAACAAGCCCCGACCTAATGAGCCACATGCCTTAAGTCAAACGAGACAAGATGACGAGTTACGACCTAACTCTACCGAGCTCGAACGACCTAGCATCACCTTTAAGCCGCCCCAGCAACTTAACAAAGGCTACGAGTTATATGATAAGTCGTTGGAACGACCTAACGACCTAAGCCAGAATGATGAGTCATTGGAACGACCTAACGACCTAAGCCATAATGATAAGTCGTTGGAACGACCTAGCAAGTCAAAGCAGAACTCATATCAACCAAATTCCTTAGGTCAGTCAAACAAGCTAACGACCTATGATAAGTCGCGAACGACCTATCTTAGGTCGTGCAGCCTTTAGGTCGCTGAAGTTGATTTCTCTTATGCTGCGTCTCTTCCTTGCAGCTACTGAATGTTAAGTCGCTTGTGGATAGGTCGCGTGTTCCTATCTTCTTAGGTCGTTGCCGCCGTGTGTTCTTAAGTCGCTCAAGTACTAGGTCGTTAACGACCTAGGCTAGGTCGCTGATGGAGGCTGCTGTCTTGAGTCATGTTGTATATAAATTGTGTACTTTTTATATATTTATTATGTCGTTATGTTTGTAACTCGAATTCGTAGCTAAGTGTCTCATATGCCAAAGGGTAAAAGCAGAGCAACAGAAGCCCAGTGGATTACTTCAGCCCTCAGATGTACCGGAGTGGAAGTGGGACAGTATTTCTATGGATTTCATTGATGGTTTACCCCGTTCTAGGAAAGGGTACACTAGCGTTTGGGTGATTGTCGATAGATTGACCAAGAGTGCTCACTTCATACCAGTCAAGAGTAAGCGTATGGCTTCATATTTGGCATCCTTGTATATTCGAGACATAGTCCGTCTACACGGAGTTCCTTCTAGTGTTGTTAGTGATAGAGATCACATTTTCACTAGTGAGTTTTGGAGAAGTTTACAAGAGGCGCTAGGGACGCAACTTATGTTGAGTATGGCCTATCACCCCCAGAAGGATGGCCAAACGGAGAGGGTAAATAGAGTACTTGAGGATTTGCTGCGGATGTGCATTTTGGACTTTGGAGGAACTTGGGAGGAGCATCTTCCGTTGGTTGAGTTTGTGTACAATAATAGTTACCAAGCAAGTATAGGAATGGCACCATTCGAGGCTTTATATTGGAGACATTGCAAGTCCTCATCATGTTAGGTAGAGTCTATGGAGAAGTTATTACTTGGATCCGATAGGGTTAGGGAGACCTCCGAGAGGGTGGATTTGATTCGACGAAGGATGAAGATGGCTCAAGATAGACAGAAGTCGTATGCGGATAGGCGGAGGAGAGACTTAGAGTTTGAGGTTGGAGACTTAGATTTTATCAAAGTATCCCCACTTAGGTAGGTGGTAAGATTCGGATCAAATGGAAAGTTACACCTAGATTTGTTGGACCATTTCCTATCGCAGAGAGAGTTAGGAAGATGGCTTACCGAGTGAAGCTACCTGAGAGGCTCGCAGAAGTACACGACGTTTTCCATGTTTCGCACTTGCAAAAGTGCTTACATGACTCGGAGGAGGTAGTAGATCCTAGTCAATTAGAGGAAGTGGAGGTAGAAAGAGAAGCTTTTATTCGGCGTATCCCCACAAAGATTGTTGGAGGAGATATCAAGCGACTAAGGAATAAGGAGGTTCCACTGGTAAAGGTGCAATGGGGAGATGATGTTGCAGACGCCACTTGGGAAGCAGAGGAGAAGATCCATACTTCCTATCCTCATCTTTTTGATGGTAAGTTTTAGAATTCCTTTTTCCATCGTTAGATTTGAATAGGTTCTTTCCTTTATTATCCTTTGGGAGGGTAGAACTTAGGATTTAACCTATGGATGGTAGGATTTGATGTAAACATGTAAATAGAACATGTTATGAATGATGTATGCTAGTGGTTGCAAGTGTTTGCTAGTGGATGCTATGGACGCATATAGGTACACTAGGCACTATTATTCCTTAGGGATCGGCCTAACTAGGACACTAGAGCATATGCATATAGATGTGTGCGCATTTTTATTTTATTTCCATGATTGCTATAAATGGATGTTTATCACATGATTGTTGCATTTGGATGATGTTTGTAGCATGCATATAGAATTATCGGTATCATTAGGAAATTTTTGCATTCATTTGGATACATGGCACGAACATTATTGCATAAAAGGAGGTCAACTGAATCAGTGGACCGCCTATTCTTTTGCATTAGCTAGGGACATTTACAATACACTAATTGCATTAGTATCATAAATTGCATTAGAAAAACTTAAGGACAATGGATGAATGGTTGATGATTGAGTAGTTAGTTGTAGAATTGGATGAAAACATTTAGTACATTCTTTTATATTTAGAGATTTCGAGGATGAAATCCCATAAGGAGGGGAGAATGTAACAACCCGGAAAATTAAACTATAATAATTAATTTACAAATAAATGAAATGATAAAATAACTTTGTGAAATTATCAGAATTGAGCCACGGAGGTTGCACCATTTTGTTCATGGTAATTTTCTGGTAAATTTCCATATATAGAACATCAGAAACCGAGCTAATATGACCAAGTTATAAAAGAAACAAAATAAGCAGAAATATAACAAAAAAAATACATGGTCAGGTCGACCGGCCGGTCGACCTAGGCAAGGGGGTGGTCGACTCGCCTTGTAAATGGGCAGCCGAAGGAAAGAGAATTCGTTTGAACGAATTAGAGACGTCGGAACACGTCATTTGCACCGTTTTGTTTAATCTAGTCCCTCCGTTGTTGCATCTGATGGCTCCTATTCAGCCTATGACGTGGTTGCATCCTATTCAATCTCCAAATCAAATGGTCCGAGATCCACTTCTACATATATAAATAGACCCTTAGACCTAACACCTTTTCTCATTCTAGTTTTTCTCCGCTTGGGTTCACCTTTTTAGGAAGGACCCTAAAAGGAATAATTTTCCAATGAGAGAATCTTTTTAATAAAAATTATTTTACAACTCTAAGTGGATCCGGGAAGACCAAAGGAAGAGCTTAGGGCCGGAGGTGAGTGATTGTAATTATTTTAAGATTTTTGTAAGTAATTTAAAATAATAGGGTTTCCAATAGTTGTAGTTTTACTACGATTTTTAGAATAGCCTTTTTCAGTAATTATTTATAATTTTTAATTATTTTCAGCCTATTCAGCTATTCCTTTCAGTAATTTTAATATCATTTCTACTAATTATAAATTATTACTGTTAAGCATGGCTTTTTATTAATTTACAGTCTATTTACAGTATTTAAGTTTATTTACTGTTATTTATTTCTTATTTACATCTTTTCGACATTTTAGATTTTATGCAAGCGTCTATTCTCTTCATTCCCCTTTTCTACGCGTATGGATTATATTAAATTACGAACGCGGATATGGATTTTATAAGTAAGAATATTAAATGAAGAAGATAAGATGTAAATTATGGAGACTGTAATAAATAATGGAATTGGATTGAATTTACGCCTAATTATAATTAGAATTGGGCTAATTAAAGAAAATTGGCATAGTTATAACTTAGGATTATAACTAAATGAAGTAAAAGATGAAAGAAGCTTATTTTCACACTTAGACCTTGGGTTAAGTAATAAGCATGATTATAACATAGATTATAATAAGAAAAAGAACAGAATGAGCTTATTTTAAGGCTTGGGATAAATTAATAAGCGTAGAAAGTAATATGGTATAAAGGCTTATTTAAATAATTTATCTGAGTTAATAAGCAATGATGAAAGTAGGACCTATACCACAAAACATTCCCTAGGGCACGCTTATCTTTAATAGTAGTTGTAATAGATTTGGCGTCACACTTTTTTGGTATCAATGTGAACTACCAAAAATGCCCCTCCATATATTATTAAATCTTACTCACTTAAAAATAGGATCTAAATTAAATTTCTTTTACAAATTCAAACGTCCCTAAAAGTTTTTTTTTTTTTTGAGATCATGGGGAACCTTAAGATCATGGTATTCATTGATACTCACTTAAGTAAACCCCACGCCGTGTGTCTACCCCGCTTTTATTTAGTCGTCGCACACGGATGCTTAACGTTGAAACTCCCACTGATGGTTTGGCGCTGGGATTCGAACCTGCCCGGACACAGTCCTTTGGTTCCCATCTCCCAGCTCCCAAACCAACCGAGCTACGAACGGCGGGTAAACGTCCCTAAAAGTTGGATCTAACAATTAAACATGCTTTACAAATTCAAAATGCTTCTAAAAATAGGATATAAAATTAAACTTTCTTTACAAATTCAAAATACTTCTTTACAAATATACAAATCTTAATATTATTTGAAAATAAAAAAATCATTTTTTTATTGATTCAAACATATGCAATTTATAAGGAAAACAATTCATGCGCGAAGCGCGTGCCATAACACTCGTGCTAAGAATGGTAGTAATTGGTCAAATAGAAGTCCAAATGACGGGGATTTGGATAAGGGGCGCAACTAGATATTGTTTGGATGAAGGGCCTGTACCAACAGCATTTCCCCTATTTTTTCTATGGACACACGGAGATCTCACATTAGATGTTGAATATGCTAGTATATGATTTTTGTTTGATGATAATAAACATATATATATATATATATTCATTTAAATGTATTTGTTATTGTACTATTTTATTTTTTCACATAATTAAATGAATATTTGTTGAATACAATAAATAACATAGAATTTAAATTCAGAAAAATATTTTATTACAATTTTGAATAGTACAAATTTGAGCTCTCACTACATATATACATTTTCAATTACAATACAATTTCGATTACATCAAAAATTTCACTTTACAATGTTCACCTCACTACATATCACTCATTCACTCGTATTTGTTCTTCAACTCTATTCCAGCATCTGAATTATCTGCAAAATAAACACTGACGCAGTAAAATTGAAAAAGAAATATTTTTGCAGTTTAAAATAAAATGTGTGTTTTTAAAAATATTATTTGCCTCAGTTATTTGGGTTGTTCATCGTCATTTCTTTAGAATTCATCATACACGAACATCTTATAACATGCACAGTGTATCACTGTACATGTCACAAGGTCGTGCACACCGATGTACACTTGATAAAACTACAGGGACTGGTGAGCACAAGGTCAAACCCGAGCCGAGGCTGGATTCAACTCAAGTGCAATACAAAAACAAATCACAAAGTTTCAAATACACTAGAGCCTGCATATACACATGTGTACACGTACACATGTGCACTGCCTTAGCATCTCGAATTTCAGCTGAGACATTAGTACACATGAAGTATTAACCAAAACCAGACCAGTCTCCAAAATCAAAACAACATGTGCAATGCAAAACAACATGGATGCAAATGGAAACAGACTCAAATGCAAAAGGAAAATCAACCAAATACAGCAACCAGACCAGAGCATATGCATTAGAGCATGAATGCATATATGCATACACATATCAGTTTAGGTTTGAAGAGCAACTCGAGCTAGTATATTAGAAGCAACAAAGACCAGCTCAAATGTACATAATCAGGCATGGTGACAAGAAGACTTCAAGTATATATGGTGGTCAAGGAAAACAAAGAACAGACCCAACAAACCATCACAAATCCAGTCACACGTCGAATGGAGTAACAAAGCATAATGGAACCACATACAATGTAACAACCCAATATTTTTGCAATTATTTTTAATTTTATTTTATTTCAAAATTTTATTTTTAAAAACATTTTAAAAGTGTAGTTGAAATTTTCCAATACTAGTTGTATTTTTTTTACAATTTTTAATTCTAGTTTCAATATAATATACTATTTTCTTTATTTATTTTCTATTTTCCTAAGGCTATTTATTTATTTTCATTTCTACTTTATTTTGTTTTATCTTTTATTTTATTTACTTGATTTTTTATTTGTTTATATTGAATTAAAAGAAAATGGAAATTCAAAGAGTCAAAAGCTTTTAAAACATTGTGACTTTTCATTTGCTTGTCTTTTCATTTGCTTGGCCTTTCAATTTCTCTAGTATAGCCATGCATTTCATTGCTTATTCACGTGAAAAACTTCCCATTCTCTTCACAATTCACGGCTAACATCATTTCTGAAAAAAAAATAGTAAGTAATGGCTTCTTTTTCCACTTTTCTTTTTCATTTTGCTTGTTTTTTTTGCCTAGATCTCTTCATTGTTTGCTCGGCCACCACCCTCCTTCATCTCCACCGACCACCACCATCACCATCCCCTCATCATCCACGGCCAACAACCCTCCTACCCCTTTGACCAAACCAGGTCGTGACCACCCATGAACCAATCTCCTCAAAACTTTGCAAAAACTCCTTGAAAACTACATAACCGAGCCACTTATTCACCATCCCCTTCATTTCTAGCCTCGGCCATCACCCTTAGCCACCACCACCAGCACATGACATCACCACTAGCCTTGTTTCAGATCTGACCTGACCTATAGAAGACCATGGCCGAGCCCAAATAGTGATCATAGGCCGAGCCTTGTGCACCAAAACTCCACTCTTTTGCCTTGTCCTTTGACCTTACTTGCTTTGTAACTCCAACCTCTTCATATCCCTATGCTAGCCATGCCTAATTGAGCCAAACCCAAGCCTTAACATCAATTATAACATATATGGTCGAACCTATAAACATGTATGGTCGAGCAAAAGTGAGTTGAGAACAAGCAATTTTGATTTAAAGGCTTGGTGATGTCATTTGTTAATTCTATTTCCATTTTTGTTTCAATTAATCTTTGTATTTTATATATATTTATATTTTCTTTGTTTATGGTTGTATACAAGATTTATATCTTGGCTCTCTCTCCACTTGAATCAAAAGTCGTGCTATCGTGCTTTCTGGAATTTGTTTATGTGTTTTGATTTGCGAACTCCAGCTTAAAGAGGTGAGTTATTCACGCTTGACAATCTTACTTATAGAATTGTGAAACGATAACAAGTGAATGTGTAGAACTGTTATATCATGTTATACTTGCCTGTGATGTGTATTATATGATGTTAAACCCTATTATAAACATGTCACATCATCTGATATTGTTATATTATTTATTTTATTCTGTTTCTCACACTGCAAGTTCCCTGTAGAATAGAATCACTATGGGTTGAAATGATACATACCCGAACAGACTTTAGAATAGGGAAAAATCGTTATGGGCTGAAATGATAGGCCCGAGCGATTTTTATTTATTTTTATTTACTTGGGATTGCGGGTTTGAAATGATAGAACCCGGATTTTTCTTTGTAAATTACGGATTGAAATGATATATTATCTGTATCACTTGACTTAGGTTAGAAAATATTATATAGACCCGTGGTTATTTTATATATTTTTTTGGAAAATTTTAAGTAATTTAAAATGTAAAAATATGATAATTTGATTTAAATTGAATTTAAAATGATTTAATAAAGGGTTAGTGATTTTTTTATATAAGTTAAAAATGTTAAATAAATAAATGATTAAATTGTAATTTGAAATAGAACTTAATTTGGAAATTTGTGATTTGGTTTAAAATGGAAGTTTAAGTAAAGAAAATAAAAATGGAAATTAAGTTTTATTTATGAAATGGAAATGTAAATTTAAGTGTTAAAGTAAATTGCTAAAAATGCAAAGAATAAAAAAATTGTACGCTTGAATTTAATAAGTGAAATTATTGGAAAATTTGATTTTATTGTAAAAAATTTCTTTAGAAAATCATAAGTTAAAGGGTATTTAAATAAACATTTTTGAAGTGGAAAAATATGATTTTTATAAGTTTAAATTGTTAAAATCGAAGTTTATTTGTTTCTGAAATTTTATTATAAATCTGGAAATTGAATTAATAGCACTTCAGAAATGCTATCATTTCTGAAACTAACTTAAAATCTGAAGTAAAGGATACTGTAGCACTTTGTAAGTGCTGTGGTTGATGCAAATGAACTAAAGGCTAAAATTTACTAAGGGCTACTGCAGCACTTGGTAAGTGCTGTGGTTGCTGAATTAAACTAAAACCTGAAACTAATAAAAGAGCTACAGTAGCACTTGATAAGTGCTGCAGTTGGCTGAAATGAAGATTTTTAATTGTAATTGAACTACTACAGCAGTTTATAAATACTGTCTTTGCTGAATTGAACTAAAATTTTCAAATTGAACCCTGAACTACTGCAGCAGTTAATAAATACTGTCTTTGCTGAATTTAACTTGTTTTCAAATGAAACTGAACTACTACAGCAGTTTGTAAATGCTGTCTTTGCTTAAATGAATTGTTTTCAAATATAACTTACCGCAGCATTTTCTAAGTGACGCGAAAGCTGAATTTTAAATGTTTTAAATTATTTCAGTGAATAAATGAACTCAGAAAGGGCTAAATTTTTGGGAATTGAATATTTGATTTGTAAGTATAATGACTTTACTTTTAAATGGTTTAAATGATGTATTTTGATTTGAAATATAAACCAATTCGAAGATGTATAACCACGGGTTATAATAATGATTGGTTGTTAAAGAGACCGGGATCGGATATGGGCATACTCTATATCGATACCGAAAACCACTTTAACAACTATGTATGCGGTGGAGTTTCCAGATGAAGTAGGATGGTGGCGACGATCCTATTGAGGTATGAACGTGGACCCGACTCCCGTGAGTTGGCTTAAGGTGGCTAAAACAGGAGCGATCTCGGGCCAACTGAGGTCATTCCACCGATCGGGCACATTCCTTCGATATTATACTCTTACCTTGTGATTGATTTGATGGCCATCTTCGATTTTGATTTGGGAGTGTGTTCCGAGGTGGGCGGTAGTGGCTGCTACGCGTTTCCACCAGCCCGTGTGCGTAATTGGTATATCTACCCTGGCATTGCCTTGTGTGCCGTGTCACCTACCATAGCGAGCTTTACTACGAGTTTGTTTTTCTCCCGTAGTCCATGGAGTATTTAGGGTAGCTCCCGATCTGGGGGTATGCTGATACTGGATGGACTACTGGGACTATTAAGTGTTAAGGGCTATATGGGTAACCCCTTAATGCTATTAAAAAGTATGTTTATTTTACTATTAGACATTATTATAATAGCGAATATTACTACATAGTAAATAGTTTAACGGATCCTTAGAGGATGGGCGGTCCCAAGCATCCTTTAAGTTACTTGTGCTTTTATTACAGTTCACTTGAGTTGGTTTACATTGTATAAGTATGTATAACCTGACTCGACTGTTTGTGTTTTATTTACACTCGGGTCAACCTGAGTATTCACAGCTTTGGACTTCACTTTCTGGAGCTAGGAATCGCTGGAGATTCTGCTTATCTAGTTATTTATCTATTTCAGTTTCAGTTTTTCTACTTCAACTCTTGTATTAGTGGACTTCTATGTATTTGGGATTTTTATTGTGTTTGTTTTTAGACCGATATTATGTATTGTTTTGAGACTTTGTATTGTAGTGGCTTCATGAACCAATATTTATTTTAAATTTCCGCTGTGAGTTATTCTGATATTCTATGTCTGTGATTCTGTGATTGGTTTCATTTGCTCCAAATTTTATTACAATCTGTTATTTTGAATTATTCAAGTCTGACATGTGTGGATTATTGTCGATTTGAATGGTCCAAAATAGTGGGTCGTTACATACAATATAGCCTGGATATGCAGACCACTCTAAAATCAAGCTACAACATACATATATACATGTATGTTCACACATGTATATACACAGTGCATACATACGAAGCAAAGAGACTCGAAGTTCACAACGGAACCAGAGTTCAATGGAACAAGGATGCAACATGTAGAATTTATGCCAGAGAATACAAGTATAAAGATATGTACAAATAAGCAAGACGAAATACAGCAGGCTCAACATGACTCAAATGCAATCAAAATGAAGTGCTACTAGAACAACATGCATCAGAGAAGTCTAGAAGAGCAGAGTGCATAGTGGCATTCAGACTTCAAAAACAGTCATACAAACCAACATCATGACAGTACATAAATACATGCACAAGTCAAAGCAGCTTAAATGAGCAAAATGCAGACCAGTTCAATATGCAAGCAAACTGGACATGGAACTACACATCAAACCAACATACATGAATCGGTTGTAATATGACAAAACCGCACATGCAACTTATACCAGACTTCGTAACAAGAACATAACCAAATATATATGTGTAGAGTTATTAACAGTAGCAATGTGAATATAGTCGAAAATAAAATCAAGTCACGGTTCAAAGAAAAAAAATATAACCAGTAAATTCTCAGGAGGTCAACAATATATCTCGAGTTCAAATGACAAGCCATGGGTCATGAACCAGTCAAGGAAAAGTAGCAGTTTGAACAAGTGAACATGTACTAGTAATCAAGCAACAGAGCATTTAATAGTTTTAACAAAGTCATGGCCGAGATAAAAATCAATCAGATGATCAAGTGATAGCAGAAAGAAATTAACCAGGTCAATTATCTCAAAAATTCAGAGTGCTAAAATCATAGAAGTCAAAAGAGAAAAGAACGGACCTAAATTCAAATTCATGAAGTATACGTATGATATGAACAAGTCAAGATTAATCACATCGTTCGATCAAAAATCAATGGGAAAGCAAATCATGTGAAGAATTCAAACCGAAATTATACGAACGTAAACTAAGGGATTCGAACCCTATAAATAACCAAAAATCATCATCGGCAAAGATGTCTGAGTTAAAAACAAATACCAAAGCTAGCTAAATCACGAACAAACATAAAACTCAAATCAAGTCAAGAATAATCAAAATTCGAAAAAGGCAATTCACATACCAGTATAAAGCATTGTTCGAGCTCGACACTTTGGAGCAGTCGCAAGCATTTCAAAGCTATCAATAGATTGACAAAGCAATCCAAAGCAAACGCATACCTCAATCGATCAGGTCTAGAAGCGGTGGCTTCAATTTCAAAGCCCTAATTTTTTTAAGGGGAACGAAGCAACCAAGAAGATATGCCAAAGTTTTACACAAAAATAAGAAGGGAGATATCATTGTTATAAATCAAAGTGGGCTGGCTTATTTTAATAGTTGGGCATAAAATTAGAATTAGACTTTTATATTTTAATTTTTTTGTTATTTTGTAATTTCCTTTTAACTTGTGTAATTGTCTAGTCGTGTGACTAGGTGACGAACTATGGTGGTGTAGTTCGAGAATTCGTAGCTCAGTGGCTGAGTTGTGGCAGGGTTTTGAGCGTAGAGTTAGGTTAGTCGATAGCGGGTGTCGCAAGTTTACGTGTATAAGCGTCTGACTACTTAATTTCTAGTAGAAATCTTGGGGGCAGCACGTAGGCAGGGTTTTGCCGAAGCTGGGTAAATCATTGTTGTTCTATTTCTACTTTTATTATTCTGCTATTATCTGTGCTGCAATTATTTTATATATTTCCGAATTATTTTTATTAGTATCACCCTATTCACCCCCCCTCCTCTAGGGTGAAATCGATCCTACATTAGCCTGAAGTGAGACGAGGGGCATGATATGCTGTACGTTGGAGGTAATAAGAAGACCCAATAGGTGGAGTAAAAGGTAGCACGGGCATGGTGGCAGTTACGCGTGCGACTTCCATTCGGGTGCTCAGTAATAGCTATGAGTTTCAAGCGCTTAGTATGGTGTCTTAGTAGACACCATTGCCTTCTGTATGGGAGCTATATATGTCGTCCAGATCTGCAGTAGTTGCTCTGTGCATCTTCCGTAGATACCATTGGCTGCTGTGCAGGGAGTTATATAGCGGCTGGTCCATAGAAAGGTCTATGGAGTAGCAGGCCAATCAAAAAGGGTAGAATTAGGGTCACATCCTAACTACAGGATTAGGAATTCAACCTAATTAAATTAGAACAAGTGCAAGTAATCAAAGTTAACCTATCTTGAGAAATATTTAATTGTATTTATTTCCAGTTTATCTCTTTCTTGTTTCCTTTGTTATCCTTGTTTATGCTAGAACTGTTGTAGAGTTTATTACTTTTATCTTGCTTAAAGACTCTAGTAATTACCATCATTCACCGGACTTCTAGTCTGACCCACTCCTCTATTTCCCTCTTTTCCCCCTTAGGAAATCAAGGAAGAAGCTAGTAGATTACTATAGCTTGGAGTTCTTCTTGAAGGAGATTTCTTCAATGTACTTCTTTTATTTTCAGTAGTTGTTCTTGTATGCACTGGTTTATTTATGAGGGATATTACATACTCTGATTTTGAGACTTTGAAGTTTTATTTCATAAGACACTATGGGTTTTGAATGTTGTATTTGGTTCTTGACTTATTTATGAATTAATTCTAAGGTTTTGTTTTAATTAATACTTATTTAGTTTCCACTGTTTTTATCTATCTTTGTCTTGTGAATCTTAGTCTCTATTAGCTTTAGTTATACCTACAACGGACCACGCCTTTTAATGTGTCCTTTTTGGTATTTGAAGGGATGTGGGGTGTTTTAGCAGTTATCAAAGACAAGTGCCAACAATCAAAGTTAATCAATTATGTTAATTCGTATTTATTTCCAGCTTATTCCTTATCCATATTTCCTTTGTTTCCTTTTATATACTAGAACTATTGTAAGTTCTATTACTTTTACTTTGCTTAAAGATTCTAGTAATTACTATCATTCACCAGACTTTTAGTCTGACCCACTCCTCTATTCTCCCATTTTTCTCCCCCCATAGGCAATCAGGGGCAAGGAAGATAGACCGCAGCTTCTTGGGGACTTGGAGACCCTATCATGTATTACTTCTTTTTATTTCCAGCTTTTTGTTCTTTTATTGTACTAGCACTGTATTGAGGGAAAGTTTGTGTTTGTACTCTGGTTTTCTGATGAGACTGAGATTTTATTTTCATAAGACAATTGTATTTGGTATTTAGAACATATGTGGTTTGTCTGAAGTATTTATGAAGTATTAATTTTTAAAATCGCTTATTGTTATTAATTACTTCCGCTGTGATATTATCTATCTATTTTGTCTTGTGAATCTTAGTCTCTGCTAGCTTTAGTTATACCTACAACACACCACATCTTTTAGTGTGTCCTTTTGGGTGTACTAAGGGGTGTTGGGTGTTACACATTCGATGTTGCATCAACGAACATATTCCATTTGACAGTTTCCTTAATCCTTGCCGCAGCCTCCTCATCTTGCATTGTGAACTCAGCTATGAAATCAGCCAAGGCTTGTCCCTTAATTGCGGTGCGCGGGTGATTAGTAAAGTCGTACTGGCTCAGCTCAATGCACCATTTTAACAGGCGCCATGATGTGTCTGGTTTATGTAGGACTTGCCTCAAAGGTTGATCCGTTAGAACACTAATGGAGTGCGATTGAAAGTAGTGTCGTAATTTCCTGTTTGCTATGAGCAGACAGTAAGCCAATTTTTCGATCTTTAGGTATCTAACTTCTGTGCCAGTGAATCTTTTGCTAATGAAGTATACCGGTCTTTGGATGCGATCATCTTATCATACTAATGCGGCACTTAACACATGGGAGGATACTGCTAGGTATAAGTAGAGGCTCTCTCCATCCATCGGAGAGGAGAGTACTGGCGGCTTCTGTAGATGTTCTAGCAGACTCTGGAAGGCCGAGTAGCACTCATGAGTCCATTCAAATTTCCCTTTGTCCTTTTTGAGGGCTTCGAAGAATCAGACGTGCTTGTTTGTCGCTTTGGATATAAACCTGCTCAGAGCGGCTACCTTCCCGTTCAGGATTTGCATTTCCTTTCGTGTTGCCGGGATTTTGACGTCTTTCAAAGCTTGTACCTTTTCAGGATTCGCCTCTATCCCTCTGGCATGCACAATGAAACCTAAGAATTTACCCGAAGACACCCCCAAAGAGCATTTCAGAGGGTTTAGCTTCATTTGGTATTTGCGTAATACTTGGAACATCTCATCTAGGTTGCTCATATAATCCGTTGCTCTTCTTGATTTGACAAGCATGTCGTCGACATTGACTTCCATGGAGTGACCAATTTGCTACTCAAACATCTTATTAACTAGATGTTGATAGGTAGCGCCGGCGTTCTTAAGCCCAAAGGGCATGACCTTGTAGCAATACAGGCCTAGATCAGTGATGAAGCAAGTATATTCTTGATCCGGCACATGCACGGGGATCTGGTTGTGTCTAGAATATGCGTCCATGAATGACAGCAACTCATGTTCTGCTGTTCCTTCTACCAGTCGGTCAATTCGAGGCAAAGGAAAGCAGTCTTTGGGGGCAAGCATCATTGAGGTTGGAGATCCATTTTGGGTAAATGGCTTCGTGGATAAAGCCATCGGCGAGCAGGTTCTTCACCTCTTCGTTGAGAGCAGTTGATCATTCTATCCCCATGCTTCTTTTCTTTTGTTTGATCGGGATCTTGGTTGGATCAACATTGAGGGAATGGCAAGCTATTTCTAGGGATATTCCCACCATGTCTCCATGGGTTCATGTGAATAGATTCAAGTTTTTTTGCAGGAATCCTATCAACTGGACTTTGAGGTTCTGGTTCAACTGAGAACCTACCTTTAAAAGCCTTGTTTTGTCACGTTCGTCTACCATCACATGTTCCATAGCCTCCAAAGGCTCGGCGTTAACCTCCTCCTCTCTATCTCTGGGGTCCAACTCGTTGAATGGGTCGCTAGTATGTTCGAGAGGAGGGGCCTTCTTTGATTGTTATGCTTCCGCATTTTTGACGCAGAAGGCGACTCCCATGCCTTTCCCTTTTTCCTTCTTCTTGTTTCAGTGAAGTTTAGTTACGTAGCAATCGCGAGCTGCGTCTTAGTCGCCTTCTACTTCTACTATTTCGTTATCAGTTGGGAATTTCATCTTCAAACACCATGGTGCCTAGACTAATCTGGAAATCTGACAATGCAGGCCTTCCCAAGAAAGTGTTGTAAGCAAAGTGCCTGTCCACCAGCACGAATGTTTGCTTTCGGATGATTAATCGGGGGTGACTTTCTAGCTCAACGAACAAGTCTAGTTGTCCAAGCGACATCGTGGCTTCCCTAGTGAACCCGTGTAAGGGCTTATGGCACGGAGATACACATTTCATTGATAACTTCATTTTGTTGAATGCATGTTTGAATAAAATATTCACCAAGCTTCCCGTATCGACTAAAATGCGCACCTCCGTCGGGCCGATCCAGGCGGAGATAACCATGGGATCAGTGTGCAGATATTGTTTTCCAACCAAATCTTCATCGTTGAAGGTTCTGTCGACCTTTTCTCTCCGTTTAGCGATGCGTCCTTCAGTTATGGAATGAACATATCATTCCCTGTCTTTCAAGGATCTCCCATACCTCTCCATTTTGGCCCAACTTCCGTCGGCTATATGTGGGCCTCCAGATATGGTGTGGATAGTTATCTTCTCTTGGTTAGAGCGGCTCGTACTCACTCCCTCCTTGTTGTTCCCTTGCGGAGGTTTCCCAGATCCTTCGTGGATCAGTGTGGGAGACTTGCGCCCTTTCTGCACATACCATTCCAGTTTTTTTTTCGAATGTATTCCTCAATGAGATCCCGCAAATGCTGGCATTCTTCGATGTTATGCCTATGAGACTCAAGGAAGCGATAATATTTTCCTGTTCTAATTGCGGCTTCTGACTCTTTTTTGTACGGAGGGCATTTTTATTTCAACTCGTGTTGAGTAGCCATGTAAATGTTCTCCATAGTGTCGTTTAGAGGAGTGTTTGAATCGAATCTCGGTCCAGGCCTGTATCATTGCTTATTGCCTTTTTCAGTTCCAGAGTTGCCTTGGTGGCCATTTTTTCCTTCGTTGTTCAGTTTATTCACTTCCCCTCGGAGTGGGGCACTCATGTTTCCTTGGACGCTAGAAGCTTTTGTGGGTTGCTCGCTATATGGGTGGGCCGCTACGTCCTCCAATCTCATGTACTTTCCAGCTTCATGAAAGAAATCCTGAAGAGTTAGAGGCTTTTCCTTCATCAATCTTCTTACGAGCTTTGAATCCGGGTGGATGCCTCCGCACAACACCATTAGTGTAAGCCTTTCATCGGCATTTTGTACTGCTGTTGCGGCAGCATTAAAATGGGTAAGATATTGCTGCAGCGGTTCTCCTACCTTTTGTTTTACGTCTGATAGGGAATAGGCATCCTTAGGCTGCTCCATGTGGATTTGAAATTGACTTATGAATTTTTCCTTCAACATTTCCCAAGAGCTAATAGAACCATGAGGCAGGCGACAAAACCATGTGGTTGCTAAGTCTGACAGGAACAACGGAAAACATTTACACAGCACACCCTCTATTGCTCCATTCATGAGCATGTGCTAGGTGTAATGCTACAAGTGGATGATTGGGTCGGATGTACCTTTGTAGGGATCAATAGTGGGCATCTTCCATTCTCGAGGAGTGGCTGTCGCTTCTATGTCCCTAGTGAAGGGGCTGGACACCATTGCTCCTATCCCTCTTTCGAGTTGTTCGCGCTTGAGATATTCCCTGAAGAGGCATGTCATCCTCTCCTTGGATTTTGGGGAAGCCCTAGTAGAAGTGGGGGCTTCCCTTTGATACTGATGGCGTATGGAACCTTGGTTGAGGCTGGATTGGCGATGGTTGGCTCAAAGCATGACAGGATCATCCACAGTCGGTCCTTGCCGGGTGCCCCCATGACTAGGCCCAGCTCTTGATGCTCTTTCAGGATCGGCTTCGGGCTGAGTCCTAGCTCAGCTTTAAGTTCTTGTATCTTCTTGATTGAATTCTTCATTTGTAGGGGATTTGTTCCGTCTATGCGACTCTCCAGATTGAGACTCACCTCGAGATTTGGTGTTGTGAGTGGATTCCTCTGTGCCTCTCAAGCGTGTCATGAGTTGGTCCACTAAATCTTTTTGTTGGGCAGCGAAGCGGTCAGTCATCTCATTCACAACCCTTTCTAAGTCTTCTCGGGTGACAGCTAAGTCTGGAGGTTGAGAGTGGGTGGCTGGGTTTTCTTGATCTTCTTGGATGGGATTGAGTGTACTGGCAATGGCGACGCTCTTACCCTTATCGGTGTTGTGCCTAGAGGGAGCCATGTTCTAATGCTGAGTTAAGGTTTGGAAGGAGGGTGGATAGAAGAGTTCGGCTCTCCACGCCGTTCTCAGTGAAAGCACCAAAAATGTTTGCACAAAAAATGGACAAACACCTCTAAGTTCGAATTTAACTAAGTATTTAAGTTTGGTTGATGTGCAGTTTTAATGTTCCAACATGTTAACGGCTAGTTTTTGCAGTCACAGAATAGTTCTCAGATTCAAAATCGGAAAGCGGTTGAAGGAGTAAATCACACAAAGTTTTATAGTGGTTCAGCCAGAACGTGCCTACGTCCATTGTCCATATTATTATTCTTGCTTTTATTTGATTACAAGTACAAGTTGGATTAGAAAGAGCAAATAATTTGGAGTGGCTGGAGTGACCGAGTCTCAACGGAGTTTTCCCTCTTTTCTTAGAAATTCTGTCCCCATTGTTGTTGAGGAGCTCTAGTATATATAGAGTGGAGTTGTGAAGTGTGGAGGTTGAAATTATAGCTTTCTGAATCTGGTTCGGCATCTGGGTTGGAGCTTGTTTGGCTTGGTCGCTCTTCCATGTGTGGTTCGGTGCTTCTGCCTTTGGAGTCTCCTATTTGCCAGACCAAACATTTGGTCTGGCATGCTTGTGTACTGGACCAAATGTTTGGTCCTGTTTTGGATGCGTTGTGCCGGACCAAACATTTGGTCCGGCATATCAGAGAATGCCGGACCAAATATCTGGTCCGACATATTAGAGAATGCTGGACCAAATATCTGGTTTGGCATATCAGAGAATGTCGGACCAAACATCTGGTCCGGCATGCCGGACCAAATATGTGGTTCGGCATTTTGGTGAATGTCGGACCAAGTATTTGGTCCAGCAGTTCTGCCTTCTAAGTCGTGGTCTGCTTTTGCTTCTTTTCCTTCCTTCCCCTTTGCTTGCTGGAAAACTGATCCAACAGGTATAAAAAGGGAATTTCGTATTGTTTAACTATTTTTCAAAGGTGTTTTAATGGTTTATAAGTAAATAAGGATTTCAAATATTGGTTTGAAATCAAATATTAGTGCTTTGGAAATGTTTTAAATTGAAAATAAATTTTGGGGAAAAAAGAGAATAATTTTGATTTAGGGTTTAAAGAAAATTTAATTTACAAAACTACTTTATTAGTATTATCAAAGCATTAAAGAGGAAGTTCAATTTACATGAATTGTTTTCAAAAGAGTTTAGTGGTGTTGAAATTGAACGGAAGTTTAAAATGTTGATTCCTTTGAGATTGAATAAGAGGTTAAAAATATTGATTTTTGGAACTAAATGAAGGTTTTGGAATAGAACAAGAATTATATAATATAAACGTCTTCGAAAATTGTTTATATATATACTAATTTAGAAATAATTATGGATTTTGGAGAAGTGATTTTATAATAATCCCCTTTGAGTTAATATTAATTAAATCGAGTAATTTGTGTATTAGTTACATGTAATGAGAATTTCGAATAAATTGAGTTATCATACTAAGTGGTATAGGACGTTTGGTAATAATTTTTCGGTTATTCCTTTGACTTGTTATATAAAGTATTATGTGATATTGAGTGTAGTTTACAAGCATTTAGTAAATGAGTGGACAACGCCAGGTGGTCCGGGACACCTGAGCTGATGCTTATTTGATTACTTCTTGTAAGTAAATGTCATTAATTCATTGATTATGATGGAAATATGAAGCTAGAAATGATTAAAGAGTCTAATGGTATTGCTAGTTGAGACTAAGAGGTTGAAAGCCTTTTTATAATATTATGTCAATCAGTTGAGAGCTTTTTTATATTAAATCCAAATAAGACAGAATCCATCCCTATGGCTGACTCAAAGGTCTTGCCTTCGAATCCCATGACATTTCTACGATATACTATTTATAGCTGAGAGTTATTTACCCTTTCATGTCACAATAATGCCATCATTCTATAACCATATCGGAAAATTAGGTTTGTGACTTTGCATTACATAGGCTTGCAAGATGTTAGAGGGATTTGTTTTTTAAGATAACCTAGCAGTAATATAATGAATGTAGGATATTGTTAAGAGAACTTTTTGGGGCTACTAGGGCTTGTAAGCCTCCCATCTAGTTCATTTTGATTAATTATATTGACTTGTGATATTGTGTCATCATCGCTCTTGAGATAACTATTTATGAGGCTGAAATCCATTATGATTTATGACATAGTGTACTAGTTTAATCCCAAGACCATGCACGTGCTCGTCTATACTATATGATTATTTGAGAGATAACCTTGATATTAGATTGATTGAGACTAGCTACGTGCTCGTCTATACTATATGATTATTTGAGAGGTAATGTTGATATTCGATTGATTAGCACCAGCTACATGCTCGTCTATATTGTATGATTATCTGAGAGATAATATTGATATTAGATTGGTCGAGTCCAGTTGCGTGCTCCTCTCCACTACATGATTACCTAAGGGATAACATTGATATCAGATTGATTGTGTGCTAGCTTTGACTAGCTCTCTGATGCATGTTTATACCGAGCATACATATTTTCTTACTTCACCCAGTTATGATTTATGTTAGCTTTGATGCCCAATTATATTATAGCTGTGGTAATAAGTGATGATTGATACACATAGTTTTGTGGTATGGTATTTTACCTTGATATAGATATTACGCTCTTCTTTATATTATGAATGTGAAACCATGTCGGTTATTGTATACTCTGACATATTGTACCTTAGACATAGTCCTACTCGTTTATTATTTATATAACACTCACGTCAGTCCTTGACATTTCAGGTACTAGGACTTACTAGCCAACTTTAATGTTTGGGATCATCTTTTAAAGGCTTAGATAAATGGTGGACTATGTGTTGTGTACATAGTATTTTGGTAGGCTCTTATATGTATTGATGTTGTTTTTTAGGATGTATATATAGTAGACATGTTGTATGTATTATGATGTATAGGTCTTTGACTTTCATTTTCTGTAAACCTACTATTGACTATGTATATTTTGGGCTAGTATATTTTACTGCAACAGTATGTGCGATGACACTGTACACTCTGTAATAGTGTGCACTACTTTGTTCTAGAAAAATTCACATGTTTATTGGTTTGTGTTGAGACTGAGTACGTGTGTGTATATATATATATACATATATATATATATGTATGTATGTATGTATGTATGTATGTATGTATTGTATGATGTTGGAATACATATTAGAGTTAGCTCATGGGAATATTCACATGAAAATGCCCGCCATTATCTCATTCTTCATAGTAGCAGATAGTACTATCCAATAATACTTTTCAATTGTATGGGAATAGAGAGAGGGCGTTACATTTTTGGTATCAGAGCAGGGTTTAAAACAATACAGAGTAAAAGGTATACAAGTCTTGGCCTAAATAGGATTTAGAGTACCTGTCCTCCTTGGGTGGTCAGTAGTTATCTTTATTAAGGGGTAATAAGAGTATATGGTGATTACTAGGGCAATCACCGGAGTGTTTATTTGTTATTTCCTATTATATAACATCTTTACTTCTATCTTCTTTTGAATGTTTGTCTCTATGTAGGATGGAAGGACTGTTTGATGGATGTCAGAGAGTAGAAGTTGATGGCTAGATTTGTAAAGCTAGCATTGAGAAGGTGTATCAGACTTTTGTGAGGTTTTAGTAAGATTGGAATGGTTTAGTTAGGAAAGCTTTAATAGGTCCTAGTATAAAACTTGCACCTTGAATACGTCACAAAGATAAGTTGTGACGATGAAAGTTTGAGCAGAAGGATCGAGTAGTGATCAAAGTGCACAACGGAAGTGCATAGATTGGTTTTTAGGAGCATAAGTTAGCATTGGATTGATGGAAGTAGTTGACGAGAAATTGTTTGTGCTCAAACTAGAGCATGGGATCGAGCTAAAGGTCTGGCTCAAAGCTATGAACTGGAGCCAAATATTAAAGCCTAGCAGTTTCCTTCTATTTGGAGATACCATAAGGGATAAGGATTTCATTTACTATATAAAAGGAAATAATAATTATAGGTATAGCATGAGTATCAATGTGTGCGATTATAGTATGATGAAATGGAATTAAAATTAAAGTATAGAATGCTTTCTTGTTGGTTTGTTTGCTTTGTTCGATTTTTGAGTGTTTGAGTTGGTAGCTAATGATTATTATTTTTTATATAAAAAACCATCTTAAGTATATGTTTTCAATAAAGGAAAGCATTTGATTATGATAAAGTGAGGAGATTTATTTGTATAAATTTTTTTTGAAAAAGTATACAGATATACTTTGGTAATTACGTATTGATGAAGTGTGATATGTATACTCTGTGTGCGTATAAGTTTCAAGCTTTTTTCAAGTATTAAATAATGAGAGATTTTAATAATAAGAAGTGGTATTTAATACTTGTTTTCAAATGGAGAAAATTTTATCAGCGCATTTAGTGTTAACTTGTCCATTGAGCGATTTATAAATTCGGGCTGATATGGGTCCAAATGTGCCTACAAGAATTTCTAAACTCTAAAATGAAATAGTTCTACACAATATTTTGAAATAGTATTTTGATATGAAAAGTTTACATTATTTTAGGAAGTGAAAATTATATTATCAAGAATAAAATTATTTTGTGAAGTGATAATTATTTTGGGAAGTAATCTATTGAATTAAAAGTGATTTTAAAACAATAGTACTTTTTATTTTCCTTAGTTTGAAATTTTCAAAACAACGGTTGCTGCCATCGAGTATTAGGAGATGGGTAAGATCGATGGTGAGGGAACGTTGATGTATCTTCTTATATGATCAATGTTATAGCTAATTGATGAATAAAGCTCCTAAGATTCATGGTGAGGTAATGTTGTATATTTTATATATATGTAAGTCCGTCAATTATTTTGCGTGTGTGAAAAATGTATTTTATTCAAGTTTGATTTAAACATTTTTGTGTTATAACTTTTGTAGATTTATTTTGAGGTTGAATTTATTTTTCAGAATGTATTGTATTGATTATATTTCTCATTGAGATGTTGTGTAAATTATATATGTGGGTAGAAATATGATTTTGAATTAAAAATGAATTATAGTTGGGTTATTTTAAAAGGTTTTTTGAAATGAAGCTTTAAGTCTATGGAACGTTTTATCAAGTTATAGGTTTGAGTGTATAAAAACCACTTTTAGTTTTATAAGCATAACTTTTCATTGAAAATCAGATTTTTGTGATACTTGACATACCGGGAAGTGGATTTAAAATGAACAACTTTGATCGATGGTGCTTTCATCAAATTTTGATGTCTTTAAAGTAAAAAACTGGTGAATTATGTCGAAAAGTTGGGATAGAGTTCAAAAAAATTTAGACTTTTTAGATCCATGTTAATTCGGTCATAACTTTTAAATTATAATCAGATTTTCAATGATTCTTAATTCATTTTAAAGTTTGTTTAGTGTAGAAAAACTTTCTTCAGGTAATGTATCCAGGTTTAGTGTTTAAGTGTTTCAAAAATAAAATTTTATAAAATGTTTGTCACTACCTTATTCTGAATTTGAGTGAATTTTACTTTTTTTACGAAATTATACTCAGGAAAACCTAGCGAATCGATAAACTCCTAAGAAGGAATTAAGTTATGCATGTCCTCTCTGACTCATGATACCTATAACCTATGCGGTTCTATTTTTTGCGATAAGTCTGTGCAAGGCTGGGCTCGAACCTAGGTCTGTTATCAGACTTAGGCATCCCTTTTCCATTGCACCACACCTGTGGACAAGTGAATTTTACTATTTTGAAGAAAGGAATGTGTTTTTGAGCCTAATGAAGTTTTTCAAAATCTAAAATGATGCTTCGAAAAAGTTTTTTAAGTGATTTATTTTAGATTTATGCTTTTATGCGAGAATAATGGTTTATTTGCTCGTCATGCTCGATTTATATTTGCAGAAGGTATGGTTTTATAAATATGTAATATATACTATATTTTTTCCCGTAGGATAATATATATGTATATAGATACAATGTTTCCAATCATGTTAGATCGATTGATATGTTTATTTTTATGGTATGTTTTATCGGATGACTCTCTGTATAAAAGAGACTCAGCAGGAATTTTTCCAAATTTTGGTTACTTAGAAATATTTGAGGGTTTTATGATTTTTTGATGTGCATGGAAGTTTTTTTTAATGAAGTAATAAGGGAAAGTGGTACTAGGAGCATGGTCTAATGATCAAGGAAAATCCTAGAGGAGCATACACGAGAGACCGTAAAGCATATACCATAGATGGATCCCATGTTATTTTAAATCCATACATAAGTCGACTATGTCATATACCTTATCATATTTTTAATGTTTTTCCTTGTTTTGATTGGTTTTCCTTAACTATACTTAGTGTTGCCTTATGGTTTGATGTGTGATTATTTTTGAAATTATTATAGGATTAGTTGTGGGGCTTTTTGCGGTATCCCATAGGGCATAATTTGTAGGGACGCAATTTTGCTTATGTGGAGAGCCTATAACAACTCGGTTTTGAGAGTGAGTAGATTTGGAAATAAAAATAGTTTTTAAAAGAACTTTGTAATTTATAAAGTAGTAATTGTGATGAAATGGTGAATTTTAAAAGAAATAATATGATTTTGATGTTGTCGAATAAAATGATTTTGAAGATATTGGATATGTATATTTTAAGGAATTTTTTTAAAGGAAATGGTATTAATTTAATTTTGTCAAATAAAGTATGGTAGAGAAAACTAAATTATTCATGAATAATAATAACATATGTTTTTATGTTGATAAACATTAAATTATACGTGTTAAAATGTTTTGACAAATTATATAATTTATAATAGTTAGATATTTGGAGTTTTTGGGACTTTTAGGTAAGTACTAAATGAATACTTTTGGAAAATGCATTTAAATGAGATTTACTTTCAATAATGAAGGAAAATTCAAATATTTATCATATATGGACTTAAATGTGAAAAAATGAATATTTTGGGCACATGAATATTTGGGTGGAGAATCCTGTTTGGTTTAAAGTTGAATCTTTTTACGGCTTAAAATTCTTTTCATGCTTTAAGTAAATTCAAAAAATGAAATTGATTATTTTACTAAATAGCTCATTTATCACTTATTACTTCTCTTTGTATTCTTAGCCTATAACAAAAGGGGAGAATTTATCTTCTCTTCCTTCTTCCCTCAAAAACCTACAGGCTTTAAAATTATTCATTCTGAAAATTAGAGAAAAATTACTGAATCCAAGATAAGTCACTCCAAAACCTCATATAAGATATAGAATAACAAATTGCTTGGATCCTTCGAGTTTTGGGGCTTGGTCAAGAACAGGACAATAAAGAAAATTTTAAGATTGGGCCGAAAAAGGGAAGCTAAGGAGGAAAATGATTTTTTTAGCATAGAATCAAGACGATTATTGATAATACTCACATCTATGTCATGGATGTGTATGATGAATTTACTTAGTATTAATTGAATGGCTAAAGTAGTATTTCTTATCTCTAATTTCAATAAATTATCATAATCTCCTCTAGTAATGCTATTTGCACAAAAAATGGACAAAGATCTCCAATTGAATTAACAATTGTAGATTCAACAGTAAATAAATGCAAAGAAAGTAAAAGCACGTAGATGTATATTTCTTCAGCCGTAACAGGCCTACATCCACTATTCATATTCATTCCTTTTGTTATAAGTTAACTTTTACAAGAGTTTTGAGAGGAAATACAATGAATTATCACTGAAGATAGAGATCTGAGGCTTGGTTCAAATTTTCCTACAGCATAGAACTCCAAGCCTCCAAAATTGTCCCCATGAATGCCAAATGCTTGGATATTTATAGGGATGAAGAGGTAGTGTGATCAATTTGGAAAGTTTGGAAATTTCCATGTATATCTCGCCCAGATAGAATATTCCTGGGTATCATGAACGTGAATGATAATTTCCAAACATATGCGGATTTCATTCCATATATGCACTGTTTGGTTCGGTTGAGAGCTCTGTCCGGGGTCGGTTGTTTGGCGATGTGCATGTGGACATGTTGTTGGCCAGGTTCCTACAACATCTCCTAGGTTTGGCATCATTTCCCTTGAATCAGTTCGGTCTCCACTTGATGTCTCATTCTATCCCCATTCTCACCAAATCGATGATACTGTTCGATACCCTGGGTACCGAACAAGATATCTGTTTGGCATCTTGAGTACTAAATAAAGGGAGAGTTGCTTCTTCCTTTATTCCTTCGCTTTGTTCATCTACTGTCTTAGCCTTGCTTGGGTTTCCTTCTGAGTCTTCCAATGACTTGGTCACATGGGTGAAATTGTCCATAACACTTGCCCCCTCCCTCTAAAGTTCATCTCGTAGACTATGAGATGGGCTTTATTGAATGCTCCTCATACCCATTATCAAGGGTATATTTCCTTAGTTCAGCCCAACATGCCATTGACTTGGTGATCAAGATGGAGTCCAACACATTTCCTGGTTCGACATCCTTATGGTTTGGTGGTCAATACTAGGTTCGCTTGGCACGCTGTTGGTTCAGCATACTACTGATCCGGTACCGGTCAAAACTCCGTCCCTATATAAACCATCGAGCCCTCTCCCACTGAACTACATGCTCATTTTCCTACACCCTAAGTTTTTTGTGACCATTTGTCTCTTTCAAGCTGCCATTGCCAATCTTTTCTTCTCTCGCCATTAATTCAACTTAACATCAATCCACAACCATCGCATGATCTGGTAAGCATCTACCCACCTTATTACCTGCCATGACAAGATTTTAATGAAAGCACACTTTATTAGAATCCATTTCATAATTGTTTCAATTCTAGAATTAGTATAATTTGTGAAATAGTAGCAATTTAAGTAAAATATGAGTGGAGACTGTGTGCATTCCAAGCTCTTCTGAATATAGCTCCATTTACTGTACTGAGGATGAAAGCTCTATTCCCCAAGTCATTGTGGATAACATACGATCCTTCCCAGATGGGGTCAAGTTTCCTCAATATGGGGAATATCTGTTTAAGCACCAGGTCCCCTTCCATGAGCAGGAGATGTTTAACTTTAGATTAATATTGTGCAGCTACCCTTCGCTTGTGTGCTTCAGTCTTCAATGCAGCTTCCTCCTGCCTCTGGTTACCAAGTTGATTGACAAGCTCAATACCTCTTCATTATCACTCAGGTCATAGTAAATCCTTCTGTGCGATGGTACCATTGTCTCTACTAGCAACATTTCCTCTGACCCGTAAGTCAATGTTAAAGGAGTATGTCCTATGCTATCTTGAAGGAAGTACGATAAGCCCATAATGCTAGAGGAAGTTCGTCCACCTATGATCCTTTCGCCTTCTCCAACCGTTTCTTTATAATTGTCTGTAGGACTTTGTTAACTGCCTCCACCTGTCTGTTAGCCTGTGAGTATGCTACTATGGGGAAGTTTTTCTTTATTCCATGATGCTGCTAGAAATCGGCGAACTCTGCACTATCAAACTGCAATCCATTATCTGAGATGATCTTAAGGGGAACTCCGTACCTACATTTTACATTCTTGATCAAAAAGTTTATGACCTTGGCCATTGGCACCTTAGTAGGGGATTCGACTTCCACCCACTTAATAAAGTAGTCAACTGTCACTATAGCATACTTAGTTCCACCCACACCATTGGAAGTTCTTTGATTAGATCAATCCCATAGACCGTAAAGGGCCATGGGCTAACTATGTGAGTTAACTCGGTTAGGGACAACCGAGGAATCTTCTTGAACTATTGGCACTTGTTGCTCCTCCTTGCATACTCCATCGCATCGTGGTTCAATGTTAGCCAGAAGTACTCGTACCACAACACCTTCTCCGCCAAAGTCTTCCCCACTGTATGGTCTCCATAGCTCCCTTGATGTATGTTTTTCAACACCTCCTCAGCTTCCTTCCCAGCGATGCACCTCAACAGTGGGTTAGAAAATCCTCTCTGGTACAACACCATCTTGAATGATGAAACAAGGCATCTTCCTAGGACCTTCCTAGCTTCATTCTTATTATCTGGTAATACTCCTTCACTCAGATACCTTATTAATGGTGTCATCCAGGTCTCCCCACCATTGACAGTTGCAATCATGTTTACCTCCTCGAAGCTGGGACTATGTATGGCCGAAATGGGTACCGACCCTAACAAAGATCCAACTCCCGAACTTACCAACTTCGCCAGCTCATCTACATCCTGGTACTCTTCCCAATGAATGTGTTTGATCATATAGTGTTCCATTTTGTTAAGTAAGACCTTCACCTTCCCTAAATATGACTTCAAGCGTTCTCCCTTGGCCTAGAATTCTCCGAGCACCCAGTTCACTATTAACCGCGAGTCACTATGTACATACAGTGACTTGATCCTCAGCTCCTTTGCTATTTCCAACCCTACAATTAAAGCTTCATATTTTGCTTCATTGTTTGTTGCCTTGAATTCAAGCCATATCGCATAACTTAGCTTCTTTCCTTCGGGTGCTAACAATACCACTCCCTTACCAAAGTCATGATTATTCGATGCTCCATCTACATATTCTGCCATTTAAAGCTTCCTCCTCCTAGGGTTTTACTTCGTCATCTCGAATGGAAAAATCAACGATAAAGTCCACCAGCGCTTGTCCTTTGATTGTAGTTCATGGATGATAGGTTATTTCGTATTGGCTTAATTCTATACTCCATTTGGTAAGCCTCTCCAAAGTATCATGTCTGTGTAGAACTTTCCTCATAGGCTGATTTGTAAGCAATCGGATGGGGTATGATTTGAAATGGTGCCTTAGCTTGCAAGACGTAATTAATACATAGTATGCCAACTTTTCCAACTTGGGATATCTAGACTCGGGTCTAGTGAAACGCTTGTTTACGTAGTACATTGGACGTTGCACCCGATCTTCTTCTCTCACTAATGTTGCGCTTAGGGCATAGAGCGACACTGCCAAGTATAGGTAAATGTCTTCTCCCACGTTCGATTTAGAAATAATTGATGGCTTCTGCAGATGCTCCAATAAGTTTAAGAAAGCGACTAAGCACTTGTCCGTCCATGTGAACTAGCCTTTTTCCCTCTTAAGTGCTTCAAAGAAAGGAACACATATATCCATTGCTCTAGATATGAATATGCTTAGCACAACTACCTTTCTGTTTAGACTTTGCATCTCCTTCCGAGTTTTAGGAATTTTAATGTCCTTTAAAGCCTGGACTTGCTCCGAGTTAGCCTCGATTCCCCTAGCATGCACGATGAATCCCAAGAATTTTCTAGATGATACCCAAAAGGAACATAGCGGATTCAACTTCATCTCAACTCCTGCAGAATTAGGAACATCTCCTCCAAATGTAAGATGTGATCCCCAGCCCTTTTTGATTTCACAAGCATGTCGTCGACGTATGCTTCAATAGTCTTCCTAATTTGGCTGGCAAACATCTTATTAACCAGGTGCTGATAGGTCGTCCTTGCGTTCTTAAGCCCAAATGACATGACCTTATAGAAGCAAATACTTAATTCGGTAACAAAGCTAGTGTTCCTGATCGGTGACGTGCATCATAATTTGGTTGTATTCAGGGTATGCTTCCATAAAGGATAGGATCTCGTGCCCTGCAATCCCATCCACTAGTTGGTGAATCCTCGAGAGCTGAAAGCAATCCTTAGGATGAGCATCATTTAGGTTGGAGAAGTCGATGCATTTTCACCACTTTCCATTCGACTTCCTAACCAAAACTAAATTTGCAATCCATTCTGGGTAAAGAGACACTCTGATGAAGTTATTTGCTAATAAGGTTTTTACTTCTTCATTAAGTGCAGCTGACCACTCTGCACCCATACTTCTCTTCTTCTGCTTCACTGGGGGTTTCCTGGGGTTAACATTAAAGCATGGAATGCAATTATGGGAGATATGTCGCACATATATGTGTGAGACTGCACAAACATGTCCTGCTTGTCCCATAAGAGTCCTATTAGTTGCATCTTTAGATTTTGCTCCAATTCGGATCCGATTTTCATGAGTCTCTTCATATCATTGTTGTCTATCTCTACGAATTACATTGCCTCTCCAGGCTCAGCTATGGCCCCCTCTCCTCTATCCTTGGGTCAAGTTCGTCATGAGGATCGCTCGCGAACCCGAGTGGAAGCCTTTCCTTTAATTGCTATGGGATAGAATTTTTGGTGCAAAATGCAACTTCTGCACCCTTCCCTTTCTCCCGTCATTTATTTTCCCTTAGTTCCGCTACATAGCACTCTCTGGTGACATCTTGATTTCCTTCTGCTAGCCCTAACTCATTCGTTGTAGGGAACTTTGTAGTCAAGCACCATAGAGCTACCACCGTGTGAAAGTCGGATAAAGTTGGACATCCTAGGAAGGCATTATAAGCCGAGAATCCATCCGCCAAGATGAAAGTTTGCTTTAGTATGGATAATCAAGGACAAGTTACTATCCCAATAAACAAATCCATCCTTCCTAAAGGCATGGTACCATCTCCCGTGAAACCATGTAAACGCTGGTTGCAGGGTGTGACTTCTTCCACGGACAACCCCACCTTGTCAAATGCATCCTTGAACATAATGTTCACTGAACTTTCATTATCCACCAGAATCCAATGCACCTCTACTGGGCCAAGAAAAGCTAAAATTACCATAGGGTCCATGTGTAGGTATTTCGTACCCTACAAGTCAGCGTCGTTGAAGGTGATCTCATCTTGTTCCCGACGTTGGACCTTAGTTCTTTGTTCCTCGCCTATGACGTACACGTATGCATCTCCATTCTTCAATGACTTTGCATATCTTCCCATCTCCGCCCAAATTTTGTCGGCCGCATGCAGTCCTCCTGCTATGGTATTAATCACTAACCATCCATCTTTTCCATGGTTGGTGCAGGATCCTTTTCCTCCATTCCTTAGTGGAAGCTGCCTCGGGGCCTGCTTCTCGGGAGTAGGAGCATTTGGGTTTCTAACATACCACTCTAGCTTCTTTCTCCTGAGTGTTCTTCAATAATATCTCGTAAATGATGGCATTCATTAGTGTTATGCCCATGGGATTCGTGGAACTTGTAGTATTTCCCCATGTTCATTCATTTCTCAGTTTCTTTCTTCGGTGTAGGCCTGTTGTATTTGAATTCCGCTTGCGTAGCGAGATAAATGTTCTCTATAGTATCATTTAAGTCCGTATAAGTCTCAAATATAGTGTCGGGCTTAAACCTCCTTTGCTTTACTTTGCTCCCGCTAGATTTATCAGGGTTATTATTCTTTTTTTCTCCATGCCACCACCTTCATCGTTCTTAACCATGGCATTCATGCTATTAGAAGCTTCTGGTGACTTGATAGTTATCTTAGCTTACAATCCTGCTACAGGTTCCTATAATCTCATGTACTTTGTAGCTTCATAAAATAAATCATGAAGAGTAGTCGGCTTCTCCTTAGTTAATCTCCAATCCATCTTCGTATCAGGGTGAATACCACCACACAATGCCATAAGAGTTAACCGTTCATCAGCATTCTGGGGACTAGTAGCTGCTGCGCTGAAACGAGTTAGGTATTGTCACAGAGTCTCATCCTCCCGTTGTTTTACATCGGACAAAGAGTACATGTCCTTAGGTTTATATGGACCCATAATTGGTTAAAAAAAATTCCTTTCCATTAGTGAATCGAGCAGGGGGAGATGACATAACCATATAGTCTCCAAATCCAATAGGAAAATGGGAAAGCGTTTGCATAAAAAGTCCTATGTTGCTCTGCTCATTAGCATATGTTGCGTATATTGCTATAGATGTATTATAGCATTAGTCAAGCATTGGTAAGGATCCATAGTAGGCCTTAGAAAGCTCCTTGGATTTTGAGCAATCTCTATCTCCATCGAAAACGGGATGCCAACTCCTGCACCGATTCCACGTTCTATTTGCTTGCAATGAACACACTCCCTTATACATCACACCATACGATCTTTTGGTTTGGGGGACTAACGGAGTTAGGTTGACCTCTCCCATCGAGGCGAGAGGCTTCTTTCATACCTTCAATGATGACTTGACCTGCAGTCCCGGCTTCGTTCTCTACTTTGGGATCATTCGCCGTGATGAGCTTGCATTAGCCACGCTTGGGTTTCCTTCCGAGCTTTCTAATGCCTTGGTCTCATGGGCAAAATTTTCCATAACAAATTTTAGTATTTCTTGTTGTTTGCACATGAATTAGTTAGTGATTGATTAGAACTTGATATTTAATGATTGCATATCTATGATCTTGCATGAATGTTGGCTATAAATGATCGAAATCATCACAGAAATAGATAAAAGGGGAAAGGAATGGGTTATGGTACAACCTAGCACAATATCGATTTAGAATTTGTCCCGACCGGTCAATCGGTTGGGATGCCACCGATCGATCGATTGAAAGTGACGAAGAATTTGATTTTAAACGTAAAAATCTTAGACCAAAATTGAGACTTATAAGTCTCATTTTACAACAAATATTAATCGGAGGACAGGTAATTAGAATAACCCTACCTAAAAAGTTTTTAAACTCCTTTCGCCATCTACAAAAACTACAACATCAATTGGACATAAGTCATCTTAGATGACTTTGTTCGAAAGAATATTTCTAGATAAGAGAACACACTCTACTATAGTGTGTATCTTACTATAATTTTCATATGTTTTGGTATTGATTTAAGAGGAGAACCAACTCGACCTTGAAAAGTTTTTGATAAGGCCAATATTTTTCTGATGCATATTCCTCCATATTTCGAACCATATGAAATTCCTGTTGAAAAAGAAGAAAGATTGACATGGGAAAAGGAGCGAGAAATACAACAAGAAGAAGAGGAAGAAGGCGATGAAATGGAAATGGAAGAAGAGGATAATCAAGAAGAACAAGAGGAGGAAATGGATGCTTCTTTGGAAAGCTTCGACAATTCACCCCATCCTTCCAACAAAGAGATACTAAAGAACCAAAAGAAGCTTCTTAAAAACCAAAAGAAGCTTAAACATTCCTTTAGTAAAAAGTCCGCTCCCCTCTTCAACATAATAAACAAATACTTTGGGAAAATTATTCGAAAGCTTGGTGGAAATTCGTCATCATCTACATCTTTCTCGGCTTATCCAGTTATTTCTAGTCTTTATTTCTTTTTATTGTTCAAGTTTAATTCATATCATTTTTATGTATTTCACCTTTATGATATGTATCATCTTTTCATACCAATGAAAAATTATTCTTGTTGTTATATATTGTTCTTACAGTCTCTGAAATTCACTAAAATATCATGAACATTAAAAAAACTATAACAAAAACTTAACAATTGCATTTTTAGGTCTATATGTCGACATACATATATGGTATATGCCGACATATTCTAGCCGTTTGGAAAAAATTCAAATTTAAAAATAAAATAACTACCATCTATTCAAACATTCCAAATGACTTTTCACTCCTATTTTAGCCTATTTCTTCCTAAAATTACATTATTCATGTCATCCCTTTATCCCCTTCATTTTTCAAACTTTCTTCTTAAAACATGTCTTCTCCACATCGAAAATTATGTGAAAACCTTGAAGAAACACTTCAATCCTTCAAGGATATTATCTTCTTTACCTTAAGAAATCAAAGGAATTTAGAATTAAGTCAAAAGAAAATAATCAAAGAACAAGAAAAGAATTTCAATGCCCTCCGATGGTTTATTTCTTTCTTAAAAAAATGATCAAACCAACAACCAAGAATGCTCTAACAACAAGGATAATGAAGATTGAGATGCCATCAAAGCAAATCCAATCTTTAGATCCAATGGTTGGGTTGAAGTTCCAGGAAGGTCTAATTTTTCGGTTTGTTTTAAATAATAAATATGTATATTATTAATTTGTGTAAATTGATATTCTTAGGTTTGGATTTGTTTGGATTTGTTCGTTTTTGGTTTGACTGTGTGTATGGATATATAATGTGATTTGAATAAATGGATTTGATTAATGAATATAGTTTGTGTTATCTTATCAATCGTTATTATATCATATATCTAGTTCTAATTATCATCATCATATATCACAATCGTATCATATTACATCATTATATATGTTTTAATTATTTACCACCAAACATTACTGATTTTAACCTCATTTTCTATAAAAGTATTTCATTTAGGAGGTTTTTTTTTCACCCATTTTTGTTGATGACAAAGGTGGAGAAAAATATATAATATGCATATGCATATATTCAGAGGGAGTTATGTAACTCAAGGGGAGTTATATCATATTTTATATACAAGCATATTTAATGGTTGTCATCATTAAAAAAGGAAAGATTGTTAGTACCTCGGTTATTGATTTTGATGACAACAACCATATATAAACATGTAAACTATAGATACTAATGTTTTACCAAGTTATATAGTATATAGTGCAGAATATTACACAGACGTTGAATCGAAGACTGTATAGTATAAAAAAACTCAAGAGATAGACATGAAGACTCATGAATTCAAAGACCAAGATACGAAGGTATCAATATTAATTTAGTATATAAAGTCATAACATATATTGTTAAGTCCTTAATAGCAATCTTTGATCTTTATCTCCAATTTTTTAATCTTTTATATTTTTAACCAAAATAAATTTCAAAATATTTTATAAAAGTTTTTCATGTTCAAAATGTTTATAAACTATGTTCAAACTATTTTACAAAGTATCAAATTATTTTACAAAGTATAGGATTTTCGAAACAATTTAAAAGAAAATAGATTTCATTTTTTAAAGCATATGTCGACATATAGGCATAGGGTATGTCAACAACCATGCCGCCAATTGGTTTTTAAAATTTTGAAATGAAGTGTATATTCATCACAACTCTTCATGAATGAACATACATGTTCATTTACTACATAAAAGGGAGTGCAACCTAATTTTTGACAACTAATTACTTACTTTCTTTCCTCCTCTTACTCTCTTGAAAACTCCATTAAAAATATACTCTATTCTCTTCAAAATCACATAGAATCAATTCACACTTTATTGTATTAATTCAATACTGCTTTCTTACTGTTTTGGAAATATCGCTCTCTCAATTCAAAGATCAAAGCGTTGTCCAAGTAGCTATAGGATCCATTGTATCCAAAGTTCAAGAAATTATCTTTGGAAAACTATCAAATCTATTTGTATTTGCTTTGGATGTGCTTGTAACCCGTTCAAATAAAGTGGTTGTGCTTAGTAGCCCGGAAATCTAGTGGTGTGCTTGTAGCCCGGTCAAATCAAGTGAATCTACCTTGAGCTTTGAAATTCAGGAGGGTGTGTCTTATAGCATCGAAATCATGATTGTATTTGGGTTTTCCTTCTACTCGATTAAAAATTAGCATTTGAAAAGAAATATGTATAAGTAATTGTATGCGACTAGATGTAGGAGAAATCTAAACTAGTATAAAATCTGTGTTGTCATCTCTCTAACTCTCTACTTTACTTTATTGTTTTTATTTTTATCTGAGATTGCATCTATGATTGATTGTTGATATATTTCTGTATTGAAAATCTGTGGTTTAATATTAACCTTGAATGAAATTAAATTTTTCTTAACATAAGTTAGAAAACATTATTAACCCCCTCTAGTGTTTAATTAGGCTTAAGATCCATAAAATTCCGCAACCCACAGTTTAATGTGTTTAGAAGAAAATGAGGCTAAATATTGGTTTCAAATTAAATATAGTGTTTTGAAAATGTTTTAAACTAAAAATAATTTTGAAAAAAAAATATAATTCAAATTTGGGGTTTAAAGGAATTTTTAATTTACAAAACTCCTTTAATTATATTTTCAAAGTATTAAAGAGGAATTTTAGTTTATATGAATCATTTTCATAAGGAGTTTAGCGACATTGAAATTAAACGGAAATTTAAAATGATGATTTCTTTGAGATTAAATAAGAGGTTTGAAATATATTTTTTTGTAGTTAAAAGAGTGGAAAAGAATGATGATTGTATGATTTAAACCTCTTTGAAAATTAATTTTTATATATTAAATTTGAAAATCAAATTGAGGATTTTGGAGAAGTGAATTTTATAATTAAACCTTTTTGAGTTAATATTAACTTAATTGAGTGACTTATGTGTCGATTTTATATAACGATAATTTCAAATAAATAGAGTCATAATACCGAGCGGTATCGAGCATTCGGTAATATTTCTTCGATTATTCCTTTATCTCGTTATATAGAATATTATGTGATATTGAGTATAGTTTATAAGCATTGAGTAACCGAATGAAGAACACTAGGTGGTATGGGACACTTAAATTGATGTTCATTTGATTACTTATGGTAAGTAAACGTCACTTATTTGATGATGATGGAAATAAGCGGTTAGAAATGATTGAAGCGTATAGAGGTGTTGCTAACTAAAAGCAAGCAGGTTGATAGCCATTTTATAATCCTATGTCTATCGGTTGAGAGCCATTTGTGTTATTTTGTAGTTTAACCAGATTGACCAGTTAGCAGCTGATTTGATGGTCGCGCCTTTGAATCCGATGACGTTCTATGATATATTATTTGTAGTTGAGAGCTATTCACCCTTTGATGTCACAATAAGGCCATCAATCTATTTCCATATGGATATATTAGCTTAGTGGCTGCATGGCATAGACTTGCAACATGCTACAACATGTTAGATGGTTTTGCATGTCATGGTGACCGACAAGTAACTTAAAGACTACAAGAGTATTGTTGAGAGCATTTATTTGAGACTCCTAAAGTAGAGCTGAGAGCTTGTTAGTCTTATATCTGGTTCATTTTAATTATTTATATAGACATACGATATTGTGCCATCGACTCTTTAGAGACAACTATTTATGAGGCTGGGAGTTATTATTATTTGTGACTTATTATGTACAAGTCTAAGCTCGAGACCAGCTACATGCTCATCTATACTATAAGATTATCTGAGAGATAATCTTGATATTAAATTGGTTGAGACCTGCTACATGCTGGTCTATACTGTATGATTATCTAAGAGATAATCATGATATTATATAGATTGAAACCAGCTGTGTGCTCATCTACACTACATGATTATCCGAGAGATAATCTTGGTATTGAATTTATTATGTGCTCGCTATGCTAGCTCTTTGATGCATGTTTGTATTGAGTGTACATATTTGCTTACTTCATCCGGTTATGATTTATGTTAGCTTTGATGCTCGGTTATATTATTCATAAAGGGTGATGATTTACATACATGGTAATGTCACTACAAGAGAAAGGGAAATTTCCGACGGCTCGGAGCCGTCGGCGGCGGTCGCGAGCCGTCGGAAAAGCCGTGGAATACGGACCACGCATTTCGTCCACTTCCGACGGCTTCGAAGAAGGTATTGCGACCGCTGGCGACGACTTTTCCGACGACACTTCCGACGGCTATTCCGACGGCAAAGATGACAATGTGGCATGAAAATTTTCCATTATGCCATCGCAAATTTCACGCAGGAAGCCGTCGTTCGCCGTCGAAAAAAATAGTCAATTGGACGCCGGAAGCCGTCGGAAATCTGGGTAAATTTTTTTTTCAGCAGCACAGAATCGCTTCCATACTAATATATAACATAACGCATCAAAATCAATATATAAGTCAGATATATAAACTAAAATCAATATCAATATAAAACTCAAACATCATCATATCAAACGCAAACATATTCAATCAATACAAAACAAACCTTTCATCATCAGTCTCACCCATCCAACTCCAATATTTACATCCAACATCAATGTACAGTATATACATCCAACATCAAACTCCACAAATCAACCACCAAATCAACCACACAAATCAATGTCAAACACCACATGTCCATAAATTAACCTCACCATCACTCAATGTTTATATACACCAGTTTAAAAAAAACTGCAAATCGTACCTCAAGACTCATCATCGGCTCCGGAACCACGGGACGAAGGGATTGTTTCATGACACTCCACATACTCGGCCAAACGCTGGTTGAGCTGCTCCATTTGCACTGCTCGGAGGCGGTCATGCCCCTGCAGCTATACAATATGTTGTCTAAGCTCATTAATCTCCACGTTGTCTTGGGCCCTTCAGTAATCCCTTTGTGATGTGCTGATGTCCGAGCCTACAAAACAAGTCGAAATATGTTTAAGTTATTACATAACTTTTATAAAATTTAAGCAAATTTTGCAACGTAGTTAATTTTATAAATTACAAATTGGTTGCCGTAACCGTAGCGCCTGTTTCTCTAGGTCGGGTCCATAACAGAGACAAAGATCGCGTCCTCCTCGTCAGTGGTCAACTGCACCCGTCCGGAATGCTCAAGCATCTGCGCACGTGCATAAATTTTTCCTACAACACAAAATTAAATACAAATAAATATTACATGACATTATTATACTATTTTATAACTAATTAATTAAAATGATCATTATTAATAACTTATAACTTAAAATATATTAACATGTGCAGCGTACGCTCTATCATCCTCATGCCAGGCATACGACAATGATCGCTCGTCGTATGTCTGCCTAACGGCATGGGTATCCGGTATCAAATGCTTTAATAGTTTGCACCTACTACATGGATAACGAATTTCTTTGTCGTTTCCATTATTACGCAAAGTGAATTCAATAAAGACGTGTACAACATTTTGAAAATGTTCACTTATTGAGCCTCCAATTTCTCTTCTTTGTTGGTACATCCAGCTCCGATCGATAAAATAATTGATCATTTTTGCTACTTTAAAACATAAAAACGCATTAATCATTTACGTCTTGACATTTTATTTTTCAAATAAATCATACATTTAAATTTTTGCAAATATATAATGGTATTCTATTTAATTTTATTTTCAAACGGATTTACACAAATTATTATATGAATATAATTAATCTACAATTTTTAGGTTATTGTTTTACACTTTAATGGTTGGTCATCATATTTTCCATTACAAACACAGTAGTAATTATATTTTGCAAATCATTTTACTTTAAACGATTCAACAAAATTTCGACAGCACTTCCCCTTTGTTCCCTGTATCGTACACATATGTGTGTACACAGGGAACAAAAAGAAAGTGTTGTCGAAATTTTGTGAACCGTTTAAAATAAAATGATTTGCAAAATATACTTACTACTGTGTTTGTAACTTGTCCAATACAGGGACAAATCCGACAAATATTGTATCGGATGAATATAAATGTCCGAACTATGATAAAAACGAATATCCATACAACGATCATATACAATATTTGCCAACCGGGGCCAAAAACTCTCTAAAGGATTTACAAAATGTAAAGCGTATTATACAATAATTTATTTACATTCTAAAAAAATGCATACACTAATTCGTCTTTTTTGTCATCTTGAATACGCATACACCAAATTCTGAGCATCGACTCTAATTAATCCAAAGTAGCCATAATGCACATATGCACTAATTAATCAACGTATATACACCAATTAACGCACATATACACTAAACAAAAAAAAATTCTCAACATTTCAATGATAAACAATTATAATAACAACCTAATTAGCATTCAATAAGGTATATCAAACAATCAATGCGGTATTATACAATTATAACAACAAAGTAACCCTAATTTAACAAATCAAAATTAATTAGGATTTAGGAATAAAACCTGATTGGAGATTGATAAAGGGGCTAGGCTTGATGAGATTGGAGAATGAAGAAGCTGGAGATAGGCCTGTCAACGGATACTTTTGGATGCGGATAGTGACATATCCGCATCCGAAATCATTTTTCGGATTACCGCATTCGCGGATACGGACGGATATTGGATAATTACCATATCCACTAACGACCGATAAATCAAGAGATATTAATGGAAAATTTTAGTTTAACATAAACATTTTCAATCCCATTAATTATAAAAGTGTTAAAAATTAACAAATATAATGATAATAAATAGTTTTGAGCAGTTAATATACATTTAGTGCGTATAATAAAAATGTCTAACTTAATAAAGCCATAAATAAATATCTTTTCACTTTACCAAAATACACATGATTTAAACTATAATCTTGAAAATACCGGACGGATAATTTTCGGATGCGGATGTCTTCATATCCGCATCCGTTTTTTCGGATATCGGATCGGATATTTATACGCTTTTCGAATTCGGATGCGGACGGATTTCAGATTTTTCTGGTATCTACTTACTGCCCTAGCTGGAGAAGCTCGGGGAGGCACGGCGGCTGGTTGACGACGGAGAGGAGGTGGTGGTAGGGTTTTTGTTTTGATTTGGGGGAAAATGGAAATGAAGCAGCAGCTCTCGGCGAGGAGGCCTATATGCACGATAACTTTCGACGACGGCTAGCGACGACCGCCGATGGCTTAGTTGTTTCGGTTTTCGACGGATAGCGACGGCTAGTATATTTTATTTACGAAAACGCCACGCAGTTCGACAGCTGTCGCTAGCCGTCGGAAAATACCGTCGGCGGCCGTCGGAAGCCTCCGTCGCTATTTACTGTTGTTCTAGTAGTGTATGATATGATATTTATACTATGCTCTTCATAATTTTATGTATGTGAAACCATTCTACTTATTGTATACTTTGACATATTGTATCATAGATATAGTCTAACCTATTTATTATTTATATAATACTCAAGCTAATCTAAGACATTTCAGGTTCCAGAACTTACTAGCCAACATTGATGTTTTGGATTCATCCTTTGGAGGCTTAGATACATAGGCTTAGATACATAGTAGGATTATCTCTTGTGCATACAATATTTTGGTAGCCTCTTGTATGTATTGATGATGTGTTTTGGGATGTATATATGATAGACATGTTGTAGCTATTATGATGTAGTAGGTCTTTGACTTTCATTTTTTGTAGATCTACCACTGACTATGTATATTTTGGGCTAGCATATTTGACTGTTAAGACTAAGTATGTATTGTATGTATTATATGATGTTGGAATACGTATCAGTATTACTTTAAGAGAATGTTGATGTGTGATCGTCCACTATCGTCTCGTTCTTCACATTACCATTCAGTATTTTGGTAATACACTTTGATAGTATAGGTGTATTATCTAACAGTTGTACGTTTGCTCTCGTATAAAATACACATTTAAGAAAAAGTATGAAAAGAAAAGATTATCCACAAACATTTTATTAGTTTGTTCATGATTTCCTAAAATATTGGTCGCAAACATGGCCGGAAATGCATTCTAAGATGGTTCAACGTATGTCCTCGCAGTTTCTTCCTTCATTGTCAGAATTGTTAAAAATAAAAATGTGCCCGTTGAATGGTTCAGTATACATAAAGGGATAATTAGTATGGGATGGAGATATAAGAAAGAGGGTTGTCTCCAAAAAGAGTGTTTTTATATAAGAAAGAGACCATGTGCAGCGGACATATGTCCCTGGTTACCTAAGCAAAGGTGTAATCAAATATAGAATTCGGTTATGCACCTAACCATTTGATTACAATACTTTTCTGGTCACCTATCGACTGGGACATCTTGATAGCTAAATAATCATTCATGTTCTCTTTAAAATAGACAGAGAAATTAATTGTACCTGCGGTACAGTCATATACAGTCGTGTTCGAAAACTATTATCTTACTCAATCGCCTTGAATGCTTCAGTATTTTGAGCATGCAAGCTATCCTGATCCCACCACCGTTGAACTTGACGGTCATATACAAAACTTCGATACTGACTCCTATGAAATTTTGAAGTCCACCCTTTTTTAAAGTCTGCAGCACAAAACGTACAAATTTTGACCACGTAAATTTTGTTTGAATTGAACATCCACCATTAGCTATTCAAACGAAAGGGGATATATTACAAATTTGAAATTGATTAAAAACCAGATATTCAACGTTTAATCAATGATTAGGGATTAGTTATCTAAATTGCCAGGTCTATATTGTTTGGCTTTGTTATATATTAGTTGCGTCAAAAATCCTGTGGAGTCTAAGATTCAAAGTGTGATCCTAATACTGACTTCTAGGAGGTGGGATCTCTGCTCATCAGATATGTTAAGTTCTTTCTCTAATTCAGATCACAAATCACATATGGATATACTAGAAAGCAATAAATAAAGTGCTGAAAAGGTAAATAATACATGATTTTTATAGTTGTTCGATAATTTTTGACCTACATCCACTGTATATCCTTTATTATGTTTTTCAATATACAATTACTATAACATTTGCTAGATCTCTCTGTGTCGGGTACAACAATTGCAAACGGTCGACTAGGTTGACAAGGTTCTAGCTTCCCTAGATCTTGAAAGAGATCGATCTAATATCCAGTGGTTGTTGTAGGACGGTGGATTTGACCGGTTCAGATCTGTTGTGATGTTTCTGGATATTCTCTTGTTATTCGATAATGCTTCAAGTGCTTTTGGGATATGACCAGAAAGGTATATTGGCTCCATGAAAATTATCCATTTGTAAAAGTGATGTTGGGGTTATTTACAGGTGTAAATTTTATATTTGGCATGCTATGTTCAATACAATTCTATTCGGCATATTCTTTAATTGGTTAAATCTGATCTGCTAATTATGTTCGGGTCTAAACAAGTTCAGGCCTATCGGGCAATTTTCACAGCTCAGCGTATTCTGATTGGTTATTTCTATTTGATATAATTCTGTTCGGTACGTAATGGAATCATCAAGGTTGAACCAATTTTTTTAGGCAATAACTTCTTTATTTTAACTCGGAATTGAGCGAAACTTGAACCGATGGCTTCGTATTATTAAGTAGAATGCTCTTGTGCTTTTCGGTATTCCATTTGGATGAAGTAGCTAATAGCTTTTCAAGATGGGCCCAAATCAGTCACGTAGATGATCGATTTTTTTTCAACTATATCTTTCAATCTGCAACTCGAACTGGGATGCATTTTTGATCAAGGTGCATTTCCTGATCTTAAGCTTATTTTACAACTGATTGGGATCTATTCCAAGGCCGGTCCAAATTTAGTCCAAACACTTTCCCCCCAAAGTATGCTTTGCGAATACGAAGCGTACTTTTTGCGAGATCCAATGACAGTCAATTCCATAAAGCTTACGTTCAACCATTCATCTAACTTGTAAATCAAGGGATCTTTCTGACCATAAGGGTAAAGAACATTCCTTCTTGCATAGTCATAAATCATTTTCTCCCACAACGACGAGTATAACATATTCGAGTGATAACGTGCCATTATGCCCTAAGAATTTCTATCAAATATTAATCAAAATTTATTCATAAAAGTAAGTCATATATTTGTGTTATAATCCGTTGATCCATGAGGTTACTTAGTCTATGGAGTATCATACTACATGTTTAAATTAAGTCGACCTTGTCTCTAGGACATTTTTGGAAAATTACACTCGGTTATCTTTAACGAAACCATGTCCTATCTTTTGGATTGGTTAGAATTTTACTCCACTATCCCTAGAGGAGTCAAACCTTGTCCCTTAAGCTAATCAACTTGATACTTCGCTATCTTTGATGAAGTTATACCTTGTCTTTAAGATAAAGCAACATTATACACAATTTTCACTAACGGCGTTAAAATCTATCTCCGATGCTAGGAATTTGTACTTTGTTATCTCTGACGAAGTTAAGTTGGTTTATACTCAACTATCTTTGGTATAAATTTGGATGAGTTTATACTCCGCCATCTCTGGCTGAATTAAATGAGTTATACTCCATTATCTTCGGCAGAGTTGAATAAGTTTATACCCCGCTGTCTTTCGCATAGTTGAATGAGATTATGTCATGTTGTCTCTAGTAGAGTTGTAGAACAACCGATAGGTCATCTCAAGCATTTCGAGGTGAGATTAACAGTTTCTAGGTCAAAATGTATCCAACAAGTCAAGTCATTCACTCATCAACAAAAGGGACTTGCATCTTTAATATTGGGAGGCACTCGATGAACCCATCCCGTCATTTGTCTAATAGAGAGGACTCATGCCTATGTTTCACAATTTGCATGGACACCTATCTCTGGATGTGTAACAACCCAATATTGAGAAGTATTAATTAAATATAATGATGAATATTTGATTAATTAAGTGGGTTTTAAATGCTAAATTGAGAATGGGTTAGGATTGAAATTAAAATGTTGGAGAATTATGATGATTTGAAAATATAGAATTTATTTAGGATTTTAACAACAAAGTATTTTTGTGAAGTTGGGAATTTTAATAATTAAATAATTATTGTTGAGAATTGAGGAAAAAATAAGTTAAGTGGTGGTATTTAATTATATTAATAGAAATTATTTGTTAAACTAATTATTAAATGAATTATTTTAGTATTAAATATTTTTCAAAATGTTAAATTATTACTAATAGTACTTTTGATATTTTTGAAGTAATATCAACATTTTGAATCTAGTAATTATTTTAAAATACATAAAATGGGATAATAATTTTATTAAATTAAATAATGATAAATAAAAGTGTATTGGAATTTATTATGGAAAAAAATGGATTGTTATTTAATAATTGAGGTTAATAAAAAAAATTTACTTTAATGGATCTATTATTGTAATTAGAGTAATTTATCTAAAATAGGATTATGGGGAAATGATTTTTACGAGAGTACACAATGTTGGGGAAACACTATTATTAAGTGAATATGATCTTTGATTCAGATATGGAGATATTTTGATAAGATGAAATGATTATTCAGTGGAATATGATGAAGAAATAAAGTGAAATTATATTTTTTTAAGCCCAAATAGAGGCTCAAACCATTGAGTGAAGGTGTAGCTTATTTGGCTCATAAGAATACCAGAGCCTTCCAAAATGTCTTCAAATATTACATTATGCAGCTTCCTTCAATCTCCTATAGCTCATTTATCTTCTTCTAGAAAAAATAAAACAAACATTATCTTCTCCTTTTAAATTCAAAATAAAATAGAATTAAAATCCCATAAATCTCCAAATTAAAATATAAGCTTCTAAACATGATTCTGCATTTTAGGAGTCTTCAAACTCAAGTTTTTATCAAGTTTGGAGTTCGGTGGAAACTGACCGTAAGTGATAAAGGAGAATTTTGAGAAGCAGTAAAGTGCATTCGATAAAGATTTGGGTTGCTATTGCCAAGGTGAGTAATTCGTTTCTCATATCTAAGTCCAATGGATGAATGCATTATTTTTTTGAACTGAGAAGATTTATGTGTGCCATGGCAATGTTACCATATGCTTGAATATTGTATGAACCCATCATTGTACCATCGTTATGCATCCTGGTTTGGTTGCTTGGAAATAGTTGATTATTTGCTTTAATTATAATAAAGTTAAGTAGTAGTACGTGGAAGAAGAATGAGGAGGAAACGAGCTCGACATAGTTCATGGTTGTAGCTCGGCCTAGGGCTTCACTGTTTAGGCTGACACAACTGGTCAACAGCCCCTTACTTGGGGTGATGATCGATGGTCAATAGCCTGGAGTAGTGAAGCTCCAAGTAGAGACCATTAATTAAAAATGTTTTTATAAACTGAATTAAAATTCATATTTTAAAAATAAAATTTGATGCATTATAAATATGAAATTATTTTGAAGAAAAAGTTTTGTTTAAATTGAATATTAATTATTATATTAAAGATACTGATTTATTAAATAAATATTTATTTTTAGCCTTAAATAATCATTTAAAATTCTATTTGAATCTAAAAATATGAAATGATTTCTAATTAATATTAGATGGTTTTTAAAGTGTATTATATGATTTTTAAGTATAAGAAAGATATTTCAAAAATATATTCTATGGTTGAGATAAAAGAAATTGATTTTTGAGTTTATAAATTCATTTAAAATTCATATTTAATTACAGTATATTATAATTTGACTTATATAAATAATATGTGATTATAAAAGGAGATTTATATGAGTCTAATGTATAAAAGAGAAAGAGAGATGTATTTTAAGGTATATCCTTCTTTTTGATTTTTGAATAAATGGGAAGGTTATATTTTAATATTATATAAAACAAGAGCTTTGAAATAAATAATTACAATTTTCTTATAAATAATATCTCTTTTATAAATAAATTAAATGCTTATGTGTATATTTCTATGTTACAAGGATATTAAATGAACGAGGTTATAATAACGATTGGTCTGAGTCTTTCCTTAATATTTCTCTAGTCATTCATTGGACTTGTTACATAGAATATTATCATACAGAGCAAGTGTAGTTTATGAGCATTGAGTAAACGAGTGAATAACACAAGGTGGTATGGGACACCTGTGATGATATTTGTTTGATTACTTACTATAAGTAGATGTCACTCTTATGGGAATGAGTTATATGGGATATTTATATATCGGTGATGTATGCTGAGAGCAAGTAAGTTGAAAGTCGTAATTGTGTCTATTTATCATGTGTGTGTATACTCCTATTATTTGGCGAGGAGTAAACCAGATTAGGCTAATATCTATCCTAGTGGCCTGATTGCAAGGTCGCTCCCCAAATCCATGACACGCCCTTGTGATGTGTATGGTTGAGAGCCACTACCCCCATGTTGCATAAGCAGGTAGTCTATTACCATACGGGTACTTATAGAACCGTGACCATTGCATAGAGTAGACTTGCACCTGATAGATGTTGGGTCACGATGGTCGTTAAGGCAACCAAAGACAATAGGAGTAGCACAAAAAGCACGCGAGGAAGACTCCTAGAGCAGGCTGAGACCTATCGGTCTACATTTGGTTATTAATGAGATGCTATAGACACATACTTATACACTTTATCAGATTATTCAGTATGCGGGTGAGAGTCGATGTATTATCTAGTATGATTGATGCCAAATTAGTTAGTGATAAGGCTAAGGGCCCACACTATTCCTTATAGGACTGAGAGTCCAGAAGATTCCCATGTAATTGAGAGTCGATTGGATAATTGAAGGGTTGGGTGCCTATATGATTGTTATTAAAGCTAAGAGCCAAGATGATTAACTATAAGGCTGATAATCTAAATGATTGGTTACCCATTGTGGATTACTTGAGTTTGTATCCATAAAGTGGTGGGACCCATGCACACCTATTATACAACTATCAAAGATAGCTGTGAATGCTGATATTATACGATTATCAAGGATAGCTATGAATGCTGAGAGCATGAAGTTAGACCCCATACTTATCTTTTATATGGTTATTTGAGAGATAACTTTGGGTGCCGAGTGCATGCCTTCTTTGTGTTGATGTATATTGGTACGGGTGTTTGCTTCTTATGTTTTATATTTGTTGAGTATGGCGGACCTTAGGTACGTCTACTGTTAACGCTAAAAAGTGAACGCTAACACCCGGTGTGTGTAGTAAAATTGTGAAAGCACCACCCGTGTGACGGGAACAGAAATTAAGCAGTAAAATAGCAGAAAAGCAGTAAAAGACAGCAGTTTATAGTGGTTCGGCTTGGGATCGAGCCTACGTCCACTTTGAATCTCTTTATTACTGAATCCGGTTACAAATCGATACAATTCACTTATGAAAACAATATAGTTTGATCACAAAGACAATCTCGACTACTAGCTCAAACTTCAATGATGAAACTCGATGAATCCGTGTTGGATGTAGAGAATTCCTCTCGAAGCTTGTTGTAGTGTCTCGAATGTTTGAAGATCTTCAGTTGTTGAATGAGTGGAGAGTTCGGCAGAGTAACGACGCTTGAAGAAATGATCGGCCAAAAATCCCCTTCATGTTGAAAGTGGTGGTCTATTTATAGAAAAATCTGGACAGGAGTTTCTACCAAGTCATGAGTCGGGGCCGACTTAAGATAAGTCAAGACTCGTGGTTGACTTAAGGTATCTCGTGGGCATCTTACCGAGTTCAGCTTGTGGCTTGGTAGATGACAAGTCCTAAGTCGTGGCCGACTTATAATAAGTCGTAAGTCGTGGCCGACTTATCAAATAAAAGTGGTATAGGCGCAGGCATCGGATTTTAACTCGATAACTTTTATGTCGTGGACGACTTAAGCTAAGTCGTGGGTCGCTGATAGCCTTAAGTCGTGAGTCTTCTTAATTCCTTAGGTCAGTACTTCCCTTAAGTCGTAGCATCTCTTAAGCCGTTTGGACCTTAAATCGTGGGCTTTCTTAACTCGCTGAGTCGTAAGCTTTCTTAACTCGCTGAGTCGTAAGCTTTCTTAGGTCATCCATCCCTTGAGTCGTTAAGTCGTGGATTGCCCTGAGTCGTTAACTCGCTGAGTCATTAAGTCATCTAGGTTTTGAGTCGTAGATGTCCTTAGGACGTAAGTCGTCCACCTCCTTATGCCGTAGACACCTTTAGGTCGACCAACCCTTAGCCCGTTAAGTCGTGGAACCCTTCCAAGCTGCTAAGTCGTTCAATCCCTAAGTCGTTAAAGAGTCCAGTTTCTTAACTCGTTAAGTCGCATGGCTTTCTTGAGTCGTGCAGTATTAAGTCGTAGGAAATTGAAGGTTAACATTTTCCCCTCGAAGTGCACGCCTAAGTCGTAGCTCGTGTGCTTCGACTCATCTTAACCCATATGTGCCGATTCGAGTTCCACTATTCTGGGATATAAAAAGGCTTGAGTCATTCCCCTTACTTCCTTCTTCTCATTGCTTATCTCCTGAGTCGTATCTGCCATTAACGTTCTTCTGAGCTTCCTCAAGGCAATTTTTCCTTTCTTTAACAATCAAACAATCACCGATCCCCGATTCTTCATTACGTAAGTGCTCCTGTTTCCTCCTCGATCCCTGATTATTATTAATTCGTGAATTCCTCTCCTTGTTCTTAATCCATCCCCTTATGCGATACTTCGTTGCAAACCTTGCTACATCGATAGTCCGCGAGCTCGATTTTGTTCGATTTAGCTTGGAATGATTGGGGCGATGAAGGCGATGGGTTATGGTGTTTTAGATTCAACCGATTAGAATGGCAGGGCTTCGGATTTTTAGCGATCTCAGATTGGTTCTTCCTGACGATTTCATAATGTAGAAAAAACGAAGGCTTTTATTAGTGGAGAGGTTAATGGGTTAGCGGGTGATGAGGCTAACGGGTTAGGAGTTAAGGAGAAAAGTCTATGAACTTTCTCGACATAAGCCTTTACCGACTTATCTATTTACGACATAGGTCTTGAGTCGTGGCTGAGTTAAGACTTAGGAAATTCACACCACTTTGACCTGAAGCCTCTTTCCTTCTTTCTACGCCGTACGACTTGAAGAATAATGACTCATAGAACAAATGTCTTAACATATTGATGACTTAATTTGACTCGTGTACACTTACTAAGTCGCAGACGACCTATCACTTGTTTAAACCATGACAGCATAAGCCTTAGGTCGCCGCCAAATCAGTACTTGTATGCTAAATTCGATCTCACATTTTAAAGCACAATCTTGACTTAAGTGCTTAATCTTGAATTACTGAAACAAACTCTTAAGTTGTTGGTGAGTTAACACTTAAGTCGTTGGTGACTTAGCATTAAGCTTTGCATGAACTTTGAACTGTTGAGCATTGAATTGTTGAACTTTGAATTGTTGCATTCTTCCACAAATTATCCTAACTTGCAAATTATCAACCTGCTTAATACAACATTTACAGAGAATTGGGACGAATATACTGTCACTGACTGCCCACATCTAATGACAGATTAGTTAATAACAGATAATCAACTCAAATAGACTGTGTGAACGAAGCGCTTTAAATTAGCAAATTTAAGCAGAGCATTAAAGCAACATTGGAATAGTCAACTGAAAATGACCAGTTTGCATTAATACTGTACTTAAACTCCAAATTAACAAGACCTGAAATTTGATAATCGACCAATTACCGACTAGCTTAATTCCAGTTGTATTTACTTGTTATCTTTACTAGTTTTGCACAACACTTCACACTATTTAGGAAACGTGCACCTTCATATTTGAATACCCAGTTGCTTGTGTAGAATGACTTCTCAGCAAGGAGATATAACAGTCCAGACTGGAGAGTCCATTCTTATTCCAGCTCCTTTGGTCAATCCTCCAGAAAGAGCCTCTACCACTCTATCATACAGAGTTTTTCGGCAATTGTGCACCCATTTTGGCATTGCTGAAGCCGACGCCATTCTTCTTGAGAAAAATAGCACTGCTGATGTGGCACCTCCTTGCTTTGTAGCGGTTAATCGACAAATGTGCCTAAGCGGGGCCATTCCTCCTTTCAACAACTTTCTTCAACATCTTCTTCGTCAATTGGCAATCTCCCCATTCCAACTACACCCCAATAGCTATGCCGTTTTAATGGGGCTGTGTGTATTATTCAGTAGAACGCTTGACCGTCTCCCTAGTGTTGACGAGATCTATTACTTATGCTCTTTTATTAGAACTAAAGATCATCCTTCGATCATTGTTGTGAGAAGAGCCAGAAATCGTAAATTAATTATCGGCCTTCCTGACAGTGCCCATGGGTTCTTAACTCAATATTTTTACGTTCGCTGTCCCCCTGGGTTTTATGCCATGTGGAGGGAAGGAAGTAAGATTGTCTATCTTTTCTTATTCTATTCTCTGAGTTCTGTGAAGTCCAAATCACCAAGTGTTAACTTTGCTTTCTCATTTCAGCGCTCCCCTCTCCTTCTAGAGATACCAGTCACAAGCAAACTCTAGAGAGGCTCATGGCTGTACCAGTTGAAGAGCGGGACACAAATTTTTTGTTGAAAGACGAATTTCTTCACCAGTTTGGGCTTCTTCATCCCTCTCGCTCCACTTAGCCTCGCGAAGTTCCAAGTTCTCCTACAGAGGCACCAAATGTCCCACTTTCTATTGAGGAATCCATACTGAAGGAGTCTGCTACTGAAACTCCACTGGTAAAATGCCCCACACTTACCGATGTCGTGGGACCGTCCAACAAACCGGCACTTGCTCCAATTATTGAAGAGGAAGAAAATCCTCGAATTTCTGAAAAAGCAGCCGATGTGGAAGTTGAAAAGGAGAGTTCTGCTGGATGTCATGGTGATGACACCTTTGATGACTTGAGTGATATAATGATAACTTCTCGAGAGCTCTTTAAAGACGACGTTCAAAAAACAGCTTCTCCTGTTGTTGAAGCGACTTCCTCTTTGAAACAAGCTTTAACACCTTCCACACCAGTCGTTTCCGTTTCCACATTAAAGCGTGGTTTGTAGTTTGACGCGCGTAGTGTAGTTTGCACGCCGCACACACTTAGGATTTTTCGGTACTTACGCACTTATCCTTTTTTCCTGGAGATTTCTAAACTTCATTTCTTTTCCATTTTTCAGATTCTCCGATGGGGCGCACCGGCTCATACTACGACAAGTTTCAGCACTATGGAGGTCGCGGAGCTTATGACTTTAGGAAATACCTTGATACCCCAAGGGAAACGGACGAAGAAAGAGCTATTAGGAAAGCTCGAGAAAGGCGGGACTATGAACGTCAGCATGGGAGGAGGGATGAACGGTACGAATCTTCTTACAGAGGCGACGACTCTCACAAGCGAAAGTCTTATGACGATAAGGGGAAGACTCATATCGTTGACGAATCAAGCAAGCGGTCCAAGCTTAGTGACGCATCTGCAATTTCTGAGAAGACCGATGCTCCCATCTCTCCTAATGTTCCATCCGGCTCTCCTGCTTTAAAGAAATCTGACATCCAGTCAATCATCAGCAGGCCTCAGTATCAGGTCAAAGACGCCCCTCCTATTCTTCAAAGCCGATTTCCGAATTGGTGCTTGAAAGGGGTGCGTTTTGACCTTGATTTGGTTCCGATCGATAAATCGGATATGTTGCGTAGCCTAGATGCCGTCAAACTTAATATTGAAAGGGTGTCCGGATGGCAAAAGCTTGTCGATGAGCTGCAAAGTGTCAACCGTGCGAATCTTGAAGCAATGCTGACCATGGAAAATGACAAGACGGAATGGGACAAAATCTACAAACAGCATGATGTCGAGATGACGAGCATTGCTGATGATAATGCGAGACTTGAGTCCGAGGTTAAAAAACTCAAGGAAGATCTTGCCGCTTCTTTCGCTTCGCAATCTCAGAAAGAAGAAGTGTTTCAAAAACAAGTGCGGGATGCGCACGCTGCTCAAAGGGATGCTGAAATGAAATTTGCGGCTGAGCAGTTCGTTGTTGAAGAATATCACAAAAATAACGCTCAGTTGCGGGAAACAGTTGACTCCCAGAACGTGGAAATTGAATTGCTAAAGTCTCGACTTGCTAAAGCTGAGAAAGAGCATGATGAGGCTGTTGCTGGTCGAGTTGTAGCCGTTGCTGAAAAAGAAGCGGCTGAGCAATCACATGAAGCAACGAAAGCTAACGTCAGCTCTACCTTATTCGACTTTTATTTGCACAGTGTTCTGGGTCATGGAAGTCTCTCTTTCCTGGGTCCTGAATACGAGATTACTCTGGCTGAGGTGTGGGAGGCCGCAGTTGATATGTTAGGCGGCGCCGGCTATGATGAGGCAGAGCTTGAGGCACGTTATCTGGACGACGAAACTCGTTCCGCTCTTGCTAAGGGGAAGGAACAACTTGCTAAAGCGCGAGCTGAACCGGTGGGAGAAGAATATCCAAAGGAGAAAGCTCCTTTAACTGCCCCCGTTCATGCTTCGACTTCGGCCGATGTTAACATCATGGGCTCCAGTTCCCATTCTTCGCCTCCAGCTAAGGTTGCCAAAGAAACTGCGACCACTCCCACTGAGGATGAAGCTCCGGATGATACTGAGGCCGAGAAATTCGAGATTGATCTCGTCAAACCGACTCCTCCAGGTAACTTCAAATCAGATCTGGCTCAAGTGGATTATCCATTTGATACAATTGACCTGGATGAATTTCTCTCTTATTACTTAAGTTCTGGTGATCCGATATCTTCCCTTTTCTCGGAGAATATTAATTTTGACTTCTTTTCTTCTGTAGCGGAAGCACCGAGCACTGTGCACTCTTCCCCTCTTCTAGCTATTCTTCCTCCATCTCTTCAAGTCACTCCTGCTTCTCAACCAGGGTCGCAGGAAGAACAGATAGAAGCTCTCCGAGGCTTGGAGGATCCACTTGCTTCTCAAGAACAAAAAGCGGAAGGGACGGAGGACAGTGAAAAGACTCCGGAGCAGTCATTTGATGATAATACAAAACTTTCCAAGCTGCTGACTCCGGGAAGTGAATCTTCTTCAAAGAGAAGAGGAAAGCGTGCACTAAAGAAGAAAAAGAGAAGTGCTTCAGCTGGGGAAGACAAAATAGAAGAAGACCCAACCACTCCTCCTTCTCCATCCCGCCCACGCCGGATTCCGAAATTAACTATCAGGCCAGGCAAAGGCTCCAAAGGTAGCGGGGAGAAGGAATGACAAGCTGGATTTTATACTTCTTATTTTGCTTTTTGCATGCATCGACCGGAGATTGTGCGGGTACCGGTCCCCGCTTCTTTTTGTAATCTGCACAATGTAACAAGTTTTCATAGTATTGAATAAAATAGCTATTTTACTTGTACAAATTCTTGTGTATGTGAGAATGCATTTGTTTGTCATTTTTAGTGTAGAATAAACGATTCTTTTTACTTGTACAAACTTTCTTGTCTGTGTTTGAGAATGCATTTATTCCATATCTACTCTTCGTGATATTGCAATGAACTTGCGGTATGTTGCTTGCACATTACTTTTATTAATGTAACTGAATTGTATAGTGTTGCCCCCATACCACAAGTGCATTGCAACATTTCTAGCTTTTACAAGACTGATAGTCCTATTTCAGAGAATAACTATTCCGCTTTTAAGGGAAGAATCATTATGCTATTAATAGATTATATCTCATTTTTGGAGAAATTTTCACTTTCTCTTTCTTCCTTGAAGAACACTTCAACTTTCAGAGACGATCACTCTTATTTGTTAAAAAGTGGATTTCTCTACACAGTGAAACGAGCTTCTGAAGAAGGTTTTGATTTTGTGCCCCAGAAAAGGGCCTATTTTTGGTACTTCGAGCACGGTGAAGTATGCCTCCGAAGAGGTCTTTTTGTAGCATTTCAACTTTTTTTAAGGAGGAACTTTTTCGAGATGAATAAGTTAACCTTCCTTTGAGAGTTAAAATGTGCTTCCGGAGAAGGCTTTTTTGTTTGAGTATTCTATTTTGGGACATGCCTCCAGAGAGGGCTCCTCTTAAAGAGTTGTGCCTCCGAAGAGGGCTTGTGCCTCCGAAGAGGGCTTGTGGTGCCTCGGGAGAGGGCTTTTGCCTCCGTAGAGGGCGTGTGCCTCCGAAGAGGGCTTGTGGTGCCTCGGGAGAGGGCTTTCACCTCCGTAGAGGGCGTGTGCCTCCGAAGAGGGCTTGTGCCTCTGAAGAGGGCTTTGTGATTGCCTGGAAGTTACTTTCTCATGGTTGGATGGATCCACGGGGCGGACGCAAGTTGTTTGATTGGATGTTCGTTTGCACAAACAATCGCAATCAATTAACAAGGGCCCTGCTCCTTCAGCTTGGGAAGGTGCCCCTCCGGTGGTTCCACCAATCTTTTTTGATTGAGAGAAGCACTTTCATTTTTTGGCGTGCCTCGTTAGAGGGCTTTGTTGACCTTTGGGAAGGAGCATTGGTTGGTTGGTGTGCCAGGAAGGTTGCGACTCAGGGGCGAGTAGATCCACGGGATGGACGCAAGCTGCCTGATCGGATGCATCACGATCAGTTAGCAAGGGCCCTGTTCCTTCTGCTTGGGAAGGTGTCCTTTTGGTGGTTCTACCGGCCCTTTTATTGAGAGGCATACTTCCTTTTGGCTGCTTCTGTGTTTGCTTGGCCATGTTCTCTCATCATCTGCTCATTAGCGATCTTTTATTATCATTTTCAAGCGCATCTTCTTTCCTTTTGCAAGTAAATTGCCTTATCCGAAGAAGTGGACTTCAATGTTGAATAACTTCACGGGACAAACGCGAATTACCTAGTTGGATGTCTTGTTTATATCGACAATCACAACCAGTTAACGAGGGCTTGCCACAGTGGAGTCGCCAACTTTTTATGTGAAGTTCTTCTTGCATAGGATTTGAATTTGGAATTTTTGTCGCTTGGTATTTGCTTAGTAGGTGATTTATAAAGGTCGCTTGGCTTTGTGACGAGCAAGCCTTGTTTTAATGTCCTGCAATTTTGAATCGACATTTTAGCAATACATTTAAAGTATTTACATATCGAAATGAAACATGCATGATGAAATAGTAAAGAACACAAGATTTATAGTGGTTCGGCCAAGAATCGGGCCTACATCCACTTTATAGCTTTCATTCATTTACACTGATTTACAATGTCTTTCAATACAACTGATACATTCATCACTATTTTACAATTTTGAGCAAAGCTTTTTTCAAGTAAAATAAGGACGTAAGTGGTTGCTGTTCCAGGCTCTTGGAATTGGATCTCCTTCGACAGTTACGAGTTTGAAAGTGCCATCAAGAAGTTTATTGCCTATGACATATGGCCCTTCCCAGTTTGGCCCAAACACACCAGTTGCTATCATGATCCTTTTCAAAACTAAGTCTCCGACCTCAAAGCTGCGTTGGCGAACTTTAGAGTTGAAGTGCCTGGCTATCCTTTGCTGATAAGCTGAAACTCTGAGCCTAGCTTCTTCTCTTTTTTCATCAAGAAAATCAAGTGCTTCAAGTTGCAACTTTTCGTTTTCAGCTTCATTGAAATGAATTTTCCTGTGTGAAGGAACTTCTACTTCTACTGGAATCATTGCTTCTGATCCGTATGCCAGTGAAAATGGAGTGTGCCCAGTTGCAGTTTTGTGAGTAGTTCTGTATGCCCATAGTGCTAATGGAAGCTTATCAACCCAACCACCTTTTTCTTTTTCGAGTTGCTTTTTGATGGTTGACTTGATGATTTTGTTTACTGCTTCCACTTGCCCATTTGCCTGCGGATGAGCCACTGCTGAGAAGCTCTTTCGAATTTTGAACCGTTTGCAAAAGTCTTGGAATTTTTCACTTTCAAACTGAGTGTCGTTGTCTGTGATTATTTTCTGCGGCACACCATACCTGCAAATGATATTTTTAGTTACGAAATTTATCATCTTTTTCGAGGTAATGGTGGCCAAAGGTTCTGCTTTAGCCCACTTAGTGAAGTAATCAACGGCAACAATAGCATATTTGATTCCAGATTTAGCGATCGGTAAAGGTCCAATCAAGTCTATTCCCCAAATGGCGAACGGCCATGGGCTGACCATTTGTGTGAGTTCGGTGGAAGGCGCTTTTGGGATTTTTGCAAATCTTTGGCATTTGTCGCACTTTCTGGAGTAAATAGCAGCGTCTTGATTAATATCCGGCCAGAAATACCCATATCGGAAAACTTTCTTGGCTAGAGTTTGACCGGCTGAATGATCTCCACATTCTCCTCCGTGTATCTCAGCTAGAATTGTCTTGGCTTCTTCCTTAGTTACACATCGGAGCAGTGGAATTGAAAATCCCCGTCTGTATAATCGGCCATCTTGAATTATATATCTTGATGCTTTCCTAGATAGTTTTCGGCGTTCTTTAGAACTTTCTGGCAGGGAACCATTGAGTAGGTATTCTTTGATTGGAGTGATCCATGATTCATGCTCTTAAGACGCAGCCATAATCCAATCAACATCCATTTCATCAATGCTTGGAGCTGACAGAACTTCTACAGGAACTAATCCCAGTAATTGAGATTCTCCAGAACTTGAGTACTTTGCAAGAGAATCCGCTTTCATGTTTTCTACCCGAGGAATATGACTTATCGTATAATGATCGAAATCTTCGAGAAGTTCACACGCCTTTGACAAGTATGCGGGCAGATTTCCACCTTTAGCTTGAAACTCTTTCTTCACCTGGCAAACAATAAGTTGAGAATCACTGAAGATCTGTAACACTTTGATGTTTAGTTCCTTGGCAATTTTCAAGCCAGCAATAAGAGCCTCATACTCCGCTTCATTGTTTGTTGAAGGAAATTCCAGTCTTAATGCATAACACAACGATCGTCCTTCGGGAGTTTCGAGCACAACCCCTGCCCCAGAACAGTAATCATTTCTCGATCCGTCAACATACAACTTCCACTGGATTGGAATGCCATCAGTTATTTCATTCTCACTATCACCTTTGTCAGTGGATTCTGCGATGAAATCTGCTAAAGCTTGTCCGTTGATTGCTCTCCGGGGATGGTAAGTGATATCATATTGGCTGAGTTCAATGTTCCATTTCAAAAGACGGCCCGAAGTTTCAGGACGAAACAGGACTTTCTTTAGAGGTTGATCGGTAAAGACCTTGATAGGATGAGCTTGAAAGTATGGCCTCAACTTCCTAGAAGCAATTAACAAACAATAGGCGAGCTTTTCTATCTTCGAATAGTTCATCTCTGCCCCAGTGAACCGTTTGATAATGTAATAGACTGGACGTTGTATTTTCATATCTTCCCGTACAAGTGCTGCATTGAGGGTGTGAGATGAAATTGCTAAATAAATGAAAAGGTCTTCACCATCAGTAGGCTTGGAAAGAACCGGAGGTGTTTCCATATGACGAATTAGTTCATCGAAAGCATTCTGGCATTCGGGAGTCCATTCAAAAATTTTCTTTCCTTTCTTTAGAGCGTCAAAGAAAGGAATGCATTTGTCTGTGGCCTTGGAAATGAAACGACTTAGAGCAGCGACTTTTCCATTAAGACTTTGCATTTCTTTCTTTGTTTTAGGGGCTTTGACCTCCCTTAGAGCTGTGATTTGAGTAGGATTGGCTTCAATGCCCCTGGCGCTCACAATGAAACCTAAGAATTTCCCAGATTCTACTCCGAACGAACATTTCAATGGATTGAGCTTCATTCCATACTTTCGAAGAACTGCAAACATTTCCTCCAAGTGACCCATGTGGTCTACAGCTTTCTTTGACTTTACCAGCATATCGTCAACATAAACTTCCATGGTTCTACCAATCTGAGGTTTGAACATCGCATTGACGAGCCTTTGGTAGGTTGCCCCAGCATTCTTCAATCCGAAAGGCATAACTTTATAGTAGTAGAGACCCACATCTGTGATGAAGCTTGTGTCTTCCTGATCCGGCTCATGCATCATTATCTGATTGTACCCGGAGTAAGCGTCCATAAATGATAACAACTCATGCCCCGCTGTTCCATCTACCAACTGATCGATTCTGGGCAGCGGGAAGCAATCTTTGGGGCAAGCTTTGTTTAGATCCGAAAAATCGATGCAGACTCTCCACTTCCCATTTGCCTTCTTAACCAGTACCGGATTTGAAACCCAATTTGGATAAGTGGAGTTTCTGATGAAGCCGTTTTCCATGAGTCGATCGACTTCTTCCTTTAGTGCTGTTGACCTTTCTCGGCCTTGAGTTCTTCTTTTCTGTTTCACTGGCATGAATTTTGGATCAATGTTCAGAGTATGTACAGCAATTTCCGGGGAGATCCCACACATATAAGCATGACATCAAGCGAACACATCCAAATTGGCTTTTAAGAATGATATCAGCGTGTTTTGAACTGCTATGCTTAGCTGTGAACCCACATTGAGTACTTTGTTTGGGTCTTTCGAATCAACAGATATTGGTACTGTTACTTCCACGGGTACCACTCTATTCTCCCCTGTACTGGCTTTCCTGGGATCCATTTCTTTCCTTGCATTGATGTGTTCGCCAGTACAGGGGCCATTCCGTAGTTGCTACAGGGTTGGTTCCTTGATGCGGAGCGGAGCTGCCGCATCTTTCCCCATTTCTCTTTTCCTGGCCTCTCGGAGCTCTACAAGATAACATTCTCGCCCCGCGTTCTGATCTCCCTTAATGACAGCAACCCCATTGTCAGTGGGAAATTTCATTGTTAAACACCATGGAGCGAGGACGGCCTTGAAAGCAGCAAGAGTAGGCCGACCCAAGAAAGCATTATAGGCGGAGAATCCATCAACAATTACAAAAGTTTGCTTCCGAAACAACTTCTTATGTCCTTCGCCCATTTCAACAAACAAGTCCACTGTTCCAATTGGCTATTTCAGCTCTCCTGTAAATCCAGCAATCTTGTGTGAGGAAGCTTGTACGTCTGCCATTGGAATTCTCATTTGGTCAAATGTCTTTTTAAAGAGTATGTTGCACGATGCGCCACTATCAACCAGCACTCTTCTGACAATAGCCGGCCCAATACCGACGGAGACAACTAAAGGGTCCTCAGTAGGAGCTTCCACATCAATAGAATCCCTGGTTCTGAACATAATATCATCATGAAAAGTCTTCTGCTGCTTCAGAGGTGCAGCATCTTCCAAGACTAAGACACTTTCCTCAGCTGGGGCATACTTCAAAGCTCTAGCATATCTTTCCATCTCACCCCAACTCCTGCCAGCCGGATGAGGTCCTCCTGTGATCACATTGATAACAGGTCTTTCCTTTTCAGCAGGCCTCTCTCCTGAACCAGATGAATGAGCTGGGGGTAGTTGCCCCTGGTTAGATGAAGACGGGTCTTTTCTATTCCTCTTAACGTACTGCTGCAACTTATTCTCTCTTAACAACTCTTCAATCAGGCTTTTCAAGTGGCGGCACTCGTTGGTATCATGGCCTGGTTGGTTATGAAACTTGCAAAATCTTCCGCTTTGAACAGCATTTTTACCAACTTTTACTGCCGGTGGTTTTGGAAATTCAACAGCATCCTTAGTGGCGATGAAAATATTCTCCGGTGTATCAGTCAGGGGGGTAAAATCCGAAGGTTTGAGGAAGCGGGGCTTTTTGAGATCTTTCTGCTTCTTTCCACCATTGCTTTCCCTTTTCTGATTTGTGGAATCCTTCTTGTTCTGAACTGTAGCATTATTTTCCACCACTGTTGTCACAACTTTAGCTGACACGGAGAGATTCTCTAGGCGCATGAACTCATCAGCCTTTTTGTAGAATTTTTCGAGCGAATTTGGTTCCTTCATTTTTAACCATTTCCCAAACTCGCTTGACTTGTCAATAGCCCGCATTAAGTAGGTCAAGATCATTCGCGGTTCCGCGTTATCAACTTCTGCTAGGGCTAAATTAAAGCGATTCAGAAAGGATTTGATGGGCTCTCCAGGATTCTGTTCTAGACTTGAGAGAGACATTATATCCTTTGCTCTTGAAATGTACAATCTGAATTGTTCCTTCAACTTTCGGGTCAGATCAGAAAACTGGTCAATAAATCGCACAGGAAGCTTGGTAAACCAAAGTAACGCCACTCCTTCCAAGTATACCGGGAAATATCGGCATTTGATCTCATCAAATGCTCTGGCGCCAGTCATGTGCCAATCATATTTGTATAAGAACTGATTTGAATCACTTGTTCCTCGATAAGAAGGAATGGTAGGAGGAACGAACTTTCTGGGAAACTCAGCTTTTAGGATTCTTTCAGTAAATGGAGTCTTACTCGGAGCGAATCCCCAATCATTCTCATCTTCGTTTCTCTGCATGATTTCCTTCATTATTTGCCGAACCATGCTAGAGAGACATTCCTCATTGTTTAGAGACTTCACGGAATAGACTTCGGCCACTTTCTCGGAGGTTTGCCCAGGTAAATGCTCACGGAGAACTGGTGACGGCCTGGATCCTTCAGCCTGGAGGGGTGCCCCTTCGCCAGCACCTGATCCCCCTTGAGGAATATTTCTCCCTTCGGAGTTGTGAGCAGCATTAGCAAAGTTTTCTTCATTATTCACTGGTCTTTGATTAGCTCCGAGCAGAGCATTCAATTTTTCCATCATCAGATTATTCTGAGTTTCAATCTGCTGGTACAGTCCGGACACAGCAGCATCCAACTCTTCTCGCGTCACCCCGATGCTTGGAGCTGCCTGACTTGGAGAAAGAGAAGTGGCAGTATTGTTATGGTCATCATCAGATCGGACGGACTTGCGTTTTCTTCCAGGAGCCATTATGTCTGCTAGGCTTCTGGTTTTGAAGGAAATTCTTTCAACAAACTTCCGTGAAGCAATGGTGAATGATCGCCTGAGTTGGGTTCTCAATGAAAGCACCAAAATGTTAACGCTAAAAAGTGAACGCTAACACCCGGTGTGTGTAGTAAAATTGTGAAAGCACCACCCGTGTGACGGGAACAGAAATTAAGCAGTAAAATAGCAGAAAAGAAGTAAAAGACAGCAGTTTATAGTGGTTCGGCTTGGGATCGAGCCTACGTCCACTTTGAATCTCTTTATTACTGAATCCGGTTACAAATCGATACAATTCACTTATGAAAACAATACAGTTTGATCACAAAGACAATCTCGACTACTAGCTCAAACTTCGATGATGAAACTCGATGAATCCGTGTTGGATGTAGAGAATTCCTCTCGAAGCTTGTTGTAGTGTCTCGAATGTTTGAAGATCTTCAGTTGTTGAATGAGTGGAGAGTTCGGCAGAGTAACGACGCTTGAAGAAATGATCGGCCAAAAGTCCCCTTCATGTTGAAAGTGGTGGTCTATTTATAGAAAAATCTGGACAGGAGTTTCTACCAAGTCATGAGTCGTGGCCGACTTAAGATAAGTCGTGACTCGTGGTTGACTTAAGGTATCTCGTGGGCGTCTTATTGAGTTCAGCTTGTGGCTTGGTAGATGACAAGTCCTAAGTCGTAGCCGATTTATAATAAGTCGTAAGTCGTGGCCGATTTATCAAATAAAAGTGGTATAGGCGCAGGCATCGGATTTTAACTCGATAACTTTTATGTCGTGGACGACTTAAGCTAAGTCGTGGGTCGCTGATAGCCTTAAGTCGTGAGTCTTCTTAATTCCTTAGGTCAGTACTTCCCTTAAGTCGTAGCATCTCTTAAGCCATTTGGACCTTAAATCGTGGGCTTTCTTAACTCGCTGAGTCGTAAGCTTTCTTAACTCGCTGAGTCGTAAGCTTTCTTAGGTCATCCATCCCTTGAGTCGTTAAGTCGTGGATTGCCCTGAGTCGTTAACTCGCTGAGTCATTAAGTCATCAAGGTTTTGAGTCGTAGATGTCCTTAGGTCGTAAGTCGTCCACCTCCTTATGCCGTAGACACCTTTAGGTCGACCAATCCTTAGCCCGTTAAGTCGTGGAACCCTTCCAAGCTGCTAAGTCGTTCAATCCTAAGTCGTTAAAGAGTCCAGTTTCTTAACTTGTTAAGCCGCATGACTTTCTTGAGTCGTGCAGTTTTAAGTCGTAGGAAATTGAAGGTTAACATCTACTTTATGATTATCTGAGAGATAATATTGGGCATTGTTGTGTGCATACCATATGGTACTTGATGCTTCTATTTGTTGATGAAGGATGGATGTATAGACGTTTCACCCATTTTTATAGTATATAATTTGATGTAATATTTGACTTTGCGTTAATATAAGTAATGATATGTGCAACGACTCGGAATTTTTAACATTTCAAACATGAATATTTACTTTATTTAAATACTCATTGTTATCCCACCTTTTGGTCAAAGCTGGAATATCAACAAATGGGCAAGGAACAATGGATATCAGGATTGGAGATCAATTGGAAACAAGGATGCGATCGATGTCGTCAAAATTTGGCCGAGCTCCGATCATGACAGAATCGATTGGAGATGATAATCAATGCTAGGAGAGGCCACATTTCAAGTTTCAGGTAAATCGGAGTTCGTACGGAGGTGATATGATCGATACAAGATAGGAAGAATATGTAGTTCGTATCCATCGGTGAACTGAGGCAATGACCATTTCGAATCCATCAGGTTCGTATCCATCGGAATGGCATCACCTCACTGTGTTCGTATCCATCTGGTATAGTGCATTTCGAATCCATCATACTCGCATCTATCATCATACTGGCTAGTTCGAATCGATCGATTTCGTATCCATCGCAAGGATACCGCCTCGGTCTATTCGAATCCATCCCAAGGCTTTGTTCGTATCGGTTGAACTCGTATCCATCGTGGTCAGGATACTTCGAAATTCGAATAAAGACTAAAACAACTGGATGCGAACAAATTGCCGATACGAGCGAAACTTAAGCGCTAGATGCGGGTCACTTGGTCAAACTCGGCATGCAAAGCGGATCGACCCAGGGATTTCACGACGCATCATTGCACACGCACGTGCTCCGATCGAGTCGAACAGGTGGATGCGAAACATGGATTCGAACGCAGCAGTGTTCACGAAAGTGCAATCTCGTATCGATCATATCTCACAAACCATTGATCCAAATACAACGAAATTTTCACAGTAGCTTGCATGCAAAGTAAAGGACAATCCTGCCAAGTTTCAGCTCGATTGGATCATTTCTTAATGGATACGAAATTGCTTCGTATCGATCGCAGATCGAGTCGAAACTTGGTGGGGTCGGTCGCGTGGGCCCCCTCACATGCCAGAAGGAGTCTCCCGAAGTTTAAACGCGATATCAGCCTCCTACGCCTATAAATAGCCTCCTGAAACCTACAGAAAAAGGATGTTTTGGCCATTCAACGTCCAAACTATGCCGGATTCAATTCAACTTCTTTCCATTGCTGATATACTCGAATTCATTCATTGTACCTGCTGTAATCATTTGTAACCAACAAAGAACATCAATAAAAGATGAAAACCCTTGAAGTGGACGTAGGCCGGAGATAGCCGAACCACTATAAATTGTGTGTCACTGTTCATTATTTCTGGATTGCTGTTTGTTGCTTGCTTAGATCTGAGATTTGTATTTGAATATTGCTGATTTACTTTCATAACTTGGTGCTTTCACGGTATTTGGGGTTTGTGACCATTTTTGGCGCAAACACTTTGGTGCTTTCACTGAGAACAACTAGCACCCGCTACATCAGATTCAGAGTTCAGATTTAAAAGCTTGAAGGGATCAGATTTAGGAGACAATGACTCGACAAACGAGACAGAGAGCTGAGAGAAGCCAACAAGGAGGAAGTCAAGTGGCATCCTCTGGTGCTGGAGAAGAACCAGCTTCGATCTACATCATTAGAGACGAAATGAAGACCATGACCAATCTGATGCACGAAAGAATAATGAAGAGCCAATAGGAGATGCTGCAGAATTTCTTTGAGCAGATGAGAGCTACGGGAATACAAAACTTAGGACCAGCTACAATGGCTGTTAATGTGGAACAAGGAGCTAGGGATATGGGACCCAATGGGGGACAGAATACAGAACCGGAAGGCAATCAATAAGGGCTTGGGGGCAGGCCCGCCGGATCCAACACAAGAGGACCTTTGGAAGGAGTTCAACAGGCTAGGGCCAACGTTGCTACTAATGAGACACATGAAGAATATGTGCCAGAGTTCCCTCAGGAGCTTGGGGGGCAACCCCTGACAGACAATGCTGGATTAGCGGAAATCATTAGGAAGACTATGCGTGGAGGTTTGACCAATAGAGATTTGGAAGGAGTGAACAGGAGTCCGTTCGCTCGGGAAATCAGAATAGCTCAGAATCCACCTAAGTTCAAGTTACCTAGCGTGGAAGCATATAATGGCAAGGCTGACCCGACTGATCACTTGATGAGATACACTAGACACATGGAAGTGCTGAGGGCATCGGAGGAAGTGATGGCCAGATGTTTCCCGTTGTATTTGACGGATCTAGCTGCAATGTGGTTTAGGCAGCTGGAAGAAGGATCTATCAGGACTTGGAGGGAATTGGTGGATAGGTTTTTGGGACAGTTTCGGGTTCATATCAAAAGACCTAAGAACGTGATGACGTTAACATCGATAAATCAAAGGACGGATGAATCACTTAGAGCATTTCTAACTCGATTCAATGCGGCAGTTGCTTCGGTGGATCGGCCGGATCCATCGATGGTTTTAATGGCAGCGGTGTCAGGAGTCAGGGAGGATTCGGATTTCAAGATATCTTTAGTACGAGACCCGCCACTGGATCTCGGGGAATTCTTTCATGAAGCTGAAAGGTTCCTTCGGCAAGAAGACGCATGTGCAGATTTAAAGTTGAAGGAAGTGAATGCAACTGAGGGTGGAGGACCATCCAGTAGAGGTTCAGATAAAGATAAAGGGAAAAGGAAGTTGGATGATGACTCTGAAAAAGCTAGGAAGCGATGGAAGGATCCAAAGTTTTCCACATACACGGGATTAAACGAGACACTGGAGCGGATATACATGGAAACCCGGAATCGCCTTCCTTACCGAAGGCCGGCTAGGAGAGAACCATCCGAGCGGGAGAGGGCATCAGGAAGGCACTGTCTCTTTCACGATTTGGACGGGCATGATACCAACAGCTGCAGGCACTTAAAGGACATAATTGAGGAGCATGTGAGGAATGGACAATTGAGGCAGTATGTTGGGGCACAGAATGCAGCGGTGGAGCAGGAGCAACCATCGCCCACCTCACACCATGATGATGTGAGGCCCAGGAATGACGGTCGATTGGTTATCAATTGACCAGGATAATATGAAATAAGTAACAGACCATTGGCGAGCAACCAAGTCATTTACACATGTATGGGGACGGAGATGGCCCCTAGGCATGCTCTGAATGATGATAAACCACTAAGCTATGGTTTGCGAAATCTGTCTTCTGTTTTTTGATTGGACACTTGGTTCTCTGGTTTGGTTTTGGAGTTTGGTTTGAACTCCTGGTTTTGTTTGTTTTCTGTTTTGGATTTTCGTTTGGATGACTGGTTTCTGTTTTGGATGCTGGTTTGAATTTCTGATCTTTTTGGTTTGACTTGGATTTTGGATTGAATTTTGACTGGATTTTTGTTTGGGTTTTGATAAAACGGTCGTCGGGTATGGATTATGCCTGGCAAGGGGTGAGTCCTTTTGCTTGAACGCGGTAAAGTGACTCATTCAGGTCATCGAGCATGGACTATGCTCGATAAGGGTCCGGAGAGACCAGGATTCGGCCTAGGACTTAGGCCCCCTATTATCGATTATTGTTTCAGGTCGTTGAGTATGGACTATGATCAACAAGGGTCCGAAGTGACCAGGATTCGGCTTAGGACTTAAGTCATGGCATTACTTACGTCCAGGGACACTGGACCACGGTCGTAAGGTGTGGATTGCACTTGGCAAGAACCCGGAGAGGTTAGCTCGACGTCCAGGGACACTGGACCAAGGTCGTCAAGTGTGGATTGCACTTGGTAAGAACCCGGAGAGGTTACAGATTTGGATTTCGACCCGAAGAGGTCCTGGATTCGGTAATTGGTTATTGGATAAGGATGGATTAGGACTCGGTTATTGAGTTTGAATGGATATAGAATTGGCTAAGGCATTGGTTATTGGATTTGGAATTGGGCATCGGCTCCAAGCAGTCAAGGATGATGTACCCTGATGATATGGCTATGGACTTCGGATATTGGATTCGGAACTATTCAAAACACGCCTTATTATCGCAAGGCATGTTTTGTGGGGAAAATGTTATCCCACCTTTTGGTCAAAGCTGGAATATCAACAAATGGGCAAGGAACAATGGATATCAGGATTGGAGATCAATTGGAAACAAGGATGCGATCGATGTCGTCAAAATTTAGCCGAGCTCCGATCATGACGGAATCGATTGGAGATGATAATCAATGCTAGGAGAGGCCACATTTCAAGTTTCAGGTAAATCGGAGTTCGTACGGAGGTGATATGATCGATACAAGATAGGAAGAATATCTAGTTCGTATCCATCGGTGAACTGAGGCAATGACCATTTCGAATCCATCAGGTTCGTATCCATCGGAATGGCATCACCTCAGTGTGTTCGTATCCATCAGGTATAGTGCATTTCAAATCCATCATACTCGCATCTATCATCATACTGGCTAGTTCGAATCGATCGATTTCATATCCATCGCAAGGATACCGCCTCGGTCTATTCGAATCCATCCCAAGGCTTTGTTCGTATCGGTTGAACTCATATCCATCGTGGTCAAGATACTTCGAAATTCGAATAAAGACTAAAACAACTGGATGCGAACAAATAGCCGATACGAGCGAAACTTAAGCGCTAGATGCGGGTCACTTGGTCGAACTCGGCATGCAAAGCGGATCGACCCAGGGATTTTGCGACGCATCATTGCACGCGCACGTGCTCCGATTGAGTCGAACAGGTGGATACGAAACATGGATTCGAACGCGGTAGTGTTCACGAAAGTGCAATCTCTTATCGATCATATCTCACGAACCATTGATCCAAATACAACGAAATTTTCACAGTAGCTTGCATGCAAGGTAAAGGACAATCCAGCCAAGTTTCAGCTCGATTGGATCATTTCTTAATGGATACGAAATTGCTTCGTATCGATCGCAGATCGAGTCGAAACTTGGTAGGGTCGGTCGCGTGGGCCCCCTCACGTGCCAGAAGGAGTCTCCCGAAGTTTGAACGCGATATCAGCCTCCTACGCCTATAAATAGCCTCCTGAAACCTACAGAAAAAGGATCTTTTGGCCATTCAACGTCCAGACTCTACCGGATTCAATTCAACTTCTTTTCATTGTTGATATACTCGAATTCATTCATTGTACCTGCTGTAATCATTTGTAACCAGCAAAGAACATCAATAAAAGATGAAAAACCTTGAAGTGGACGTAGGCCGGAGATAGCCGAACCACTATAAATTGTGTATCACTGTTCATTATTTCTGGATTGTTGTTTGTTGCTTTCTTAGATCTGAGATTTGTATTTGAATATTGCTGATTTACTTTCATAACTTGGTGCTTTCACGGTATTTGGGGTTTGTGACCATTTTTGGCGCAAACACTCATGTTTGGTTCAAATTTAATAAATAATGAGAAAATTAAATTTTATTTTAAAGAATCGATTTTTGTTGATGTATTTTTATTTTAATTTATTTGATTTTTCCATAATTTTTAATTTAGGAAATATTTAAATTATCGTTTGACAATTTTCAACAAATTACGGTATTTTCGTGATTACAAGACAAGATAACCAGTGTATATTATTATTGTTTTAAGGTCGTGTCAAATTTTTGTGCGAGATCGTATTTTTGTTTTGTTGCTCGTGATTCGTACGCGAATGAAATTCTGTTCGGCGAGATGTCGAAAATTACGAATTAAATTTATCTCAACACTTAGATAAAATCAACAACCTAACATTTCTTTTCCTTCCCTCCTTTTCTCTTGTGTGTTTCAGTAAAACAGTAGATAGAGGAAAAAGAAAAAAACAACTTCATCTTCTAAAATAAAAATATCACAATCCACTCAACGAATTTTTTTACAGTTGATATGTTTAGGTTCATTGTGAGTAGATCTACATATCTATATGTGTTATGATAGGAGCAACATCGTTTTGTGGTGCTCGACAATTTAGGGCAGTGCTTGGCTAGACTAGGGTTTAGGATTTCGGAAGTTGCAGTTGATGGTTGGTGAAACAAAGCTTGCCATCGTGTTTCTCGTGTCGGAGAGCACCTAAGTGCCAAATTTTGGAGGATGCGATCTGTTCTTTGGTGGTCGTGAGTTTTGTGGTGGGAAGGTGACACTCTAGGATGCATTTTGAAAGGGGAGATCGTGTGCCAAGCGAGTGGGTGCGTCGCGGAGAGGAGGAGAAGAGATATCCGATGGTAAAGGTGGATTGGAGTTTCACCGAGCGATAAGGGTGATGGAGCATGCGTGCATTGGGATGTTTGGGTATGTACAGGCATTTGGGAATAGTTTAATGGGAGGGAAGATGATGAGGAGGAAGATTAGGAGGGTAATTAAGTATTTGAATTTGTAATTAACATATTTGATTAATTTAAATTTCTCAAAACCTTGTAAATAAGCACAACTATTTCATACAAGGTCTAATTGATCCGAGACTTTTTGCACTGCGCTCGTAATGACGATCGCTACGCGATGGAACTAGTTTCGTCAAATTTGGAGCAAGTGAAATTTTGGACTGAAATCGAACGTCGTTCAATTTTAGTTCATACTGTAATGCCAAGGCGTCCGTTGGAATTTTGGTGAGTTAAACTCACCTTTTTGGATAATCAATATGATATACAGTAGATAAAATTTACTATTTGTGTTTGGATGATTCATTGGCTTGGTTTGGTTAAATATCTGCTTTTGAAAAGCGAATGTCATTTAAATTGGAATATAAGGAATTAAGTAAAGAAATCCGGATTTCTCGTCGTTGTGGTTTTTAATTCCAGTTATGCAGCTATTGATTTTATTTCAATCATATACCTGTTATATAGATTGTTAAATGGAAAATTTTGATAGTTTGGCCATATTTGATGTAACACTGACATACGTTAAAAGTTGAACCTTTTAGTTGAAAAAGTTAGTAATAGCATTGGTTAAGTGCTATAGTAACTATTAGCTTCGTTATAGTATTCTGAAAAATACTATTAATTGTTGTTTTGGTTTGGAAATAGTTTTCGATTTGAAAAATGATTTTTAATACGACCCTTTGGATTTTCTAATGACATTTTATTCAAAAATAGTTTTGTAGTTCTCTAGTTTACTTCAATTTCTTTTATTATTATTTTCTAATATACGTATATGTGTAAATGTTTTAGGATTATTTTGGAAAGTATCTGTTTTCATAAAAAGATTGTTATAATAAAGGATGTTTATTTTAAAAGAAATAAAAGGGGTTATCTTTTATTTTAAAGAGATTTTGTTTTTAAAAGAGGGTAGAATTATTTTAGGAATAAATATTTGTGAAACATTTTATATAAAATTTTGTAAAAAGAACATATTTATAAATGGTATTTATAAATTAAAAAGAGATTTATAAGCGGTATTTTATAAATAAAATGATAGGTTTGTAAATGTCATTTTTAAGGGAAAATATGATCATTTGATAAATTGGATAAATAAATCATAGTTGTCAATTAATTATAATATATGGAATGATTATGTTATGGGAAGTATATGAGATTTATAATTATATTTGGAGTTTTGTTTTATAATTGGAGTTGGTTTATATTTGGAGTTGGTTTATAAAAGGAATTTTGTAATTATATTTGGAAATTCATAAAAAGGAGTTTTAATAAATGAATTTGGAGTTTTATAAAAAAATTGCAAATAAATTTAGGAATTTATGAAATGAGTTATATAGTTGATATTTTATTAAAGAAGTTTTACAAAAAAGTTTTATAAATAATATAAAAGACGTTTAAAAATGATTATAATTATGTTTAGATATTTATAAAGGAATTTATAAACAAAATTTTCTGAATGGAGTTTGTAAATATAAGGAGTTTTATAAAGGAATTTTATAAAAGGGATTTATATGAAGAATGAGAGTCGATTTCCATAAACGATCAATTCAACTTTCGGTGGCATGGAAAATGTTGTTTTCATTATTAACACCAAATTTCGAGGTATGAAAACCCGTCTCTATCTTGAAAATTAAGAATGTATAACGAGGCAAGGATAGTTTTCTAACTTGTCTGATTTCATTGTTAAACAAGGGATTGTACTGTTTGAAATCGGGAAGTAGTGGTAAATATATATATGGTCTAGTATCTATACGATCCATTTACTTACACCAAAGGTGTTTTAGGGTTTACTGTTATCAATATTTAATTAACATTTGTTTAAACCAAACTAAATGTGGTTTTGAAAATGAAATATTTCTTAAGATTGGTGAATATTCTTATACCGTTGAGATAAGTATATGGGTACATTTTTTAAGTATTGGAAATGTAGTGTTTTGTGAATATACTTATACTGTCGATATAAGTATATGGAAGGGTTTTCAAAGTATGAGAAGTAAAAAGGTTTGGAAATATACTTATATAGTTTAGATAAGTATATCAATATTTTTAAAGTATTGAAAGGAGTAGAGGGGGCTGTGAGTATATCTTTGTAAAAGTATTTTGATACAAGTATTACAAAGTGGTTTTAATTAACGAAATGATTAATTAAAGAGGCTTAGTGATTGCTTTGTGCTTGACCATACTTGGTTAAATCTTTGGTTGAATTGTTTGTTATTTTATAGTTAAATAACCGACTATCAAAACTTGGCCTTTTACACTATCGTTGTCAATTGGGAGACACCGTGATCAGATAAACATGAGTTATCCGAAAACCACATCGAACCAGCATAAGCGTTCGAATTGAAGACATATGGAAGATAATGAAATCGAAGATGGAGCTCTTTGAAGTGCAGGGGGTACTTGCTACTAATCATGAGGATGATCCCCAAAAGATATATTAGAAGTAGTTTTTTTTGTTTGTTCATATCCTGAATAACTTGTATAGACGAATACTGGCATTGCACTGTTGCTTGGAGCATAGTGTTAGCATTCCAAGTGGGATTTGCTAAAAGGTAAAACGTAGTCTCTAGCCTTAACAACCGAGAATGAAAAAATAGGGAATATGCAGCAGAGCTATGTGGGTCGCACCCGTTAGGGTATGGTCATAACCCTTCTAGATATATATATATATATATATATATATATATATATGGATTTGGTTGTGCATGAGAGCTCTCGGGAAAAGGTTGCAAAGCAATCAGGGTGATGAAATATTCGATGCTATCCAGTAAGGGGTAAGCCGGTCCTATGTTGGCAAGGGGTCCATATGAGGCCCTCGGTACATTTTCTAGAGGTGTGCTATGGCATGTAGTACCCCGATGCCTTGTTATTGTATGGAATCCATTCTACAATAATTGCCTTACGGACTTTGTTGCATACCTATTATGCTGGAATTTAATTAATGTAACAATTTCGGCTATGATTCAATATTTATTTTAAACCCTAGACATTATTATATAGATTTCCTATGAAATGGTTTAGTTACCATAAGGTAAAAACCCGTTCGTGCTCATATGCGACGCGGTTTACAAGTTACCCTTTATTTTGAAAGGTTTTATAATATTAAAATCCATTTGAGGTGTGTTTCTCACGTTGGTTTACCAGACTGATTCGGGCGTTATTTTCTTATAATGCTCGTCAGACCAAGCATGTTTTCAGATTTAGTTATTGATGCTTGGGAGCTTCAAAAGACGAGCTGGAGGCCTCCAAGATGTATTTACGTATATGTTATTTCTACTGCATTGGTTGTTTATATTTATTAGCATTTGTGAGGATGGACTGTTATAACAGTCTAGGATGATGATAGATTAGTGTACTCCGATTGATGTATGTATAGTACCATTATCTTTTGTAAACATCTGTTATGTGTGTATATATATTACTCGTCACAATATGAGATTATGTTCTGTCTTTTCTTTCTTTTTCCACTAATAATCTGTCTTTTTGGCACTTGGATGCTCAGCACATGAATACTGTCGATGTATCAGTGTCGACTTTTGAGGGTCGAAAAGGCAAGTTGTTACAAGTGGTATCCAAGCGTAGGTTGAGTAAACACCTAGGATTTGGAGGGGTAGTCTCATTAGAGAGAGGGTAAATGACACCCAAGAATGAGTTTGAGTGTGTGTGTGTGTGTAAGTGCATAATTACTAGTGCTATAAAAATGTTTTATATTGTATTGAATTATCTGTTGAGTGGTTTTTGAATTCTGGTCGATACAGAAGGAACAACTGTATAGTTAGGGGTTTCTAAACTCTTGAACAAGGCAAACTGACACGGTATTGTTTTGAAAGTGGGTAAATGAAATGGTTTTACCCTGACTATATTTATTATATATAGAATAATTTTTAGAAGTATATAAAATAATCTATGATGTGTTTGTTTATTAAGGGATGATAATATTCTATTGTCATTTATTGTTTGATTAGTTATGCTCAACTAGTTTGTGAGCATTTGTTGTTGGTTGAAATTAAATACGAACACCTTGTGAATTTAGTTTCACAGTATTCTATAAGGCATTCGTTGTTAATATTGAGTTAAAATTTAAATTTTATTAAAGGCTGTTTATTAAAATATCTTTGTTTATATTTTATTAAAGGCTGTTTATTAAAGGTTATTAAATGGTATTATTTGAAATTGTTTTCAAAGTGTTGAGGAAAAATAATAATGGTATTATTTGAAATTATTTTTGAATGGAAATAATTTAAAATGGATTGTAAAAGAGATAGAAAGCACTGAATTCATTTCTATCGCTGGAAATAATTCCGGTGATGACTGCAGCATCATCAATGTTCATTTTCAAGTTTCTAAGTGCCGAATTGCTACCATAGTAATTTTGTTCTAGAATTGTTTTGGTAAACAGATTTTGATTTTATTTTAAAGGTATGATTTGAATATAAAAGAAGGAGATATATATATATTATTATTATCATTTTAGAATAATTTGAAATAAAAACCGGGTGTTTACTTCTGAAGTTTTTTGTTAAGTTATTACATGGACGCATAATCCTATGCAATATGGTAGTTTGGTTTGTGTATCTCATTATGATATGATTGTTTGGTAATTTTCATCTGTTGAAATGAAATGGAATTTTCATCGATTTTGGATAGTCGAAAACTTCTGAATGGATACTGAAATTAAAGCTAAGTGTTTTTGTGAAAATATAAGATGATAAGTTTTTGTACCTTATAAATTTGAGAAGATTGTAAGTTAGAACAAATTTTAAATTTTTTAAATATCCTGATTAAGTAAAAACAATCTAAAATTTGTATTTATACTCTTAGGATGCAGAAGAGTATGATACGAATATGAACTTAAGTTTTTTTTAAATAATAATAATAACAAAAGTGTTGATAAACATAAGTTGTTTTTTATAAGAGGTTTAAAAACTTAAGGAAAGTTTTATGAATTAGTTTACAAATGATTTAGTATAGGAGGAAAAATATTATAAGTAAAAATTGAATGTGATTTAAAATGAAGAGGAATTAGTGGATTTAAGAAACCAATGGAATAAATATGTAAGTTGTAAGTAGATCATTTTATTCGCATAACTGTTCTTAATTCAGATTCAAATACACGATTCCGAGGTGATTTACACCGATCCAAACAAGGATTTTTCACTCGATTCTTGACGATGAACACTTGATACGGATTTTTGATAAGATTCTGAAGTTTTCTACCATAGTATATGGCTATGAAAGGGAGAATGGAGGATTCTAATCAAGGAACCTAATCAGAGTCCGCACTAGAGCGGTCGAGTGAGCGATACTAGTTTGGAAGTGAAATCGGTGTGATCAAGCAAGTGATCGGAATTGATATTGCGTAAGGATGACATATGTACATTGTATGGCCTTTAATATAATTATATGCTTTGATGGCATTTGTAAGTGAGATATAGGTTCATGGAAGCAAAAGGCTAGCCTGCTGCTTTTGGTTTCATGAGTAGAGTTTGATTGCTCGACTAATAGGTACATGATCATCCTTGGTGATTTTATGCACCAGATATGGGAGGCCGCTTTTAGGCTTTTGTTTTCTTTTGTTAGTTTGGGCCCGTTGTACAAGTTGTAGTTTTTCCGATCGAGCCACGCAAAGAAGGCGCTGTCAAAAATTTCCATGATTTATGAGATTTTAAAGGATTTAATAACTCATTTTGAGAATAAGAGTTTTATAAAACTAGGGGTTCGATGGTATTGTTCTTCCTTTGGGAATTTCAGGGATGAAATTCTTTTAAAGTGGGGAAGAATGTAACGATCCGGAATTTTTAAAGTTTTGAATAGGAATATTTAATTTATTTCAATATTCAAATTTGGTTCAAATTTAATAAATACTAAGAAAATTAATTTTTATTGTAACGACTTGATTTTTATTGATGTATTTTTGTTTTTATTTATTTGATTTTTCCATAATTTTTAATTTGGAAAATATTTAAATTAGATTTTGATGATTCTTCGGCAAACGACGGTATTTTCATGATTTTACAGAACAAGGTAACCAATGTATATTATTATTATTTTGGAGTCGTGTCACATTTTTGCACGCAATTGTATTTTTGTTTTGTCGCTCGCAGTTCTTACGCGAATGATATTATGTGCGGTAAGATGCTGACAATTGCAAATTAAATTTATCTCAACACTTAGACAAAATCAACAACTTGACGTTTCTTTTCCCTCGCTCTTTTTCTCCTGCGTATCTCAGTAAACCAGAGGAAAAAGAAAAAAAACTTCATTTCCTAAAATTAAAATCTCACAATCCACTCAACGAAAAAAATTTAAAGTTGATATATTTAGATTCGTTGTGAGTAGATATATGCATCTATATGTGCTGTGATGGGTGCGACATCATTTTGTGGAGCTCAACGGTCTGGGGCAGTGATTGGCTAGACTAGGGTTTAGGATTTCAGAAGTTGTAGTCGACGGTTGGTGAAACAGAGCTTGTCATTGCCTTTCTCATGTCGGAGAGCACCTAGGTGTCGAATTTTGGAGGATACAATCTGTTCTTTGGTGTCCGCGACTTTTTCGGCAGGAAGGCGACACTTCGAGGTCGCATTTTGAAAGGGGAGATCATGTGCCAAGTGAGTGGGTGCGTCGCGGAGAGCAGGAGAAGAGATAACCGATGGTGAAGGCGGATTGGAGTTTTGTCAAGTGATGAGGGTAATGGAACATGCGTGTACGTGGAAGTTTGGGTGTGTACAGGCATTTTGCAATAGTTTAGTGGGAGGGAAGATGATGAGGGGGAAGATTAGGAGGGTAACTAAGTATTTGAATGTGTAATTAGCATATTTAATTAATTGAAATTTCTCAAAACCTCATAAAATGCATGACTATTTTATACGAGGTCCAATCGAGACGAGACTTTTTGCGTTGCACTTGCAATGGCAAAAGATACGCCATAGAACCAGCTTCATCAAATTTGAAGCAAGTGAAATTTTGGGCTAAAACCAAACATCGTTCATTTTTAGTTCATACTGGAATGTCTAAGCGTCCACTAGAATTTCAGTGCGTGAAACTCACCTTTTTGGAAAATCAATATTATATATAGTAGATCAAATTTAATATTTTGGTTTGGTTAAATATTTGCTTTTGAAAAGTGAATGTCATTTAAATTGGAATATAGAGAATTTAATACAGAAATCCGGATTTCTCGTCGTTGTGATTTTTAATTCCATTTATACATCTACTGATTTTATTTCAGTCATATATCTGTTATATAGATTGTTAAATGGTAAATTTTGATAGCTTGGCCATATTGGATATGACATTAACATATATTAAAAGTTGAACCTTTTGATTGAAAAAGGTAGTGATAGCATTAGTTAAGTGTTATAGTAACTATTGGCCTCGTTATAGTATTCTGAAAAGTACTATTAATTGCTGTTTTGGTTTGGAAATGGTTTTCGATTTGGAAAATGATATTTAATCTGACCTTTCAGATTTTCTATGACATTTTATTCAAAAATAGTTTTGTACTTCTCTATTTTACTTCAATTTCTTTTATTATTATTTCCTAAATATATGTATATGTGTAAATGTTTTAAGATTATTTTGGAAAGTATCTATTTTTATATAAAAGTTATTATCATAATGGATGTTTATTTTAAAAGAAATAAAAGGGTTATCTTTTATATTAAAGAGATTTTGTGTTTAAAAGTGGGTAGAAATATTTTAGGAATAAATATTTGTGGAATATTTTATATAAAATGTTGTAATAAAAGAATAGACTTAGAAATGGTATGTACAAATTAAAAAGAGATTTATAATAGGTATTTTATAAATAAAAGGATAGGCTTATAAATGGTATTTTTAAAAGAAAATATTATCATTTGATAAATTGGACAAATAAATCACAATTGTGAATTTATTGTAATATATGGAATGACCGTGTTATGTGAAGTATATGAGATTTATAATTATATTCGGAGCTTTGTTTTATAATTGGAGTTGGTTTATACTTGGAGCTGGTTTATAAAAGGAATTTTGTAATTATATTTGAAAATTCATAAAAAGGAGTTCTAATAAATGAATTTGGATTTTTATAAAAAGAATTAAAATAAATTTGGAAATTTATAAAATGAGTTGTATAAATGATATTTTGTAAAAGAAGTTTTATAAATAATATAATGGATGTTTACAAATGAGTTATTATATAAATTTGGAGATTTATAAAAGGAGGTTATAATTATGTTTAAATATTTATAAAGGAATTTATAAACAATATTTTATAAAAGAAGTTTGTAAATATAAGGAGTTTTATAAAGGAATTTTATAAAAGGGATTTATAGGAAGAATGAGAGCCGATTTCCGTAAATGGTCATTTCAACTTTCGGTGGTATGTAAAATGTTCTTTTCACAGTCAACATCAAATTTCGAGGTATGGAAACTCGTCTCTATCTTGCGAATTAAGAATGTATATCGAGGAAGGATAGTTTTCTGACTTATCTAATTTCAATGTTAATCGAGGGATAGTAATGTTTGAAATCGGGAAGTGGTGGTAAGTATATATATGGTCTGGTTTCTATATGATCCATTTACTTACACCAAAGGTGTCTTGAGGTTTACTGTTATCAATGTTTTAATTAACATTTGTTTAACCCAAATTAAGTGTGGTTTTGATGATGAAATCTTTCTTAAGATTAGTGAATATATTTGTACTGTTGAGATAAGTTTATGGGTTCATTTTTCAAGTATTGGAAATGTAGTGTTTTGTTTATATATACTTATACTTTTGATATAAGTATATGGAAGGGTTTACTAAGTATAAGATGTAAAAAGTTTTGGAAATACACTTATATAGTTGAGATAAGTATATTAATATTTTTCCAAGTATTGAAAGGAGTAGAGAGGGTTGTGAATGTATCTTTGTAAAAGTAATTTGATACAAATATTTACAAAGTGGTTTTATTCAATAAAATGATTAATTAAAGAGGCTTAGTGGTTGCTTTGTGCTTAACCATGCTTGGTTAAATCTCTGGTTGAATTGTTTATGATTTGATAGTCAAATAATCGACTATCAAATCTTGGCCTTTTAAACTATCTTTGTTGGTTCGGAGAGACCGGAATCGGATAAGCGTGAGTTAGCCAAAAACCATTTCGAACTGGCATAAGCGTTCGAATTGAAGACATTTGGAAAATAATGAAATCGAAGATGGATCTCTCTGAAGTGCAAGGGCTACTTGCTACTAATTCCGAGGGTGATTCCAAAAAGGATGTAGTAGAAGTGGTACCTTCGGTTTGCTCATATCCTGAACAACTTGTATGGATGAATGCTGACATTGCATTGTTGCCTTGAGGGCAGTGTTAGCATTCCAAGTGGGATTTAATAAAAGGTAAAACGTAGCCTCTAGCCTCAACAATCGGGAATGACAAAAACTGGGGATATGCAGCAGGGCTATGATGGTCGCACTCATTAGGGTATGGTCATTACCCTTCTAGATATATATATATATATATATATATATATATATATATGGATTTGGTTATGCATGAGAGATTTCGGGAAATGTAGCAATGCAACCGCGGTGATGAAATATTTGGTATTATCCAGTAAGGGGTAGGACGGTCATGTGTTGGCAGAGGGTCCATGTAAGGCCTTCGGCACATTTTCTAGAGGTGTACTATGGTAGGAGGTACCGCGGTGTCTTGTCATTGTATGGAATTCATTCTACAATAAGTACCTTTCAGACTTAGTTGAATACCTATTATGCTGGAATTTAATTAATGTAACAATTTCGGCTATGATTTATTATTTATTTTAAACCCTGGACATTATTATAATATCAGAAGATTTTCTATGAAATGGTTTGGTTATCGTAAGGAAAAATACCATCCACATTTATATGCGGCGTGGTCTTACGAGATACCCTTTATTTTGAAAGGTTTTATAACATTAAAATCCATTTAAGGTGTGTTTCTCATGCTGGTTTACCGGACTGATCCGGGCGTTATTTCCTTGTAATGCTCGGTTCAGACCGGGCATATTTCAAATTTAGTTATGGATGCTTAGGAGCTTCAAAAGACGAGCTGGAGGCCTCCAAGATGTACGTATATGTTATGTAACAACCCTCATATTTTACGATTGTGTATTTAAATGTTTTATTTAAATATAGCATCGTTAGTCAGATTTAAGTCCGAAATGTCACTTTTTGCAAACAATCGAATTGGGACTTGAGACCACTTCCATTGAGTCCAAAATGGCATTTGTGACCTTTTTGAGTATAAACATCGATATGTTTGGAGTTGAGTAGAATTTTGACGTTTTCACTTAGGTCTTTGGGCTTTGGGCTTGGGTTTGGGTTTCAGCCCACTAACCCAACTCATCTTATATCCTAACTCCACCCCCTCTCCTCTTCATTCATTCTATTATTTTCCTAACACTTCAAGCTTTACTAAAAATGGGGGAAGAGATTGGAAACTAAAATCCTAAGCCCTAGTTCCTTTGCAAATTCAAGTTCTAGCTCCAAAATCAAAGAGAAGCTTAGGTAAGCATTTTCTTCTTCTTCTCCATCTCAATCTCTCTCCAATTTCAGAAATTTCCTATGACCTAACTTAGGAAATATTCGTTGTAATCTTAGATTGGAGCTTCTAGAGTTGAAGTTGAAGTGTGGTTGATCTTTCTTTTGATTTCAAAGCTTCTCATTTGTTGTTTTGGGTTGAAAAGGTGAGTTTTGAACTCACATCTATCTCTATATCTTTGATAGTTGTTAGGTAGTGATTCCTAACATCTATTTCTTGTCTATTTGCTTTGGATTGAATTGGTTTTACGAATATTCCAATTTTTGGCGTTTTGAAGTTAAATCTTTAAAAATCTTAGCTTTGATGTTTGATCATGCTTTTGGTGGTGTATCGAAGAGCCTATTGGGCTGCATTGCCGATTGGCGTAAACCCCTAGCGCCCATCGCTCGACCGATCGTAAATTTTTTGGGATTTTGCCCCTTGGGGGCTAGGCTAAGAATACTAGAATTTCCAGTTCAGTCGACTGAACTAGAGGGTCAGTCGACTGAACCGAACCCAGGAAATTTCCTGGGCCAGTATCAATCGACTGACCACTCTTGGTCAGTCGACTGAGCATAGAAACTGAAAGTTTCCAGACATGATTCAGTCGACTGACCACCCAAGTTCAGTCGACTGAACCTGGAAACAGAAAGTTTCCAGGATTTGTGTCAGTCGACTGACCACCCTGGTCCAGTCGACTGAATCTGCTGTCTCTGCCTATTTTGCCTTTTGTGTTTGAGTTTCCAATTTTTAATCGATTCTTGTTTATCCAATTTTTTGTTATCACCTTTGTTGACTTTGATAACTTCTTTTTTGGGATTTTTGGGAATATCCATTTTGATGGATTCAGTATCGATTTTTATGGATTTGATTCACGTCTTCGAATGTGGGTTTTGGTGATTGATTGTTTCTACAATCATTTCTGTGACTTGTCACTTTAAAATACAAAGGTTTTTATACTAGTAGTAAATATTCAAACTCTTTCACAAAACCGATTTCAACGTTATTTTTAATACAAAGCTCGTTTATAAAACCGTTTTCTAATCTATTAGTATATACAAGCCTTTACCTCATTCGTATGAGAAATCTAATTAAACGGCTTAGCAGAACAAGTGGTATGAAACGCTAGCGTTTACTTTGTCGGTTAATTCTTAGACTTGTTCGATTGAACTCTTGTGACAATTTTCTAGTGGAAATCTACAATTTGTTCGTAAATATTTAAGTTAAGCTAGTGGTTATGGGACATGAAGCTAAACTCATCTATTTACTAGCTTAGTGTAATCGACACTTCTTATTGATCGATGATGATCATTTTGTGATTTAGACTAGCGATGTGCGATGTCTATTTGTTTATGTGGGGACTAAAAATCCCATTTGTGGAGCTTCGGCTCAAATTTGGCGGGGTAGCGACCCATGGTCTTCGGACTGTTTGTGGAGCTTCGGCTCAAAATTTATGGTTAGCGACCATGGAATAGCGTTCCGTTTGTGATACACGTGTTGGTGAGTTTTCATGCTCCCGTTTGTGATAGGCCTCCCTCCCCCCTTGTGATTTCTGGATTTCTAGTTGATGATTTCTAGAATTTGTGTTTCACCTCTTTTTGTGATTGGCAATGATATGTTTGTCAATATTTGGGGTTTGGTGAATAAAATAAAGAATATGACATTCTTTTTGGTGCTTTGAGATTCTTGAGAGATTGTATGATTTTGTTGTTGTTTAAAGTATATTTGTCACAGTTTGACATTATTGTTATCATACGTTTTTGTTATATCTCTACTCATATCTCATTTTATATATGATAATTATAGTTGGACTGATCCGTTTATTATTTTCTTCTTAAATAATACTCGGGTCAGACCGAGATGTTACAGGTGCTTCTGCTTAACTCCTTATCAGGGATTATCATCCGATTTTAGCTAACTACTTTAGATTAGTAGTTTTGGTTATTATACAGTTGAGATATAGACTCCTTGATGTATAATTATTCTTTTGTCTAGCACATATATCTATTCTTTTGTGATGTAGTGGATCTTGTTTGACCACTACTTTGATGTACACTTTTATGTGTTATATTCATATCTGATTCCGCCTTTGTGGTATGAATATATGTGACTGATTTGTGTTATGTTTATTTCTATATTTGTTTCCGAAGGCCACTTAGCCACTGTGTGGTAGCTTTGAGTTTGTATTTGATATGTCGGATTTCCTCTTGAAATGAAACGTAAGTTATATTATCTGACATATCGGTACTCGCACAAAGCAATTACACAGATGGTCACTCCTCAACAGCCTTATTCTTCATGCTAGTCGACGGCATTACCCCGTAGTGTCCTTGGCTAGCTTGAGTATAGAGGTGGGGCGTTACATGTTATTTCTACTGCATTGGTTGTTTATATTTAACAGCATTTGTGACGACAGGTTGTTATAACTATCCAGGCTGATGATAGATTAGTGTACTCTGATTGATGTATGTACAGTACCATTCTCTTTTGTAAAGATTTGTTACATATATACATATATATATACACTGGTCACGACGTGAGATTCTATTATGTCGTTTCTTTTTTCCCCAACAATCTTTCTTTATAACACTTGGATGCTTAGCACGTGAATATCGTGAATGTATTAGTGTCGACTTCTGAGGGTCGAAAAGGCAGGTTGTTACAATATGTGCATGGTTAGAGATATGTTGCTATTTACAAGTTGTTCATATGCCATTTTAAGTTATGCATGATTATACTATGCCTGTTGTTATTAGATATTGATATCCACCTTAACACCCCACCTCTATAACCATACTACCAAAGTGTATTACTACGTTACACTATCTGATAATATGAAGAATAAGGCAATATTGGGTTATCACACGTGAATATTCACTTGGGCTAACATTGGTACATATTTCAAAAATCATAAACTGCTCGCATATGCGTACCCGGTATCGGCACAAAGCAATAATCATGTGTTTCAATGGTACAACAATACACAATATAAAATAAATCACAGAGAACACGGAGTCATCAACGTAGCGATAACATATAATAGCATATAAATGTACAAGTCCAAGTGGGTCTACCAAAAAATAGTCAAGTGCCCACTATTAGTCAAATAAATACAATATATATGTCAAATACTTACCTCTCATCATCATCAACATATTTGAGGCTACATAAGTAAATAATGATACACTGGTCAACTTATAAACTAGTCTCTAACTGTGTCCCACAATCTTAAGTTGGACACTTTGTCCATGAACCTGAAATATCTCGGACTGACTTAAGTATTATATAAATACACATGGGTTAGACTATGTCTAGATTGGAGATTCAACATATCTTCATTAATAGTTGGCTTGAAAGCGCAAACTTTTGGTCCGACCACGAACTTCCAAAATTGCCCTATATATGTAATTCTTTATTGATAGTTGTAATATATTTGTTGTCACACTCTTTTGGTATCAGCATGAAATACCAAAAATGCCTCTCTACGGATATTATTAAAATTTAGCACTGCTTAAAATTAGGATCTGACTATTAAGCTTCTTTTACAAATTCAAAATTTCTCTATAGATATTTACTAAGTCTTAATATCACTTAAAAATATGATCTAGCAAATAAACTACTTTACAAATTTTTTTTATTAATTAATAATATAAAAAAAAATTAAACTCACGAAAAATTAGATATTTCAACTTAGAAATAAAATTTCAAATTAACCACGTATGATTCAACACAAAAATCATCACCCTTCAAAATATAAAAGACATCACATAGGTTAAATAGGACGTCCATACATCCAAACATCCTACCGTAACACCCGTTAATATTACCATAACATAGTGGGCGAATCAACCTAAACCCAAATCATCATCTAACACCCCCATAACACAAAAAGGAGTCAACTATCATCAAGCACACAATCAAGTGAGGTACTACAAGTATGATATGGCATCGTATATCTATGTATCTCAATCACATATTCCAGATGGGAGCCTAACATCGATGTGATTCCAAATGGGAGCCTAACTACATACGACACGCTCCAGGGGACAACACATAGCACTGACAGCACACGACGCACCCAATAGTCTTAGTTACTCCCGATCAACGAGACTCTATGTCCATCCATATAGTATGGTTACAAACCAATTGCCCAATGACAATAGACTGTTTGGCTAGTAAGGCATCTGGGCATATCATTGCACAATCTAAATATCAGCACACAACACGTATAAAGGTGATGTCATAGATAAGGGGTGCGACCTCGCAAATAGCCAACTAGGATGGACGCTGGTCTTTCTAGATAAACAACACCTAGCACTATTAGGCACACAACCAATAGATATACTTAAGCATCTTACACATAGCTAACCACACCTCATATATGAGTGCCAATCACATTTAAGAGGTAAATAAATAAATAGTCGCTTGAGTGTCTTGTACCGCTCAGTGCTACTCATTATTTACCCAATGCCCGTGAATCTCACTCAACTCCCACATCTTATTCTATATAACAAGTCCAGAGAATAACCAGAGAAATATTACCGAAAGACCTATATCTGACGGTATTATAGCTCCATTTATTCAAACTCCTCATTACACTGAAAACAAATCAAATAAAGCATATAATATGACTATTTATTGATTCAAAAGGGGGTTTATTATAAAGTACACATTTCTGAAATATTCAATATAATATCAAATATTAATATTAAATTTAAAGAAGACTAAATTATAAAATTCTCATTCTTTCACATTATATAGTTCCAAAAATGAATATTTGAGAACCTCCTATTTAATTATAAGGCATCTATATTTTAAACCTTAATTCAATTTCAAATCTCTTAAACTCCTTTTGGAAAATTATTCATAACTTCAAAATTCTTCTTTAATAATTTCGAAATAATAATACCAAAGATGTTTTATAATTTATAATTTCCTTTTAATAACAAATTTAAATAAGGGGATTTTCACTTGAAGGGCTTCTTTATGCAGGGGAATAAGTTTTAAGGACAGCAATTTTGAAAAATTAGTTTTAAGGACAAATTACAGAAAAAAGATAAATGAAGTTATCATTTTTAGTTATACAAAAATAATGATAAATGAATTTATCTTTTTCCTATATAACTTAAAAAGATAAATGGATTTATCATTCTGTAAATTGTCCTTAAAACTAATTATTCAGAATTGTCGTCCTTAAAACTTATTACCATGGAATAAGAAGCCCTTCAACCTAATTTCCACTTTAAATAATTCCATTTTCCTAACAAGGATTTTCAATTAATAATATTTCCCAAAGCCATAAAATAAATTCCAGAAGTAGTGTGTTTAAAACCAGCATTTATATTTCCAATCCATTTTAAACCGATATCATTGAAAAGTAATTCATCAAATTGTAATTATACCTTATATAATATCTTTCCAAAATAATTCAATTCCCTTCTAGGAAAAAAAATAAACAAACACAAAAATATATTACATGCAAATTTTCACTCATAATATATATAACAAATCCCATAAATAATAATTCCCATATAATATATAAATTACATTCAGCTTATTATTACTTCAAAATATTATTTTACAAATTTCCAATTTATTAAATCCAGATAAAATTAACTCGTCACTTCGAAATATAAATTTGAACTCTCTTTTATAAAAAAAATCCTTCAAATATTTTTCTAATATATATAATCATCAATATATATATATATATATTCAAAGATACACTTTTATATTTTCCATCCCTAATAATAATAATTTCCATTTCATTCCAAAATTCACTATTTATTTTTGAAATATTTATTTCTTTCAAACCTTCTGTTTCAATTCATTTTTCCTTTTTCGATCAATCTCAAATAATCTATCTGACTATTTACAAGCACCTATTTATTACTAAAATGATGTAATAATGTATGTATAATCAACAATCAATAAATAATTCATTACAACAACAATCAAACAAGGGATTGGATTCCTCAACAATAACGATCAACAGTCAATGCTAATCATTTTCATTCAATTCATTGTGTATCAACCAAAATTCATCAACCCAACAACCAATGAAAATAATGAAATGGGGACCTAGATATAGTGGTGAGTTATAAAGATAACTCACCTTGTTAATGCTTCCTCTTCTCTCCAACAGGCATCCAAAATTCTCAAATCAACACTACTCCAAACCCTAGCTTCACCAACTCTCACTGCACCACCCTCTCTACACCAGCGAGTCACCTTGTCATCGATCAGTCCTAATCCCAACCACGCGTGAACCTCCATCTCTCATCGATTACAGTCGCACACCCTAAGGCGTCGCCATCCTCCACCGCCAAGTGCCCAAACGCATGTCTCCTCCATTTGTCTAGGTCGCGGCACCCTACACGATAGCATTCTCTTGCATCACACTCTACCCAGGTTGCACACTTACCTTTCTCCCCCTTTTTCCATCATCGACTTTTTTTTAAATTGATGTGGTTGATGGGTTAGGGTTACTAGAAAATAAAAGGGGTGAATGGGTTGATTTTTGGTTATGGCCTGAAAAGAAGGCTCTAGGAGTATTGAGAAAAGAATGTACTAGAACCCTTATATTTACAAATAGGTCCATTTCTTCATTTCTCTCTTTTATTTATATTTAATACCACTTTTATTCTCATATATAAATACTATATCAAATATTTATGAATATATTTTCAATTCAACTAAAGTCACTATTTATAAAAATATATTTCGATAAATTACATAAAATATTTAAATTTACTAATTATTCATCTTCGTTGAGTTATTAATTTGACTAATGTCAACTGAAATTTCTTTTCATCTACTTCAACCATAAAAAAGTTATTTACAATATAATATTATTTTATATTCATTGTAAATATTTTATTCGAGTTCAATGTATTATTATTATTAAAAAAATTATTTACTAATTTTAATTTATTAAAACAAACTCTTTTATCGAATAATTTTAACCGAACAAAATATATTTTCAGTAGAAAAATTGTCCAGAAATTAAACTTGGACGTTATATTTTACTTAAAATAATTTATTACAAGAGCGTAGAAGGTCAGGTTGTTAAAGACCTTTCCTCCTTAAGAACATTACATCCTTGCAATTTCTTATGGGGATAACATCATTCTCAACTCATATATCCTTAACTATTTACACATTTTACCATCATCCGCTATCAACCTAAGTTTCTTCCTTTCTTCTACTCAGAGTTAACTCGATACTCTTTGTGGCTTTCCCTCAAATAAAGACCAAACTTCGTCTTTGTCATCTTATCGTATGCTAAGAATTTAAATAGATTCACTTAACGACTATCTAGTTCCACATATGATACAATTTATACGAAAACTTTCTAAGTGTCGAAATTTTTGAAAAATTTCGGTAGAGTCTCTATTATACGGAGAGCATTCCAAAAATTTACGATGCATCTAGTTATATGATATACATCTCCAAAGAGGTATCTCAATAATGAGGCATTCTGAAACACGGGGAAGCAACACAATATAATATATATCTATCGCTATATGCATAAAAGCATACTATAGATTACTTTTTAAGCATGTTTCTTAATATTTTTGCGAACAAAGCGAACATGCTCCCAAAATCCAATCGACTATGGCTATATGTACCTACACTCGGCTCATAGAAAACATGTGAGATCATATTTTATACTGTAGAGTGGTATGTCATTCATATAAGAAAGGAACAAAGTTGCACTTTCATTTCGGCGACTTTGCAACTAAGTTTGAAGTGTCAAAGACTCAAAATTGTTTACTGCTTCCTAAAGATAAATTGTAGCATAGTCATATAGCTTTTCAAAACATCTTTCAATCCTTGAAACTATAGTTTGTGTTATCCCGCCTTTTGGCAAGGCCAGGACACCAAGGAATCAGCTAGAAAACAGTAGAGAGAAGAGGGCTGACACTTCCAAGTTCCAAGCCAATCCGGGCTCACACACCCAAGATATGAATGATTCAAATTGAAGGGAAAAACGATGGTTTCGTATCCATCACTCTTGACGATTTCGTATCCATCACTGAAGCCCTAGTTCGAATCGATCAAGTTTCGTACCAATCAGCTCTGGATCCATCGAGGTGCCCAGGTTCGACTCGACTTCCTTCGTATCCATCGAGCTCGTATTGATGGACTTCGTACACACCAGCAATTGAAGCACTTCGTATCCTTCAGCCAACGTCTGCTTCGTATCCATCACTCAGTGCTTGCTTCGTTTCCATCAGTCAGTGTTTGCTAGGTATCCATCAGTCAGTGTTTACTTCGCAACCATCGGACCAGTGCTCCTCGTATCCATCAGAGGACCTTACTTCGAATCCATGCCCAATGACTTGTTCGTATCCAACGAGTCAACTGACCAGAAAGACGTGTCTTCCATCGAAGTAAAACAAGGCAAGATATGTGGAGTCGAAATGGTCCATACGGCGCGAAAACCGGATCGAGGCGAAACGCGCGCGCACCACGTCATCCCTCGATGCGAATGCGCCGAGATATATGGAGTCGACACGGTCGACTCGGAGTAAAGACCGGATCGAGGCGAAGCGCGCGTTCCACGTCTTCACAGAGGCGCGTGACACCATCGATTCGAAGCCCACAGCTCGGAGAGATGGATTCGAACCAGACAGCCTAGCGAAGAACATCATCTCGTATCGACAATATCTCTCAATCCACTGATCCAAATACCATGAAATTTTAACCAAAGGTTGCACGCATAACGAGGAACATCTCCACCAAATTTGAGCTCAATTGGAGGTAATCTTGATCGATACGAAATGACTTCGTGTCGATCGCAGATTGACTCCAAACTTTCTGGAAACGGTCGCGTGGGCCCCCTCACGTGCCAGACCTGGTCTCCCGGAGTTTGAGCGAATTCTGAGCCTCCTGCGCCTATAAATAGAGCCCCAGAATCAACAGAAAAAGGATCTTTTTTCTCTGAAGCGTCCAGACTCTGCCGGATTGAGATTTGCATCCTACTTTTGCTGTCAATTTTGAACTCTAAACTGTAATCCGCTGTTCATTGCTGTAAACGCTTGTAATCATTGAAAGAGAATCAATAAAATCATCAAAACTTCATAGTGGACGTAGGCTATACGCTGAACCACTCTAAACTGCTTGTCTGTGCACTTTACATTCCTGTTTGTTGGAGTTTTTGTTAGATAGTCTCTGTTTTACATTTATAATCTTCATTTTATCTCTTCAAACAACTCCCGAAGAGTGTTGTGCCCATTTTTGGTACAAACAGTTTGCATCAAAAGTAATGGCTGTTTTACTAAACAATACAAATTTTGAAATGAGAAATGAAATGCAGGTCATCTTTTTTAAACGCAGTTTTTTGCTTAAAGAACTTCAAAATTGCAAAACACTCTAAACGAAAGTTGTTCCATCTTAGCTTTCCGAGGAGCGCTGAATTGTCAAAACCAGACAATAGTTAGAAAGTTATGATCAAAGTACTATGGCACTTTAGCTTGGAATTTTAAAGTGCGGACTAGTTTTCTAAAATCATCTTTTTGCACATTTTAGCCTCAGAAAATTTCGAATTTTCAAAAACTGATAAACATCAAAGCGATTCCTTATAAACATACTATAACACTGAAGAAAAATCAATTAAGTATGACCACAAAATTAAGAGTTATGGCTATTTTAGTTCAACTCTTCAAAATTTAAAACTTCACAATTTTATCCCAAATTTTATACGAATGAAATCAACGTTTGTCCTTTCAAAAATTCAAAATTTTGATCAAAACGTTCAACATAAAGTTTGTTGTTTCTATATTCTCCTTCTAACAAAAATAAAAATTAAGAAGCACATATCTTTAAATGACAAGCTACACACATAAAGCTAAAAAAAGGGATTTCATATAACACTTTAACAAAAATATTCACATGAATTTCATTTCAAATAAAATTTTCAAAAGAACCGCACCTTAACAATTTTAATTCAAAAGTACATTTATACCTCACATATATACCTTATGCACAATACTTCCATTTTGTAATTTCAAAATAATCCTACTATGTATATATATTTTTCAAAAGGAAATAACACCATCTTGCTTAGATTTTCTTAATTATATTTCATAAATCTTCCAAAAAATTCTTTACATAAAATTTTATCCAAAAATCCTTTTATTCCACAACATCTAATTCATATTATTTACTATCCCTAGTATGTATACATACATACATACATACATACATACATATATATATCCCAATGCACTTATGGTTCTAGTTTTCTTAAAAATGATATCTGAACAATTATTATTTTATTTTAACTTTTCTAAAACCACACTTCACAATCATCGATTACTAGTTCCTTTTAATCTGGGAACAGTCAAACACATGTTTCTTTCTTACCATATTTTAAATATAATCATACCTTCAAATATATTTTTCAATAAAAAGTCAATTCATTATTCAAAATATTTGAATAGCATATTTATTTTAAACATACTTTTAATTTAGGAACTCATATAAACGAATTTCATACCTTAAAACATATACATACATACATACATACATACATACATATATATATATATATCTTATAAATTTACTTATACCATTCAGTCAAATCACCTCAAAGGGATCACTACTCACTTATCTCTATATTTTTTCACCATATATTATTATATTTTTCCGCTTCTAAAATAAATTACTCTTTTCATACCAAACCCCACCATTATTTCCAAAATATTACTCTTTTCAAAATATTTTTCAACTCATTTCAAAATATTATATTTTTTCTCCAAACATTTCATTTTTTAAACATTATATTCTTTACAAAATATTTTTATGTTGTGTCGATATGTCTCGTGTTTGTATTTAGGAATCCCTGTTAATACGTTGGCCAGGTGTGTCGATCAAAATCTTAAAGCACTAAATGGACAAATTAACATAAATTAAACTACCAAAACATTTAAGTATTCTAATATCTAATTAATTTTCTTACTTTATCAAAATCATATGTTCACTCTATGCAAATTTATATACTAATGATGATATGTTAACAGTTAAATAATCTATCACTAGCAATGAACAACCAAGTAATCAAACATCCAAAAATCAACCGTACACAACCATAAGCAAGAACTCAATTTGACATATATCTCTTTAAATTTTAATGATTTGTTTATAAATGTTGTTTATTTTATATAACAAACAATTTTCTATCCCTTGCAGTGTTGGAGATACCGTTTGCATTAATAATTTTTGGCTTCATCCAGACCTTTGTGGGATTACAGCTTGAGAGAATACTTCTACTTAACTCCCCCGCTCTAGACTGAGCCCAAATAATTATATTTATTTATTTACTAACTATTATCACAACATAACACACATCAATCAAAACAAATGCATTCGCTTAATGGAAAGCAATATATAGCTTCCATTACCCTCACTCTAATCACTATTGGACCTTTCAAGTCAAGCTTGCATCATCAAAACTTATTTACGTGATGTATCCAATGTGTGATAATTGGATTAAGGCCATCTAAATCTTCCCTAACCAAACAACTTCATTCTTACTTCAAAGCCACATAGAGAACTACTCCACTTCATTGATGCCAACACTGCTAGTCGACCAAACAACTTCCACCTTTATAACCTCCATTAGACAAACTTTCAATCTCATAGAGGGACAAAGACACAGAAGGAGGTAGAAGTGGGGATATAGTGTAAATAGAAAAATAACAAGTACATTCCTAGATAATTACCCCAGTAATCATCGTATACTCCTACTATTACTTAAATATAAATGGACTTTAAGTCTCATTTAAGGCCAAGGCGCGTTTCTCTTATACTCTGTATTATACTAAACCTGGCTCCGCTACCAACTGTAACACCCCACCTCTATATCCATACTACCAAAGAGTATTACTATGTAATATTGTTTGATAATACGAAGCATAAGGCGATAATGGGTTATCACATGTGAATATTCCCTTGGGATAACACCGATACGTATTTCAAAAATCATAAATAATTACTCGCCTATGAATACCCGGTATCGGTACAGAGCAATAATCATGTCTTTTCAGGATAGAACAATATACAGCATAAAATAAATCATAGAGGACACAGAGTCATCAACACAATGATAATATATAATAGTATATCAATATACAATCCGAGTGTGTATACCAAAAAAAGTCTAGTGCCCACTATCAATCAAAAAAAATACAATGTATATGTCAAATACATACATCTCATCATCGACAACATATATGTGGCTATATAAGTAAATAATGATACACTAGTCAACTAATAAACTAGTCTCCAACTGTGCCCCAGAATCCTAAGCTGGTCACTTCGTCCCTGAACTTGAAATGTCTCGGACCGACCCGAGTATTATATAAATAACACATGGGTTAGATTGTGTCTAGATTGTAGATGTCAATATATAATAATAACCGACATGGTGCAACAAATATATCTCACAAATGTGTGTTAACATCTCAAGTATATCACATATATCATACCGTGCACAAATCATCACCCTTCAAAATAAACAAGACATTACATAGGTTAAATAAGACATCCAAACATCCTATCGCAACACTCGTCAATATGACCATAACGTAGTGGGTGAACCAACCTATTATGAAATCATCATCCAACACTCCCATAACATAAAAAGGGAGTCAACAATCAGCAAGCACGTAATCAAGTGAGGTACTACAAGTATGGTATGGTATCGTATGTCTATGTATCTTAATCACATATTCCAAATGGGAGCCTAACCGCACACAATACACTCTAAAGGACAACATACAACATTGATAGCACACTCCATGGTCTTAGTTACTCCCGGTCATCTTCACTCTATGTCCGTCTATATATTATGGCCACGTGCCTACTGTCCAATGGTAATAGACTGTTTGGCTAGTGTGGCATCTGGACATATCATCACACAATCTAAATTTCAGCACATAGCATGTATAAAGGTGATGCCATGGATCTGAGGCGCGACCCCATGATCAGCCAACTATGATGGACGCTAGTCTTTCTAGATAAACAACACAAAGCATTAATAGGCACACATCCAATAGACATACTTAATCGTCTTGCGCATAATAATGGTAGCATGCAGCTAACCACATCTCATATATGAGTGCCAATCACATTCAAGAGGTAACTAAATAAATACTGCCTAGGTGTCGCGTACCACTCAGTGCCACTCAATTATTTACCTAATGACTGTGAATCCTTCTCAACTACCACATCATATTCTATATAGCAAGTCCAGAGAATAATAATAGAAATATTACCGAAAGTCACATACCAGATGGTATTATAACTTTGTTTATTCAAATTCTTCATTACAAAAAATAAGTCAAACAAAGCACAAAATACAACTATTTATTGATTCGAAAGGGGTTTTATTATAAAATACACGTTTTTGAAATCTTCAATACAATATAAAATATTAATATTAAATTTAAAGAAGTTTGAATATAAAATTCTCTTTCTTTCACAAAATTCTTGTATAGTTTTAGAAATTATTATCTACAGACCTCTTAATTAATTATAAAGAAATCTGTATTTTAAACCTTAATTCAATTTCAAATCCCTTAAATTCCTTTTAGAAAATTATTTATACACATAGAAATTCTTCTTTGTAAATTTTGAAATAATAATACCAAAAAAGGTTTGAAGTTTATAATTTCCTTTTAATAAAAAATTTAAATAATTCCATTTTCCTAATAAAGATTTTCAATTAAAAATATTACCCAAAGCCATAATATAAAATTCCAATATCAATGTGTTTAAAACATGCATTTACATACCAATCCTTTTTAAAATAATATCATTGAAAAGTAATTCATCAAACCAAAATTCTATCTTATATAATATCTTTCCAAAATAATTCAATTCTCTTTTAGGAAAAATAATATGTTGCCACCATTATTGACCTCGAAAATGTGCGACATGCGACCTAACCATGATGTCGCAACAATATTCAATAGCGAAAAAATGGCTACGAATCAATGCCGCGTCTTTTCAATAAAGAGTTATGTGCAATGTCGCGTGTTCTTACTAGATCTAGGGATATCGTTCATCATCAACACCGCATGTGACCAATGCCACATCTCTTCAAAGAAGCAATAATGGCGAATGTGACTAGCATCATAAACCATCAGTGCTATGTAAACATGACCTATGCCGCATCTCGTTAATGCCATGTTTATCAATGCAGCCTTTCACTTGGGAAAATGAAATAGACATTGCAATTCATCGGTGCTTCATTTTTTCAATGTCGCTCATCACTGATACTACCTACAACCTAAGCAGTGAAGTAACGTTGTCACGTCCTTTTGATGTCGCTTCCATTCCAATGTCGTTGCCTTTAGATTCATCTTTCAGAAGGTACTGCCCATTATTTATGTCACCCATGGTCAACACCACCACATTTGGAGGACCTCGCCCACCTATACATGCAATGTTGATGACGAACATTGTCAATATCCATAAAAGCTATCAAAGCTGCTCCTTATTGGTATTGCTTCATACTCATAGGGATTCAAGCTGATGTTGCCACTCACCAATAAAGGACATTGATCATCATAACTGGAGCCATCAATGCCGGATGTCATTGACACCGCATATCTCTGTTAGTAGGACAATGTTGAAGCCCTATTATACACCCAAGCATGCCGAAGGTGATATTGGGCAAGGATTAGCCCTACGCGACGTTGATAATGCTGAGAGTTATGAATGCCGAAGTTGACTTGATGTGCCACAACTATTCCCCTACAAATACGAAGCTATAGGCGCTATGAAGGGGGCAGATCATTCTTGTTACTCTTCTTATATTTTAAACTTTGTAACCCTAAATTGATTTGGGGATTTAGAGCCAAATTATAGCACTTGAAATACTGTACATTCTACATTGATATTATATTGAATAAAGACAAGATATCTCGAATTATGACTTACTTTCGAATTCCAAAACATATATGATTTGCTAATCAAAGATTGGTTCGAATTCCAAAAGTACTCATATTCTTGATTTCTCTTTTGATCATATGATTGTCTAATATGGATTTACTTCAAGAATATATAATTTCACGTAGCCTTGCATATGATTTCCTTATGAACCTAAACTTCCTTGTCACTCCTCTTAAGCCTTAACTCAGCCAAGTGTCGATTAATGCTAACACTCGTTGAGGTCAAATTTAGGCTCTCCAAATTCGATCATTAGCAAAGAGTCTTATCCTTGCACTTTTTGGACTGACAAAGAAATTCTTTAACATTTTGGCACTAGAAGGAGGGTTCGAACCTCCATATCCATTGAAACCCTAAGTGGAACTACCCTAGATTGCATATTTAAGGCTTAAAGGACTTGCCCTAACCAAGCATATCACATTCCATGATAACCTACCTTTGTTTCTTAATGCCGATTACTCGCATTAACTAAGTTTGTCTTAGTCATGCCAAGTAATCATGTTAAATCTCCGAGCAAGGATTCTCCAAGCCTCAAATGACTAGGCCAACTTACCAAATCGCTAACGATCCCCGGCTTCATGAAAAACAAGTGCTAAGACAGTAGCATTACAAGTTATGAAAGAGAAGAAAAGAAAAGTGGCTCCATATAATCTATAATAATGTAGTTTGAATCCCTTTCATGTGGGGCCAACACCGATCTTTGCCCTGGGTAGGCACTACCAAAAGGATGGTATCTTCTTGAAATAAGGAAAGAGATTCAGCTCAAAGCCAAGGGAACCATTTTCGAAAAGGAAATAGAAAGGGACTTTGACTGGTTTACTAGAAAATGGAGGAGTATGCTTGATCGATCATATAAAACTAGTGCAGCACAGGGCTCCTTAAAAAGAAAACTGGTCATCGAAGATGAGATATCCATCTCAAGCAACAGAGGAACTAAATACCAATCAAAAGGACCATCCTCCAAAAGGTCACGACTTTCCAAGAACTACACCCTTACTACTTCGTATGAGAACATCTATCTCCTTACCAAGGACGAACTCAACTACTAACCCTCGTAAAAGAAGCATCCAAAAAATGAAAGGAATCTCGGAGGGTTATATTGTTACTATCATTGGGCCAATGGATATAGCACAAACTTTGTCAAAGCCTAGAGGGCTTGATCGATAATTTTCTAGGGCAAGGAAAGCTGAATGGATTTGTACGAAGATGTTAAATCAGCCATCAATAAAATAAGATTTTCTGAACAAAATAAGTGTACCTACATGATTGGGGAATAAGATTCTCTTAAGGCAAAAGACCTGGCAATCAAAGGCCTTACGATAGAAAAGACTTCAGTGCCGTCATAAAAGGCCTCATTGAAGCGCCACTTGGAGGGAGGACAGAATAAGCCTTTGGCCCCGTCTATGATGGCCTAGCCAAAGCACCAAACCAGCTTTTAGTGCCATCATCAAAGGCCTTACTGAAGTGCCTCTTGGGGGAAGGACGGAGTAAGCCTTTGGCCCCGTCTAAGATGGCCTGGCCAAAGCACCAAACCAGCCTTAAGTGGCATCATCAAAGGCCTCGTTGATGCACCTCCTCGAGGGAGGACAGATAAATCTTTGGCCCCATCTAAGATAGCCTGGCCAAAGCACCGAACCAGCCTTTAGTGCATTCATTAAAGGCCTCACTGAAGCACCTCCTAGAGGGAGGTCGGGTAAGTCTTTGGTTCTGCTTAAGAATAGCAAATCAAATGCACCGGACAATGGACCTAAATCATCACCTAAGATGGTGAAAAGAGGTCTGGTCCAAATAGAGATCATCTAAGATTGTGCCAAACAAATCAATCAGAATCAGAGCCAAGTAGAACTCCAAACCAATCAACCTTTTGGAGGAAGATCTATCAAAAATCAGAACCAGTTTGTGCTCCAAGTCAAACAGTCTTCTAGAGAAAGATCCATCGAATATGAGCCATTCGTACTCCTTAATAAACATAATCTTCAGTGGCCAGATAAGGATTCCAGGTCTTCTATTATTGTTACCAGATTAGGAATTTCAGTTTTTTATTATTTTTGCCAGATAAGGGTTTTCGGTCTTCTATTATTATTGTCGGATAAGGATTTTTGGTCTTCTTCTATTTTTGCCAGACAAGAATTTCTGGTCTTCTGCTATTGTTACCGGATAAGGATTCCTGGTCTTCTATTATTTTTGCTAGCTAAGGGTTTCTGATCTTTTATTATTATTATCGGATAAGAATTTCAAGTCTTCTTCTATTATTGCCAGATAAGGATTTCTGAACATCTATTATTGTTGTCAAACAAGGATTTTTGGTCTTCTATTATTATTAGATAGGTTTTCTGATCTTCTATTGATTACTACCAAATGAGTTTTTTAATTTACTATCAACCGATAGACAGAGTACTTCAAAAAATTGTTCAAAGAAGTTATTACTTTGATGATAAAGCTTAACCAAATCAACTCTCAATTCGGATTCATTTAACGGGAATCTCCATTACTAAACAAGCTGCTGGATATTTATTAATGAAAATAAAATTCTTGCATCAAGTTCTAAAGAGCTCAATTAGAAAGGTTCTTAGTTCTCTTAATAAGCAAACTATCAATATGTACATCAAAAGCTCAATATATAGAAGGGAAAGATATTAATCGACAACAATTTCAAATAAGAACCCATATTCGATTCAAAGGTACATACCTTACATCTGAGGTAACATTCATTCAAATAAAAAATTCGATCATGATCTAATACATTATATGCAAAGTTGTAAGTACAAAAATCAGACAAAAAGAAGAATCTGTTTAAAGTAAATCTTTGCTAAAGCTCAAGGCTCCGTGATATCTTGTCCAAACCTTTGGCAACTAAAGTGTCAGTAATGTGGAGAAGGGCCATATCCAAAAGCTCTTTGAACTTCTTTTCCTTCCTTCGAATAGTATTTGCATCATTAACTGAGTCAATTTTATTTTCAAAGCATGCTGGAGAGTCTTATTGGTTCCTCGTAAAGTTTGAACCACGCTCTTTAGTTCTTCAATCTCCTGCTTAAGAATACACATTTCGCGTCCAAGCTTTCAACTTAACATTCGTATTCATTAAGACATTGAGATACTTTTTCATTCCACTTATTGCTGAAAAATTACATGCATTCACTTTTAGTTTGTATGCTCCATTTGAAGATCACATCATCACTTAGACGCGGAGGTGGATTTAGTAAAGAAGGAAATTCTTGGCTAGCTAAAGATCAAGATCTCATTGCCCTTCGAGGAGTAGGATTGGAAGGTTGGAATCGCCTTCACTAACAATGAGTTCTAGGGACTGGCAAGATACTTGACTCTTCATTAACTCCACTTTAAGGTCATTTATTCATTGGTAAAATTTAGCCATTTTGGTGTCAATCTCAACCGAAGGCCTGGATTCCAAGGCAGAGTCTATCCGTTGTTTCAACTTTGGAATTCTTTTACCCTTCTCCTCAATCTCTCCATTTAAGCTAGAGATTTGCTCCTTTAGACTTTTAAAGGTTAATCTCAGTTGGAAGTATTTCCTATGCCATTCTTGGGCCTTCGGATTATTTGGAAATCGCAAAGCTGAAGCGTCTTGAGAAGACTTCCTTTTTCAATATCAGCTAGTAATCTATCTTTAATCTCAATCACTCATGAGAAAACATTTAAGGAATCAGATGTGTACACTAACTGGGTTTTCTATCAAGAATAAGTGAAACAACAATTAATACATTAAAAATAACTTCTTTTATTACTAACAACAAAGATTTACAGATGACAAAGAAATTTGAATTACATCACAATTCTATTTTCAAATATTTAATTAACTCTTAAAGTTTTGAAACAATGATTCCAGCCTTTTCAAATGACCCAACAGATAGGGTGAGAGTAGATTCAAAATAAGCTTTAATCCCTTCTAGGGTATCAATGGGATAGAATCAATGATAGTCTCATTCCTCGGCTGGAGAGCTAGCATGATAACATATCAGTTTGGCGTGAAAGTTCGAACTTCACTTGGTAATTTATCCTTTTCATCACCCAACAAATCAAAGCAAAGGTGAGGAAACCACATGTAGACTTCTTGTAAGTCTCTAAAAAAGCAGTGTCTCGCTAACTGCGATGTCCTGAGAATTAGGGATTTTTCTTTAAAATCCTTCTTGAATTTGGCATATTTACTCAAGAGTTCCATGGGAACAGGACCGCTTGAGATTTCTTTTATCTATATAATACATTTAAACCAGACTGATAATAATAAAACTAAAATGGTGAAGTTCATAAGCTACTCAGGTTACATATTATAGTTATACAATCATTCAGGTTCACACAAGACAGATTTCTTATACAATTCAGAAATAAATCTCTTCCTATTATACTTGAGTTTTTTGGGGGGAAGAGAGCAAGAAGAAAGAGGGATATAGGCAACACTCGGGAGATTCCAACATACACCGGGATGAGGATCAGACCTGTGTTCATTCAAGTATCTGCGATGAAAGCGTATTAGCAAACCCCCGTAGTTGTCGTCTAAATAAGAAAAATCAATGAATATACCCTAGAGTAAATTATATAGAGAAATTCTTCCAAAGTTCTTTTATCATCAATCAGCATCCAAAAGAGGGCCATTAGCTCTGCAATCTCCACCAAGAGTCTCTCCCGATGAAGGCGTGCCTTCTTCATCCATGAAGCAACTTCCTCTCTTTGAAAAATATGAATTTTGATGTACTAGTGGCGAGATTATTATGTTTCTCAAACAACTCATTATACACTTTCAGTTGTTTATCCAACTCTCAATTCAATCAATCTATTTCCATTTGTTTCTTTTCAAGCATAACTTCATAATATTTTGATTTTCCCTTTAACTAAAATAATCAACATATTAACCAAAAGCTATTTGGTAATCTAAGACATTTAAATAAAGAGATCCCCATACCTGAAAGAGTGGAATTGAAGGCGAAGGAGTTTTATCCTTCCTTTTGGGTCGGTGGCTTCAAGGAGCGTCGTCCTTCTGAAGAAAGTCTTTACTTGGAGAATCGAGAATTTTAGTAATGTCTGCTGCCAAGTCCAGGTTTGCATCTCCCGATCCATCCTTCCCTTCTGCTGATCCAAAGAGACCCTTTCCATCACCACCACCACTCCCGTCATTATCACCGTCATTATTGTCATCATCGCCATCGTTATCATCATCATTGCCGCCATTATCATTATCATTATCACCGTCATCCTCTTCTCTATCAGATTTAATCTCTTCATCAATTGGAGGGTCATCAAAGGTTAGCCATTTTTCAGCATCGACCTCTTCCTCAATAGGACATTCTTTTTGAAGAGTCTCTTTGTCCTTCCTCAGCCTAAGACTAAACTTTCTTTTGAACTCTTCATTCCAATTAGGAAGAGGTGGAAAGTAAGTTTGAACATTTTCGAATATTATCATCATATGCCATTGACAAAGCATCTTTGTAACACTTCTTAGTAATTTTTGGGAGGGAATTATCAATGAAAGAAGCAACTTTTTTCTTGGCATCGCTAATATTATTGCTCGAGTAGGCCAAGATAGTAGTTTGCTTTGTGGCATATCCTGTAAGGATTTGTTCTTGCTAGCCAACTCGACCTTTTCTTTGTTAGCAATCACCAAATCTATTTCCAGCTCAACTATCTCTTTATTAGCCTTCTCAAGGTTTGCTTTCAAGGTCTTTACCTCCTTCTCTAGCAATTGTTCAGCATTTTTGTCCTCATTAAGTGAGGAGTCGAGCTTTTCTTTTTCAGTGACAACTTCATCTCTTGCTGATGCGATATCAATTATGATATGATTAAGCGAAAAAATCTATCTTTTAAGCTTGGCCACTTCATTGCAAGGCCCTTGAGAAGCATCTCGAAGAAGAAACATATGCTTTCCCACCTAGAATATATAGCGTCTAAGTCAAGATGGGATCAATGAAGTTAAAATTAACCAAGTAAACAGAAAGGCATACCGATATAAGCTGTTTAAGAATGATGAAAAGGTGATCATTAGAATAGGTGGGAGGATGTGATGATCTGAGAGAAGTAACAGAAGGAGATTGGATGGCCAATTGAACAAGTTCATTAAAATTAGTCATAGGAGGCTGAGCTTGAACCTTTGAAGGAAGAGGATCATCTAGAGAAAGGAACAGACAAAGATCAGCACGCATGCAGTTGATTACTGCTGGAGAGGTAGGAAAAGTAATATTTAGAAGGTGCTCAGGAGTCTGAGCCTCCTTTGGATGCTCTAGAGCTATACCCAAATTTGTCGCTTTAGGACTCGAATCGATACTTACATGTCCCTCCTTATCCACAACAATAGGGGTGAAATCCCCTGCAAGATTTGGTCTTTTCCTAAGGGATGTAGGTGGACTGTCGGTAATGACATCGTCACCCACATTCTTCTCTAATGTCTAAATTGTTGTAGCAACGGAATTCTTGATAAAAGTAGGCTTACTCAACTAAGAAGATGCAGAAACTTCATCCTTATTCTTCCTCTTTTTAGGAACATTATCTTTAACCTTTGCCTCTTTAGAAGCAACGATAAGGACATATGAGCCTAAAACAAAAATAGAAGTTAATAAAACAATAATATTAGGAATTCCATATTAGCTATATTGAAGCTTACCAGCAGGTTCAAGCTGATCTGGAGAGTTAGTAGAAGATGATCCTGACTTGCCTATAACTAACGATCATTTTCCTGGAGCATTATATTTGACCATCGGAGGCTCTCCCAAAATTTTGTGGTGATCCAAAATAATGGAATGCTGAAGAAGCTTTGCTGGGTTTAACAGTTTATGCATGTTCCTCATCTTATCTATTGCTCGAGCTAGGGGCTGCATAGTTTCTTGTTAGGTGGAGCTTAGCTTTTTAGGAGCGGGATCTGAAAGGAAACATTCATTAGTAGAGAATATTAAATGAGTATGAATAACCAGAGATAGAGACTTACTGGCAATAAAGAATGTCCCTCTAATGTTAGAATAGCATTTAACAAAGAAAAATCGTGTCTCACATTCTCGTATCTTGTTAACACACTCAAAGATCAAACTTTTTAGGAGAGGATGAATTCGTTACAGAGGAAGATCTTGCTACTCAATTATCTTAGCAGGAATAGCTATTAATTGTAGAATTTTAGCATTTAGAGACAGAAGTCCTGTCTCCTAAGCCAGGACTACTAAACAAGTCAAATACATATATGAATTTGGAGAGAACTAGATTGGGGCAATATTCAAATGCTCCAGGTATTTCAAAAGGAAATCAGGAAAGGGAAGGTAACCAGTGTGCCAGACATGTATGGAAGTGAAAGCGAAATACCCCTCTGGTGGGTTATAAATGTTATATGCAGGACCGACTGGAATAGCTATGATGCCAGTAATTCCAAATTGCTCTAGAATAGAATCCACCTCAACTTGAGTCGTGATGTATGATGGATTTAAAAAATGATCCCCCTTCTTACTAGTAGAGGGTGAAGCCTTGGGGCTTGCACTAGTTTTCTTGATGGACTTTGTGGTTGATTTTTTGATCTTCCATTTACCTTGCCTGGTCTATTATTTCGAATTTAAGATATAATAATTCTCAAATTATATAGAATAATTACTACTTGTTAAACTAAAAATTATTATCTAACTGATTTACCTATTGATGGCATCAAAATGTTTTAAGTATAAAATATAGTCCCACATTTGCTATAAGTTAATAACCCTTAAGTGGTACATATCAAATCTGTCAAAAGACTCGAACTTTAACTTTAATAAAGGAACTCCTTAGGAAAGTTTATAAAATTGAATAAAAATTAACATGCGACGACAATATGCCTATGTCAGTTAAATAATCATTGTCAAGTATCACGTGCTTATACTATAGAATAATAGTGAATGCTGAAGCTATAACTAATGTAAAAGAAATAGGGTTATCGACATTAATGAATAGTGGCAATATGAATTTATAATGTGCTAATCGGTTTAACGGCTTATAACATAATGTCATAAGTGACGATATCATTAAAAGCTCAATTTGTAATATTAAGAATTAGCAATGGAGAATGGTGACAAATAGTAAAGCTATGGGCATTAAACCATACCCATAGGTTAATATCAAAAATGAGCAACATCGATTATAACTAACGCTGAGCTTACGAGTGTTGCATTTAATCGACATACACGTTGTCAATGATTCTTGTATTCCTAATAAGGAGTTGTCACACCTCAACTTAATCATCAGTGATGTAAAAGAGTTTTTGCGCTACAAATGTTAGTTAGTCAACATGGAACTTTATCAATATTGAATATCATGACAATATCGTAAATCGTCAGTGTTGACATAATACCAAGGGGGATAAATTGACATCGATCATTATGACAATGTCAAACATGATCGGTATTGGTATAGCGTAAGTAGATATCGAGTCTCAGGTCTAATAAGTCATCTTGTTCATCAATAAACCAAGAAAATACCCGATTTCAAGCCAATGTCGATTATCATCGAACTCCATTCACACTACATAAAGGACTAACGCTGATGTTATCCGACATTTTTACCTGCCCATATCCGAACTGATTGGACAAGTTTGATTTGACTATCGTCAAGATCGGTAAGTCCAAAGCGATGATTGTGGGGTCCGCAAGTCTAGTACAGACAGTAATATGAAGCCATGATCGAATGGAATTGAGAGATATGCAATGCAAAATGTTCAAAGTATAGAATATTGTATAAGCTAGAAAAGGGATTGGCTATAATCACTCTCAATAATAGGGATCGGCATATTTTAGCCAAACAAGTGCAATTTAATGGAAAATAATCGATATCTCAAGATTCAATAGTCCAATGCATATGAAAATTTGGGAATAAGATGTGGGGACCCTAAGGAGCCTACCCTAGGGATCGCAACTCAAAAGGACTAAGTAAAAGGGATCGGCCCGCTTCCCACCATAGGGATCGGCCAGAATCAAGTAACAGCACACATTGCAGCAATGATCGAGCAATAACTCAAGTTCTACTAATACAATTGGCATGAAACTTAGAGGCTAAGCATATTACAACATGGAGAAGCCTTCATAGGGATCACACCCCTAAATTCCTCCAAAATAGGGATCGGCACCGATCCCTATTTCTTGGACTTGGGCCATGCGAACCCTCCTATGGGCCCATAAGGTTTTGGAGATCTTCTATCGAATTTTCAAGGAGATATTTTGCCGCCTTCCTCTACAAATGCAGGCTTGATTGTTCATTTTCGGGACTTTTACGTTGCTCGTTTCTTTGTACTCTATTGTAAATAAGGATTTTCATCCGAATCCTATTGTACTTAGTCGAAAAAGTGATTAATAAAGCTATCTATTCAAAGTGAACGTAGGAAAATAACGTAGAACCACTATAAATCATTGTGTTCTTGTTATTGCTTTAATTTCCTATTATTTAATTTCTTGTTTCCTCTGTTTTCATTTTATATTCTATATTTTTTCTCTACAAAATCTATGTTGGGTGTTTGTGCTAAATTTTGGTGCAAATATTTTGGTGCTTTTATTGAGAGGGAGATTCTTAGCCTTATTTAGATCCCTTTGCTACTACTAGGTTGCGTAAATCTACGGAAAAGATCCAAAATTATCTTCAACTAGTTTATCCATTCTATTCAGATATGCAAAAGTCTAAGAAAAACCATCAATAATGGTTAGGAACACCAAACCCACCTCTCAAAACGCAGAAGGAAACGAGAATGTTAGCATCCACCAAGGAGGCCCAAACAATCTACCAGTAGATGTGAATGCTGTCAATCCAGTTGATGTCCAGAATTCGACTAATTCCATCATAAGAGCTAATTTTCAGAACCTGATGAGAGAGCTCGTGGATAGCCGTTGACAGTTGAACCAGCAAATTCAAGCCAATATCGATCTAATGAATCAACTTAGAGATCTACAACGAGGGAAAGCTAGGAGGGAGCTAACCCCTCATTATGCATTAGAGAGTTCTAGTTCATCGGATGATTATCACAGACGTACAAGTTGCAGAATTGACGGATATCACAAAGAAGCTTATGGACATCAACGGGCAAACCAACTTGGATCGCCGAGACCAATCGGTGTCGATCCCTCTATAGGGATCAGAGCAGGTCCCTCCTCTAAAGGAGGAAGCTTGCCTTTTCATGTTAGAGCATAAGCTGGAGCCAATATGATTGATTCAGATGTTGGAGTTCATGTGGATGCAGACCAGTTACCTCCCCGGAAAGATGATGAAGTGAACATATGTAATATGCATCAAGAAGATGTTGAGCAAGAAGGCATGGAACAGCCCGAAGACATCGACCAGACCATTCACATGAGGTGGAGCACGACTGTCGGTTGGCTCCAACTACCCAAACGGTAGAAATGTAAGTTATGGTTAGAAAGCTAGTGAGGGAGAGCCAAGGCTTGACCAACGACAACTGGGGAATCTTGAGAAGCCATACCCCATTCACCGATAATATCTTACATGCGGAGTATCCAAGGAGGTTCAACATGATGTCGATGCCTGCCTACGAGGGGAAAATCGACCCTAGGCAGCACATCATAAGATATGAATGGCTGATGGATTCCACATGAGTTGATGATGCAACAAAATGCAGATTTTTTCCTATTACTCTCTCCGGCATAGCGACGATGTGGTTTACGAGATTGCCCACATGGTCGATTTCTAGATTTGATGATTTAGCAAAAAGTTTATAGAGCAATTCCGTATGCATGCAACTCACCCCAAAGATGCAATGCCCTATCCAGCGTGATCCAGGCTCTGGGAGAAACACTGAAAGATTATTTGGGGAGATTTCATACAGCCGTCACTGAAGTCAGTAATCCGAATGACCATTCAATATCGATGGCAGTAACAAGTGGGACTGAAATAGAATTTAACTTTGGCGATTAGTTAGCTGGCAAACCACCCGCAACGTTAGATTGTTTCTACATAAAAGCAGCTCAATATTTAAAAAAAGAGGAAGCTAGATGCTCCAAGAAGAAGAATGTTATGGGACCGAGTGGAGAGGGAGTGAAGAGTAACGTTGCAGTGAAACAGTCTGGGGAGAGTTCCGGAAAAGTTCAAGTAAATGTCCAAAATAAATCGAATCAGCAAAAGAAAGGTGGTGATCGAAACCGTGAATGAAAGAGCGATTCTGAAAGAGGAAAGCCTAGGATTCCAATGGATAATACCTACACACCACTGGATACATCTCTAGAGAACGTCTACTTGTCAACATGCAGTATAGGAAGCCATCGCCAAAAGAATCGATGGAGAGAAGTAGAAACAAACTGGAAAATATTGCCGATTCCATGAATGCTATGGTCATAACACGAATGAATGTAGGCATCTCCAGAATGTTATTGAGAAACTAATTCAGGAAAGAAAATTATAGTAGTTTGTTAAAGCCCTATAGGACGGCGAGCAGGGACGGGCATGGGACATCCGACCCCAACCGAGGATAAGCGCCGCACAGAGCTAAGGTGCTTGCGTGGACTGGTGGAAGATTAGTGATCAATACAATAGTTAGAGGACCGCATCCAGCTGATAAGAGCTGGCACGAGATGGAGTGCTATGCTAGCTCAATCACGCATATGAATTTTGAGTATTGTTCGAGTACAGAAGATAGGGCTCCAGAAAAACAGCAACATACAATGGAAGAAGACATTGTATTCAAAAACAAAGATGTAGACAAGTTAGAGGCACCGATGATTGACCCAATGGTCATTTCGGCCATGATCGGCCCCGCCTTAATAAGGAGGATCTTGGTTGATTGTGGAAGTTTCGTAAATATAATTTTCAAAAAAGGCTTATGATCAGATGAGGATGGAAGCCAAGGACTTGAAACCGTCTAAAGCCTACATTCATGGTTTTAACGGTGTTGCGACCGAAGCTGTCGGATATGTCAAATTGCCTGTAGAGTTGGGAGAAGGTGACCGCAGAAGAGTGAAAATGTTGCCAATTGTTTTCTTTGATGTTGACTCTCCATACAATGCTTTCCTGGGCCGACCAGCGTTAACCGAATTCCAGGCAGCTCTTGCCCAGCGGTGTTTAACTTTGAAGTTCCCAACTGATAACGGTGTTGGAGTTGTGCATGGTGATTTGGCGATCGGACGTGCCTGCTATATGGCTGAATTGAGAGGCGCTCAACGGAAGTAGAAAGGTAAGGTATGGACAAGTCTCTCCGCATCCAAGCCACTGAAGATTGACAACCAGTGCCTGGGCCTTGGCTCGGGGGCCACTGTCAGTTCTATAAAGACATAGATCCAAGGCATAATTAGGAGAAGCCTAAAGAGACCAAGGCTGCACCGGCTGAGCTGACGATTGACATCACGGACAGCCACAATGACCCGTCCGGGGTCCTAAAGATCGGATCACAGCTCACCCCCCCCCCCGATGATGAAAGAACTTGCTGGTTTTATCCAAGCCAATCTTGACGTGTTCGCTTGGACTCACTCTGACATGTGTGGGATCTGGCATGCCATTGCGAGCCATGCATTAAATATCGTTCTGAGGCATGTCCTAATGAAACAGAAAAGGCATGGAATGGATTCTGAGAGATCTGATGCTCTTAAAGAAAAGGTGGATAGGCTCAAAATAAATGGGTTTATTCGCGACGCCCTCTACACTAAATGGGTATCTAATCCCGCACTTGTGAGAAAGGCGAATGGAAAATTGTGGAAATTCATTGATTACTTGGACTTAAACAAGGCTTGTCTGAAAGACAGTTTTCTCCTTCCAATGATCGACCAGCTGGTAGATTATACTACAGGACATGAGTTGCTCTCTTTGATGAATGCATACTCTGAATATATAACCAAATCCCAATGCAAATCCCTGACCAGGAGCACACCAGCTTCATTACTGACGTCGGATTGTATTGCTACGTGGTAATGCCATTTGGATTAAAGAATGCTGGATCAATCTATCAATGCCTGTTTAAAGATCAGATTGGAAAGACAATGAAGATATATGTGATATGCTCGTAAAGTCACGATGATCAAGCGACCACATTAGAGACTTAGCAAAAATGTTTAATATCCTCCGATATTACAAAATGAAGGTCAATCCTCTTAAATGTTCTTTTGGTGTTGCATCAGGAAAGTTCTTGGGTTTTATCATCAATGCTCGTGGAATCGAAGCTAGTCCCGAGAAGATTCGAGAAATTCACAACATCCAAGTGCCAAAGACCATCAAACAAGTACAGAGCCTAAATAGGAAGGTTGCTGTCCTAAGTCGATTTATTTCCAAAGCTACTGATAAATGCATTCCTTTCTTCGACATGATTAGAAGAGGGAAAAGGAACTTTGAATGGACGCGGGATTGTGAAGATGCCTTCTAAGCTTTGGTGAACCACTTAGAGAGGCCTCCCATCTTTTCAAAGCCGGTGGATCATGAAGACGTGTATATCTACTTGGCAATGTCAGTACATGATATAAGTGTCGCACTGCTTCGCAAGGAGAATCAGCTCTAGAGACTGGTCTATTATGTTAGCAAGCGATTAACAGGAGCTAAAAGGAAATACCCAAAGATAGAAAAATTGGCGTACTACTTATTGAATGCTTCACGAAAGCTCCGTCCCTATTTTCAGGCTCATCCCGTCAACGTTTACATCGATCACCGTTACGATAGGTCTTGCAACGACCTGAGATGTCTGAAAGGTTACTCAAGTGGAACATCGAACTGAGCCAATTCGACATCACTTATCTTCCTCAGAAGGCCATTCAAGGACAGGCACTGGCGGACTTTATAGCAGAATTCACTGCACATGGCGATCTCCTAGAGAGCGATGTAGCCCCTACCATTCAGTGGAAAATGTATACGGATGAAGCATCCAACAGTCGTTGTTCTAGAGTCGAAATCGTGATAGTAACTCCAGAGGATTGATCAATTTGCTACGCTGTGAAGCTTGACTTCCCTGCCACGAACAACGAAGCTGAGTATGAAGCTTTGATTGCTGCACTCAAACTTACCGGAGAACTTGGAATAAAATCTCTTGAAATCTTTTGCGATTCCCAGTTGGTAGTATACCAAGTCAGGGGAGATTACCAGGCTAAAGGACCATGACTTGCTCTGTACCTTATCCAAGTCCAAGAGCTATTGACTGATTTTAAGTATTATGACATCACACACATTCCCCGAGATCAAAACAAAGAGGTCGACTCATTGGCGAATTTTTCTAGCACCGCGGATGCGCAACAAATGGGCTTGGTTTCGGTTGAAGTACAAGACGCTTCGAGCATAAACCAGATGAAAATCGACTGGGTACTAGAGAAGGAGCCTGAGAAGGAGTTGTGGCTGACTCGGATTAAAAACTACTTGCTACAGGGAGTCCTTTTCGAACGGATGAATGAAAGGCGACAAATCCTCCACAAAGCTTCATAGTATATTATTCCGGAAGGAGTCTTGTATAGAAAGGGTTTTTCCATTCTGCTGCTCCAGTGTATCACTCATGATAAAATAAAATGAGTTCTAAAAGAGGTTCATGAAGGGAATGTGGCAATCATATTGGAGGGCAAACCCTAATAAAGAAAATACTCGATTATGGGTATTATAGGCCAACTGTCAACCGAGATGCTACTGATTACGCTAAGCAATGCAACAAGTGCCAGATGTATGCAAAAGTTCCAAGAGCTTCGCCTATGGAAATCACACAAATGGTAAGTCCATGGCCGTTTTCCATATGAGGCATAGACATTATTGATTCCTTACCAATCTCAAAAGGTGGTGCGAAGTACGCCATCGTGGCGGTTGATGGTTTGTTGTAAAAGTAATTGGAAAGAATTTTTGAAATCGGTCTTCAACGTAGACTAGGGTGGGGGTTATTATTCAAGGTTAGAAACCCACTCAAATCTTGGTTCAAATATTATAAACTTGCGATATCCTTCAGTTCTCAAGTTACTGTAAGGAATTAAGAAATTGTCTTATTATAAAATAAAATAATATAATGTATACTTAATTTAAAAGGGTTGAGATGGAAGAAAATTGATGCTTATTGGTATGTATTGATAGTTGATGAGTGATGTATGGATTATTGTAAGTGATTTATTATTTGATTGTGTTTATAAAGATTACTTGTAAAAGTTTTAAGTATAAGCAAGCATATGTTTAATTTAAAATATCTTTAGTTAAAATATATATGTATATATAAGTGACATGCAAAAAGTGTGTGTATATATATATATATAATATTTTCTAAAGTGATTCATGCCCAAAATTCACATATTTTTCATATTATATATATATTTGTGAATAGAAAACAATTTATTTTCAAACGAAATTTTTCCTTTTTAAATAACTTAGCAAACTAGTGCAATTTAATTGTGTATTTGGCAACAAAACAAAGAACAAGGATTCCTTGCGAATAAGATTATCAAAGTTGAGCTCAAGCACTCAAAAATGCATAAGCAATTCATCAAAACCAAACTTCAATTGACAAAAAAATCATAGCAAAACATCAAAGCAAACAAGCAATTAACAATGCGGAAACCAACGGGTGAACAAAAAAACAAACAGATGCGAACGGAGGGAGAAACAGCATGACCTGGGACTCAACCCAGGTCACAACCGATACACCAGTCTAGTGGGACCGGTCCACTAGTGGTCGTGCCTAGGTTGAGGCCCAAGCGATGCCGACAGCCCTCCGGTGGTCCGTTGGCGATAGTTTTTCTTGCGTTGTTCGTCTAAACTTCTATAGCACTAATTTGGCGAACACACAAGTATATAAACATCAACAATTGAATGTAATTCATGATCATATGAAGTGGGTTTCAAAAAATTTAAAATAGGGTTTCATATGATAAGGGATAGCACAAAAAATTGAAATCAGTTCAATCATATATTCATCAAAACAACACAACATCAACTTGAATTAAAAATAGAAACAGTTGTGAGTGTTTAACTCACCTATTGGCCTTTGAGCAACTCGCTTTGGCCTCCTATGCTTGCTACTCCTCCTCTTCAACTCCAAATTGCCTTAAAACTCAAATACACACAAAACAAAGAACTGAAAAACTAGGCAAACATACCACAAGCGAATTGGAGATAAGGGGTAGTTTGGATTGAGAGATTACCTTGATTTTTCTTGGATTTTATCTCAATTTATTGGAATTTAAATTTGATGATTTGCTTTGTTACCTAGGGTTGAGTTTGAGAAAGATAGCTAGAGAAACTTACTATTTGTTATGAAATGAACATACATGCAATTTTTCTCAACTTAGAGAAACTCAAATTAACTTTTGTCCATAAATGGCCTGAATACATGCCTAAGCCCAAACCCTCTCTTAATTAAATCAAACAAGGAATTAAACCATTATCTCATTTTTCAACAACTTAAAACAATATTTTCTCAATGATTCAAACATAGAAAAATTTACGTGAGCACCTTAAAATTAAGTTCATCACTTAGTCTTGATAATCAAATAATGAAATGAAATTTTAATAATCATTCAACCCTTTATTTTTATTATTGAAAATGAGACATTTTGCATTTTCGAAAATAAGAAAACATACCTATAAATCAGTTTAGCAATTAAATTAATCATTTTCTCTCTAAATAAGATTAACTATTATTTAGAAAGCAGTAACACAATTTATAACATAATTTACCCAAAAAATTACATACTTAATCCCTATTTCACAATATTTTCTCTAAATTCCTTTATTAAAGAAAATACTGTAACGACCCATAAATTTTGATAATTAAAACTATTAAATTAAATAAGATTCTGAAATTTAATATTATGAGAAATTAAAATTTATGATTTATTATTGAGGAAATAATTAGAATATGATTTAATAATGTTGTTTGAATGTTATTGCTAACTATTTAATGTAATTTTAATCAATTGAAATAAATTTTTGGTTAATTTGGTTATAATTGTAAATAATGAAATAAATTAAATAATGTATGTGTTATCCTGCCTTTTGGCAAGGCCGTGATACCAAAGAATTGACAGAAAACTGAAGATAATCAATCCCAAAGATCAGTTATACACAGGTTCGCCATGGATACTGACAAATTTTGCCTGAATCTGGATCGAGCTACAATCGATATGGTACAACAAGTAAAGCTATCAAAGCCAACTTTTCAAATTTCAAGTCAATCGGAGTTCATATGCGTAAGATATTGATCGATCAAGTTTCACATGGAACACATATGGTTCGTATCCATCATGGTTAACAGCAGTTCGTATCCATCAAGTTAGCACTGGTTCGTATCTATGAAAGAACACCACCTCATATCCATCACGTCTGCCTCATTTCGTATCCATCACCTGAGAACATTTTGTATCACTTCCCCTCGTACCCAATTCGTATCGACCACAACGATACAAAGCAACACTCAAATAGGCCTCGATATGAATCGGTTGTCAATCGATGTGAAAGGCTTGAGCCTATATTGATACAAATAGGAGTATTAGCGGTCGATACAAAGTGGTCTCAAACAACTTGGTTCGTATCGGTCGCCCACTACTTCCCATCGTATCCATCGAACTAGAGCCATTTCATATCCAACATGTGAGTACACTTCGTATCGATCCTTTAATCGCTCATTACTGATCGATACGAAACCATCAACCGATGCGAGGTGACTACCAACGATCAATACGAAGCGGAATGCAATAAGTGGATACGAATGAAGTTGCGCTGGTGGATACGAACAAAACCTAAAATAAAGGAAGACTCGGTCACTTGGCATGAAAAGTGGATTGATCCTAAAAGATAGCACCGTGTTATCTAGCAATCACGCGCATCCTATGAATACGAACGAGATCGATATGAACGTATCAATGTGAGCTCGGCTACACATTGAAGATCAAAACATGCATCGATCATATCTCACAATCTACAGGTCCAAATGCCACAAAATTTTCACAGGAGCTTGCGTACAACCTCAAGAATGTCCATGATCGATCCCAACCCAAAAGGAGCAATTTTGGATTGATACGAATTTGGTACGTATCGATCATGGATCGAGTCGAAATGTCAAGGGATCGATCAAGTTGGCCCACCCATATAAGAGAAAGAGTCTTCCGAGATCTGAGCGAGATATTTGCAGCCTTCACCTATATAGCAATCCAAGAGCTTCAGAAAAAGGATCTTTTTGGCTCTTCTACGCCGATAATCTACCGGAACATTGTTGTAACTCGGTTGTACCGTTGTAAACCTCTGTAACCAGCGAGTTATAATCAATAAAGCAGCAACTCTTCAAAGTGGACGTAGGCTACAACGTTGAACCACTATAAATCTTGTCTTTCTATTGCTTTCCTTTTATATTTTGAGTGTTCTTCATATTCATATTCTCTACATACTTTCTATCTGTGATCTGTGATTGTGAATGGGTGCTTTCATCGGCAATTGGGTGTTTGTGACCAATTTCGATGCAAACATTTTGGTGCTTTCACTGAGAAGGCTAGCATTCAAGGATTCTACAGCTTGGATTTTGGATCTTAAGGCTTGAGGACTTGGATCTAGAAAGCTATGGTGAAGCAATCAGCAAGGAGACCAAGAGCAGAAAGGAGTCGGCGTGAAGGGAGTCAGGAGGCTTCCTTGGGAGCGAATCAAGCCTTAGTCTTCATCACCCGAGACGAAATGGAGATGATGATGGAAGCCATGTAGGAAGGAAAGATGAAAAGAAAGGAAGAGATGATGCTGAACCTAATCCAGCAGATTGGACAAGCTAGAGTGTAAAATCAAGGAAACGCAACTACAGGAAGCGCTGGAAACATGGATCTGGAGCATGGAGGATTTAAAATGGAGCGGGACCATCAGGAGTAGTCCACGAGCTAGGGGCACGCCCCTGGAGCATATAGATCCAATCCCTGGAAGGATACCAGGCAGAACTGTGCAACATGGCATTGATAGAGGAATGGATGCTCGTCTAGGAGAGCGGATTCCAAAATTCCCTCGTGAACTCGGGGGGCAGATCGAAGGCAATGGATAAGGACTACAGCTTGGGGACGGTGACAGATTGGCGGAGATGGTCAAATGAGCCATGAGAGGCGGATTAGTGAATAGAGATCTAGAAGATGTGAACAAGAGCTCCTTCGCTCCCGCAATTAGGCAGGCTAGGAATCCACCAGAATTCAAGCTACCAACATTGGAGACATATGATGGAAGGACGGATCATGCGGTTCATCTGACTAGGTATATGAGGCACATGGGGGTACTGGGGGCATCAGAGGAGGTCATGGCCCGGTGTTTCCCCTTGTATCTGACAGACATAGCAGCACTGTGGTTCAGGCGGCTGGAGAGCGGTTCGATTGGAACGTGGACCAAGTTGATTGAAAAGTTCATGAGGCAGTTTAGAGTTCATATATCAAGGCCCAAGAATGTGATGAGTTTGAAAATGCTAAAACAGAAAGCAGGGGAGTCTCTGAGGAATTTTTGACATGATTTAACGTAGCAACAACATCGGTGGATCGCCAGATCCATCCATGGTTTTGATGGCAGCTGTATCTGGCATAGCTGATGGCACAGAATTCAAGAACTCGTTGACAAGGGATCCACCCATGGATCTAGGAGAGTTTTACCATGAGGAAGAAAGGTTTCTATGATAATAGGATGCAAAAGTTGAGAGAGAGGAAGGAGAGGGAGTTGAAGTTTATGCAGTCAAAAGCGGAGATCCCCCAGAAAGGATTCATGCAAGGATAAACGGAAATGGAAAGCAGAAGATAGTTGTGATGAGCCAAAGTGGCCACGAAAGGAGCCGAGATTCACCTCTTATTCAAAGCTGAACGAGACTTTGGAACGAATCTACCAAGACACTAAGGGGCAGGTTCCCTACCGGAGGCCAATGAGGAGCGATCCGACCAACAATGAGAGGAAATCAGACAAGTACTGCTTACTTCACGAGCTAAGCGGCCATAATACGAATGATTGCAGACACTTGAGGGATGAGATTGAAGGACATATCTGGAACAACATGCTATTACAGTACATGAGGAGGCGAGCAACGACGGTGGAGCAAGAGCGACCACCATCTGCATCAAATGAGGACAGCTTCGGATCAAGGCGTCAGCTTGTTATCAACTGATTTGAATAACGAAGAAGAAGTGGCAAACTCCACACTAACACGGTTAATTTGCTTACACATGTATAGGATCACAAACGGTCCTCAGGCATGCTCTGAGACGACCATGAACCGCAACAGTGGAGGTGTTTGCACTTTGACGTTTCTATTTTGCTTTTGTTTTCTCTTTTGTACATCTAGACTTGATTTAGATGGACATTTTTGTTATAAGATTCATTTGAATGTAAATCTAGTATTTATAATTCCATAACGGCCAAGTCACTTACACATGCACGGGATCACGAACGGCCCTCAGGCATGCTCAGAGATGGCGATGAACCGCCGTAACAAATGATTTAGAAACTCACTCGAACGTGAAATCTGACATTAATGATACTAAGTCCCCCTAGGCATAAACAATTCGTCACAAACGGCACTCGACCGCGAACGGTCACAATTCGCCTCGAACGGCACCCGACCACGAACGGTCACAATTCGCCTCGAACGGCACCCGACCGCAAACGGTCACCATTCGCCATGAACGGCACCTCGACCACGAATGGTCACAACTCACCTCGAACGGCATCCAACCTCGAATGGTCACATACCACCCCGAACGGTATACAGTCACGAACGATCCCTATTCATAGTCAGGTAAGATTATCAATCTCTTTAAAGGTCATTAACAGGATACAAACATCCAGCTTATCGAACTACAAAACACGCCTTCCTATCGCAAGGCATGTTTTGGAGGGGCAAGTGTTATCCTGCCTTCTGGCAAGGCCGTGATACCAAAGAATTGACAGAAAACCGAAGATAATCAGTCCCAAATATCAGTTATACACAGGTTCGCTATGGATACTGACAAATTTTGCCCGAATCCAGATCGAGCTACAATCGATATGGTACAACAAGTAAAGCTATGAAAGCCAACATTTCAAATTTCAAGTCAATCGGAGTTCGTATGCGCAAGATATTGATCGATCAAGTTTCGCATGGAACACATATGGTTCGTATCCATCATGGTTAACAGCAGTTCGTATCCATCAAGTTAGTACGGGTTCATATCCATGAAAGAACACCATCGTATCCATCACATCGGCCCTAATTTGTATCCATCACCTGAGAACATTTCGTATTGCTTCCCCCTCGTACCCAATTCGTATCGACCACAATGATACAAAGCAACACTCAAATAGGCCTCGATAAGAATCGGTTGTCAATCGATGAGAAAGGCTTGAGCCATATCGATACGAATGGGAGTATTAGCGGTCGATACAAAGTGATCTCAAACAACTCGGTTCATATCGATCACCCACTACTTCCCATTGTATCCATTGAACTGGAGCCATTTCGTATCCAACATGTGAGCACACTTCGTATCGATCCTTTAATCGCTCGTTACTGATCGATACGAAGAAGACCATGCATTATCGATACGAAACCATCAACCGATGCGAGGTGACTACCAACGATCGATACGAAGCGGAATGCAATAAGTGGATACGAACGAAGTTGCGCTGGTGGATACGAACAAAACCTAAAAAAAGGAAGACTCGGTCACTCGGCATGAAAAGTGGATCGATCCTAAAAGATAGCACCGTGTTATCTAGCAATCATGCGCATCCTATGGATGCGAACGAGATCGATACAAACGTATTAATATAAGCTTGGCTACACATTGAAGATCAAAACATGCATCGATCATATCTCACAATCTACAGGTCCAAATGCCACAAAATTTTCACAGGAGCTTGCGTACAACCTCAAGAATGTCCATGATCGATTCCAACCCAAAAGGAGCAATTTTGGATCGATACGAATTTGGTACGTATCGATCATGGATCGAGACGAAATGTCACGGGATCGATCACGTGGGCCCACCCACGTGAGAGAAAGAGTCTTCTGAGATCTGAGCGAGATATTTGCAGCCTTCACCTTTAAATAGCAGTCCAAGAGCTTTAGAAAAAGGAACTTTTTGGCTCTTCTACGCCGATACTCTACCGGAATCATTGTTGTAACTCGGTTGTACTGTTGTAAACCTCTGTAACCAGCGAGTTATAATCATTAAAACAACAACTCTTCAATATTGATGTAGGCTATAACGCCGAACCACTATAAATCTTGTGTTTCTACTGCTTTCCTTTTAAATTTTGAGTGTTCTTCATATTCAAATTCTCTACATACTTGTTATCTGTGATCTGTGATTGTGAACGGATGCTTTCATCGGCAATTGGGTGTTTGTGACCAGATTTGGCGCAAACGACATGTAATGGTGAGATTGTAGGTAATTGATTGAAATTGGTTAATATAGAATATGAAATCAGTGATGTGGTATGTAGTTATAATCTTTTTTGTAAACAATAAATTTATAAATGTGATAAAATTACTTAAAAGTAACAATTGTTCATTTATCATCTCATTATTTAATATGTTTGGAATTAATTTGGAAATCAACGAAAATTTATGTAATTAACTATTGCAGTTAATATGGTAAAAGATATTAACGGTAAAATAATGAATGTAATAAAATGTAAACTTATGTTAATATAATTCATATGGTATTGTTGATTGAATAATAAGGATGATAACATAGGTTTGAATGTAATTGGATGAGAATTGGATGCGTAGTTAATGGCATTAATTGGATAATAAAGGAAATTGTAAGCGACGATAAAATGCATATTTGTTTAAGGAAAATAACATGCGTGATTTAATTGGTACATACCAAGTTGATTTCAAATAATGGAATGAGGTAAAACAATTAATTGGTAAGTGATGGACGTCTTTTGTTAATGCAATGAACGTTACAACCGTTTAATAACGACAATAGAAGTTACAAATATGTTAGTAACAATAAATTGGAAATTTATAACCACCATTTCATTTGAAATATATATATTGAATTGATTGGCATTTAACCTTTTAAATATGATAAGGGAAAACAAATTAATATTGCATTAATTGATATTGCATCTTTTAATTAAGATAAAGTGTAACGATCCGTAACTTTTATCAACTTTAAAATGGCAGTATTTTGAATTTAAATAAAAAATTAAATTTGAAAAAAAATTGAATTTGTGATATTGAGTGTTTTATTTGACCAAATTTAATAGAATAAAATTTCTTTATGAAATTTTAAATTTTGGTCAAACTTAGTCAAAGTTTGACTTTTGGTCGGAAAATTTAAATTTGAATTTTAAAATTTTATTCTTTTTATATGATACTAGACAGAATTCTAGTCTCCTCTCCATTTTTGTTTTGTCAAAATCGAATTCCTATTGCTCTAAAAATATAAATTACTGTGAAAAGTTGACATAAATTTGTAATGTATATTTGTGTTTTTGGCAAAGTCTTATTGGATATGTTTGGTATAATGAGCTCCTTAGTAAACCAAAAGACCCTAGGAAGCCTAAGAGACTTTGGACCTTTCATTTTCCCACCCGTTGACCTTCTGTTTCCTATCTGATTAAATAAGTACGTGTAGATTTTTCTCATTGAGAAACTTTCTACATACTCTTCCACTTCTTCCTCAAATCTATAGAACTCCAAAATCACAAATCCCCAAACTCCATCCCTCCTCTCTTCAAAACCCTTCCATCCTCTCTCCCCTTGCCGCCGCCCTCCGCCACCAATTCCGACCATCTCCTCTCTCCTCCTCTATTTTATAAAAAAACCACAATTTGTTCGATTTGCGTTGTCGTGCTTTGCTTTGCTTTTGGATTGTTGCTTTGGATAGGATTGATTAGCTTGTCATGTTTGGATTTCAATTTGGATCTATCTATTTGTGTTGTCGAAAACTCTCTAACCTCGAAAGGAGAGTAATCACTCACGATTAACATTTTTATTGTTAGGTAAATAAACATCGATTGAAATGTTATGAGAAATGTTTGGTTTAGATAGGAATATGTGATATATGTTGTTATGTTCCCTTGAATTTGTGTTATAATATTCACATGCACATGTTGTTTTATATGTCACAAATAGTATGTTATGTCGATTTGATTAATTTTCACATATGTATGTTAAATATGTCACATATATATGTTAGAAAATGTGTTATGTTAGAATTTTTTTAATATACATGCCATGTTGAAATATGTCACATATGCTATGTTGAAAAAAAGTGTTAGGTTAATAAAATTATATGTTGCACATGCTATGTTAATAATATGTCACATATGCTATATGGAAATAATGTGTTATGTTTGGGAAAAATGATATGCCATGTTATTTTATTGTAAACCACCTTGCAAGTTCCTTGTATATATGTCATGTTATATATTTATATGTTATGTTAGTGTATGACATGTTAGAATTTGAAATATTCACTTATGTTGTTTATGATATATGACACATTTTATATGTTAGTTATGCATGTGTATATATTAAATTGTTAATTATGCACGCATGTTGGTCATTGACATGTTATGTTATTTATGTTATTATTTTTCTCACACTCCAAGTTCCCTGATAGTTAGCAAAATCACTTTGGGTTCAAATGATATATACCCGATCTAAAACCACGTTGGGTTTAAATAAATTGATTTAGAAATAAAATTGGAATATTGTAAGTTTACATATGTTTGAACTTGAAATTATGAAATTGAAATTTAATTGATTGAATGGAAGTTTTAATTTGTTTTTAGACTTAAACTTGTTATTTGATTTTAACTTAATAGATTTAAGTTAAAAATTGAAATCTGAAGTTGAATTTAATAATGAATCGATTGGAAACGAATATGAAAGTCGGTATTTGAACTGAATCGATTTATAATGTAAAAGATAATGTTTATTTAAACCTAAGCATTTTATTTGTTGAGTTATCTGTACATTTCACTTGAGTTGACTTACTGACATAAGAATGTTAGTCCTGACTCGAGTATTTTTGTTTTACTTTACGCTCGGGTCAGACCGAGTATTTCAGTTTAGCGAAGACACTTATTTCTGAAGACAAAGACGGAGTCGAGGACCGTATCTACTACTATTATAGCAATTGTCTATTCTGCCTGAAAAAAGTGTAAATTCTGATTTTGTTGAAAAATAGCTTCATGAACTGTTTATGTATTTATTTTGTGTATTATACTTTATCCTTCTGCTGCGAGATTCTGTATTTTGTTCTTTTGAATCTTATTTCATTTGAACAATCCCATTAATAATCTGTCTTTTGAATAGTTTGAGTTATATGCATGCTAAAAGCAATGTAATTCAAGAGAAAATGAGTGCTCATGTTATAATGAAAACTCATGTTATAATTTTGAAAAAAAAAGATGCATGCTAAAAGCAATGTAATTCAAGAGAAAATGAACTTTAGCTAACTTTAATTTGGTAACATGTTTAACTATTGGTAAAGCAAACAAACTAAAATTTGATTTATTTTCATATGAGAAAAACATATATTTATGTATGCTTGAACATACATCGATCATTAAGCTAGAAATCAACCAAGTGAAAATGTGAACAAAAGCTAACTTTAGCAATGGTTTCACCATGATCAGTAAGTGATATACAATGTCAGCTGATCAGGTGGCCCTCTCATCAAATTTAGCAACAGTTTCATGATGATCAATAAGTAATCATTCAGACTCAAAATACAGTGAGGTTATTGGAACATCAGGTTGGTAATTGTATAAATTCTATAATTGTCAAAAATTATAAGAAATAACTCATATTATAATATTGTACGTTCTGTTCCACTAAGAAAGACAGAAATATATTAAAGTAACTAGTTACCTTGTGAAGATGGAACAACGAGTCCTCGACTTTAACTAACAAATCACTTGGAATTTCATTAGTAGCATGCCGCTTCAACAAGTTTCAAGTTAGGAATAAACATACAAATCAAACATTTTCTTGCAACTAAACAATTTTAAAGAAAACAGACCAGGATAGGCCCCTACGTTCAAAACCATCATTCTTCACACTACTACTATCTTGCCTTTCATTTTTGTAAGAGCCAATACCATGACCCTCACTCTCTGATTCCCACATAGCGGAGTTAAAAAGAGATCTTAGATTTGGAATTTTTGCAAAATTTGATAATTCAAACAGGAACACTTTGCTACTTTACCATCAAAGTAGCAGATCCCGAACCCTCCGCATTTTGCATACGTTTCGCATTCAATGCCAGGCTGAACCCAGACCGAGTCCCACTTCCCTGCACCTTCATTGCGTTTCGCATTCATTGCCAGATAGAATGGAATAGAATTATTAGAACGAGAAAGATGTAATAGATGTTGAAGATTACCATATCAACAGTATGCCTAAGCTTGCTTGTAGAACAACAGACAACAAAGGAAATGGACAAAATACAATACAAGCCTACGATCCCTGTTCCATAAACAAAGAACCTGTAGAAAACCCAGCACGTCTTACAATTCACAAACAAAACAGAAATAACACATTAACGCCAATTAATGTACGTACTTGAAGGAAGGGGATAATTTGTAATTGGCAGTAATTCCAATGGAGGTGGTTTGTTCAGTGAAAAACAGCATAATGCAAGTGGATCCGATGAAGAACACTGCAGCTAGGGTTCTGAAAAGAACTTGACAAATACGAGATGTGACATGAGCGGATTTGTTTCGATGATGATCGGAAGCGTTGTTCGCATCTGGCTTTGGTTCCTGGAAGGTAACTTTGTTCTCGATGATGGTGGTTTGATCGTTTATTGGAAATATTTGGTGTGGGGGTTCGGGGATCGTCTCCATTAATGCAACCTCAAAAATATAACTGGAACCAATTTGGGGAAAATGCGGCCAGGGATAAGCGTGGCTAGGGTTAAGCGTGATATGTTATTCAATTACAATTTTGCCCTAGTATATTTCAATTAACTCCAATTAAACCAAGGCTTACAACGAAAATAAGTGTCGCCGTATTTAAAAGTGTAAATTTTTATTTTCAGTAACACTTATATTAGATAGCGACACTTATTAGCGAGACTAAAATGCAACCCATATAAGTGTCGCCAAATGGAAAAAAAAGTGTTGCCAAATGACTGTTTTGGTGTAGTGAGATGTGTGGTTTATTGTCGACTTAAACTGCCCAAAAAGGCGGGTTGTTACAGTTAGTATCAGAGCTTTGGTTTAGAGATACCTTAGCCTGTTAGGGTTTACTCATTAGAGATAGGGTTAGTAATAACCTAGAATGAGTTTGAGTGTATATATATACGAGAGCGCGTATTTTTAATGCTATAATATATGTTAACCCGCCTTTTGGCAAGGCCGTAGATAGACGGATATAACTAAAATCGAATGCTCGTTTGTCGAGACTGGAATACGATGGGTTCGAGTCAACTGGATGGATAAACGATCAATCACGGATGATAATCATGATTTTGAAGCCAGGATTCGGCATATTCGATGGACAAAAGTCACGGAATACTCGAAATATAGGTTTCGACAAAAGTCAAGTTGTTCTAGGTTGTTTTGAGTTTGCTTCGACTCATATTTCATTGGTTGGGATCGGCTATTGCAAAGGGATCGGTATGACTAGATTGGGTCGGCCTATTTGGCACTGGATCGGCATGCTTGAGAGGTATCAGAGTTAGGAGTAGCTCGGCGTTAGAGTGTGGATATGGTTCGGTCAAGGTAGGTCGGCATAAGTCGATCGGCATATGTGGATCGGCACACTTGCAACTCTGAGTCAGGGATCAGCCTTACATTCTTGGATTGGCAAGCCATGGGATCGGCATGATGGTATGGATCGGCGGGATGGAGTGGATCGGCATGGTTGAAGTGGATTAGAGTCGGCAAAGGATTATACTTGGGTCGGCATAGAATACTCGGGTCGGTGCCGAGCCCCTGGGCCGGCATATTGTCTGGGTTCGGTGTGTTCGCACTACTCGGGGTCGGTCATGGTTTTCTCCAGGCCGGCCATCTTGCTCCGGGCCAATGCTATGTTTACTTTTGGTCGGCAAAACTCCAGCAGGGGAACGGTTGTAGTGATGGGTTTTGGATCGGTTATGGCCTTGATGGGCCCGGACCACTCAGGAAGTCTAGTAACTCGGGTTTTGCCTATAAATACAACATGTGGGGCTTCAGAAATGGGGATCTTCATTCTATGCCCCTTCATCTTCTTCATTAAGGCTACTCTGCCATTATTGTTTTGAAAACTCCGGATTGTAATTGTACTTGATTCTGATATCAATAAAAAGGAAATTTCTAGAGTGGACGTAGGCCAGAGTCAGCCGAACCACTATAAATCCTCTGTTATTACTACTTTCTTTTTTTATTTTGATTGATCTTCATATTTAAACTCTCTACATACATTCTATCTGTGATCTGTGACTGCAATTTGGTGCTTTCAATGGTGTTTGGGTGTTAGCGACCAATTTTGGCGCTAACATTTTGGTGCTTTCATTGAGAAAGCTAGCACTCAGGGATTCAGAAGCTTGGATCATGGATTTAAAAGCCTAGGAACTTGGATTCTGGAGACTATGGCAAAGCAATCAACCAGGAGACAAAGGACGGAAAGGAGTCAGCAAGAGTGAAGTCAGGAGGCTTCCTCTAGAGCCAATCAAGCCTTGATCTATATCACCAAGGATGAGATGCAGGTCATGATGAATTCCATACAGGAGCAGCTAATGAAAAGGCAAGAGGAAATGATGTAGACACTTCTTAGACAATTTGGACAGGCAGGAACAACAAGAGCTGCAGGAGCTCAGATCCATGGAGCTGGATCAGAAGGACTCAACAGGCAACCAGATGTAGTGGTTCAACAGGGGGCAGCCCCCAATCAGCAAACAACTGTCAATCTGGATGGACCTAGACTTGGGGGCACACCACCAGGTAACGCTGGACCAATCCATGGAGGAATACTAGATGATGCCGCGCAGCCCGGCGCCAACGGGAATACAGGAGTGCATGACGAGGAGTATGTACCGGAATTCCATTAAGGACTTGGAGGGCAGTTAGGAAATGGAGATGGGGGCAACCCTTGGTAGATAACATTGGATTAGCTGAGATTATCAGGCGAACTATTCGTGGAGGTCTGACGAAGAAGGATTTGTAGGTAGTAAACAAAAGTCTATTTACCCGTAACATCAGGATGGCTAGGAATCACTCGATTTCAAGCTGCCCACTCTGGAAGTATACAATGGTAAGACGGATCCCACTGACCACTTGATGAGGTACACAAGGCATATGGAAGTTCTAGGGGCATCAGAGGAGGTTATGGCCTGGTGTTTACCCCTGTACTTGACCGATATAGCTACTATATGGTTCAGACAGTTGGAGGATAGATCTATTAGAACATGGACAAAACTGGTTGATAGGTTCTTGAAACAATTTCGAGTTCACATAAAAAGGCCGAAGAATGTGATGACACTGACGTCATTTTTGCAGAGGGCGGATGAATCGCTCAGGACTTTATTAATTCGGTTTAATGCAGTAGTTGCTTCGGTGGATCGGCCGGATCCATCAATGGTTCTAATGGCGGCGGTATCAGGAGTCAGGGATAATTCGGATTTCAAAGAGTCGTTGATACGGGATCCACCAATGGATCTCGGGGAATTCTTTCACGAAGCCGAGAGGTTTCTTCGACAAGAGGATGCATGTTTGGATACGAGGTCAAAGGAAGTAAACATGGTTAAGGATGGAGAACCGTCCGGTGAAAGCTCGGGTAAAGATAAGGATAAAGGGAAGAGAAATTCTGGGGAGAACCAAAATTCTCCACTTACACAAGACTGAATGAGACATTGGAACGGATATACTTGGACACTCGGGATCGCCTTCCTTATCGAAGGCCGGCAAGGAGGGAACCCTCGGAACGTGAAAGGGCATCAGGAAGGCACTGCCTCTTTCATGACCTGGATGGGCATGATACTAACATTTGCATGCATCTAAAGGATATAATCGAGGAAAATGTAAGGAATGGTCAGTTGCGGCAATATGTCGAAACTCGGAATGCGGCGGTGGAACAGGAGCAGCCACCGCCTACCTTGAACGACGATGGCGCGAGTTCTAAGGATGGTGGTCGGTTGGTTATCAAATAATCGTGATGGTTTCGAATAAGTAACAAACTCTAGGCAGACAGCTAAGTCGCTTACTCATGTATGGGGACGGAGAAAACCCCTAGGCATGCTCTGAGATGATGATAGACCGTGACGCTCTGGTTTGTGAAATTTGTTTTTTTCTTTTTAGCTTGGATACTTACTTTTTATGCTTTGGTTTTGGAGTTTGGTTTGAACTCCCGGTTTTGCTTGTTTTCTGGTTTGGATTCTGGTTTGGACGTTTGTCTTTTGGTTTGGATTTTTGATATGGATTTCTAATTTTCTGGTTTGTTTTGGATTTCAGATTGGATTTTGATTGGATTTTCCTCTAGTTTTTGGCAAAAAGGTCATCGAGCATGGACTATGCTCGGCAATGGTCCAAAGATACCATGATTTGGCCTAGGACTTAGGCCCCATATTATCTATCGGTTACTATTACAGGTCGTCGAGTATGGACTATGCTCGGCAAGGGTCCTGAGCGACCAAGATTCGACTTAGGACTTAAGCCATGGCATTACTCAACGTTCAGGGACACTGAACTAGGAACACTATGGCATTACTTAACACGGGTCGTCGAGTGAGGACTGCGCTTGGAAAGAACCAAGAGAGGTTACGAACTTGGATATTGGCTATGAACAGCTAAGGATTTGGGCATGGACCTAGAGCGGTCCCAGATTTGGATATCGACTTGGAGAGGTCATGGATTCGGTTATTGATTAGTGGATATGGATGGATTCAGAATTGGATAACAACTTGGAACGGTCATGTAGTAGACTATCGGATTTGGATGGAATTGCTTGATAATGAATGTAAAATGGACTTCGGGTATCAGATTTAAGGCTGTTCAAAACACACCTTCCAATAGCAAGGCATGTTTTGGGGGGCAAATGCTAACCCGCCTTTTGGCAAGGCCGTAGACAGGCGGATTTAACTAAAATCGACTGCTCGTTTGTCGAGACTGGAATACGATAGGTTCGAGTCAACTGGATGGACGGACGATCAATCACGGATGATAATCATGATTATGAAGCCAGGATTCGGCATATTCGATGGACAAAAGTCACGGAATACTCGAAATATGGGTTTCGACAAAAGTCGAGTTGTTCTAGGTTGTTTTGAGTTTGCTTCGAGTCATATTTCATTGGTTGGGATCGGCTGTTGCAAAGGGATCGGTATGACTAGATTAGGTCGGCCTATTTATATGGTTCAGCATATTTGGCATGGGGTCGGCATGCTTGAGAGGTATTAGAGTTGGGAGTGGCTCGGCGTTGGAGTGTGGATATGGTTCGGTCAAGGTCGGTCGGCATAAGTCGATCGGCATATATGGATCGGCACACTTGCAACTTCGAGTCAGGGATCGGCCTTTCGTTCTTGGATTGGAAAGCCATGGGATCGGCAGGATGGAGTGGATCGGCATGGCTGAAGTGGCTGGGGTCGGCATAGGATTAAAATCGGGTCGGCATAGAGTACACGGGTCGGTGCCGAGCCCTTGGGTCGGCATATTGTCTAGGTTCGATGTGTTCGCACTACTCGGGGTCGGTCATGGCTTTTCTCCAGGCCGGCAAGTAGAGATCGGGTTAGTACAATCTTGATTCGGTCCAATGCTATGTTTACTTTGGGTCGGCAAAACTCCAGCAGGGGATCGGTTGTAGTGATGGGTTTTGGATCGGCTATGGCCTTGATGGGCCCGGACCACTCAGGAAGCCCAGTAACTCGGGTTTTGCCTATAAATACAACATGTGGGGCTTCAGAAATGGGGATCTTCATTCTATGTCCCTTCATCTTCTTCATTAAGGCTACTCTGCCATTATAACTCCAGCAGTGGACGTAGGTCAGAGTCAGCCGAACCACTATAAATCCTCTGTTACTACTGCTTTCTTTTTTATTTTGATTGATCTTCATATTTAAACTCTCTACATACATTCTATCTGTGATCTGTGACTGCAATTTGGTGCTTTCAACGGCGTTTGGGTGTTAGTGACCAATTTTGACGCTAACAGTTTTCTATAGTTTTGAAATGAAATAAAAAATTCCTAATATTATATGTTATATATAAAGGAATGAATTTTTTTATAACTAATATAATTATTTGTGATGTGTTTGTTTCCAAAAATGATAATATTTAATTATTATCAATTATCGTTGATCAGTTGTATTTAGTCAGTTTACAAGCGTTGGCTATTATTGTTGATTTGAATATATGAAATAAACACTAGTTTAATAATGGTATATTAAAGAAAGTAAAGTGAATGATTATTTGAATATGATTTCTAAGTTTAGTCTTAATAAAGAGAATTTAAACTGAAAATCTGAGAACTAAAATTCCGACGTTTTAGAAATCGGTTTCCTAATATTTTGTAAATAATAGAAATATTATTCAAAAGTGAATAATTAGGATATTTGTTTATGAAATTGAAATGTTTTGTTGTGAATCTTGTTGTTTTGTTGATTGGTAGTTTCAACTATTAGAATAAAATGGAATGTTATGAAATTCTGGACAGTCCAAAATTTTGAAATTAATTTTAGTGTTAAAACTTAGTAATTTTGTAAAATTATAAAAGTTGAATTTTATAACCTTAATTGGAAAGGCAAAATGAGTAAAACAAGATTTGAATTGTTAAAATTTATGTTAAGAAAATGATTCTGAATGTTTATATGTACTTTTAGGATGAAATATGGTACTATAAGTGTGAATTTAAGTATTGGAGTGTTTAAGTTGAAATTGTGGAGAAAAATGTGTTATAAATAGAGTTAAATGGTTGTAAAAATGTTTATAAACTTAGTTAAAATTTAGAAATGTGTCATAAATAATTTGAAAAGTAAACGTGAAAAAAAATTGGATAAACAAATATGAACTAAAATGAAATAATTGTAAATAAAGTCATGACCTGTAAAAATTTTATGAAATAAATGGATGTTGCAAGAAATGGTTATAATTAAAGTTGTGATAACTTTAAACTCGAATAATGTCTTACAAAAGAAGTTAAGCCTTTATAAATTGGTTATAAACTTAAGGAAATTTCTTATGAAATGATTCGCGAATAAATGTAGTATTAAATGAGAAATACTATATGTGAAAATGAATGTGATTTAAAATGAAGCGAGATGTAGTAATGTTATTTATTAATGATTTTGTTATTAAACGGAGAATTTTTTAATTGATGAGAGATAAAATGTGTATAAATGAATGAGATTTATAATGTGAATTGAAAATGTAATTGTGATGAAACAAATTGGAATAAATACGTAAGTTGTACGTATATTGTTTTATTCGCATAATTAATTTGATCCAGATTTGAGTACACAAGTCCGAGGTGAATTACACCATTTCATGTTAGGATTTTCATTCGATTCTTGATGGCAAATATTTGATATGGATTTTTGATCTAATTCTAAAATTCTCTATCATAGTATATGACTATGCAAGGAGAATGATGGTTTCTAGTCAAGAAACCTTATCAAAGTCCACACTAGGGAAGTCGAATGAACAATACTAGTTCGAAAGCGAAATTGTGTGATCGAGCGAGCGATCGAATGTGATATTGCGTGATGATGACATTGTACATCTTATGTTCTAATATAATTGATATGCTTTGACACTGAAAATGAAAGTTATTGGGTTGGATATCCTTTGTAATTTAAATTGGAAATTTTCTTTTATGCAAACCTACTATAAATTCAAAACCATTTTACAAAACTATTTTAATTTTATTTTTTGTACAAAACTATTTATTTATTTATTTTATCTTATATACAAAAACTATTTTACAAACTATTTATTTATTTTATCTTATATACAAAAACTATTTTACAAACTATTTTATATACAAAACTATTTTTTATTTTATCTTATATACAAAAAACTATTTTACAAACTATTTTATATACAAAACTATTTTAGATTCAAAACTTTTTATAAAACAAAGATGTTCAATCCCATATGGCTTTTTATGCAGTGTAATTGATTTTGGAAAAATTTTGATTCTCATATAAGATGGACTTTATATAAGTATAAGGTGATTTTGAAGACTATTGATTTTGGAAGGCATTCGATTTGAAGAGATCAATCTTATATACAACGGAATTTATATAAGAATGATTTGATATATTCAAGACTATTGATTTTGGAAAGTATTCGATCTAAAATGAAATTTTGTATATAATGGAATTTATACAAGTGTGATATTTGAAGTTATGATTTTGAAAGGGTACTATATATGGTATGATATATTTTGAAGTAAAAGGTATGGATAAGTACCCTCCACGAAGAAGTATATCATGATATGCTTCGACCCAGATGGACTTGGGGAATCCATGAATGGATTCGACCGAAAAACCCTAATATACTTGGGTGAATTCAGAAATGGATTCGAACCGATATGGTTGTCCGGACTTAAACTCATGAGTTCCTTGATTTTTTTTAGGGTAGATGGTTCTTTAGTTTATCCAATGGAGGCGCTTTCAATCCTGGGATCTGTTGTTTATGGATCTTCCAAGAAGGAAGTGCATCCATTGCATAAATCATTGAATCAGCGACGTACCACTACAGTAGGGGTCGATGGTCCCTTGTTTACAAAATGGCTACGATATTTTTCTAGAATCCGGAAGGTGGAAAGTTTTGTGTCCATTGCGTAAACACTGGATCAGCAGCGGGCCACTGCTATCGTAATATCATCATTTGACATCAGATTTTGAGCGGTACTTTTCATAACTATTTTAAGTATTTTCACTGGGTGTTGAAATAGGTCTACTAAGTACTTGAAGATTTCTATTCTTGCTCCTGATCAACATACGACCAGAGTCTGTAAGAACGAGGATAAACTTGTTAAAACATTGAGTTATAAAGGTATTTTGATAAAAGTATTATATAAAGGATATTTTGATTATTTTTCCCTTTCTTTTCTAAATACTTTAAAATGTTTAAAATATTGTTTATTTATGTACAACATGGTTTAATAGTAAATAATTAGTAGTTGTAAATATTGTGAGAAGTTATTAATTAAATAAAACATATTTAAAGTTAATGATTATTGATTTATCAATGACGTTTGAAAAGTATTTTGAGATTTAAAACTAATAAAATTTATAAATAATGGATTTAAGGTTTCCAATAACTCTTTTTAAATATAAGTAATGATGTAAATAATTATTTTCAAATAGTTTACATATATTTATAAAGATATTATTTAAATTTTTTTAAATGGTATTTATAAATGAAGAAAGAAATTTTACAGATGAATTTTTTTGTAAAGTATTAAAGTATTAAAGATGATTGATTTTCAAATGAAGTTTTTAAATGAATATTTATATAAGTTTCTTTGAATGTATAATTTAAAGACATTATATAAATGGACTATATATAAAAAAAATGTGTTTTACGATTTTATAAAAAAAATGATTTGGGAAATTTATTTATAGTAATATGCTTGAAAAATAAATTGGAATTGCTTTTTTTTTTGAAAGTATGGTTTGAAATATTTCCTTGATTTCGAAGTACTAATAGTAAATTTAAAGGTTTAGTTACCATTTGAATCTTGTATTAACTAGAATAAATGTTTTTCCATGATTTGAATATTCATTTTAAAGCAAGTGTGTAAAATTAATTATGAAGATATGAAATTTTATACTTTGATTTGGAAATTTAATGTAAGATTTGAGTATACTATTAGTTTCAGTTTAATAATCTTGAGTTTATACTTATTTTAAAATAATGAGTCTGATAAATTATCGGATTTAAGGAACTTTATTTTTGAAGCTTATTATAATGTTTTGATATAAATTTCTAACATTGTTTTAAACTTTTTGGAAAATCCTTGCATAATATTATGAGGATGTTTTAAATATATCTTATATTTTTACTAAGTGAATGAGGTTAAATGTTTTAACTGAATTTTTTTAGATATATTGAAATATTTATTGTCTCTTCAAGGGCGAATACCAGAAAAGTAAATTTTTATTCTATAACCGAATTAAGTTATAAACTTAAGTAAGGCAGTAGAAGCTTAAGTAATATTTTATGAAATGACTCATTAATGACTTAAATCTTTAATGGAAAACAAATTATGTAAGTAATTGATCTTTATATAAATGAATGAATGAGAAGTAAATGATGAAGAAGAAAAACCAGTCGAATAAACTTAAATAATATTTAAAATCCTATGTGTTTGGCTTATGGGATGTTTTGGGAATGATACGTTAAATTGTTTAAGGTTGTATGAATAATCTATTACCAAAGGCTGTTGAGCGTAAGGTACACTTGGTAGTTTATTTAGCAGTCTTGGATGATGAAAAGTGTCTGAACCTGAACAAACCATGAGTATGGTTTCTATGGATGTTTGATAGTTTCCTTTGTTGCATATAATGGTAGAACTTCTTTTGTTTGCATATGATAATTATATATATTGTATGTTGCTTGCACTGTTAATTGAAACAACTAATATATAATCTTTTACATAATTTTAACTCTTTTGGATTATATAAGTGAAATACAGGTTTATGGAAGCAATAGCTACTGCTTTTGGTTTCATAAATTAAGTTATTTGCCCAACAAATAGGTACGTTTTCGGATTACGGTTTTGCAACGATATTTTAATTGCTTTTCCCATGGTTTGGGTGTTTTATTTTTTGAAATATGATGTATATATATTGAATTTTTTTTTCTGGACCTATCCGTACAGAGGAGACTCTACCGAAATTTTTCGTAGATTTAGGACTAGGAAAATTTTGTGAAAGTGTAAATATTTTCAAACTTTTATTAAACTTGAATACGAAAGTTTTAATTGTTTATAAGTTGATATATTTTATCTAAAATACTTAATTATGTATGTTTAAATTGTTTATAAATATATTTTATCTAAAATACTTAATTGTGTAAGTTTTAAAGTGTTTATAAATTGCTTATTCTGAAGAAAAAAAATTAGTTTCTTTATCCCTTCTTGTTCCTTTTCGAGGACGAAAAGTTTTGGGTGGGGGAGAGTGTAACGACCCGTAAATTTTGATAATTAAAACTATTAAATTAAATTAGATTTTGAAATTTAATATTATGAGAAATTAAAATTTATGATTTATTATTGAGGAAATAATTAGAATATGATTTAATAATGTTGTTTGAATGCTATTGATAACTATTTAATGTAATTTCAATCAATTGAAATAAATTTTAGGTTAATTTGGTTATTACTGTAAATAATGAAATAAATTAAATGATGTATGTAATGGTGAGATTGTAGGTATGTAACGACCCACAATTTCGAACTGTTCAAATCGACAATCATCCACTCATATCAGACTTGAATTGTTCAAAACAATAAATTGTTAATTTATATTTGGAAAAACTTAGCATATACAGTAAATAAATCAATCACAGAATCACAGACACAGAGTATTACAAAAATAAGCAACGGAATAGATAAATAGTAGTTCATGAAGCTACTATATAAACATCAAAGTCCAATACAACAGAAAATCTAATACATAGAAGTCTCAAACACAAATCAGATGACAAGTCTGAAAAAAAACTGGAAGTAACTAAAATAACTGAAAGCTGAATAGATAAAACAGATCTTCAAGCAAAGCTCCAAGCTCCCAATGTGAGTCTCAAATGCTATGACACTTAGTCTGACCCGAGCATAAAGCAAAACACAAAACAATCGAGTCAGGATTAACATTCTTATATCAGTAAATTCAACTCAAGTGAAATGTCAACTGAAATACAAAATAACTTAAAGGATGTTTGGGATTCCCATCCTTTAAGGATCCGTTAAACTATCAACATACATAGTACAATACGCTACATATATAATGTCTATAGTAAAGTAAACTATTAAAATAGCATTAAGGCGTTACCCATATCCCCCTTAACACATTATATATATATATATATATTCCCGTAGCCTATACAGATATTGTAAGCTCCACCAAACCGGTGGTTTACTCAGGGAGCACTCCATAGGTACGGTACAAAAAAAACTCGTAGAAGGTGTGATAAGGCATGTGACAAGGCACGCGAGCAATCCCTAGGGTAAGATTCTATTGTTTTACGGATTCAGACTGGTGGTAACACATAGCAGCTACTACCGCCCACCTCGAGACACACTCCCAAATAAAAGGTGCACCCACTCAAATCACAAAGTAATAGAAGGGTATCGAAGAAATGTGCCCGATGGGAGGAGCAACCTCACTTTGCCCGGTGTAGCTCCTATTTTAGCCACATCAAGCTGACTCGCGTGAGTCAGGGCTGCGTTAATACCTCATACAGAATCGTCGCCAAACCATCCTACTTCGTTTTGGAATCTCCACCACGTACATAGTTGTTAAAGTGGTTTTCGGTATTGACAGAGAGTATGACAATATTCGATCCCGGTCTCATTAACAACCAAACGCTTATTTCACACCGTGGTCAGTTTATATTTCAAACGGTTCATACATCATATCATAATATCATATTCATTTCAAAGTCATATCACTACCGAAATCATATATACTTTCGAAATCATATTCACTTCCAAAATCATAACTACAAAATTGTTTGAACCATCATATCAAATATTCGCATTTAAATCCATTAGATCTAAATCATAACATTTCCAACCTAAATAGTTTAATATTGAAAGTAGTTTATATATTAGAATAGTTATTAAAAATAGTTTATATTTAAAAAATAGGCCATAGATTAAAATAGTTTATATATTAAAAATAGTTTATATCGAAAATAGTTTCAAATTAGAATTGTTTCTCCCAAATTCACAAATTAATTCAAATTCTTATTAAACCATTTTATATCGATTTCAAATCCAGGTTTGAACTATAAATTTAAACCACTCCCATTTCATTATATTTCAAAATTCAACTTTAATTTTATTTAAATTATAAATTATTTGCTAAATCATCTTTAATAACCACTTAATTAAAATCCCAGATTACAAATTTACATCAAAATTAAAATATTAAATATCTAACTCCATTTTTATTTAATACTGAAATATTCACTTAATCACCCTTTTATAACATTTAAATAAAATCTCAAATTTAAATTTTAATCAAAATTAAATATTCAATTTCAATTCTATTTAAATCTGAAAATATTCAATTTCAATTCTATTTAAATCTGAAAATATTCATTTAATCATTTTTAATCAAATCAAGTTATCAATTTATAAAAATCGTGTCTTTAAAATCTCAAATCAATAAGTCTCAAATTAGTTTTATTTAAACTCAATTATTAATCAATTTAAATTTCAAGTCAAATTTAATTTATCTTTCCAACCTCTATTTATTAAAGTTATTTATCAAATAAATAGTTTAAAACATATTATATATTAGTTAAATTAAATTTTATTAAGGTTATTACATTAAATTCTATTATTAAATTTATTTTAAATCTTAATTATATATTTAAAATAATAGATTTATTAGTAAAATCTTAAATTTGCATTTTCAAAATTTAACTTAAAATTTAAAATTTCCAAATATATACTTAAAATCTAATTTTCACACATATTAAAATAAAATCTATATATTATATTTAAAAATCAATATTTATTTAAAACCAATATTTTTCCTTTCGAAACTTTGGAAATCATTTTTCAAAAATAGACCAACGGTGTTCATATATAATTTTCTATCCTTTGGTCAAATGATACGGATATTTATCATTTCAACCTGCAATTATTTAATATTTAAAGGTATATATCATTTCAACCTGCAATCCTAAAATTCAAAATTTATAAAATCGCTTGGGTTTATCATTTCAACCCATAACGATTTTTCCCTAATCTAGAATATCGTTTGGGTATGTATCATTTCAACCCATAGGGAATTTCTAACTAACAAGGAACTTGCAGAGTGAGAACAATAGAATAAAAATTTCATAACATATCAATGATGAGCATATATCACAGTTAACCATTTAAATATATAATTAACAGGTCTTGGTGTCATATGTCATAGGTAAACAATTTTAAATATATAATCAACAGGTCATGGTGTCATATGTCGATAAATCATAGGTGAACAATTGAAATATGAATATAACATATTCAATAATTTAATTTCTAACTAACTCAATTTAACAACATATTTCAATTTTCATTTCATGTGAAATTAAATTTACTAAATATAAGAATGTTAATCGTGAGTGATTTCTCACCTTTCGAGGCTAGAGAACAACGAGAATAAGCAGGCGAACATGGACACGCACACGAAAGAAAGCAAAAGGGCTACTGCGACCAATTCTGGATGGCGGCGAAACCAAAAGCAAAGCACGATGAACTGGATTCGATGGAAATCAAATATATATATATATATATATATATATATGTGTCTTTTTTTCTTCTTAAAATCAATATTCAAATTTTAAAACACATTTTTTTAAAATAAAATCTTCATATTATATATATATATATATTTAAATCAATATTTATTAAAGTGAATATTAGGCTCAGGTCCCTAATAAGTTTCAAAATACACAAAAACCCCAGTAAAAAAAGTATGTAAATTGTCCCTAGAATTAAGTTACTAAGTAATTGCATATAGTTATGCAATTATTCACTGAATAATTGCAAACATTTATGCAATTATATCCAAAAGTTGCATAAATTTATGCAATTTTTTCGGTGAATTATTGCGGAAATTTCCGCAATTTTTTTGGTGAATAATTGCGTAATTTTCCGCAAATTTTTGAAAAAATTGTGGAAATTTCTGCAATTTTTCAGTGAATAATTGTGGAAATGTCTGCAATTTTTTGATATAATTGCATAAATGTCTGCAATTATTCACGGAGTAGTTGCATAAGTGTATGCCATTATTCGGTAACTCAATTCTAGGGACCTAATTTATAAACTTTTTTTTATTGGGGTTTTTGTGTATTTTGAAACTTATTAGGGATCTATGCCAAACTGTCTCTTTATTAAAACCCATATTTTTCAAAATTCTTCAAATAAATATTTAAACATAATATATATATATATACATATATCAAAGTTATTCCATAATTTAATTTAAAATATTAACATAAATTTAAGCAAATACCTCAAACATATTATATAGTGAATATTAGGCTTAGGTCCCTAATAAGTTTCAAAATACACAAAAACCCCGGTAAAAAAAGTACGTAAATTAGGTCCTTGGAATTAAGTCACTAAGTAATTGCATACAGTTATGCAATTATTCACCGAATAATTGCAGACATTTATGCAATTATATCCAAAAAGTTGCATAAATTTATGCAATTTTTTTAGTGAATAATTGCGGAAATTTCCGCAATTTTTTTGGTGAATTTTACGCAATTTTTTGAAAAAATAGCGTAAATTACCGCAATTTTTTATTGAATAATTGCAGAATTTTCCGTAATTTTTCAGTGAATAATTACGGAAATGTCTGCAATTTTTTGATATAATTGCATAAATGTCTGCAATTATCCATTGAATAATTGCATAAGTGTATGCCATTATTCAGTAACTTAATTCTAGGGACCAAATTTACAAACTTTTTTTTACTGGGGTTTTTGTGTATTTTAAAACTTGTTAGGGACCTGTGCCAAACTGTCCCTATTATATATACCCTTTGCTTATTTTAAATACAAGAATAGAAACAATAGGCCAAAAAAACTTTATAATATAATATATATATAATACTTTTTTTTATAAAGCAAAAGAAACCGCAGGCTTATATATGCACGCAGACCAATATATATATTTACTATCTCTTTTTTTCTAGTGCTCGGCTGCATGAAGTATGAAAGAGGGGTGAGACTCGGCTACAAAATGGGATACGGCTATGAAGGTGTTTGGGGACGGTGGGATCTTACAGTGGCTGTTGCGGTCGAGGTGTAGTCACGTGTGAGGCAAAGGCGTTGCCATGGAGCTGTGCATGGCTATGCGGATGCAGTGGCTACTATGTTTGGTGATGGAAGGGGAGATCTAAGGCGAAGGGAATGGCAAAGGCCGGAGAGGCTTTGGGATGGGCGGTGTTGTGCTACTGGGTAGGTAATTGTTGCCTCGAGTTGTAGAGGGAGACAAAGCGCATGGCGAAGGGCTCTCGGTTGCATGGGCTGCATGGGTCGGAAGGGACGGCTATTTTGATTGGTCGTGGGAGAAAAATGGCGGCAGTAAGGTGAGAGGGTGGCAGAGATGATCGGCAGCTGGGTTCTTATGGTGATGGATTTCGGCCCGAGGGGTAAGATTCAGGTGACGGAAGGAGAGCGAGTGCAGTGAAAAATTGGCGAAGGGGCGAAGGTCGGTGAAGTGGAGGCACTTCGGCGTAAAGAAGATGACGAGGAGAATGGCGAATGGTGGAAATTTTCTCGAATGAAAACCATTTATCACAGGCGAACCATATATTTATATAAAAATAAGAGGAGAGAAGGCGTAGTAATACGAAAGCAAAAGAGTTTTTTTCTTCAAGCTAAAGCAAAATGATGGAAGCTACAGATGAATATATATATATATATACTTTTATATTTATTTATTTTTGAATTGACAAAACATAAAGAAAAGAACTAATGCAAATTAACTGATTTTAAATTGATAGTGAAAATTACACAACAGAACTAACTTTTATATTTTCAAATGAAAATATGCCAATAGCTATTTTAAATAGATGTATTCCAAATATCAAATTTTCATTGAAAAAATTTATTATTTAATTTTCATAAAAATTTAGTTAATTACGTTATAAAAATAGTTAAATTTACCAGGTCTTACCAGGTAATTGATTGAAATTGGTTAATATATAATATGAAATCAGTGATGTGGTATGTAGTTATAATCTTTGTTTGTAAACAATAAATTTGTAAATGTGATAAAATTACTTAAAAGTAACAATTGTTCATTTATCATCCCATTATTTAATATGTTTGGAATTAATTTAGAAATCAACGAAAATTTATGTAATTAATTATTGCAGTTAATATGGTAAAAGATCTTAATGGTAAAATAACGAATGTAATAAAATGTAAACTTATGTTAATATAATTCATAGGGTATTGTTGATTGAATAATAAAGATGATAACATAGGTTTGGATGTAAGTGGATGAGAATTGGATGCGTAGTTAATGGCATGAATTGGATAATAAAGGAAATTGTAAGCGATGATAAAATGGTATTTGTTAGCACCAAAATTGGTCACTAACCTCTTAGAGAAAGATTGTGTAGAGATATAAGTGATGAAAACAAATTAAACAGAGAAGAGAATGCTACTTTAAATGCAGAAAGTAAGAACACCAAATTTATAGTGGTTCAGCGTAATTGCCTACGTCCACTTTGAGGTTAAACTTTATTGATCTTCTTAATAGATGATTACAAATACAATTCGTGAATCAAATGCTTGAATGATGTTGTTAAGTAGAGAAGGTGAGCCTCAAAAATGGCAGAATCTCCCCGGTGTTCTCTCCCAAAAAAGGATCCCTTTTCACTGTGACCCTGCCCCTCTATTTATAGACAAATATGGGCTGGACTTCCCAAGTGGGCTGATGGCCGAACACTCTAGCCCGAGTACAGTGGTCGTTGTATGCCGAGCAAGGTATGCCGAATGTCGCTATGCGGAACCATCTCTTCTATGCCGAACGGTGTGTTTGATGTGTGGGAAGTGCAGAATGGTTGTCTGTTGAAGCCGAACGTGCCTCCATCCGAAGCTCTAAACCGAACAGTGCTCTCTGGCCGGACGACGCATTCTGGCCGAACGAAGCATTCTGTCCGAACGATACAGTCATGTCGAGCACTACGCCGAGTACTACTGTTGCCGAGTTCCTCTGAGTACCGAGTGCTCCTGTTCCCAAGTACGACCTGAGGCCGAGTATTACCTGATGCCGAGTACTATAGATGCCGAGTACTACGTCGAGTACTATGAGACGCCGAGTACTACGCCGAGTACTATAGATGCTGAGTGCTACGCCGAGTACTATGAATGCTGAGTACTACACCGAGTACTATGAATGCTGAGTACTACGCCGAGTACTATGAGATGCCGAGCACTAGTTGACGCCGAGTAGTCCAGATGTCGAGTGCCTGCCAATGCCGAGTGCTCAGTTGCCTGGTCAAATCTCCAGGAAACACTTGCCCCCCAAAGAGTATTACGTGACCGAACGTGATGCGCTTTGGACCTAGACTAACTTTCCTCGGAGATGCCTTCTCGAGAGTATGTGTGACGAGCGTGGTATGGACGTCGAACGATACGTTCGAAGCCGAACAATCCTCATGTGCCGAATGACACCTCGCTTTGAAGCCGAACGCTAAGACTTTGACCGGTTCCACCGGGTATAGCCCCTTCGACTTCCACCTCTCTTCTCTATAATACCAGGTCTTTTCCTTCTTCTCCCTTTTACTTTTTTACTTCTTCCGTTCTTTGAAGACTCGCAATTCTATTCAGTCGTCCGGATTTAAAAATTTAACTACTCCATCCTAATCTCCAATCTGCAAACTAGGTATTTTTCCTCGTACGATTCAAGTGGATTTCAAATGAGATGGCCGAGTGTGCCACGTAGAATTATTGCGTCTTTACTGCCGAACAATGATGCGAGGAGGAATGATTAGGAGTATGTCCACCTATGGGCTTAGTTTCTTCGTGTCGAACCGAAGTTTAAGGGAAGAAAAAAGAATGAAGGTGTTGGAGGAGGTAAGGGTGTTGTTTGGCGTAGCATTGCTTCGGCGTACGTCGTCATGCGCCGGACGGTGGAGTGGAAGGCTGCCGAGCACTACCTTGGCCGATCAAACCCAGGCCGAGCACTCATCAAAATGCCAAACTATAACTTAGTCGAACGAAAACCGGGGCCGAACATTCTCAAATGCCGAACAATCCTTAGGCCGAACACTACTCAAATGTTGAACCATATTTAGGACGAAAAATGACTTTAGCCGAACAATGACTTTAGCCGAACAATGACTTCAGCCGAACAATGCTTTAGCCAAACAATGATAAATGTCGAACCATACTTAGGCCGAACACTGTAAATGCCGAACGAACAATTGACATGCCGAACAATCATACATGCCGAACTATACTTAGGCCGAACAATCCCCTTCGAACAAAACCTAGACCGAACAATACAATTGTCGAACACTACTTAAATGCCGAATAGTATATATGTTGAACAACTGACATGCCGAACAACATACATGCCGAACCATACTTGGGCCGAACAATCCCCTTCGAACAAAACCTAGACCGAACAATACAATTGCCGATCACTTTATCAATTATTTATTTTCTGAATCTAGAACTGTAATCACCACCAGGCGGGCTTTTCAAGACGGTCAGCGATGACGGTCTTCGAAGGCGACGATCATTTTTATATGTTTGAAATCTCTAGATCCTTATTGCTTGTACACGATTGCTTGCACTAGTTCACACATCACGTGGGGGGGAAAGTTCGTGTTGTTAATTCTAACGTTCAACGTCTTTTGAGTATAGTTTCCTCGGGCACTTAGCCGGATTCATTATTTATTGAGGATGTCAAGAAAGTCTAGCTCCGCCACTATATCTGACAGGCCTGGGCCGTCATCAAAGCGAGAAGCCGCTGATACTTCTAATCCGTCGACTCCTCCTGCTCATAACTTAGCACCCGATGCCCTAGAGGCAACGATCCTTCTAGACAATCCGATCGATTCACAAGCTTCGAAGATCAACGAAGCTGCTCTCCGACGGATATGCTCCATTCATGGGATCCCTTTCGCCGACGTGTTAGTCCCTTCGCGACATGATCATCCCCATCTGCCCCCAGTCGGGTATACCGCCTGTAACAAGTTCATGTGTTGGATGGGCAGCGTGCCTCCGTTTAATTTATTCCTCCGGGATGTACTGCAGTATATCGACATTGCTCCGTCGCAGCTGCACCCGAACGGTCATGCATTTCTATATGGGACCTACTTACTTTTCATGGTTGTCTTCTCCAGACCTCCAACCGCTGGTGATATCAGATACATCTATATGATCAAGAGACGGAAAGACAGTCCTTCCTTTATGTTCCTCGAGCCATACCACAAATGCCAAATCTTGACAGGGGCATGCAGTAAATTCGCCCTGTACAAACAGGAATGGTTCTATGTGCGCTGCCCTCCTGGTTTTGCGAGGAGATGGGTTGAAGGCAGTAAGTCTCTCTGCTGAGTCACTATTCGCATTTAACCGGAGTCATGTTTTTCCTAACTCTTTGTTTCATCTTTTCAGGTATCAACCCGCGTCCGGAAGGCCGAGGATATTCTGAGGCTGTTGAAGCCATTAGAGCTCTTCCTGCCGAGGAACGAGACATCCGAACTATCGTCTCAAATGAATCACTATCGGGGTTTGGCTTGCTAGCCCCTCGTCGTCGGATCATCCTTCCAGAAGGTGTCACCATTCCCAAACCTCCGTCCGGTAAAGGGAAAAAACAGGCCGGATCGTCGTCGCGCCGCACTCCCGATGCGCACGAAGAAGGTGAGCGCAAAGAAGACGAAGCTCTTAAGACTCAAGGCGAGAATGTGGGTCCCGCTTGGAATCCGGCAGTCGAAGTTCAAGATATTGAGACGTCATCTTCCCCTTCGAAGGGAAAGAAGAAGTTAAAATATAAAGTTCAGAAGGAGAAAGTTGGTGGCACTTCAAAAGTCATGCCTATCCCGCTTGAGAAAGAGGCTTCCTTGCAGCACCTGGAAAGTTCCCTGAGGGGCCTGTCGAACCTGTCTATTCCCGATGACATTCTTAATTATGGGTTTGACGATCCTGAAGCCCTCAAGTTTTCTTCGCCCGCTAAAGGCAACGCGGGAGTTCAACTCCCGACCCAAGGAGACAATACTCCAATTAGCAAAGACAAAAGAACTGGTCCGTCGGGGGAAACACTAGGACACACACGCACATACGCATTCCATCATACACTTCAAGTTTTTTCTTATCTCACGGATTTTTCTTAACTCGTTGTTATCTCCATTCTTTGCAGGTGATATGGGGCGTTCTCACGGACTCGATCGCCTTCATGGCTCTTCCATATTTCATTACTCTGGATGGGACTCTGGTTCAGGCAGACGCAGGGACAGAGACGATTATGAAGATAGAGACAATCGTCCCCGTGAGTCATCTCACCGCAAGAAGGCATATTCTCAATCTTCGTAGTCCCGTGATCCTCTTCCTCCAACTGTGCCGGATAAAGAGAAATCTTCACAGAAGGGTTACCAATCTGATGCTCCTCGAGAACAACACTCCGGTTCATCGAGTATGAGGCAAGTTCGAGAACAACGAAAAAGGGCAGAACTTCCAAAGCCTCCTCCCCCTACTCCCGCGGTTGATCCAACTGTCGTGGAAAAGATGGTCGATCTTAGGGCCAAGTTTCCGAAAATTTGCTTTGACGGTTTGAAGTTCCTCCCGGCTATTCACCATATTCCTAGGCACGTGAAGCAGAGTGCCATTGCCTGCAATAACGACGTCAATGTTCAACATGACGCGTTTGTGCACTTGGTGGAGAAGATCTCGGAGGTGTCCGTTGAGCGTCAACATGAGATTGATCGCCTGAAACTGGAGGCTGGCTGCGACAAAAACATCATCGAGCACCAAGACGTAGAGCTCGCTTCGTACAAGTCGAAGCTGGAAGCCGCTGAACAAAGCGCAAAAGATACTGCTGAGGCAGTTACTCGCTTAGAGATGGCTCACAAGAAGGATCTTGATGAAGCAGTCCAGCGCAGCGGTGCCCTCGCCCTAGAAAAAGACTCTGTCCAAAAAGAGAGGGACGCGCTCGTCGTGCAAGTCAGAGAGCTGAAAGAATTACTCTCCAAGGAGAAGGAGGACAAGGTAGCTGCTCAAGAAGAATCACAACGATACTGTGATGAAATCGTTGCTACTCGTCTCCTGAAAACGAAGCTCGATGACGAACTTGCTGGGGTTGAGAAAATGAAGGATGAGGCCCGTGAGGAGGGCAAAAGAAAGGCTGCGGAGGAGATTGACTCTCGCCTCGAGGCGGCCGCAGAGGCCGGCAGGGAAGAGGTCAAAAGCATGTTTGACCCATTGATTGCTGAATATGGAGCCCGCATCCTTATGCATCGCGACTTAACATTCTTGGGCGACGGCTACCTCGAGTCCCTAGCTGAGGCCTGGGAAACTTTGATAAGGATCAGGAAGATCGAGTCGGGCTCCGAAGAGGTCGATGAGGATTCCTTGGTGAAGGAGTTCCTTAGGGGGAATGAGCCATCGGATTTATCCGCAGCATTGGCACTTTATAGCAAAGGCTCTCCCCTTCCAAAAGAAAAAAATGATGAAGCCGGCCCATCTGGGGCCAATACTACTGCTCCTCATATTGCTGCTCCTCCCACCGCTCAATCGGTCGGTCGGCCGACACTTGATCCATTCGAGCAGCATGCTGGTTATGACCCCGAAGATCCCGGGCTCGGTGCTCATGTGTTATCCCCTATCCTGGAGGGTGAAACCCCACGCGCCACCGATAGCCAACCGGAACCTGTTAGGAAATTCTTCTTTCTCTAGAAGTTGAAAGATCCCGTCATTTTTCAGCGGTGGTTACTCGTTCTAACGCCCATCCTTTATGTTTTCATGTAGGTTGTTCTGACGCCGAGCCAACTCCGAGGAGTGATGACGCCAATGAGGAGGCAGAGAAAACAAGCGATGCTGTTCATGCGGGAGTAATTCCTGGTCCCGATGCTCAAGTGATTGGGGCGCTAGATGACGATAAGCTTGACACTTCATCTCCTGCCGAAGGGAGTGACGAAATCGAAATCACTGGCGCCTCTGAGCATACCTCAAAGGTGAGCATGAAGGATCGCCTTGCCGAAGAGGAGAAGAAAAAGGTTGAGGTCAAAGTTGAACCTGGAATACTGGAACTGACCGACCCACGGAACAGACCTTTGAAAATCATTCTCCCAGGCAAGTTCAAACCTCTGGATGTTCCGTCTCCTACTCCTGACTCTGCCTCTTTAGCAAGTAAGAAATCCAAGAAAAAGCGTGAGGGAGAGGAGTCATCGGAAAAAACAAAGGAAGACAAGAAGAAGAAATCGAAGAAATAATCGACACACTCGTTCAACGAGCTTCTTGCTTAAGTCTTGTAGTTGCTTTTATCTTCCGTAGCTTGTAGTTTGTATAGATGGACTCTGAATTCTGAGTTTTGTAGGAGTAACCATGTAACCCCATTTTGAACTTATCGAATAAAGTTTAGTTCTTTTTCGTTTGAATGATTCTCTTTCTTTTCTTTGGTTTGCTGACTAACTGTAGTCGTAACTCAAGTTCTTATGAGTTGCATTATCTCCCAGTCCATTCTCGTGTCGTTCAAACATTTCTAGACGTGGCATACTTCTCGTCCCACATCTCTCGAGTACTTAGACTTTTTCCTGAATCTGTGCTCCGGGGATTCGAAGGTTTGAAATCGTGTATACTCTAGTCCGCGCTCCGGGGACTTAGAGTACTCCGCTCCGCGCTCTGGGGATTCGGAGATTTGAAATCGTTTATACTCTAGTCCGCGCTATGGGGACTTAGAGTACTCCGCTCCGCGCTTTGGGGATTCGGAGATTTGAAATCGTTTATACTCTAATCCGCGCTCCGGGGACTTAGAGTACTCCGCTCCGCACTCTGGGGGTTCGGAGATTTGAAATCGTTTATACTCTAGTCCGCGCTCCGGGGACTTAGAGTACTCTGCTCCGCGCTCTGGGGGTTCGGAGATTTGAAATCGTTTATACTCTAGTCCGCGCTCTGGGGACTTAGAGTACTCCGATCCACGCTCTGGGGATTCGGAGATTTGAAATCGTTTATACTCTAGTCCGCGCTATAGGGACTTAGAGTACTCCGCTCCGCGCTCTGGGGATTCGGAGATTTGAAATCGTTTATACTCTAGTCCGCGCTCCGGGGACTTAGAGTACTCCGCTCCGTGCTCTGGGGATTCGGAGATTTGAAATCGTTTATACTCTAGTCCGCGCTCCGGGGACTTAGAGTACTCCGCTCCGCGCTCTGGGGGTTCGGAGCTTTGAAATCGTTTATACTCTAGTCCGCGCTCCGGGGACTTAGAGTACTCCGCTCCGCGCTCTGGGGGTTCGGAGATTTGAAATCATTTATACTCTAGTCCGCGCTCTGGGGACTTAGAGTACTCCGCTCCGCGCTCTGGGGATTCGGAGGTTTGAAGTCGTTTATACGAGTCTGTATATCGTATATGATAATGTAATTCGTCATCCGATCATGAGATATAGAAACATTAGCGATTCGTAGAAAATACGGCTTCAAGCCTTTATTAATGAAAAACAACCAGACTGCTTGATTACATAGTTAAAAAGAAACTAAGCTAAAACTGAACGAAAACACGTAGGAAATAACAGTGCCTAAAACAAGAAAGAAAACATGCTAAATGTAATAGTGCCGCAGATGTTCATTGTTCCATGCTTGGGGGAGCGTCATGCCATCAATGGTCGCTAGCTTGAATGTTCCCTCTCCAAGCTTCCGTTCAATGGCGTACGGACCTTCCCAGCTGGGATTCATTCGTGATGGTACCGGGAAGACTCGTTTCAGAACGAGATCACCCACATCAAAGATCCTTGGGCGGACTCTGCCGTCGTAATAACGCTTGACTCGGTGTCTATGCGTCGCCGCCCTTAATTCAGCTTCTTCACGCTTTTCATCGATGCAGTCCAGTGATTCCAACAAGAGATTCTGGTTCGTCTTGGGATCATAGTATGTCACTCGGTGCGATGGAACTTCAAGTTCCATGGGTATGACGACTTCGGAGCCGTATGCCAAGGCGAATGGAGTGTGGCCGGTCGCGGACTTGTGAGTAGTTCTATATGCCCATAATGTTGTCGAGAGTTCATCTACCCACTTGCCTCCAACCTTCTCCAGACGCTTCTTCAGTATGGACTTGATTATTTTGTTAACGGCCTCGACTTGTCCGTTAGCTTTCGGGTGTGCAACTGCGGCGAACTTTTTCTCGATGCCATACTTTAAACAGAACTCTTTGAACTCTCTACTTTCAAATTGCGTCCCGTTGTCCGTAATGATGGTGCGAGGAAGGCCAAAGCGGCATATAATGTTTCGTACAACGAAGTTAACGACCTTCTTAGAGGTGATTGTGGCCAAAGGTTCTGCCTCAGCCCATTTTGTAAAATAGTCGACCGCAACTATCGCGTACTTCGTGCCACCTCTGGATATAGGCAAAGAGTCGATTATGTCGATTCCCCAGATTGCAAATGGCCGGGGACTATCCATTTGTGTGAGTTCCGTTGATGGAGTCCTTGGGATTTTCGCATATCTTTGACACTTGTCACACTTTCTTGCATAGTCTGCGGCGTCCCGGTTTACGGTTGGCCAGTAATATCCATAGCGAAGGATCTTCTTTGCTAGCGTTTGCCCCCCAGTATGGTCGCCACATTCCCCTTCGTGAACCTCCCTTAAGACCCGCTTTGTCTCATCATGAGCGATGCATCGTAATAATGGAACTGAGAATCCTTTTCGATACATTGACCCATCCTGCATTACGTATCGCGCGGCCTTTCGTAGGACCTGCCGTCTTTCGTTTCTTTTGTCTGGTAAGGCCCCGGTCGTCAGGTACAGTTTGAATGGGGTTATCCACGATTCCTTCTCGATTTCCGTTTCCAACACGCGATCGACTTTCATCTCGTCTATGCTCAGGACATGCAAGACTTCGACGGGATACAATCCCATTTGTTGTGCATCGCCGGTACTCGCAAACTTAGCCAATAAGTCGGCTTCTTTGTTCTGTTCGCGCGGGACATGTGAAATGTCATAACGCTCAAGATTTGATAGTAGTCCTTGGACCTGAACAAGGTACGGAGCAAGCTTTCGTCCCTTTGCTTGGTAGTCTCCCCGCACTTGGTAAACCACCAACTGTGAGTCATAAAATATTTCAACTGCTCTGATCCCGAGTTCCCCGATGAGTTTCAAGCCAGCGATGAGTGCTTCATATTCTGCCTCGTTATTTGTGGCTGGGAAATCGAGCTTCAAAGCATAACAGATTGATCGGTTTTTCGGAGTTATAAGAACTACCCCGCGCCGGAGCAACGGTCGTTTGATGCCCCATCAGTGTATAATTTTCATCGAACGGGGGGAATGACGCCGTGACTACCCAGTTCGACGGGCATGGTAAACTCAGCGATAAAGTCTGCTAATGCTTGCCCTTGTACGGCTCTCCGTGGCAAGTAGGCGATATTGAATTGGCTTAACTCGATGTTCCATTTTAGCAACCTTTCAGAAGTCTCTGGTCGTTGGAGTACCTGCCGCAGGGGTTGATCGGTATAAACACTGATTGAGTGTGCTTGGAAGTATGGGCGCAGCTTACGTGACGCAATCACCAAGCAATAAGCCAATTTCTCGATGTTAGGGTAATTTCTCTCTGCCCCCGTTAAACGCTTGCTAACATAATACACCGGCCTCTGGACTCGATCCTCCTCACGAACTAAAGCCGTGCTTATCGCATGCGGGGATACAGCCAAGTATACGTACAGCATCTCGTGGTTTACTGGTTTTGACAGCATTGGTGGACTCTCCAGATGCCTCACCAGACCCCGGAATGCTTCCTCACAACTGGGCGTCCATTCGAAATTCTTCTTTCCTTTCTTTATTATATCAAAGAACGGGATGCACTTGTCAGTTGCCCTGGATATGAATCGACTTAACGCAGCTACTTTTCCATTCAAGCTCTGTACCTGCTTTATAGTCCTGGGCAGTTGCACGTCTCGAATAGCTTGGATCTTTTCTGGGTTAGCTTCGATTCCTCTAGCATTGACGATGAATCCCAAAAACTTCCCCGATGCAACGCCGAAGGAACATTTCAAAGGGTTGCTCTTCATCCCATAAAACCTGAGTATGTCGAACATTTCAGCCAAGTCTCGAATGTGGTCGTTTGACCGTCGTGGCTTCACGAGCATGTCATCCACATAGACTTCCATCGTTTTACCCAGTTGGTCCTTGAACATTCGATTCACTAAACACTGGTAAGTCGCTCCTGCGTTCTTCAATCCAAAGGGCATCACTACATAGCAATATAGTCCGACATTTGTAACGAAGCTAGTGTGTTCTTGATCTGGAATATGCATTGGGATTTGGTTGTATCCTGAGTATGCATCCATGAATGATAACAGCTCGTGTCCTGCGGTGGAGTCGACCAACTGATCGATCCTAGGCAACGAGAAACTGTCCTTTGGGCATGCTTTGTTCAAGTCGGAATAATCTACGCAAGTCCTCCATTTCCCATTCGGCTTTTTTACCAACACGGGGTTGGATACCCATTCAGGGTAGAGGGCGTCGCGGACGAACCCATTTGCTTTGAGTTTGTCCACCTCCTCTCCGAGAGCGGCGGACCTCTCCGGATCCATTCCTCTCCTTTTTTGTTTAACTGGAACGTATTTCGGGTCTATGTTCAGCATATGACTCGTGATGGCGGGAGAAATCCCACACATATCAGAATGCATCCAGGCGAAAACATCAAGATTCGCCTGGAGGAAGTCGCTAAGGTCTTCAGTCATTGCGGGGCCAAGCTGTGACCTGATCTTTAGTATTCGCGAAGGGTCGTCTTGGCTAACTGAGATGTCAATCGTTAACTCGGCCGGTGATGCCTTCTCTTCCCTGGGTTTCTCATCGTCGTCTCTCGGATCTATGTCTCTGAAGATCCAAGAACTGTGCCCGAGCCAGGGCTCAGACACTACTTGTCAATTATCCGTATTAAGGATGCGGACGGGATTGTCCGCAACCTTTCCCTTCTCCCTCCGATGGGCCTCTCGGAGCTCAGCCACATAACAGGAACGACCAGCTGCTTGGTCGCCATGAACAATACCTACTCCTTTGTCAGTTGGGAACTTCAAAGTTAAAAACCACGGGGCTAATGCTGCCCTAAACTCAGCCAGGGCCGGCCGACCCAAGAAAACATTATATGGAGAATCCACATCCAAAACTACAAAGGGTAGAATTCGCACTCTCCGACGCTCGCCTTGTCCCAGTTCAACTGGTAACTCGACATACCCCACTGCATCGGTCGCAGCGCCGTTAAAGCCGTGAATACGAGCTTTGGATGGTTTCAAGTCTTTTGTTTCCATTTTCATTTGGTCGTAAGCCTTCTTGAAGATTATGTTGACAGAAATCCCGCAATCAATCAGAATTATTTTCACATATGCTGGTCCGATCGTCGCAGATATGACCATCGGGTCGATGGTCGGAGCCTCTAATTGATCAGTGTCTCTGTTTCTGAACACTATATCGTCTGTCATTACGCGCTGCTGCTTAGCGGGGGTCCCATCCTCCGCGTTCGAACAGCACTCAAAATCTGCATGCTTCAGGGAACTTGCATATCGCTCCATCTCTTGCCAATTCTTATCTGCGGGGTGAGGCCCGCCGATAATTGTATTTATGACTAGTCTACCTACGGGTCGGGCAGGCTCCTCGGGATGACGCGGGGCTGGTGCGCGACCTGGGTTGGACGTTCCCTGTCCTCCTTCCTGTGGATCCTTCACAAATTCTTGCAACTTCTTTTGCCTGATCAATTTCTCGATAGCGTCGTGCAGGTGTCTGCACTCTTCTGTATTGTGCCCATAAGTCTCATGGAAGCGACAATATTTCCCGGTCCGCTTTTGTTCCTCGGTTGATTCTTTTGGACGTGGCTTTCTGTATTGAAAAGTATTGCAGGTGGATAGGTAAATGTTCTCAAGTGGCGCGTTCAGCGGAGTATACTCGCTGTAGCTTGGAATTCTCGACTTCCACTTCCCCGCTTCTCTCTTCTTCCCTTGATTTCTTCCTCCGGACTCCTTAGGCTGCCCAGGCTTATTCTGGACATTGACTTGGGCCTTTCCCGAGCTGTCTCCGGGCTGCTTCACAGCAACGTTGCTTTTCATGGACTCTTGGACAGGTCCTGGTGCCTTATCTCGTCTTACCCACCTGGCTTCCTCTCTCCTTATGAATTGGTGTGCCTTTGAGTAGAAACGCTCTAGTGTGGTCGGAGGTTTTCCTGCCAACCAGTCTCCAAATTCAGACTCCGGATCCACACCTCTCATCACAGCCATTAGAATTGCATGATCATTGGGATTACTGACTTCAGTTGCTGCGACATGGAACCTTTGTAAATATTCCTTCAATGACTCCCCGGGACTTTGGATTACACTTGACAGAGACATTACGTCCTTCGGACGAGTAGTGTGTATCCTGAACTGCTCAATAAACTTCTTTGCCAACTCCTCGAAATTGGATACAGACCGCGGAGGAAGTCGGGTAAACCACATAGTAGCGATCCCAGATAGAGTAATTGGAAAGCATCTACACTTGGTGGCATCATTTGCTCTAGCTGAATCCATCATCCATTCGTACCTCATGACATGCTGTCTGGGGTCAGTCTTTCCCTCGTACGCAGGGATAGTTGGCATACTAAACTTTCTTGGGTACGCCGCGTATAACACAACATCCGTGAACGGAGTGTGACTTCTTGACACTCCCCAATCATCGTTCGATAAGCCCTGATTTCTTTCATCAATTGCCTGATCATGGATGTCAGATCTGGTGTCTGTATAGAAGGCGGAAGGTTAGAGTCTGTTCTACACGCCTGTCCATGCTGATGCCTCCTCTCCTGGTGACCTGCCAATCGTGCGTCTTGAGGTTCGACATCGTTAGCGTTTTGATGATCTGGGCCTCCATCCTCCATTTGTACTCCGGTCCTGAAGTTTCCAGCTCTTGCTTGGTCACGGTCTCCAGCTGTTTGAACAGCAGCTTCTGCTCGTGCAGCTTCAGTCTTGCGGCGTCTGCGCCTGGGAGGTTCATCAGAGGAAGTAGAGCTGTCAGATGAGGAATAAGGAGCGGGATTGCCCCCAGCATTCTGTTGCTGCTATTGAGTGAGCTGTGCCATCAGGTTGGCGTTAGCTTGCATTTGCTCTCCTAGTTGTCTCCTACTTTCCCTGAGCTCTCTCATCAAGTCGTTGAACTCTATTCTGGTGACAACTGGAGTTTGGTCCTGGGCGGCAATTCCTTCATCGTGGAATTGCTGGTTGGTTGCTAGGTCCTGCTTGTTGCACGCTAGCAGTCTCGCGGGCATCCGCATTATGAGAAGCTGACCTGGTACGTGGTCCTGCCATTGTAGAGTTATTGGTATGAACTCTGAGTAGAATCAACGGATGTCCTATCAGTGAGTCGGATCTTCTTTGGGGGATTTGTTCAATCCAGTAGCTTCAAAGCAGATCCTTGAGGTTTGAGAATTCAATTCTCAGTGAAAGCACCAAAGTGCTAGCACCAAAATTGGTCACTAACCTCTTAGAGAAAGATTGTGTAGAGATATAAGTGATGAAAACAAATTAAACAGAGAAGAGAATGCTACTTTAAATGCAGAAAGTAAGAACACCAAATTTATAGTGGTTCAGCGTAATTGCCTACGTCCACTTTGAGGTTAAACTTTATTGATCTTCTTAATAGATGATTACAAATACAATTCGTGAATCAAATGCTTGAATGAAGTTGTTAAGTAGAGAAGTTGAGCCTCAAAAATGGCAGAATCTCCCCAGTGTTCTCTCCCAAAAAAGGATCCCTTTTCACTGTGACCTTGCCCCTCTATTTATAGACAAATATGGGCTGGACTTCCCAAGTGGGCTGATGGCCGAACACTCTAGCCCGAGTACAGTGGTTGCTGTATGCCGAGCAAGGTATGTCGAACGCCGCTATGCCGAACCATCCCTTCTATGCCGAACGGTGTGTTTGATGTGTGGGAAGTGCAGAATGGTTGTTTGTTGAAGCCGAACGTGCCTCCATCCGAAGCTCTAAACCGAACAGTGCTCTCTGGCCGGACGACGCATTCTAGCCGAACGAAGCATTCTGTCCAAACGATATAGTCATGTCGAGCACTACGCCGAGTACTACTGTTGCCGAGTTCCTCTGAGTATCGAATGCTCCTGTTGCTGAGTACGACCTGAGGCCGAGTATTACCTGATGCCGAGTACTATAGATGCCGAGTACTACACCGAGTACTATGAGACGCTGAGTACTACGCCGAGTACTATAGATGTTGAGTACTACGCCGAGTACTATGAATGCTGAGTGCTACGCCGAGTACTATGAATGCTGAGTACTACGCCGAGTACTATGAATGCTGAGTACTACGCCGAGTACTATGAGATGCCGAGCACTAGTTGACGCCGAGTAGTCCAGATGCCGAGTACTATAGATGCCGAGTGCCTGCCAATGCCGAGTGCTCAGTTGCCTGGTCAAATCTCCAGGAAACAGTATTTATTTAAGAAAAATAAAATGCGTGATTTAATTGGTAACATATTAAGTTGATTTCAAATAACGAAATGAGGTAAAACAATTAATTGGTAAGTGATGGATGCCTTTTGTTAATGCAATGAACGTTACAACTGTTTAATAACGACAATAGAAGTTACAAATATGTTAGTAACAATAAATTGGAAATTTATAACCACCATTTAATTTGAAATATATATTGAATTGATTGGCATTTAACCTTTTAAATATGATAAGGGGAAACAAACTAATATTGCATTAATTGATATTACATCTTTTAATTAAGATAAAGTGTAACGATCCGTAACTTTTAACAACTTTAAAATGGAAGTATTTTGAATTTAAATAAAAAATTAAATTTGAAAAAAAAATTGAATTTATGATGTTGAGTGTTTTATTTGGCCAAATTTAATAGAATAAAATTTCTTTGTGAAATTTCAAATTTTGGTCAAACCTAGTCAAAGTTTGACTTCTGGTCGTAAAATTTAAATTTAAATTTTAAAATTTTATTCTTTTTATATGATACTAGACTGAATTCTAATCTCCTTTCCTTTTTTCGTTTTGTCAAAATCGAATACCTATTACTCTAAAAATATAAATTACTGTGGAAAACTGACATAAATTTGTAGTGTATATTTGTGTTTTTAGCAAAGTCTTATTGGGTTTGTTTGGTCTAATGGGCTCCTTAGTAAACCAAAAGACCTTAGGAACCCTAAGAGACTTTGGACCCTTCCTTTTCCCACCCATTGACCTTTTGTTTCTTATCTGATTAGTACGTATAGATATTTTCTCATTGAGAAACTTTCTACGTACTCTTCTTCTGCTTCCTCAAATCTACATAACTCCAAAACTCCAAAATCACAAATCCCCAAACTCCATCCCTCCTCTCTTCAAAACCCTTCCATCCTCTTTCCCCTTGCCGTGGCCCTACACCACCAATTCCGACCATCTCCTCTCTCCTCCTCTATTTATAAAAAAACACAATTTCTTCGATTTGCGTTGTCGTGTTTTGCTTTGCTTTTGGATTGTTGCTTTGGATAGGATTGATTAGCATGTCGTGTTTGGATTTTAACTTGGATCTATCTATTTGTGTTGTCAAAAACTCTCTAACCTCGAAAGGTGAGCAATCACTCACGATTGACATTTTTATTGTTAGGTAAATAAACATCGATTGAAATGTTATGAGAAATGTTTGCTTTAGATAGGAATATGTGATATATGTTGTTATATTCCCTTGAACTTGTGTTATAATATTCACATGCACATGTTGTTTTATATGTCACAAATAGTATGTTCTGTTGATTTGATTAATTGTCACATATATATGTTTAATGTGTCACATATGATATGTTAGAAAATGTGTTATGTTAGAAATTTTTTTTATATATGCCATGTTGAAATATGTCACATATGCTATGTTGAAAAAAAAGTGTTAGGTTAATAAAATCATATGTTGAACATGCTATGTTAATAATATGTCACTTATGCTATGTGGAAATAATGTGTTATGTTTGAAAAAAATGATATGCCATGTTATTTTATTGTAAATCACCTTGCAAGTTACTTGTATATATGTTATGTTATATATTTATATGTTATGTTAGTGTATGACATGTTAGAATTTGAAATATTCACTTATGTTGTTTATGATATATAACACATGTGATATGTTAGTTATGCATGTGTGTATATTAAATTGTTAATTATGCATGCATGTTGGTCATTGACATGTTATGTTATTTATGTTATTATTGTTCTCACACTCCAAGTTCCCTGATAGTTAGAAAATCACTTTGAGTTCAAATGATATATACCCAATATAAAACCATTTTGGGTTTAAATAAATTGATATAGAAATAAAATTGGAATATTGTAAGTTTAAATTTATGTTTGAACTTGAAATTATGAAACTAAAATTTAATTGATTTAATGAAAGTTTTAATTGGATTTTTAGATTTAAACTTGTTTGATTTTAACTTAATAGCTTTAAGTGAAAAAATAAAATCTAAAGTTGAATTTAATAATGAGTCTATTGGAAATGAACATGAAAGTCGGTATTTGAACTTAACCGATTTATAATGTGAAAGATGATGTTTATTTAAACCTAAGCATTTCACTTATTGAGTTATTTGTACATTTCACTTGAGTTGACTTACTTACATAAAAATGTTAGTCCTGACTCGAGTGTTTTTGTTTTACTTTACGCTCGGGTCAGACCGAGTATTTCAGTTTAGCGAAGACACTTATTTCTGAAGACGAAGATGGAGTCGAGGACCGTATCTACTACTATTATAGCAATTGTCTATTCTGCCTGAAAAAAATGTAAATTCTTATTTTGTTGAAAAATAGCTTCATGAACTGTTTATGTATTTATTTTGTGTATTATACTTTATCCTTCCGCTGCGAGATTCTATATTTTGTTCATTTGAAACATATTTCATTTGAACAATCCCGTTAATAATATGTCTTTTGAATAGTTTGAGTTAGACATGTGTGGTTTATTATCGACTTAAACTGTCCAAAAAGGCTAGTTGTTACAAATACACAATTCTTTATTGCTTTAACTCATTCCCTAAACTTATTGATTTTATAAATAAGTTCTGACACTTTATAAATCACCATTCTACTCTTTAAAAAGATTATAACACTCTAATTTACGCAAATACTTAATTTAAACTCAATTTCTCAAATAAAATTATACAATTACACAATTCCTCACTTATTAGATTTTCAATCTTACATAATTAACTCCAGTTTGTTTAATTAAATAAATGATAATTAAGGTGAACACAATCGGGTTGTTATAGAACTCCCCACCTAATGAAATTGCATCCTTGCAATTTCAATCTAAGGAAATTCCATAACAAGTTACTACTTAGCTCAATGACCAACAAAATTTAGAAATAACCATGCACACAACAATAACAAACAAACACAAAAGAATGACTCATCTAACTCATGTGCTTCTAGAAATTACACCATGATTTTTATTTCTTTAAAAAAAATTAATTTCAAATCAAGGTTTATACAAAATTTCAAAGTGCATTTCCTACCAAATATTTCTAATCAACACCCCTACTTTATTATCGTTTATGATAAGAATTCATAAACGTAAGTACAACCTTTTAATTTAAATTCCAAATTCACTAAGGATTGATTATTTTACAAAATAATCATTTTTAAACTCCTTTTATAATTAATAAAATAGTTTAACAAATAAAGTCTCAATGTAACTTTTAATTAGTTACATAAATTTTAGCACTTCTTAACTCCTTAATAAGTGATATGATACAAGCAACCCTTTATAAAACACTACATAAATTTTCAAGTCAAGAAGAACTCCCAAAAAGAGACCATCATGTCCAAAACAATTTTCACAACCATTACTCAAATTCAGACCTGCTATACACAAGTCATATTTTCACTAGTAAACCCTAAAATTTCTCAAAAATCATAATATGAAAGTTTTTCTACTTAGTCTAAGCTTTTGGCAAGATAAAGATCATCAAAAGCAAATTTACGATTTGAAAGTGTTGTCCAAAATACTTTCACCTTTTTAACTTAGAAATTAACTAAAAGGACAGAGACGCCCATTCATTTTCAAACTCATTTTGGATTAAACACTACAAATTTTCAAAAGTGGTCAAAAATAGTTTTGTAGCTTACTGAAAATACTTTCTTTCACAAAAAGATTGACTACATTTGGAGTTATAAATATCAAGATATCACTGTTTTGCCACATCACTTTTCAAACTAAATTTTCAGCATTAAAACCATTTTAATGCAACCACTCTCAAAACATTTCTAAAACCCAAAAACATAGAATATTTAGGAAAGTCTTAATACAAAGTTATTTGTTACATGATCAACTTTTAGGAAAGCTAAAGACTTCAAACATTTAAAATTCTCCTATGCAATCAACTTTCAAAATCCATGTACTCAAATACACAATTTCAAAATATCACATATGCAAGTTTTTCTCCTTATTGAAAACTCATATTAAATGAGATAGCTAATCCTTACTTAAAGAAGTAATTATCTACCCAAATCAAATTCTCAATTATATGTAAGTTTCCATATTTTCTTTCAAAAGAAATCTTCTTAAAACACATCCATTCTCAATTATATGCTCAACAAATTGTACCATTTTAAAAGCAAAGATTAATTCGCCTAAAAATTTGCACTTCACAAATTGTACTTCAATTTAAAATATTCTTATGGATTTATCTTAACTTAAATTCACACCATGATCACAATCAACATCCATCATACTTAAGCTAACAATCAACTCATATCATCATAATAAACTAGCATAAAAATATGTTATAAATCTAACATATCAATTATGGCATGCACTTCACAAGCCAACACAGAAGACAGTGCTTTGCTTGTTGAATATTTAAAGGCAAGCACTTCATTTATCTACACAAACGATCGTACCTCGCAAGTCTAGGACCAAGGTCTATCATAAATGACTACTCTTCGCAAGTCTACCTGCACTTCGTAAGTTTAACATAGATGACTGCACTTCACAAGTCAACTTGCACATCGCAAGTCTAACATAGATGAATGCATTTTGTAAGTCTACCTGCACATCGCAAGTCTAACATAGATGACTGAATTTTGCAAGTTTACCTGAACATCGCAAGTCTAACATAGATGACCGCACTTTACAAGTCTACCTGCACATCACCAGTCTAACATAGATTACTGCACTTTGCAAGTCTAGAACCAAGGCCTATCATAATTGACTGCTCTTCGCAAGTCTAAGACATGCACTTCACACATCATCACAAAAGTGCCAAATACCTTCTAATCGTAATCATTCGAGTAACGTCCATGCGTCCCATAACCACTTGGGTTTACTTGAACATTTACTACAAGTCAGTAAGCTCCACTTACTCTTCTATATAACAAGTCATATAATTAACCGATAAGGCAATATCGAATGTCCCATAACCACTTGGGATCATCAAATAGTTTAATCATAGTTCTTATTCCACAGAAGTAATAATTTGCAACCAAACATCATCACAAGGAATTATTTTGCATAATATGAAAATCACAAGTATTCAACCATTGCTCATTTTTAATTCCATCCAATTCAATCTAACTACTGAGCTCAACGGAAATAGTCTATCGGCTTCCGCTACATAACTCTAATCACTAACGGATCAGGACTCCACTACACCACACTTAATTTTAAAAATCATCTTATAAAAATAATTTATAAACTAATTCAAAATTTTCACAAATACGTCCCAGTGATTATTCCTAATAATTATTTATACTCATATACTACATAGGAAATAAATCCTAAACTCTACCTGACACATCCAAGGGACGGGACTCTAAGTCAATCTAGGTCAAGATTCGTGTTTCTTATATTCTATATCATTTTGAACCTATGCTTTGATATCAACTATAGCGCCCCATCCCGAGACCCATACTAACGAAGGGTATTACTGGATAATATTATCTATTAATATAGAGAATAGGGTAGGTTAGGAGTGACCATCCGTAAAATTGCTTTAGATGAGTATCGATACGTCAAATAATGTGACTATAATTTTTTTCTTTCTTTTCTACAAGTGGTAATTCACACTACAAGAAAAACAGTCTTTTATAGCGGCATATAGCCGCTATTAAACACAACTATAGCGGTTTGATAAACGCTGTATATCAACATGTTATAAAAAAGAATTGCACATTTATAACACACACAAAAACCGCTATAAAAGAGCATGATTTCATAGCATAGTATAGCCGCTATAAAATAGTTATTCTATAGCGTCTATTTCCCGCTATATATCAACATGTTTATAGTGTTTCTACATCCATTTACAGCATATATATACCGCTATAAAATGTGCAGATACAATAATGCCTATTTGCTGCTATCTTTGACAGTAACCTCATTCATTGCATTACAATTTGAACAATGTATAAACGAAAAAAATATAATAATCAACAAATGTAACACATATTCATGATAACAAAATAAAGTATCAACTGACAAAAAATAAGTTCAATACATGAGTTACCAAATTCAATACATATTCATGATAACAAAAGACAACATAGTTCAAAGTTAACGTCTACAAGTACCACATGCATCACTAAGAAATTGAACTGCTCAAAGTTTTTCTTCATGCATGTCTTCGGTCATTGGTAGTACTTCCTGAAAATTCAGAACAGTTTGAAAATAATTATATAAAACTGTGATATGATACATAATTTATGTATTATTATCCCTTCGATATGATACATAAATGAGTGTTGTTTATAAAAAAATACATAGTTCAATTTATACTGTGAACACTCTCATAACTCCAACATATGTTTACTTAACATTTCAGTTCCAGATGTGAAACTTACAGATTCGAAAATTTAGTAAAGGAAGCCAAGTTGACATATGTTTACTTAATTATCACAATATAATTCATTTTTTGCTTGAAGTTATTTATATAATAAACTTGCGCCTCAACATGTCCAGTACATGTGCAAATATAAAATTTAATTTTTCAAAATAAAATAGAGAAGTTATTGCCAAAAATTGAAGTATGATTATTTGTGCATTTTAGTTTTTAGTGACACTAAATCCAAATTTAGATGAGAGGAATGTATATTTGGTAGAAAAAATTTAAGAAGTTAAAATTTAATAATGTTTCGAATATGTACTGGTTTAATTTTCCCAAGCAATAATTGTTCATATTTTTTCTAAATTAATTGTTCATATTTTTTCTAAATTAATTGTTCAGGCTTAAAGACTTACATCTTAAAATATGGAAGCTGGATGGTAATTTACAATACATGACACAAGAAACAGTTATTATGTTGTTCAATTTGCTGAAAAAGAAGACTATTATTCAATTCTGAATAAGAAAATTTACTCTTATTTTGGAAAACTCCATGGTACAAGAATGGTACCCAAGTTTTAGTTATAAAGAAATCAATTTATACGTTGTTCAAAATTCAAATATGGGAAAACATATATGATCCTGAAAACATATATGATCTTGACATGGAACTGCAAAGCCCTGATGCAATTTCTACAATTACAAGTTATATTGGCAAACTAACTCTACTTGATGCAATTACTGAAGAAATGAAAATAACTAAATTTATTAAGGTACTGGTTGAAATAAATGTACAACCCATATTACCAACATCAACCCTATATTAATGCATGTTGGAACCAAAAAGGAGTTCATGGTACCTTATGATTATATATACCACCTAAATGTTCCACATGTAAGCTCTTCGGCTATAGTGATTAGAGACTCATATACAATCTGAACAAGTTAAAGCAAAGTGGATTCCTAAAATTATAGACAAGCTTGATGGAGACACTGCACAACAGAAAGACAAAAATGAAAACAAGTTCAATGATATATGGCAAAGTAATGCAAAAAAGGACAATATAGGTTCATTGCATGACTAACCTGAATGCTCCTATCAAAATAATAGTACTGAAGAACCAGATTCATTGAATTTTCTGAATGACAACTTGCCTAATGAAATCTTAAATGATGATAATAGTTGAGACCTCTACAGATATAGTTGAAGATGAGGTACCTGACATAAATGATAATACAGACATGTCAGATTATGTAACCACGGCAAGGAATATTTGGTCATACCTGGAATACAGACATGAATTATCAATGCACATACTATTATGACGTGAAAATTATTATATTAATAGAATTCACAATGATCATACCTGGAATGAGCCGTGAACAAGAGATTGAAAATATGTAACCTTCTAGTCCAATTTCTTTCATGAGTCTGATGTCTTCCTACATATTTAGAAGAATATATTAGCATACTTAGAAGAATAAATTAGGATAATTTTTTATCACTTATCAAATCCTCATAATAAAATTTTACGACCATTATGATTGTCAATAATACCTTGTATTTGTGATAACCATTGGATGTCACATCAGTTGTAACACCTTGCCATGCCCTGTAATTTGTACAGACACAAGATGAAGGCAGCATACATGCTTGTATAATCATAAATTTCAAAGGATGATTTTAAGAAACAGACATATAACATGTTTCTAACATTAATATCAGAATTTTCATGCATAATGATATCTAACCAGTGTGTAAAAGTGTCCCAAATGCTAGGGCTCCTTCGAACTTTGCTTGCTGCCCCTTCAACATGTGACAAACTCGTCTTTTTTATAATTTTTCAAAATTACCCTTTTTCTTCAAGAATCGACTAAGAGCAGACTAACACAAATGGGTTGGGTACACTAATGTATGATTTATTGGTAAGGTAAGTTCAATCATCAACGGCAGCAGAAAAAAAAAGAGAGAATAAAGAAAAATAAGCACCTGGTAAGCTGAAGTACCAGAACCAAATACAATGACTCAACAAACATCTCAATGCCACCTAGACTTCGAATAACCTCTTTATAGCAATACATTGAAGTTGTAATTTTCAAAGATAGGATGGCGATCAATGGGAGATTCAACTTGTAAAGATGTTGATCTTCTTTGCTTATGCAAACTGTACTAGAGCTGAACAGAGCCTACTACAATAGAAGAATTTGTAGTCATTAGGATCAATATCGTAAATGAGACCATGGTCTGTTGCCCGAGTTGGGTCGATGTGGCCCGCACCAATATGGATGTAGAGATTTGAGCAATGCAACCACACCTGACACTGTCGGGCAAGACATCGAGGTCCCTGACATCAAGGCGTAAGAGTTCCGTCTTGCAACAAAGACACTCATTCCATGTGCAACAATATATCAGGCTGTACAGCAAAATGAAATCAATTACTAAAGCAGCTCCAGCTAACTAGGATTTGGTATGCTGGTTGGTAGAAGATTGGATAGTACATGCTTTTAGCAAAGCAGAAAATGAAGGACTTGGTTCTCTTGAAGAGAAAGCTGCAACTCTGGATGCTACTATTTGACATCCTACAACACCATCTATTGTAGTTAACTGACTCATCAAAATCATTCAGCTATAGGATGGGTATGTGATTTGTGTGCAAGTGCACAATTCATGTTAATAATACATAGAAGAATTTTACCCTTGTTAGTTAAAAAAAATAGCATGTAAAATTAATTTCAACTTTAGAAAAATTGTTACAATAGGAAAGGTGATGTCAGGATGGAACTTTTCGTTAGATGACGTAACAAGAACATGCAATGTTATATGCTCCAACCATAATTCATTTTCACTAGTGCTCATGCATTCAGCAGTCCATCCATCAACCAAACTAAAATTACTATCATCCACCAATCATTTGGTATTACACTAGAGTAGTGAATTCTGGTTATTGTTTGATGAATTGAAAGGTAAGATATATCTAGTCATTTTCAACTTCATACAATTTTCAAACTTGTATATGGCCATTGTAATAACGCAAGCCAAATAAGTGGTATGTAGTTTATAAGATCAAAACAACTAGGTTAAATTTTCACCTCTACAAACTTCAACATAACCGTTACTGCGATATTTTTTTTACTACAACACAATATGTTATGGCAATTTTGCTGTTTGAATAAGCTATGCTCCATCCCATGACTTTTTTGCAATAGCATGTGTGATAAAGCAAAATATCTGAAATTCGGGCAATTTCATACAGCAAAAAAGATCACTCCATATGTCAAACCATCACATTATACAACATGTCAGAAATTTGTATATGATTATCTACCTTGCTATAAAAAAAATATTCAAAAATATCTCCCAAAAAAAATTCTCTGTTTTGCTGCTATATTAGAAAATATAGGAAAGATGACTCATTCTTCCATACAGCAAAATCTGAAAACGTAGAAAGAAAAAAAAAGCATATATGACGGTTAGTTCAAAACATAGAAAACACCATCCAGAACTCAAAAGCAATGGAACTTCCACTGACAAAAACAGACACAACACCTCCGCCATCACCACCAACTCCTTCACAATAAAAAAGAACATCGCCAAGCACTTGGATCGCAATCATATCCTACTTACCATCATTTACTGTGCTATGGCATTTGGGTTCTATTAACAGAAGACTACAACGGTGAAGAATACCTGCACATGCCCCGTCACTGATTAGCCATTGGCATGGGATTCTTATCAGTGTTCGTGATTAGTATAGTAGTTTTGTGACGCATTATGGAGCTAGAGCTGTATTGCCTGGAGCGTTTTTTTCTTCGGCTGTGGCACTTTTGACGATACAAGTTAAAATAAAAATAAAATATCAGGCTTCTAAACTTGAGTACAGTAGTTATTGTTTTGCACCTGAGATTTGAAGAGATTTAGGGTTTCAATTGTGAATAAACTTGAGTAAAATCGTTAACCGGCAAAGAGCTCCTGAAAGATGGCATCTCTGAAATGACGAAGTAACCAGTTGAAGCTTACAACCATAAACGAAGTTTGGAATCTGGTAGATATTGATGATGAGCAAAATCGAAGATCGAAGATCAAAGATTATGGATCTTGACGCCGTCGACTTCACAACTGTTGAAGAGCGAACCGTGGAAGATCGAGGATGGAGTACAATAGCTAAATTTCGAAGAATGGAGATGAAGTAGAACTTCGATTAGGGTTATTTTGTTTTAGAAGGGAAACGAAAATGGCTGAGTGTTATTTTGGGAGGGTGACGAAATTGGGTGTGTTTTTGGGAGGGAGACGAAAATTTGGTGCCAAAGCGTTGCATATGTACATACAAAACAAATTGTGTAAAAAAACAAGTATTTAAAGGTAAACAATAACGCTTTAGAATAATGCGTTATTAAATGGTGTTATTAATAATATATTTTCTTGTAGTGTCAACATATTCGATATAGGTGCAAAACAATAATACGGAGGTTTAATATAATTCAGAACAATGCGTAACATAATATACAACACAGAATCGGATGTCGCAATGGAAATAATATACACAAATATCTCTCAAAAATACGAGTCTACAAAAGAAAACACTAGACTCACATTTATATGCATATACATCTACAAACACTAACAAGTCTTAAATATGCATAACCACAATAGTCTACAAAATACAAAAGCATATAGGCTAGACTCAAATGATACATCTAAAATATAATCAGCATCCAATAAGACTTCTTAAGTTAGCTCACATCCAAGGTCACCGAGTCCCTATACCTGTCAAGTCTCGGTCTGACCCAAGCATTTAAATAACACCCAGGTCAGACTATCTCTAATTATCACAAAAGGTGAGATATGATAGTAACAAACTAGCATAAATATTAAGGGTAAATATCCATAAGTTGTACTTCACTAACATAGTAATATTTCAATTAATGATTCATGGTTTATGGTTAAGTTTATGCTCATTTACAATATTCATCGAAGTCAAGGAAACCACAATGATAAGAGAATAGAAAATCCCATTCATATATGCAAGCAATAGACTTGTACTTTGCAAGTCATCATAATATACACACACTTTGTGCGTCAACACAAGAGGTTGCACTTTGCAAATTATAACTCGTTGGAAAACGAGTATCACAAGATGGGGCTGAAAATCTATTTAATCCGCCTAAACAAATTTACCTAAAATCGAGTTTGAAAACTTTACAAATAGATAAGTGTTATCTAATTCCTATTAGTAATTATAATAGTGTCGACTAATGTCCCATAACCACTTGACGACGCTCGAATATTTACTAAAAGCTAGTAAATTTCACTCGTGCAAATAAATGTTCATTTGAACAAGTCTATGAACTAACCGGTGAAATAAACACAAGCGTTTCATACCACTTGTTTGACTAGCCATTTAATTCAATTTCTCATCCAAGCGAGATAGTGTTGTTTATAATAAAATGGTTTTTCTTTAAAAGCTAATTTAAAAATATTAATTTACAAAAGATTTATAATATATATATAGAACAGAAAGCACGATTTAATTCATATCTATACTTATATAAAACTTCTTCACATTCCATTTTAAAATTGAAAGTGTGTGTGTGTGTATAATATATTTTCTAAAATCATTCATGTCCAAAATACACATATTTTCCATACATATATTTATAAATAGAAAACAATTTATTTTCAAATGACATTTCCTTTATAAATAACTTTGCAAACCAGTGCAATTTAATTGTGTATTTGGCAACAAATAATAGAACAAGAATTCCTTGCGAATAAGATTATCAAAGTTGAGCTCAAGCAATCAAAAATGCATAAGCAATTCATCACAACCAAACTTCAGTTTATGCCAAATCATAGCAAAACATCAAAGCAAACAAGAAGTTAACAATATGGAAACTAATGGGCGAACAAGCGAATAAACGGACGTAAGTAGAGGGCGAATGACATGACCTGGGGCTCAACCCAGGGCATGACCAGTGCACCGGTCTAGTGGGACTGATCTACTGATGACCGCTTCTGGGTTGAGCCCCAAGCGATGTCGACGGCCTTCAGCAGCCTTCAACAAATTCAAACTTGCATCGATCATAACTCGAGATCTACAAGTCTAAATGCTACCAAATTTTCACAGGAGCTTGCGTGCAACCTTAGGAATGTTCATGATCGATCTTGACTCAATTGGGCTAAATCTTGATTGATACAATTTCATTCGTATCGATCACGGATCAAGTCCAAACGACCGAGGATCGATCGCATGGGCCCACCCACGTGATGGAAGGAGTCTTCCGAAGTTTGAGACAGATATTTCCAGCCTACACCTATTAATAGCAGTCTAAAAGCTTCAGAAAAAGGGATCTTTGGCTCTTCTACGCCGTTACTCTACTGAATTCCATTGTAACTCGGATACTATCAATTGTACTCTTGTAAATCAGTAGAGAATCATCAATAAAACAGCAACTCTTCAAAGTGGACGTAGGCTACAACGTCGAACCACTATAAATCTGGTCTTTCTACTGCTTTCCTTTTAATTTTTTGAGTGTTCTTCATATTTATTTCTATTATATACAATCTATCTGTGATATGTGACTGTGATTTGGTGCTTTCATCTGCAATTGGGTGTTTGCGACCATTTTTGGCGCAAACATTTGGTGCTTTCACTGAGAGGTTGAACTCAGGGATTCTACCGCTTGGATTTTGGATCTGAAGGCTTAAGGACTTAGATCTGGAAAGCAATGGTGAAGCAATCAGCAAGGAGACCAAGAGCAGAAAGGAGCTAGCATGAAGAAAGTTAGGAGGCTTCCTCAGGAGCGAATCAGGCCTCAGTCTTCATCACCCAAGATGAGATGGAGATGATGATGGAAGCTATACAGGAGGGAATGCTGAAATGGCAAGAAGAGATGATGCAGAACCTACTCCAGCAAATTGGACAAGCTAGAGTGCAGAATCAAGAGAACACCACTGCAAGGGGTGCTGGAGATAGGGATCAAGAGCATGGAACAACCAGGATTCAGAATAGAGCAGGACCATTAGGAGCAGCCCATGAGCTGGGGGGCACTCTCCAGGAGCATGTTGATCCAACCTCAGGCAGGATACCAGGCGGAGTTGTTCAACATGCCATTGATAGAGGAACGGATGCCCGTCCAGAGAGAAGATTCCAGGATTCCCTCGCGAACTCGAGGGGTAGATCGGAGGCAAAGGACAAGAACTACAGTTTGATGACAGTGACAGATTGGTGGAGATGATCAGACGAGCCATGAGAGGCGGATTAGTGAATAGAGATCTGGAAGATGTGAACAGGAGCCCCTTCGCTCCCACAATTAGGCAGGCCAGGAATCCACCAGAATTCAAGCTACTGACATTAGAGATGTATGGTGGAAAGACAGACCCTGTTGTTCATCTGACGAGGTATTTGCGGCATATGGAAGTACTGGGGGCATCAGAGGAGGTCATGGCCTGATGTTTCACACTATATCTGACAGACATATCAGCATTATTGTTTAGACAATTGGAGAGCAGTTCGATTGGAATATGGACCGAGTTAACCGAAAAGTTTATGAGGCAGTTCAGGGTTCACATCTCAAGGCCCAAGAATGTGATGAGTCTGACAACACTGAAGCAGAAGACCAGAGAGTCTTTGAGGAACTTCTTAACACAATTCAATGCAGCATCGGCATCAGTGGATCGGTTAGATCCATCCATGGTTCTGATGGCAGCTGTATCTGGCATAGCTGATGGCTCAGAATTCAAGAATTCACTGACGAGGGATCCACCTATGGACTTAGGAGAGTTTTACCATGAGGTAGAAAGGTTTCTGGGACAAGAGGATGCAAATGCTGAGAGAGAGGAAGGAGAGGGGGTTGCTGTTTATGCAGCCAAAAGCAGAGATCCGCCCGGAAAGGATTCAGGCAAGGAGAAAGGGAAATGGATAGCAGAGGACAATTGTGATGAGCCAAAGCGGCCGCGAAAGGAGCCAAGATTCACCCTTATTCAGAGCTGAACGAGACTTTGGAACGAATCTACCAAGACACTAGGGGGCAGGTTCCTTACCGGAGGCCGATGAGGAGGGATCCGACTAGCAATGAGAGGAAATTAGACAAGTGCTGCTTATTCCACGAGCTAAGCGGCCATAGTACAAATGATTGCAGGCACTTGAGGGATGAGATAGAAGGGCATATCCAGAACGGCATGCTATCACAATTGTGATGAGCCAAAGCGGCCGCGAAAGGAGCCAAGATTCACCCTTATTCAGAGCTGAACGAGACTTTGGAACGAATCTACCAAGACACTAGGGGGCAGGTTCCTTACCGGAGGCCGATGAGGAGGGATCCGACTAGCAATGAGAGGAAATTAGACAAGTGCTGCTTATTCCACGAGCTAAGCGGCCATAGTACAAATGATTGCAGGCACTTGAGGGATGAGATAGAAGGGCATATCCAGAACGGCATGCTATCACAGTACGTGAGAAGGCGAGCAACAACGGTGGAGCAAGAACGACCACCATCTGCATCAACTGGGGATGGCTCAGGATCGAGGCATTAGCTTGTCATTAACTGATTGAAATAACGACGAATAAGTCGCAAACTCCACACTAGTGCGGTTAAGTCGCTTACAGATGTACAGGATCATGAACGGTCCTTAGGCGTGCTCTGAGACGACTATCAACCGCATTAGTGTAGGTGTCTACACTTTGACGTCTCTGCTTTGCTTTTGTTTTCTATTCTTTGCATTTGGACTTTATTTGGTTGAACATTTTGTTTGTAAGACTCATTTTGAATGTAAATCTGGCATTTGTAATTCCATAACGACTAAGTCACTTACACATGTAGGGGATCGCGAACGGTCCTCAAGCATGGTCTAAGATGGCGATTGTTATCCCTCCTTTTGGCAAGGCCGAGATATCAAGGAATTGACTGAAAATCAAGGATCCTTCATCCCGAATGTTGAGTATGTGCAAGTTTGATATGGATGTCGATGGGAGTCTGGGTCAAGCTACGATTGATATGACATGACAAGCAAAACTATAAAAGCCCACATCCCAAGTTTCAAGTCAATACGAGTTCGTATGCTTAAGTTATGATCGACGCAAATCAAAGGAAATAACCCCGTTTCGTATCCATCATTAAGCCTTGGTTCGAATCGATCCTATTTCGAACCCATCAGTGAGCAAGCTCCATTTCGTATCCATTAGGTTACAGCAGTCGCATCCATCTGGTGTAAGGCTTTGTTCGAATCCATCGTCTACACGTAGTTTCGAATCGATCAGCAACAAATGGAGTCTACTTCGTATACATCCGAACCCTTCTGCTTCGTATCCATCAATTGCATAATTCGTATCCGTTGGTGGTCTAGTTCGTATCCATCCTAGAAGGCCCTTGTTCGTATCCTTCAAGTCCAGTTGCTTCGTATCCATCGAGAAGTCCATGTTCGTATCATTCATATCATGGTTATTCGTATCGATCGAGCCATCAATGTTCGAGTCCATCTGGCCACTTCAACTTCGTATCGATCGATTGGAGTCATTTCTGATCGATACGAACAAGGCCATACAATCAACATATTCCACGTGTTTTCCATCGATACGAATAGAGTCATCTTCGATCGATGCGAACAAGCCAACATAATCGATGCAAACAGAGCACACTGCAGATCGATACGGAGAGCATGCTATTGATCGATTCGAATAAGGCAACTACTTCGATGCGAACAAGGAGAGAATCTGGGAACGACTCGATCAACTCGGCATAAAAAGTGGATCGATCCGAAGAGTGTGCACCACGTCATCACCTGGGCACGTGCAACCATCGATTCGAACAGATTGATTCGAAACCATTGATTCGAACCAAACAGCCTGCCGAAGAACACCAACTCGTATCGATCATATCTCGCAATCCATAAGTCCAAATGCTATGAAATTTTCACAAGAGCTTACGTACAAGCTAAAGAATGTTCACACCAAGTTTCGACTCCATTGGAAAAAATCTTGATCGATACGAATTACATTCGTATCGATCACGGATCGGGCCGAAACTTCATGGGATCGATCGCGTGGGCCCACCCACCTGCCAAAAGAAGTGTGCCGAGATCTGAGCGAGATATTTGCATCCTACGCCTATAAATAGAGCCCCAGGGCCTACAGAAAAAGGATCTTTTGACGCTCCAACACCCAGACTCTGCCGGATTCAATTTTATACTCCATCATTGTTGTTGTACTCGAATTTCATAACTTTAATTCGCTGTAATCCGCTGCAATCAATTGTAATCATCAAAGAAATATCAATAAAGTGATCAATTTCATAATGGACGTAGGCAATACGCCGAACCACTCTAAATTCATGTGTTTCTGTGCATTTTTATCATTTACATATCTGTTTTTGAAGTGTTTGTTAGATAACCCTCTTTTTCCATTTAATTTCTTCATTTTTATCTCTTCAAACTCTTTCGAAGAGTGTTGTGCCCAATTTTGGTACAAACAGCGATAAACCGCCATAACAAACAATTTGAAAACTCACTCCAACGTGAAATCCAACATTAATGATACTAAGTCCCCCCGGGCACACACAACTCGCCACGAATGGCACCCGGCCTCGAACGGTCACAATTCGCCTCGAACGGCACCCGACCACGAATGGTCACCATTCGCCACGAACGACACCCCGACCGCGAACGGTCACAACTCGCCTCGAACGGCATTCGACCTCGAACGGTCGCATACCGCCCTGAACTACAAAACACACCTTCCTATCGCAAGGCATGTTTTTGGGGGAAAGTGTTATCCCGCCTTTTGGCAAGGCCGTGACACCAAAGAATTGATTGAAAATGGAAGATAATCAGTCCCGACGACCGATTACCTACAAAGTTCACTATGGATGCTAGTAAATTTTGTCCGAGTCCGGATCGAGCTACAATTAACATGACACGACAATCAAAACTATGAAAGCCAACACTTCAAATTTCAAGTCGATCGGAATCCGTATGCTCAAGTTATGGATCGATCAAATTCTATGAGAAGCATATTCTGTTCGTATCCATCAGTTCGCATCGATCCATTTCGTTTCCGTCTGTCTCGCATCGATCCTTTTCGTATCCATCACTTTCGCATCGATCCATTTCATATCCATTGGTCCACAAGCGTCAATCGTATCCATCACCTTGCACTGACCCTATTCATATCCATCAAATATCGCTCCCCTTCGTATCGATCATCCCCTGACAAACGACCATTTCATATCGATCGCCCTCCATTCATTTCGTGTCGGTTGCCACCCAGTCATCTCGTATTGATTCCCTTCCATCGACATGACACATATCACTAGATAGTTGATACGAAGAATGCATACAGTGAACGATACGAAATGGCCCCTGAGTCATCGATACGAAGGATGCGTCAAATGATCGATACGAACAGAGCATCACATAATCGATACGAAGAAGGCATGGTCAAGTGGATGACTCGATCACTCGGCACTAAAAGTTAGCGCCACTTCACCTAGCAAGCACGTGCCTGTAAGCGATGTGAACAGATCGATGCGAATGGAAGCGATACGATCTCAGCAGCCTTCAACAAATTCAAACTTGCATCAATCATAACTCGAGATCTACAAGTCCAAATGCTACCAAATTTTCACAGGAGCTTGCGTGCAACCTCAGGAATGTTCATGATCGATCTTGACTCAATTGGGCTAAATCTTGATCGATACGAATTTCATTCGTATCGGTCACGGATCGAGTCCAAACGACCGGGGATCGATCGCATGGACCCACCCACATGATAGAAGGAGTCTTCCGAAGTTTGAGATAGATATTTCTAGCCTACACCTATAAATAGCAGTCCAAAAGCTTCAGAAAAAGGAGTCATCGGTAAAGAATTGCATAATTCAGTAAAGAATCATCAATTGTACTCTTGTAAATCAGTAAAGAATCGTCAATAAAACAGCAACTCTGCTGAATTCCACGTGATGGAAGGAGTCATCAGTAAAGAACCACTATAAATCTGGTCTTTCTACTGCTTTCCTTTTAATTTTTTGAGTGTTCTTCATATTTAATTCTATTGCATACAATCTATCTGTGATCTGTGACTGTGATTTGGTGCTTTCATCTGCAATTGGGTGTTTGTGACCATTTTTGGCGCAAACAGGTATGTACTTTTCTTTTACTTTTACTACATTTACTTTTATCTATGTTTTGATTATATGATTGTTTCTATGATTAATAATTGCATAATTCTAAATATAATTTCAAAAGATTTCAAAAAGATTCATATAAATTAGAAAGCACTATTCACCCTCTAGTGTTATTTTAGCCTTAAGATCCTTATTCTGCAATCTTACAACATGCAAGCATATAAACATCAACAATTTAATGTAATTCATGGTTATATGAAGTGTGTTTCAACAAACTGAAAATAGGGTTTCATGTGATAAGAGAGCACAAAAAATTGAAATCGTTTCAACATATATTCATCAAAACAACACAGCAACAACTTGAATCAAAAATTGAAATAGTCGTGAGTGTTTAACTCACATGTTGGCCTTTTAGCAACTTGCCTTGGCCTCCTATGCTTGTTACTCCTCTTCTTCTACTCCAAATTGACTTAAAAATCAAATACAAACAAAACAAAGAACTGAAAAACTAGGCAAACATACTACAAATGAATTTGAGATATGGGGTAGTTTGGATTGAGAGATTACCTATTGGAGATGAGGCTGAGAGCCTATATTATTCCTTATAGGACTGAGAGTCCATAGGATTATACCTATGACTGAGAGTCGATTGGATAATTGAAAGATTGAGTGCTTATACAATTATTATTAAGGCTAAGAGCCAAGACTTTGAGGCTGATAGTCTAGATGATTGGTTATGTAATTGTGGATTACTTGAGTTTGTGTCCATAAAGTAGTGTGACCCCATTCATGTGATGATCGCCCTAGACCACCGACACCCAATATACTTGTATAGTGTGCTATAACGATGTTCGAACGGTGCAAGACGATCATCAAGGTTGTAAAATAAATAAAAGAATCACAGAACTTATCGTATATCTCACACGCATTGAATAAAATATAATACCCATCACAGATATAAAATAGGCGAGACAGTAATAACTAAATGAACCATAAAAATTAGAGTATACATATACATACAGCTATACAACGTAAGTGATAGAGTATATACAATTGATAATACTCTAATAAATAACTGTCTCCACCTGTCCAGCTCCACGTGCTCTCCACCTATCCAGCTCCACGTGCTCACTAGACCTGATATCCCTAATATACTCATTTAGGAGTACCCAGAATAATAAGAAGCAAAGCATAAAATCTCGAGTCAGACGGTAGTCTGATGTGAGCGATCGAAAGTCTCAAATACTATAAAGTCAATATACTTGGACAAATGGTATGAAAAATCATACCTGGCATCCCTGCACCCACAGAATTAGCACATAACACAGGATATATGCTACTATATATCATAGTCATCATGGGTGTACTATGAATCAAAGTACTAATGGGTGTCTAGATATCTACGTCGATGATATCTAAGTCATGTGACATCCCTAGGGTAAGCAACCAAACCAAATATAGCATCCATCCTCACATTCACTCACTTAGTGCATTGGATATATGATACTCGTGTGACCTCCTCGTATAGTCAAGGACTACTCAATGTCCTGGTCTCTCAGTACTCTAATCCATGCCACTCAATAGGCCGAGAACTAGACTGCACCCTTGTAGATAGCCCAAGGTAAATGGATCGAAACATCATGTGATCTGAGGACCATCGTGTGCCTAGGTGGGCGTCCTCACATACCCCTGCTTTACGAGTACCCTTTGAAGCCTTCGAATATCAACGATCCCTTTGCACATGTCATCCGTAGCAGAACACATCTCAAAACTGATCCTACAACTCCCGTCTAAAGTCATTGCGTTTTGGGACGATTCTCGACAATCATCATTAGTCATGGAATATCATTGTTTGTCCCGTAATCATCCTCCAATGGTTCCTTCAATCCAGCTCATAGTCCTCCACTCCGCGTCTTGAAGTATAGTTGTCCCATCGTCAAAGCCGTAACCTCCCATCATGGAATCATCATCAAAATATGTGTCATCGTCATTGAAAATTCGCCACTGAATTATATGACTTGCTATCGACCTGAGTCTTAGCTCGAAGAAATTGGGAGATGAAGCAAGTTCATGTATGGCCGTGATTTGAAGGAGATGCATAAGTATCCCAGAGCAAACACACAAAGGACTCGAAGCAACCCTTTTCTTCCCACCACCGATCCAGGTCTAATCTACCCAAGCTTCCGTCACTGAACCATGCTACATCGATCCCACACTTCACCTCATTCTCCTAAACTAACCCCAACCTTGCACCTTCTTGGATCGATAACAATATAAGGTTGCCGATCCATATAACTTAGTCAAATTTTGGCTATGTTTCTCTCCTTGAGTGAAACCAAACCTTGCACCGATCCAAGCAATTCCAAAGTGTAACACATACTCAAACGTGCACCACCTTTGATCGGTACTGATCCCACACTTTAACATTTTTGCTTCTCCAAGTGCAACTCCAAGTGAACCTACAAGCGACCCAAAGCACTCCTTCACATAACCCAAAGCAAACCCTCAGATGACACAAGCATGACTTAAAGCAATCCTCTACCGATCCAAGACCTGCACACCACCACCGATCCATCTTCTTTTGCCTATAACTCGAGTGAACGAACTCCAAATGACTTAAAAATTAATGCGTAGCCTTATGAGGCCTTTTTGTTGCCCCCACACAGTTTGCATCAACTTGGGTGAAGTTAAATTCAAAGATCATCACCGATCCAAGAATTTGTACCCAATTCAAAGTCGTTATTTGATCGGCATTTTCAACCAAACAAACATCTTACATTCAAGCAATTAGTCTACAAATTTTATTCATGCAAACAAACATTCACGCACATCAAATTAGATCCTATGTATAAAGGTAAAACTAGATAATGACTATAAGAACAAGGGAAATCCATAAGAACACAAATTCACTAAACTTTTGAAATCATTTCAAATTAGCATATGTGATTAATTAAGGTTTAAAACACATTTTAAGGTTCAAAAATCATTTTAAAACATCATTTTAAGGTGTATAATGATTGATTAACAAATAAGAGTTCTAACCACCCACCTATAATCCAAAGCAATCCAAAAGAGCTCCAATCCCAAGATGAACAACAGCTCTTGGGTATCTCCAATAGAAAATCACTAAATCTAAATGCCAATCTCGCTAATCGCCTTTTGATGATAAGATTTAGCTAATTAAAGTAGGGTTTAGAGTGGTTTAAGGCTAGAGAAATGTTAATTGTGGTTTCTCTAACTATTTTGGGAAGTGTGAAATGACAAGGAGAAGTCCCATCAGCCCCCTTTGGGTGATAATCACGAAATAGGCCTTGGGTTTAGCCACTATTCTCCTTAATTACCCACTAAACTGTTCAAAATCGAGTGAAACTTCAAATAGCCATATCTCCCAAATGGTAAGTCTGTTTTCCTATTATGGCCACTCTATAGAAAGAGAAAGATCTAGTGGAAGTGGTTTCAGACCCCAATTTGGCTTCTATCAAAAGTTATAGGTTATACAAGATTATCAAGTTCAAAACTGTTTGATAAAATTTTATGGATGGTAAATGTCTCTAGTATTCATTTCCCAAAGTTATAGAATCATTTGGCCTTATATAAAAATAATATTAATGTTCTATAATCCTCCGATACGTAGAATACAGATCGTTACATTCTCCCCCTTTAGCAATTTCACCTCTGAAATCCCTAAAAATCAGTAAGGTTATTCCGCAAACTAACAGTCGCATACAAATATACTCAACCATCACACATCAAACGTGCATACACAACAATAAGTGGAAAAGGTAACATCTAAGCCAATCCTATCATACATGATACTATAATAAGGTATATTTGATTATATCATAACTGAAAGTAAAGTGATATATAGAAAGTCTCACCAAGTAAAGAGGTCTAAATAAGCTATCCTCATGCTCTCCTCGATCTCCCAAGTGCAATCGCCTTTGTTTTCACTCTATTGAACCTTCATCAACCTTATCGTCTTCCTCCTAAGCTGCTTTTTATCATGTCCAACGATGTGAATAGACCTATGAGATCTCCAAGCTTCCAGTTCAATCTTGATATCATCTAGTTTATTCGGAGTGATAGTTACATCTGAGTCGTGCACAAATTTCTATAAGTGAGAAACGTGGAACACATTGTGCACTCCCTCCATTATTCGAGGTAATTTGACTCCGCAAGCAAGGTTCCCAATCCTCTCTAGCATTGGAAAAGGACCTACGAATCTCAGTGCCAACTTCCCTTTACTACCGTACCAAATTACATTCTTCAACGGAGAGATCTTGACAAATATCATATCACTGACAGAGAACTCTAGATCTCTACATCTCTTATCAACGTAACTCTTCTGTCTATCGTAAGCAACTTTCATCCATTGCCATATGATCTCGATCTTCTTCGAGGTTTCTATACTCGTATCGGGCTCAAGTATCAATTTTTCGTCCACTTCCCACCAACACGATGGAGCATGGCACGATCGACCATATAATGCCTCGAATGGTGTCATACCGATGCTGGACTAATAACTATTGTTGTATGTGAATTCAACGAGATGTAAGTGATCATGTCACAAACCTCCAAAGTCAATTATATAAGCCTGCAAGAGACCCTCTAAGATGCGATTCACTCTCTTAGTTAGGTCGTCGGTCCAAGGATGATAAGCTGTACTTAGATGCAGCTCTATTCCCAACGCATCTTTTAAGCTCTTCCAAAACCCACTAGTGAACAATGGGTCTTAGTCACTCACAATGCTCTTTGGTACACCATGGAATCATACTATCCACTTCACATGTAATTCGACCAGTTTGGCTGTCGTTCTACTTAGCTTGGCCAACCATCTCCACCAAGTCTTTACTATCTGATCTCTTCAGACACTACTCCAGCTTTAATCTTAGTAATAACCTTAGCTAGTCTAGTATCACGCATATGACTAGTTCCTATCCACTCAATCAGAGTAGGCTTGATAGTCAAGCTTACCAAAATCTCTAGCTCTAGCTCGCCCCTTGGTCAGAAATCATAACTAGTGATATACTCCAGTTGCGTCCACTCTAGGAACATGGCCCCTAAGTTGGCATGTCTCCTACTCAATGCATTAGCAACTACATTCTCTTTCCCCGGTGTATACTTAATATCGAAGTCATAGGTGGATAGGAACTCTAGACATCACTGCTCACAATGGTTAAGATCCTTCTATGAAAAGAGGTACTTCAACAGTTTATGGTCGGTGAACAACTTGAACCTATCTCCTAAAAGATAGTGCCTCCAAATCTTCAGCACAAACACGGCTGCTGATAACTCTAAATCATGGGTTGGGTATTTCTTCTCATGTGGCTTCATTTGTCAACTAGCATATGCAACAACCTTACCTCTCTGCATCAATACCGCACCTAATCTGGTACCACAAGCATCAGTGTATACCGTTATGTCTTCATTCCCACTCGAAATGGTCAATACTGGTGAATTCATCAAATTTTCTTTCAGACTCATAAATGCATGTTCACATCTTGCATCTAAAGAAAAAGATTGATTCTTTTTTGTTAACTAAGTCAATGATGTGGCTACTTTGTAGAAGTCCTGGATGAATCGTCTATAATATCTAGATAAACCGAAGAAACTTCTCACATCCGTAGCATTTTGGGTCTAGTCCAATCTTGGACTGCTGCAATTTTCGCAAAATCCACTGCGACGCCCTGCTCAGAAACAATGTGACCTAAAAACCGTACTTTCCTCCTTCAGAAGTGGCACTTATAAAACTTCACCTTCAGTCGATGCTTTCTCAACACCTCGGATGCGATCCTCAAATGTGTCTTGCATTCCTCCTCTATCTGTGAGTGCATGAGAATATCATCGATGAACACAAGTACGAACTTATTTAGTTGGCCCCTGAAAACACGGTTCATAAGATCAACAATGTATGTCGGTGCATTAGCTAGCCTGAACGGCATAACCAACCACACATAGAATCCAAATAACATATGAAAGACTATAATCGACACACTCTCCTTTGCTACTCTCAGTTGGTGAAAACCTATTGCAATATTCAACTTAGAAAATACTCTAATACTATGAAGTTGATCGAAAAAATCATCAATATATGGAAGTGGATACTTTTTCTTCCTTGCAATTTTATTTAGCTTATTGTAATCGACACACGATCTAAGGGAACCATCTTCGTGAATACTACGGGTGCTCCCTCAAAAATACTCCTACAAATGAACCCTCATCACAATAGGTCATTCACTTTCACCTAGAGTTCCCGCTACTTTCTAGGTGCCATCCTCGTCAAAGGCATTACTATCGGTCTGACATCCTTTGCTAAATCAATACGGAACTCCATCTCTCCATATGTCGAAAGTCTAGTCACATCCTCAAGCACATCTGTATACTCCCTAGTAATAGGCACTAATGACAACTCATCATGTGGGATATCGAGCGAATATAGAAAGCTAATCATCACCCCATCATCCGATGGGCAGCCTAACACTACCATCCACGCATCGTCTATCCCTATTGTCACTAGTGACTTCTCACAATCCACCACCACTCTATTTCTATGAAGCTAGTCCATACCTAGAATAATACCAAACCCCACAAAACCCAAAACAAAGTAATCACAATCAAAAGAGCATTCATGACTTGATAAGACCAAACTACGAAAAATCATACATAGACTAGTGGAGCCTCCAACAGGATTTGTCATAATCAAAGGTCGGTCAACAATTTCTGGTTCCAATTCTAACTTATATATCAAGTAACTAGATATAAAGGAATGCGAAGCCCACATATAAAAAAGACATGTATGGGAATATCATAAATGGAACGCATACCTTGAATAAGATGCTCTTCCCCTTCTCTTTCAGCGATGGAGCACTCGACAAAGTCGGGACAGCATTGAGAGCATATGCTTTCAGCATCTGCTTTTGCTTAGGCAACTCTAGAAAATCCTTCCTAATATGCCAAAGAATATCGTAGTTGTAGCACTTTTTCCCCTTGGCTTTGCAGTCTCTACTAAAGTGACCATTTCTCCACGGTTATAGTAGGTTGGTCCATGCTTGACCTTCTTCTTTTGGCTATATTTATTTTAAAACTACTTCCTCTTGTTGTTATTATTCAATTTCTTCTTGCCTTCCTCGCCCAATTGTGGCTTTGGCTCTTCTTTAGGAATAACAGTCTTTAGTTTCCGCTATAGATGTCTTAGGACCTTTTTGACTATCATCTCAATAGTCTCGTCAATGTGGCTGACGAAGCCATGTAGTCATCCAAGCTAACGATTAACTTCTCATTCTTTTTTGAAGGAGTGTCGATAAAAGACATCCCATATTTAGACAAGGGGTCGAACTCAACAACATACTCGGAGACAGTCATATCCCAATGCTTCAGATCCACTAACTTATAGAATAAAACTGACCTCTAAGCTGCAGGAATAAATTTCTCGAATATGGCTTTGAACTACTCCTAAGTAAACTGATCCTCGGGAGTAGCAATCCTCATTGAATTCCACCGGTTCATGGCTCACCCGTAAAGTTGTTAGGAAGCCAATCATCTTTTCATAGTTTCATTTAGCTCTAAGTCATCGAAGATCCTTTTACAAGTGTCAAGCCAATACCGCACTTCCATCGTTGACCCTGTTCCTTGGAACGGTCTGCCACCAAGACTAGCAAAGTCTTTATTCAGCTTACTGAAATCGGCTCTGGACACCTGCAAGGGAGCACCACCATTAATTGCAACATTTGAAGTGGCTATCAAGATTAGTAGCTCCTGAGCTAGCTCTTCTTCGGCTTTGATTTGAAGTTCCTAGCAGTGTTTCTTGTTTGATGACTCATCCTTCAGTCTATGATAAGGGCAGTTGATCTCTTTATAGGAAATTCTACTTAAGAAGTACTCGTCTGTGCAATGCGACTTTATACTATATATATATACTACCATATAGTTTTGAAAACCAAAATATATAACAAGTACGCGCTCTCGTATATATACACACTCTCAGTCCAATCTAAGGTGAGAACTCCTACCCTATCTTTATTGAACCATGGTATCCCGTATGTTAAACTGTGCAACCTAAGCTCTGGTACTAAATGTGACAACCCGCCCAATACCATCGGCACCCAATATACCTATATAGTGCACCATAACGGTGTCCGGCTGATGCAGGACGATCATCAAGGTTGTCAAATAAATAAAATAATCATAGAACATATCATATATCGCTTAACGTATCGAATAAAATATAATAGTCATCATTGATATAAAATAGGTGAAGCAGTAATAATTGAATAAACTATAAAAATCATGGTACACAGATCCATACTTCTATATAACATAAGTGGTAGAGTTTATACAACCGATAATAAACTCTAATGAATAACTATCTCTAAATAGTATAGCACTGGTATGCTCCATAGTGCTGTAGAGCAGAAAATAAGAAATAACAGCTAAGTATAATAATATGTGAGAATGTAGCCTCCTGCTCTCCACCTATCTAGCTCCACGTGCTCAGCATACCAGATATCCCTAATTTACTAAGAGTACCCAGAATAATAAGAAGCAAAGCATAAAATCCCGAGTCAGAGAAAAGACTACTGTGAGCAGTAGAAAGTTTCATATACTATAAAGTCAATATACTAGGATAAATGGTATGGAAAATCATACATGACCTATCCCTGCATCCATAGAATTAGAAATAACATGGGATATATGATACTTTATATCATAGTCATCGTAGGTGTATTATGCATTAAAGTACTAATGGGTGTCTAGATATCTACATCAATGATATCTATATCGTGTGACATCCCTAGGGTGATAAACAACCAAAGCAAACATAGCATCCATTATCCATCCTCATATTCACTAACTTGGTGCGTTGGATATATGATACCCGTATGACCTCCTTGTATAGTCAACGACTGCTCAACGTCCTAGTATCTTAGTACTTGAATCCATGTCACTCGGTAGGCCAGGAACTATAATGCACCCCGGTAGACAACCCAAGATAAATGGATCGAAACAACGTGTGATCCAAGGACCATCGTGTGCCCGGATGGGCATCCTCACATACCCCTGCTTTATGAGTACCCTTCGAAACCTCTGAATATTAATGATCCCTTTGCAAATATCATCCATAGAAGAGCAAATTCTCGAACCGATCCTACAACTTCCGTCTAAAGTCGTTGTGGTTTGGGACGATTCTCAACAATCATCTTTAGTCGTAGAATATCACGTTTGTCATGTAACCTTCCTTCGACGGTTCCTTCAACCGGCTCATAGCCCTTCACTTTCCATCTCGAAGTACAACTGTCCCATCATCGAAACCATTACTTCCCATCATGGAATCATCATCATCGAATCGTGTGTCATTGTCGTCAAAAGTTCACCATTGAGTCATATGACTTGGAACCGACCCAAGCCTTAGGTCGGAGAAATTGGGAGACGACTCGAAGCAAACTCATGTGTGATCGTGACTCAAAGTAGATGCATGAACTTCCTAAGCAAGAACACAAAGGACTTGCAGCGACCCATGTCTTCCCACTACCAATCCTAGTCCTACCAACCCCAGCTTCCACCAACGATCCAAGTCACCCAGATCCATGCTCCACCACCGAACCATGCTACACTGATCCTACACTTCACCTCATTCTCCCATACTAACCCCAATGTTGCACCTTCTTGGGTCGGTACCTATCTATGGGTACCGATCCATATAACTTAGCCAAACTCTGGCTATGTTTCTCTCCTTAAGTGAACCTAAACCCTTTACCGATCCAAGCAATTCCAAAGTGTAACACGAACTCAAACATGCACCACCTTTGATCGGTACTGATCCCACACTTCAACATTTTTGCTTCTCTAAAGTGAAACTCCAAGTGAACCTACAAACGAACCGAAGCATCCTCCACATAACTCGATGCAAGTCTTTAGATGGCACAAGCATGAATTGAAGCAATCCTCTACCGATCCAAGACCTACACACCACCACCGATCCATCCTCTTTTGCCCATAACTCGAGCGAATGAACTCCAAATGGTTTGAAACTTAATGCATAGCCTTATGAGGTCCTCTTTGTTGCACCCACACAGTTTGAATAAAATTTGGATAAAGTTGAATTCTGGGATCATCACCGATCCACAAATCCATACCTAATTCTAAGTCGTCATTCGATCGGCGTTTTCAACCAAATAAACATCATACATTCAAACAATTAGCCTACAAAACATATTCAATCAAACAAACATTCATGCACGTCAAATTAGAGCCTAAAGGTAAAACTAGAGAATGACTATAAGAACAAGGGACATCCATAAGAACACAAATTCATTAAACTTTGTAAAATTATTTCAAATTAGCATATGTGATTAATTAAGAAATAAAACACGTTTTAAGGTTAAAAAATCATTTTAAAACACCCTTTTAAGGTTTATAATGAATAATTAGCAAGCGAGAGGTCCTAACTACTCACCTATGATCTAAAGCAATCCAAAAGAGCTCCAATCCCAAGATGAACAGCAGCTCCTAGGTATCTCCTATAGAAAATCCCCAAATCCAAATGTTATTCTCCTTCTAATGATAAGACCTGGCTAATTAAAGTAGGGTTTAGAGTGGTTTAAAGCTAGATAAATGTTAATGGTAGGTTCTTTAACTATTTTGGAAAGTCTAAAATGACAAGGAGAAGTCCCATCAACCCCTTTTGGGTGCTAATCCCGAAATGGCCCTTGGGTTTAGCCACTAATCTTCTTAATTACCCACTAAGCTATTCAAAATCTAGTGAAACTACAAATAGCCATATCTCCTAAATGGTAAATCCCTTTTCCTATTATGACCACTCCACAGAAAGAGAAAGATCTAATGAATGTGTTTTCAGAGAGCAATTCGGCTCCTATCTAAAGTTATAGGTCATACAAGATTTTTAGGTCAAAATCATCTGATAAAAATTCTAAGGATAGAAAATGTCTCTTGTGGTCATTTTTCAAAGTTATAAAATCATACGACCCTATGTAAAAATAACATCAATATTCTACAATCCTCCGATACGTAGAAATGGGTCGTTACAGTGCACATCTAATTTATGGCTATCAAGGATAGTTGTTGATGTTGAGAGCATGAATTTAGACCTATACTTATCTTTTATATGGTTGTCTGAGAGATAACCTTTGCTGTGGATTTCAAGCCTTGTTTGAGTTGACATATATTGGTCTAGATGTTTGCTTGTTATATTTTATATATGTTTTGTACGGTGGATCCCGAGTATGTTTGATTATTTAAGAGATAATCTTAGGCATTGCAGTGTGCATGCCATATGGTACTTGATGCTTTCTATATGTTGATGATGGATGGATGTGTAGATGTTTCACCCATTTTTATATTATATCATTTGATGTAATGTTTAACTTTGCCTTGACATGGGTGATGATATGTGCATGGTTAGAGATATGTTGTTATATATATAAGATTTTCATATGCTATTTTGAGTTATACATGATTTTCCAAGCTAGTTATTATTAGATATTAACATTAACTTTCTAGACATAGCCTAACCATGTGTTATTTATATAATACTCGAGTCAGTTAGAGACATTTCAGATTCAAGGATGAAGTGATCAGCTTGTGATTATTGAGTATAGTTGGAGGGTAGTTTATTAGTCAATTTATGTATCATTATTAATTTATATAGCCTCATGTATGTTGATGACATGGAGATGTATGTGTTGGATATATACATTGTATTTATTTGATAGATAGTGGGAATTTGATTCTTTTTGTCGACCCACATCGAATTGTCTATATTATTATATGTTATTGCTGCATTGATGACATTGTGTTCTCTACAATCTATTTTATATTATGTATTGTTCTATCTTGAAAACACATGTATTTATTGTTTTGTGCCGATACCGAGTACGTATAAGTGAGTAGTTTATTATGCATGAAATACATACCGATGTTAGCCCAAGGGAATATTCACGTGTGATAGTCCAATATTACCTCATTTTTCGTATTACTGGACAATATTACGGAGTAATACTCTTTGTAGTATAGGTATAGAAGTGGGATGTTACAGAATGCCTAATAAGAGGTAGACAAACTCCAACATTCGTTACGTAATCCAACATTGTGACCCTGAGTGTGGTTTATACTCTTCCTCCATAGGGACTCGGTTACATCGAGGGCCTATGGACTGGAGTTTATGGCACTCTCACTGGAATTACCTGTAAAGGACTAAGTTAATCCCAACAATTTATATAATTAATTCCATAATGTTACACAACTATGTAAAGCACAGTTCTATCAGTTCATACTATATAAAACATAGTTTAGTTGGTTCAAAATTCAATCACAAAACATAGTTCTATTGGTCTAGAAAATCAAGTTCATAACTAAAAAGTTCAAATATTCACAAAAAGTATAGGAATCTCCATCAAATCTAAAGATTTAGGTCGAAATAGGCCTTGGTTTTCAGCTTAGAGCGTGCTTATGAGATATTCCTTTAGATCTCATACAGATGTGGATATACAAAGGTACATTCCCAAACTTTATTTTAATAGGAAAGAAATAAACAAAAACAAACGATCACCCTTTATGCCTTCAAGCGATGACCAAGCCCATAACATCCCTCATTTCGAAATCAAAAGACGGAATTCCAACATGCTGCAATCACCTTGGAATTATTTATCGGTGACAGAGATAAGATCAGTCATATTATATAATCTTAAGCAAATGGAGCAGATATAATTAAGATGAAGCACATCAATACGGATTTAGTTTAACGATTTTATATCCCAAAGTCGTGCCTATGTAGGGTCAAAAATATAATATAACATAGTTATTAGTGTCATGCCCCATGTACAAAGATGAAGACACGAACACATGATACAACAAATTAAAACAACAAAAGTATAACAACCAGGCCTTTAGCTATGTCTTCGGCTTTCATTATTCGATCATCCCAAAATCAACCTACCTAAGTTAATAAACTCGGCCTACTTGAATGAATACCCATGAGTTTATAGGGAAAACGAGGATAAAAACATGGGTCTAATATAAAGTCTAGTATGAGTAAACATATTACCCTAAACAAGAAAACAGTAAGGCTGCTCCGCTAACATGAGGGACAGATTTTCCTTTTAACAAAACAAAGAAATAAATTATCTGATTTATAAGTAAATCTAGGTCATAGGTCCACCTCGCAGAAACATAACAATATTTCAACATAACGAAGTACCCAACCCTTGATTGCCCCTAAGGCCTAACATACTTTTGCTACAAATATATATACTGTTAAAGGCTACTATTCAGCACCTGCTAAGGCCTTATGCCTTTCATGAACAAAGTGTTAAAAGTTATCCTTCAGTTGCCACTTATACCTTATGGCATTATGCGATATTAGACTTTAGATTTAGCTTTTGGATGTCATTAAGGCCTTTTGGGTCATCGTTTCTCGATTACCACGCTAGGCCTTATACCCATGCTTTCGTATTTTGTTTGTCACTCTAAGCCTTACACCTACTTCGCTTAAGGTTCCAAGACCTCCACTCACGTCCTTACGTTTTCCGCTATTCCTTTGGTCTCCATTCTAGGCCTTACACTAGTTACTTCTGTAGTCCGTACAGTGGCTTCTTCAGGCCTTACACCAACCCTTTCAGCTTTTTTTCCATACTAGGCCTTACATGTACACTTTCGGTTCCTCGACTGCCACCTCAGGCCATATGTCATTTAGTGAACATCCTACCAGACATTTCACTATTAGGCTTTTCACTTAGTTTTTATTAAGCTAATAATACTACTAATCGTATTTCAGTTACTATTACTTATTACATTATCATCAATTTCTCTGTACAAGTCTCGATTATCTTGAGCTTTAGCACACGTCATTGTCTCAAGGGGTCACTATTTCCGGTTTATACACTCTACCAAGAGTTACACTACTCTTGGCAATCACTACCCTACATTTCATCTAAGGAAGTCTGTCTTAGTTCAATTTCGATGCTTTATGAGATTAAATCTTTAATTTACTGAAATCACCTCCTTTGCCCATAATTCCTTCTTAATCGTCGACCGCCTTCCAACCTCAATTAATACCTTCGATTTACTAACCTTGGCCTCAAACATAGCTTTTCTTAACATTTCTACTTAAGTCTTATACTTGAGGTTTTGGTTTATTTACTTTTCATTTCAGCTCTACCTCCTTTGTCATTGCCCTTTAGCACACGTTGGGAACCGTTTCTGCACATTTATCACTAACTTTCCATGTGTCAATTTCAGATTTTTTGGTGGTTTTTTCTGACTATTATTTAGTACTTTACTAACACGTTCAACATGAAAAGTGGATCTAGTCTATTAATCCTAATATTAAATACTTGATTTAATTAAACTACCTTCCGCCAACTGTCATTTCCCATCCAACAACTATCATTTTGCCTTCCAGCAACTGTCATTTGTCTTCCGACTTCCTATTATAACCCTTCGGTCATGCTCATTTCTTTTGAAAACTACTAAACTCGTTTCCAATGATCTATAGTAAAATTAATCATGCTTATTTCCTAAAACTTCATAGTGTCTACCCATTCTCCATATATACGACTGTATAATATTTCATAATAGGTTATTTTCTTATGGTATACTCTATAAATTAAAGCTCACTTCAAATAATATGTTTCTATCATCGTATTAAATTTTCAGATCTTAAAGATTACAAGAAGTATGAAAATCATTCAATATAAACTTGGCCATGAGAGATTTAAAGAAGAAAGAGAGATTAGGGACTGTATCATTCACCTAGATTCCTTAGTTAATCAAGTCTCTAGTTCCCTTAGCTTCTAACCTTCTTTTACTTCTTCTTCGTGTTTAAGTTGTAAGCACCATTAAAGAGCTCAACCTTTTGTTTTAAGTTTTGATACAAAGGAAATGAAAAGAGGAAAGTGGTTATCGTTATTCCAAATGAATAAATTGGGCCGTCGGACCACCATTTTCCATTTCCTTAATTAATTCATTCAAGTTAAGCTTTATTTGAAGTGCACGATAGGTTGTCATTTTATTTCTCATTTATCTTAGATTGTCAACAAGGATTTTTCTAGTGTCACTTGATTCGCCCAAGTATGATATGTAAATAAACGTCCCATGAATATTTACTTCTTTTCATTATTTCAATTTCTTAATCCTCATAATTAATTATATTATTTAGTTATTTATTAATTAATAGGGTGTTACAGGCTCCCCCTAATAAGATTTCATCCTCGGAATTTGAATAAAATACAACAAGAATCGCTAGGCTTTCTTATGCCTACTCTAACATGCACATACATGAGTTATTTACCTAGATATCTCAAACAAAAATGCATTAGTGCATCAACCAATACATAATAAAACTACCATAATATCATCATATGTATGTATGTATGGAATACAATCAATCATAACAAACATATATGAAAATCTAAAACAAACAACTCGGGATAAGTCCTCCTGACCTTACCCTCCATATCCTAAGTACAATCTTCCTGGCCCTCACTCCATTAGACCTCTAGAAGCTTTATTGTGTTATTCCAAAGCTTTTTCTCATCTCGGTCTACAATCTGAATAGGCTTCTTGACATAAGTCACGTTTGGTTCAACAACCAAGTCCCTCATGCTCTCGGAGTCATGACATCCTTTAGGTCTTGGACACACTTTTAGAGATGCGATACATGAAACACATTATACATCACAACAAAAGAACTTGGTAATTCCAATCTATAAGCTACCTTGCCGACTCCCTTTAGTTTCGAAAATGGGCCAACATATCTCTGAACTAACTTGTTAGCTTTAACAAACCTCATAGTGCCTCTCATAGGTGACACTTCCACAAACACATGATCCCCCAGATCAAACTTTAGGTCTCTCTGCCTCTTATCTGCATAAATTTTTTGAGTGGATTGAGCATCATTCATCCTCTGCTTAATCAATTCGACTTTCTCTAAAGCTTCTCTTATGGATCCGAAACTAACATGAGTCTATCTTTTGTCTCACACCAATTTACTGGCGACTTACAATGTCTTTCATATATTGCCTCAAAAGCTATCATCCCAATACTAGATTGGTAACAATTGTTGTGTGAAAATATTATTAAGTGTAGGTGATCTTCCCAAGGTCCACTAGTAATATAAGCTCTCAGCAAATCTTCCAACACTTAGTTGACTCTTTCAGCCCGACCATTTGTTGAGGATAGTATGCAGTGCTCAAACACATTTCCAAACCCAAAGAACTCTGTAGGCTTCCAAAAAACTCATTGGAAAACAACAGGTCTCAGTCACTTACTATAGTAGTTGGAGTTACATGAAGTCTCACTATATTCTTAACATACATCCCTGTTAATATGGCCCCATTCTTGTGGAATTTACTGAAATGAAAAGGGAACTCTTAGTTAACCTATCAACTATGACCCATATATTCATTCCCGGCTCTCGTCCTTAGCAATTCATTAAAAAGTCCATTAAAACCAAATCCCATTTTCATATCGGAATTTCTAAAGGCTACAAAACACCATTTGGCTTTTGGCATTCTGCTTTAACTTGTTAGCTTCACACATTCCCTAATATCCCTTTTCATTCCTTCTCAGTAGAAGCTCCACTTCATGTCATGGTATATTTTAGTTCCAGTGAATAGCAAACTTGGAATGATGACATTCGTTCAAGACTAGCTTTCGAAGGTCTCTATTATTTAAAACATACAATCTTTCCTTCCTCTAAAGCCAACCTTTCTCACTAATACTGAAACTCTTTAACTCTTCGGTCTTTGCACCACTCTTCAAGCCATTGATCCTTTTGGAGCATAGTGGATCTTCATTATGCCCTTTAGAAATCCTTTCCATGAGAATTGGATGCACTTCCAAGCAAGACAATCCTCGAGTTTTGGCTCGGACTAGCTTTTGACTGGAACTGCACATCATAAGAAGCTAGCATCTCTAAGATATTCCACTCCTTGATCGTAACCAAAACACAATCCTTCTGCTTTTGGCTCAAGACTTCAACAACTTTATTTCCTTTCCCTGGGGTATATTATATCCCAAAATTATATGATGCCAAGAACTCCAACCATCGTTGTTGCCTCATGTTCAGCTCCTTTTAAGGGAATAAATATCTCAAAGACTTATGACTAGTGTACAATTCAAATCTTTCTCTGTAAAGGTAATGTCTTCAAATCTTTAGCATAATTAACTACCATTAACTCTAAATCATAAGTTTGATACCTAAGCTTATAGGACCTCACCTACCTAGATGCATGTGTTATAACCTTACCCTTCTGAATCGACATGGCTCCTAAACCGAAACCTAAAGCATTAATGTACAAAACCATATCCCAAAACCCTTTTGGCAAAACTAAAACCGGAGCTTCTTTCACGTGAAGCTTTAACTCTTGGAATGCTGCTTCACATTCTTCTGTCCAAACATACCTTTCATTCTTTCGAGTAAGTCTGGTCAATGATGCTGCTATCCTAGAAAAGTCCTTAATGAATCTTCGATAATATAAAGCTAACCCTAAGATACTCCTTATATCAAGAACTGTCTCTAGTCTCTTCCAATCGTTTACATCTTCAACCTTCAAAGGATCCACAAGCAACCCCTCCTTCGAATCCATATGGCCTAAGAATACCAATTATAGTTTCCAAAAATGACATTTGGAAAACTTCGCCTTTAACTTGTGGTGTCTCTATGTCTCTAATACCAATCAACGATGAGTTTCATGATCTCGCTCGTCCTTTGAATACACCAAAATATCATCAATAAAGACCAACACACATCTATCTAACTGATTGTGAAATACTCGGTTCATTGGATCTATAAAGAAAGCTGAAGCATTGGTAAGCCCAAAGGGCATAACCAACCACTCATATGAGCCATACCTTGTACTAAACGTAGTTAAAGGAACGCTCTCCTCGCCAATTATTAGTGTTGGAACCTAATTGCCAAATCTAACAGCAAGATTACTTTAGCTCCATTCAACGGATGAAATAGATCACCCATCCTTAGCAATGGGTAACAATTCTTTACCATCATCCTATTCAACTTCCTATAGTCGATACACATTCAAAGTGATCCATCTGACTTCTTCACAAATACTTCCAAAGCTCACCATGATGAGCTACTTGGTCTAATGAAACTCCGATGCTTATGTTCCACTAACTGCTTCTTTAATTCCACCATCTCCTTGGGTGGTATTCTGCAAAGTGGTCTACTAATAGGTTGTGCTCCAAGCACCAGATCAATGTGAAACTCAATAGCTCTTCTCGGAGGTAAAATCATCACAGGATCATTAACATCGGCAAACTCCCGAACTATAAAAACTATATCCACTTCCTCTCCTAGACTTTCGATGGCACATAACGAAACCCTATACCATCTCTTCATCTCATCCAATGATACAAGAACTCTATCTCCCCCTTTTGGATTTCATAGAGCAATGATTCTCTCGGCATAGTATATTTTGGAGACATTTTGCACTAACCAATAGATACCCAAAATCATCCCATACCCTTCGAAGTCAAACACAAATAGGTTACACAAAAATGAATGGCCACACATGACAAACTCTAGATCAATGCACCTTAATCCGAAATTGGCATACCCCCCAACTTGATTAACTAGACATAATGAAGTAACTAAGTAGGAAAAATCTATCCATACTCTATCAACTATATCCTTGTAAACGAAAGAATGTATAGCTCTAGTATCAAATAAAACTCTAACTGAAAAACTGGATATGGAAATTATACCTCCTAGAACCATCCCTTTGCCTTTCTCCTTGGATATTGGTCCTAAGGATGGCCTCTCCAAAGCAAACAACCTTGTATGCTTCAGCTCGTGACAATTCTTCTACTTGTGGCCTGGTTTATCATAATTATAACACATGACCTTGCATGTCCCTTTCAATTACGAACACCAAAAGGCATAGTGTCCTTTCTGACCGCAATTATAATAGGTAATCACTAAAATATCCTTTTGGCCACCCCCTTCGGAACCTTCTTATAACATCCCTCATTCTAAAATCCAAAGATGGAACCCCAATGTACTGTAATCACCTCAGAATTATTTTTCAATGATAGAGTTGGGATCTGTTATATTATACAGTCTTAAGTAAACATAGTAGACATACAAAATAAAACACATCATTACAGATTTAGTCTAACAATTGTTTTACATCCCAAAGTCATGCCAATGCAGGGTCAAAAATAGAGTACATATAGCTATTAGTGTCCCATATATGACAATGCGGGCATATTCACTAGATATATCAGAAATAAACATAAATATAACATCCAAGCCTCCTGTTTCATCTTCGGCTTGCATTATTTGGTCATCCCAAAAGCAACCTTTCTATGCCTATAAACTTAGCCTACTATAATGATTACCTAGGAGTTTATAAGGAAAACAAAAATAAAAACACGAGTCAAACATAAAGTCTGATGTGAGTAACATATAACCCTAAACAAGAAATAAAGAGACTGCTCCATTAATATACGGGACAGGTTTTCCCCTTTCAAAACCAAAGCAATAAATTATATGATTTATAAATAGATTGAGTCATAAATTCATTTAATTCAATACCAAGGCAAATCATGAAGTTATAACCGAAAGAAGTCTCTCGGTTTGTCTCACTGCAATATCTTTGCATTTCAATATAACTGAAATATGTCACACTCGATTAATCCTAAAGTTTTACTTACTTTTGCGGTTGATATATATTATTAAAGTTCTACCATTCAGCTACCACCAAGGCCTTATGCCTATATGCTATATACATTTACGGTATTTCTTAACTGCCACTAAAACCTTATGCCTCGTCATTCGTGGCCGCTACTTAGGCCTTACACAAACACCTCCGTATTTCGGCTACTAACAAGCCTTACACCAACTTCCCTTATGGTTTTAGACTGCCGCTTTCGGCCTTGCATCTTTTACCGTCCCATTTCGTTGCCACTCTAGGCCTTACACCAATTCGTTTGGTTTTGGTTGCCACGCAGGCCTTACACCTATTCTTTTGGTTTCAGTTGCCACAAAGGCCTTACAATTACGCTTTTGGTTTCAGTTGCCACACAGGCCTTACACTTACCGATCATTTTACCTAATTGTTTTCTTTTAGGCTTTCCACTTAGTTGTTTACTAAGTTGACATCTTGATTAACAGTCTTTCAATTATTAATATTGATTTTCATATTATGATCATGTGTCTAATACTGATCTCAGCTATCTTAAGCCTTAACATCCATTACAATCTCCAGTAATCATTAGTCCTGATTTACAATCTCCACCCAGAGTTATATGACTTTCGGCAGTTGATGCCTTCAGTCTCATCTAAGGAAAGACTGCCTTGGTTTAACTTTGGTGACCTATGAATTTTAATCTTTAAATTTTCAATATCCTTTCCTCTTCTAGTAGTTCCTCCTATAACTACCCTCGCACCTTTGTTCCACCTTCTTCCCTTAGGTAACCCTCCGTTAATGGGATAAAGTGAACGCCTCGTATCTTTCTTGCATAAGTTTTATTAGTTAGGTTTTGGTTTACTATCCTCGGTTCGGCACATATTAGGAACCGCATTATGCACATCTAACACTCAATTTACACGTGTTGACTCCAGATTCATTTGACTTAGCCTTTTCTGACCATTAACTGACATGTTTAGCACAAAATATAGATCTTGTCCCTTGACCAAATATTTACTATTTGTTTATATTAATATGCCTTTCGGGAACGATTTCTTGCCTTTCGGCTCCTCATTATAGCCCTTCGGCTATACCTAATATCTTCTGAAAATGACTTAATTCTTCCCCGAATAATGATAATAAAATAAATAATGATTTATTTCTATGTAATTTTTTAGATTCATCATTTATAACTATTTTCTACCCCATACTGGCTTTTATTAATTCATACTAATTTATTTACTTATGGATAAAATCATAAAACCCATCTCTAAGACCATGTTTCTATCATCATAATAAATTCTTAGACCTTAATGATTTCTAGAAGCATGAAAACCATTCAATAAAAACTTGACCAGGAGAAATATCAAGGAAGAAAGATGGACTAGAGAACATATTACTCACATATACTCTTTTAGTTGATGGAGTCCCTATTTCCTTTAGCTTTAATCTTTTCTTTTTCTTCTTCTTCTTGTTAGGTCGCAAACACCATTAAAGAGCCCAAGCTTTTTATTCTAAATTTTTAGTGTAATCCACTGAAAAGAGGGAATTTTTTATCTTTATTTCAAAAGAATAATTAGGCCATAGACCACTATCCCATTTCCTTATAAATTAGTTAGCTCTAATGGCTGCATTTCATTAACTCAGATTCTCAATCAGGATTTTCCTAGTATCACTTGATTCATCCAAGCATAATGAGTAATGAAGTGTTACATGAATATTCACTCCTTTCCATTTTAATTTTTCCTTATTCCCAAAATTAATTAATTACTTAATTATTTATTAATTTATGGGGTGTTACAAGCTTCCCACTTGTAGAAATTTCATCCTCGAAATTCAAACAAGGTGCGATAATAAATTCTAGGCTTTCTTATGCCTACACTAACTTGCACACACATGAGTTCTTCACTTTGTTGTCCTAATAAAAAAAATGTATTAGCTTCCACCAATACATAACAAAATTGACCACAGTATCACATATATATATACATGGCATAAAATTGAACCTAGCAAACATACAGGTTTAACCTAAACAAAAAACTCGAGATAATCCCTCTTCACTTTATCCTCTCTTTCCAAGTACAATCATCTCAGTCCTCACTCCACTAGCTCCGAACAAGCTTTACCTCCTTGTTCTTAAGTTTTGTGACATCTCGGTATGCAATCTGAATAGATTTTCTAATATAAGTCATGTTTTGTTCAACAATAACGTCTTCCCTAGCTCCCAGAATCATAACGTTCTTAGGGTCTTGAACACACTTCCGTAGATGTGATACATGAAACACATTACGCACCCTGACAAAAGCACTTGACAAATCGACTTTATAAGCTACTTTACTGATCTTCTCTAATATTTGGAATAAGCCAACGTATCTCAGTGTGAACTTTCCAACCTTTCCGAACCTCATAGTGCCCCTCATAGATGACACTTTTACAGACATATAGTCTTCTAGATCAAACTCCAGGTCTCTTCACCTCCTATCATCATAACTCTTTTCCCTAAATAGAGCATCCTTCATCGTTTTTGTATCAAATTCAACATCCTTTGAATTTCCTTAATCTAGCACAAGTTTGTCTTATATTTTGCACTAACTTACTGGCGATTTACAAGGCCTTTCATACAATGCAATAAAAAGGTATCATCCCAATACTGCATAAGTAACTATTGTTGTATGATAATTCCATTAGGTGTAGGCGATCTTGTCAAGAACCATCTAATTTTAGCATATCAGCTCTTAGCAAATCTTCCAACACTTGGTTGACCCTCTCTGTTTGGCCATTTGTCTATGAAGGGTAAGCAGTACTCATACAAAACCTCGAACCTAAAACATTTTGTAGGCTCACTAGAAAACATGGGTCTTGATCACTCACTGTGGTACTTGGAATTCAATGAAGTCTTACTATAGTCTTAAGATATATTTCGGCTACCTAGCTGTTGTCCTGGTGGACTTCGTTGGAATGAAATGGGTGCTCTTAGTTAACCTATCAATTATAACCCATATACTTTTGTTCTCAATCCTCATCCTTGATAAACAATCAACAAAGTTCAACGAAATCGAATCTTATATCCATACTAGAACTTCTAAAGGCTGCAATAGACTACTTGGTTGCAATCCTCATCCTTAACTGTTGGCATATGAGGCATCTCCCCATAAATTCTCCAACATCTCTCTTCATTCCTTATGTAGTAGAAGATCTTCTTCATGTTTCAATACGTCTTGGTACTTCCTGGCTGAATAGAAAACTTGGAACGATGACATTCGTCTAAGACAACTTTCCAGTGGTCTCCATTATTCGGGACGCACAACCTTCCCTTCTTCTGAAGCCAATCCTTCTCATTAATGTTGAAGCCTTTCATCTCTTCGGCCTTGCACCACCCTTTAAGCCATTGATCCCTTCAACACAAAACAGATCTTTCTTTTACCTTTTAGCAATTTTCTCAACAAGTATTAGATGAATTTCTAAACAAAAACAACATCCTTGAGTTTCGAATCGGACTAGCTTTCAACCGAAACAACACATCACTGTTATCCCGCCTTTTAGCAAGGCCGTGATACCAAAAGATTAACTGGAAACCAAGGATCGCTCATTCCAAATATCGAGTACGCACAGGTTCACCATGGATATCGATGAATTTTGTCCGAGTCTGGATCAAGCTGCAATCGACAAAACACGATGAGCGAAGCAATGAAAGATGACGTTTCAAATTTCAGATCAATCGGAGTTCGTATGACCGAGATATGATCGATACAAGTTAAGGAAAATATGTTGTTCGAATCGATCCTGTTCGACTCGGTCATAGAGCCTTGTTTGAATCGATCCTATTCGAACCCATCCACAACAAGACTCTTCGCATCGATCCAAAAGCGGCGGCATCGTACCGATTTAGTTCATATCCATCGCGATCGCACTACTTCGTATCGATCAAGGGTTGGCTCAGTTCGAATCGATCACCGAGGCTTAGTTCGTATCCATCCGGTTCGTCGTTGTTCGAGTCGATAGCGTACGTCTCCTTGTTCGTATCCATCATGCTCAAGCGAGTTCGCTTCGTGTCGATGGTATCTGCAGCGATCGATACGAAGTACACCAATAACTATCGATACGAACGAGGGCTACGACGAATCGACAATCGATTCGAACAAGGACTAAAGCAGATGGATGCGAATAAATGGTCGATACGAACTGGACTCGATGTTGGATGTGAATAGAACTCTGCCAACTCAGCGCAAAAAGTGGATTGACCCAGGAATTTCGTGCCACATCATCTTGCACACGCTTTTGATCAAGTCGATGAGATCGATACGAACGTATCGAGTCGAACAAGACAGCAAACCGAAAGCTCAAGTTTGTATCGATCATATCTCCTAATCCACAGGTCCAAATGCTATAAAATTTTCACACAAGCTTACGCACGTGCTAAAGAATGTCTACACCAAATTTTGACTCCATCGGACGCAATCCTGATCGATACGAAATCCGTTCGTATCGATCACAGATCGGGCCGAAACTTCACGGGCTTGGTCGCGCGGGCCTACTCACATGCCAGAAGGAGTCTCCCGAGATCTGAGCGAAATATCAGCCTCCTACACCTATAAATAGAGCCCCAGGGCATACAGAAAAGGGATCTTCTGGATCTTTGAATTCTCTAACGTCCAAACTCTGCCGGATTCAACTCTAAACTCCATTGCTACTGCTGCTAACGAATTTGACTGTTGTAATTCATTATCATTCGCTGTAACTTGATGCAATCAATTGTAATCATCAAAGAAACATCAATAAAGCAATCAAATTCAGAGTGGACGTAGGCAAGATCGCCAAACCACTATAAATTCTGTGTTGTTTACTGTTTTCCTTTGGATTTTCCGAGTGTTCCTCATTTTCCGTTTTCTACATACTTACTATTTGTGATATGTGATTTTGAACTGGTGCTTTCATCGACAATTGGGTGTTTGTAACCAATTTTGGTGCTTTCACTGAGAATTGAACTCAGGGATTCTATCATTTGGAAGTTGGATTTGAAGGCTTAAGGAATTCAGATCTGAAAAGCTATGATAAGGCAATCAAGTAGAAGACAAAAGGCAAAGAGAAGTCAGCATGAAGGAAGTCAGGAGGCTTCCTTAGGAGCGAATCAGACGTCGATCTTCGTCACCCGCGATGAGATGGAAACGATGTTCAAGAGACAAGAGGAGATGATGTAGAATCTACTTCGACAAGTTGGACAAGCCGGAGCAACCAGAGTTCAGAACGGAGCAGGACCATCTAGCGCAGCGCCAGAACTAGGGGGCAATAACCCAGAGCATGTTGGCCCACTCCCAAGCGAAGTACCAGATGGAACTGCGCAACGCAACATTGACAGAGAAATGAATGCTCGGCCAGGAGAGCAGATTCTAGGAATCCCTCGTGAATTCGGGGGGCAAATCGAAAATGACGGACAAGAACTACAGCTTGGAGATAGTGACAGATTGGCGGAGATGGTCAGACGGGCCATGAGAGGCGGACAAGTGAATAGAGATCTGGAGGATGTGAATAGGAGTCCCTTTGCTCCTGCGATCAGGCAAGCTAGGAATCCACCCGAATTCAAGCTACCAGCATTAGAGACATACGATGGAAGGACAGATCCCGCAGTGCATCTGACACGATACATGAGGCATATGGAGGTGTTGGGGCATCGGAGGAGGTCATGGCCCGGTGTTTCCCATTGTATTTGACAGACATTGCAGCGCTATGGTTTAGACAGCTGGAGAGTGGCTCCATAGGAACATGGACCGATCTGAATGAGAGATTTATGAGGCAATTCATAGTTCACATTTCAAGACCCAAGAACGTGATGAGTTTGGCAGCACTAAAGCAAAGAACCAGGGAGTCTTTGAGGAACTTTCTGACGCGATTCAATGCGGCGGCGGCATCAGTGGATCGACCCGATCCATCCATGGTTTTGATGGCAGCTATATCTGGCATAGCTGATGGCACAGATTTCAAGAATTTGTTAACAAGGGATTCCCCTATGAATCTAGGAGAATTTTATCATGAAGCTGAAGGATTTTTGCGATTAGAGGATGCAAATGCTGAAAGAGAGGAAGGAGAAGGGGTTGATGTTTACGCGGTCAAGGGTGAAAATCCTCCTAAAACGGATTCAGGAACTGACAGAGGGAAGCGAAAGGCCAAGGATAATGATGATGGACCAACACGACCACGGAAGGAATAAAGATTCACCTCCTATACGGAGTTGAATGCAACTTTGGAGCGAATCTACCAGGACACCAGGGGGTAGATTCCTTATCGAAAACCAATGAGAAGGGATCCGACCAACAATGAAAGAAGGTCAGACAAGTACTGCTTATTCCACGAGCTGAATGGTCATAGAACGAATGATTCCAGACACTTGAAGGATGAGGTTGAGGGACATATTCGGAATGGTTTGCTATCGTAGTATGTAAGAAGGGGAACAACAACGGTGGAACGGGAGCGACCACAACCTACACCTGCTGGGGACGACTCAGGATCGAGGCGTCAACTTGTCATCAATTGATTGGGATAATGATGAATAAGTAGCAAACACCACACCAACGCGATTAAGTCTTTTTACACATGTATAGGACCACGAACGATCCTCAGGCATGCTCTGATATGACTATAAACCGCATCAATGTAGGTGTTTGCAGTTTGATGTCCCAGTTTTGCTTTTGTTTTCTGCTTCTCATATTTAGACTCGATTTTGTTTGAGATTTCTGTTGGAAGACTTATTCTGAATAAAAATCCACTACCTATGATTCCACAACAGCTAAGCTACTTACACATGTACGGGACCGCGAACGATCCTCAGACATGCTCTGAGATGGCGATAATCAGTCATAACAAACAGTTCAGAAACTCACTCGAACGTGAAATCTGGCACCAATGATACCAAGTCCCTCCCCGGGCACACATGATCCGCCTCGAACGGCACCCGACCGCGAACAGTCACAATTCGCCTCGAACGGCACCCGACCGCGAACGGTCACAATTCGCCTCGAACGGCACCCGACCGCGAACGGTCACAATTCGCCTCGAACGGCACCCGATCGCGAACGATCACCATGCCGCGAACGGCATCCGACCCTAAACGGTCACGTACTACCTCGAATGACATACGATCCCGAACGATCGTCATTTGCGGTCAGATAAGACTACCAATTTCTTTGCAGGTCATCAACAGGATATGAACATCCAGCTTATGGCATTACAAAACACACCTTCCTACCCCAAGGCGTGTTTTGGGGGGCAAGTGTTATCCCGCCTTTTAGCAAAGCCGTGATACCAAAAGATTAACTGGAAACCAAGGATCGCTCATTCCAAATATCGAGTACGCATAGGTTCACCATGGATATTGATGAATTTTGTCCGAGTCCGGATCAAGCTGTAATCGACAAGACACGACAAGTGAAGCAATGAAAGATGACGTTTCAAATTTCAGATCAATCGGAGTTCGTATGACTGAGATATTATCGATACAAGTTAAGGAAAATATGTTGTTCGAATCGATCCTGTTCTACTCGGTCATAGAGCCTTGTTCGAATCGATCCTGTTCGACTCCATCCAGAACCGGACTCTTCGCATCGATCCAGAAGCGGCGGCATCGTACCGATTTAGTTCGTATCCATCGCGATCGCACTACTTCGTATCGATCAGGGGTTGGCTAAGTTCGAATCGATCACCGAGGCTTAGTTCGTATCCATCTGATTCGTCGTTGTTCGAGTCGATAGCGTACGTCTCCTTATTCGTATCCATCATGCTCAAGCGAGTTCGCTTCGTGTCGATGGTATCTGCAGCGATCGATACGAAGTACACCAATAACTATCGATACGAACGAGGGCTACGACGAATCGACAATCGATTCGAACAAGGACTAAAGCAGATGGATGCGAATAAATGGTCAATACGAACTGGACCCCGATGTTGGATGTGAATAGAACTCTGCCAACTTAGCGCAAAAAGTGGATTGACCCAGGAATTTCGTGCCACATCATCTTGCGCACGCTTTTGATCGAGTCGATGAGATCGATACGAACCTATCGAGTCGAACAAGACAGCAAACCGAAAGCTTAAGTTTGTATCGATCATATCTCCTAATCCACAGGCCCAAATGCTATGAAATTTTCACACAAGCTTACGCACGTGCTAAAGAATGTCTACACCAAATTTCGACTCCATCGGACGCAATCCTGATCGATACAAAATCTGTTCGTATCGATCACGGATCGGGCCGAAACTTCGCGGGCTTGGTCGCGCGGGCCTACTCACGTGCCAGAAGGAGTCTCCCGAGATCTGAGCGAAATATCAGCCTCCTACACCCAGGCTTTTAAATCTCCTCGAGATGGCCGAGATGAAAAATCCGAGATATCAGCCAAAATCCGAGATTTGGCAGCCTATTTAGTTATAAGTGTTTTAAATATCGCCCGAGATAGCCGAGATATTTTCCCGAGATATTGGCCAAAATCCGAGATTTAAAACACTGCCTACACCTATAAATAGAGCCCCAGGGCATACAGAAAAGGGATCTTCTGGATCTTTGAATTCTCTAACGTCCAGACTCTACCGGATTCAACTTTAAACTCCATTGCTACTGCTGCTAATGAATTTGACTACTGTAATTCATTGTCATCCACTGTAACTTGCTGCAATCAATTGTAATCATCAAAGAAACATCAATAAAGCAATCAACTTCAGAGTGGACGTAGGCAAGATCGCCGAACCATTATAAATTCTGTGTTGTTTACTGTTTTCCTTTGGATTTTCCGAGTGTTCCTCATTTTCAGTTTTCTGCATACTTACTATTTGTGATCTGTGATTGTGAACTGGTGCTTTCATCGACAATTGGGTGTTTGTAACCAATTTTGGTGCAAACAATCACAAGAAGCTAGCATCACTAAGACATTCCACTCTTTGATCATAGCCAAAACACAATTCTGCTATTTTCGGCTCAAGACATCTATAACTCTATTTCTCTTTCCCGAAGTATACTCTATTCTGAAATCATATGATGTCATGAACTCTAACCACCTTTGTTGCCTCATGTTCACCTCTTTCCAAGAGAACAAATATTACAAAGATATATGGTCAGTATACAAATCAAACTTTCCCCTAAGAGGTAATGCCTCTAAATTTTAGTGCAAAAGACAATCGCCGCTAACTCTACATTAGGGTTGGATATCTAGCCTCGTGGGTTCTTAACTACCTAGATGCATAAGCTATAACCTTACCCTTAAACATCAACATTGCTCCTAAAACTAAACTTGAAGCATCTGTGTACACCAACATATCCTCATTTCTTTCTGGCATAATCAACACCGGGGCCCTATCAGCCGAAACTTCAACTCTTGCAATGCTGCTTTACATTCTCTCATCCAAACATACCTTTCACTCTATTTTTTAGAAAGGTAAGTTAGGTTTTTAAGTGGCTCATCCACTATTTTATAAAAGTTAAATCAGGTGTGAAGCAAGTAGACCTCAATAACTTCGGTACATACACCTTAGAGCACTACCACTCATACATGGCTGCACCAAGCAAACTCTCATACAATCACCATACAATACACAATTTCACCACTTACAAATACACATTGATGATCAAATTTTCAAGGAAATACAAAGTATCATTACTATTGTACTAACATGATGACTAACCATGACCTAAACCATATATGACCAATGCAAACTCTATCCTTTAGCGACCTGAGAACGCAAAAACTCACATCCCAGAACCAAATAACAACTAAAGATAACCAATGAAGAAAGATATAGTAGGCCATTAAAATTTGCAAAAGGTAATCAGACCAAGACAACATAAGTGCACAACTATGCACATAAAGAAACAACGAACAAGCTTTGATAGAAAAACCCAATTGCAAAGACCAAATAGCCAAACTATTCGCGAGACAGCACTAAGGAGAATGGAAAAGCTGGAAGCATCCTACCAGAATTGCTGAATGAAAGCACAGCAACCATCACTAAATGGTAATCCCCATTGCAACGCAATCACATAGATCACCAAAGGAGATTATGAGAAGGAGACACGGCAAGAGCCAGATAAGGAATCCAAAACTAAAGTACCAGAATCGCATCAAGCAACAATGCCAAAGCCGGATCTAATAATGAGACAATCGTACCAGTAACTAAGTCTTGGTCAGAAGGAGGAAACGGAAGCAAGATACCTGCTAAAATGCCTACAGTAAGCACCACAAGCAGCTAAAAACTCAAACAACTCTATTCCAAGCAATCGTTGAGGAGCTGATAATAAAGCTATGGAAAAATATACGACAGATTGGGATTCAAATTTGTAACTCCAGTGCCCAACAAAAACTGTAAAATATCCACCACACAACCTAACAAAGGAGAATATGAAAAAAAATCGACAAAGAAAAAGGCACTGAAGCATGTACCTACTTCAAGTTTAACAGATAATTCACAAGTAAATTTCAGAATTTCTGTGCGAGGCATAAGGCAAAAATGGCTAGTACACCAAATCTATAGCGATAAGCCAAATCGAAGGTCAAACAAGAAACTAGGAAAGGCGATGATAAGCAGTTCAGCATATAATATCTACAACAACAGGAAAAGCTAAGGAGGGAGGGAGGCGATAGGGAGAGAAGAGCGAAGTTGATACATGGGTGGATAAGAAATGAAGAAGAAGTGGCAGTTAAAGAAAAAAGGGAATAACCTTAGTCCCCATTGATACAAGTCCCCATCATTGGTATTTGTTTGCATTTTTCACACTTGGAAGTCCTTCATGGCATTACTATCCTAGAGAAGTCCTTAATAAATCTTTGATAGTATCAAGCCAACCACAAGCAACTTCTTATCTCGGTAGTTGTCTCCAGCCTTTTCTAATTATTCGAAGCCTTGACTTTCGAAAGATCTACTACCAATCCCTCCTTCGAAACCATATGATCTAGAAACTACACTTTCGGTTTCCAAAAATGACACTTGGAAAACTTTGCCTTCAACTTGTGCTTTCTCAAGGTCTCTAATACCAATTTAAGATGAACTTCATGGTCCTGCTCATCCTTAAAATACACCAAAATATCATCTATAAAGATTAATACATATCTATCTAATTAATCGCGAAAGACTCGATTCATTAAGTCTACAAAAATAGCCTGAGCATACGCAGCCCAAGGGCATAACCAACCACTCATATGAACCATAACTCATCCATTCGGTTGTTGCCCCTTCTATCCATTCTGGAAAGGAGTGAACCTCTTCTTTTGTTCTAGCTTGGGGCTTCCCCTCCACTCTTCTATACTATCATATCTCTTAGCTATATCCAACATAAATTCAAAAGGAGAAGCCAAGTGCTCCATCACCTTATGATCAAGACCTTACTTCAAACCCCTAATAAATTCCTCATTCTTCTTCATTGGGGTGTTAATCAACTCTCGACCGTACTTCGCTAAGTTGCTAAACCTTTAAATGTACTCTTCAATAGAAAGATCTTCTTGCCTGAGATTGATGAAACAATACACTCATATAAGACTCGAAAATGAACTGAGCCTCAAACCTCTCTTGGAGCTGCTTCTAAGTGATCTCTTCTTCCAGAGTTTCAACATTCACTATTTGCCACCATCCAAGGCGTCTTCATGCAGCTATCTAGAACCCAGCCAAATCATTTATACATCACTCAGCCCCAAGTCCTTGAAAATATGCTCACTAACCTTCAACCATTCTAACACTTCCATGGTTGGTTCCTTCCCTAAAAACGTCTTGCCTCCAAGGCTCCTATAATCCTGATTCAACTTAAAGGATTCTACTCTAGTCGCTAGTCTCGGCTACTTCCGATATAGCTTCTCTCATCGTTTACGTCATAAACTGTTGGAACAAAACATTCACATCCATCGCCACAATATGTGGGACAGCTTTGATCACCGCTGTCGGCGGCACTTCACAACCATTGCATTCGACGCTTTGAGTACTATCATTCTCCCTTCTAGTATTGGCACCATTTTTTGATAAAAAGGCCTTGTCGGAAATTGAAAGAAAGAATGTGAATTAGCAATAGAAAATCTCGACTACACTCATCAATATCTCTGTATAGTATAAGTACAAATATGTCATATGGTGGCATATACCTTCCCAAGATGTTTGCCATTTATTCCCTAAAGATACTTAACTCTGTTTAACTTATGTGTCCCCTAACCTAAGACCTAATACCAACTGCAACATCCCTTATTCCAAAACCCAAAGATGGAACCCAAATGTGTTGCAGTCAACTTGAAATTATATTTCAACGACAAATATGAGATCGGTTATATTATAAAGCCTAAAGTAAACAGAGCAAGCATATGAAAGGAAACACAACATTGCAAATTTAATTTATAAATTGTTTTTACATACCAAAGTCATGCCTATACATGGTCAAAAATATAGTAAATTATAGCTATTATTGTCTCATATATTGATGCAGCAGCGGAAATGACAAAATGATAATTCTGTGAAAGTAGCAATCGATGGAATAAAAGATACCGAATGGCCCAAATCCGTTGATCGAATGATACCGGATTCTAGCTATCCCAAACACGTTGATAGCGCACTATACCGTGTTTAAAGATCTACGATTCTTCGTACGTTGATCTAGCGCACTAGATACCGTGAATCGGCTTCAGCAATCGTTGAATCGAGCGCACTCGATTAACCGAGAGTGGAGATAGGAGATTACACTCAACTACCAATTTAATTGAAAGCACAAAGCTAATAAACAAAGGTTTTTATTCAAAATCAATCAATCATTACAAATGGCACCACCGGCCTATTTATAGAAGTTACAACTCAACACTGAAATCTGCACAACACCTAGGTCGGCCACGACCTAAACATCACGACCTACGACTTAAAAGTAGACGACCTAAATCAGACGACCTAAAAACAAACAGTTACAATACAACACATTACAAGGCCTTCACGACCTAAAACAAACAGTTACTTACGACTTAACATATTTACAACATATATCTGCCACGTTCTTCTTCATACCACCCCAATAGAACATCCTCTTCATATCTCGATACATTTTATCACCACCCGGATGAATAGTCATACAGGAATGGTGCGCCTCCTCCAAAACTACTCTCAACAAGTCACCGGCACGTGGAACACAAAGCCTCCCATCTCTCCTAAGCCATCCTCTGCTATCAATGGAATAGCATTGGAGATGTCTTGAGACCTCTCCTTGGAAAATCCTATCCATAATGTCCATGAGTTCTAAATCCTCCCGCTGCCTCGAGCCAATCTGATCCATAAGGGTAGGTTTTACCACTATGGTTGCCAACAATCAGGGAGTAATGTCCGTAGAGGGCTTAAAATCAGAAGTAGAAATAAACTCCAAGCTCCTCCACTCTACGAACAAAGGACTAAGGGTTGCTTTCTTTCTACTCAATGCATCTGCAACTACATTACCCTTGCCAGGGGTATAAGCTATCTCAAAATCATACGAGGCTAAAAACTTCATCCACCTTTGGTGCCTCAAGTTTAAGTCCTTCTGCGAGAATATATACTTCAAAGACTTATGGTTGGTAAAAAGCTCAAACCTCTCTCCAAGCAAATAGTGCCTCCAAGTCTTAAGTGCAAAAACTATAGCAGCCACTCCAAATCGTGGGTAGGATAGTTCTTTTCATGCGTCCTCAACTGCCTACTACCATAACACACTACCCTCCCATATTGCATCAACACCGCTCCTAGACCCGTTCTGCATGCATCAGTGTATACGGTGAAAGGCTTAGCTCCGTCAGGTAAAACAAACACTGGTGCACTAGTAAGGGCTCTCTTAAGCTTCGTAAAGGAATCCTCACAATCTACATCCCACACGAATACTTTATTCTTCTTAGTAAGGCATGTGAGTGGTGCCGAAATTTTGGCAAAGTCTCTAATGAACTTCCTATAGTATCCTGCCAATCCTAGGAAGCTCCTAATCTCGGTAACGTTCTTGGGGGCTTTCCAATCTTGTACTGCAATAGCCTTGGCGGGGTCAACAGCCAAACCTTCCTTCGAGACTACGTGCCTCAAGAAATAAACTTCCTCTCTCCAAAAATGACACTTCGAAAACTTAGCTCTCAAATGATGGCTACAATGTGTGCGAAAAACTTCTTCCAAATGAACAGTATGCTCCTCCATACTCTTGGAAAATACCAAGATATCATCCATGAACACCACCATAAACTTATTTAGGACATCCCTAAAGACATGGCTCATTAAATCAAAGAAGTAGGCTGGAGCATTGGTTAGCCCAAAAGGCATAACCAACCACTCGAAGAATCCGTCCGGTGTCCTAAAGGTAGTCTTATCTATGTCGTCATCAGCGACTCTAAGCTGATGGAATCCTATGGCTAAATCAAGTTGAGAGAAATCCAAAGAACCTACTAACTGGTCAAAAAGATCATCAATCCTAGGAAGTGGATATCTATTCTTCTTGGTGAGCTTATTCAATTCCCTATAGTCCACGCAAAGTCGAAGAGAACCATCCACCTTAGTGGCGAAGATGACTGGCGCTCTCCACTCCGATATGATCCTTCTTATGATTCCCTTCCCCAAGAGCTCACAAATCTGTTTGCTCAATTCTTTCCTCTCCCTAGGTGCCATGTGTCTCACAGGTAATGCTACTGGCTTGGCATTCTCGGTCAAATAAATCCTGAAGTCAATCTCTCTCTTAGGGGGTAGTCCCCTAACCTCCTCAAAGACGTCTGCAAAATCTTTGACGACAGGAACCGAATGGAACTCTGATGAAGATGAATCGAGGGAATATAGAAAACTCAACATAACTGACCCTTGCGGGTCGCAAGATACCTCCAAAGTCCTACCACTTCAAGTCTCAAGTCTAACGACTCTCCTCTCACAGTCTAAGATAGCTCCGTATGTGGATAGCCAATCCATCCCTAAGATCATCCCATACCCCGAGAATCCCAAAACATAGGCGTCGTAGTAAAACTCTACGCCTAGGATAAAGATTTTCAAACCCCTACAAATCATAGATAAGTGTGTCGATCCTCCTATGGGATTTGAAACAATAATGGGGTCTACTACTAATGATATGTCCAAGTGCAAACAATCTACTAGAGAGCTAGAGATAAAAGAGTGTGATGCTCCAGAATCAAATAAAGTCCGAATAGGAAAATCAGATATAGAAATCAAACCTTCAACTGTGACTTTCCTACATCTATCTGGAATGCTATTGGAAGGTGCTGTGTCTAACGCCTGAATCTGCACAACTAGTGCACTCGCTTCCTGAGGACAACTCCTACTCATATGACCAGGCTGCCCGCAAGTATAACACTTACCCTTCATCTTCTCCTTCCAGCAATCCTTAGCCACATGTCCAACCTTCCCACAAACATGGCATTTTGTTCCTTTCTTAATATGCTTCCGAGGACCATCACCTTTCTTCTTCTTCTTATTCTTTTCCCACCACTTCTTCTTTGGACCTTCTGACTTAACCTCCTCTTTAGACTCTCCTTCCTTGACCGTATCTGACATAAGCGCCATCTCAACCAAAGACTCATAAGTAGCTCCCATCGGTACACGAGTCGGCAATAATCCCTGAAGGGGTTGGTTCAATCCCTTCACAAACTTCATAGCTTTCTTGTGTGCCGTGTTCACCAAGTCCATACCAAACCACGACAGCTCATTGAATTGATTGACGTACTCCTTGACAAACAAACTCCCTTGCTTTAAATTGATAAACTTCTCCAACTGAACACTCTCTTCGGCCTGAGATGGAAACTTCCTATCTAATCGCTCTCGGAATCCATCTCAAGTAATATTCCTTCCCTCTAACTCGATCACCTCCCACCAATAAGATGCCTCCTCCTTCAGCTGCCAAGCGGCTAGCTAAACTCACTGCTGACCATCTAATCACAAAAGACCAAAAATCCTCTCCGTGTCCCTAAGCCATGCGCTCGCCTCCACAAAAGTCTCCTTGCCGAAAAAAGTCTTCCCGCCCAAACTCGTAAAATCTTTACAAAGCTTAGAGAAATTGGTGGCGACATGTGGGTTGATGGGATTCCCACCCGCTGGCGCAGGATTGGGCGCAGACCCGTGCACCTCTGGAGTCATGGCTTGTAAGTACCTACGAAACCAGGCTGCAACTGGAATGCCCTCGGGAAGGTTCGGGATATCAGCCATTCCACGAAAAGAAAAAGGTAGTTTAGGAAAGAGTCAAAGGGAGACTGAACTGGACTTATGATGGGATTTTTATAAAAATTCTTTTATACTTAAAATCATTTCCAAAATTTCTTTTTTGAAAAATACTTTTAAAGGAAGTTATTTTGAAAAATAGTTTACTTTCAAAATAAATTTTTGGAATCCTGAAACCTTAGGCTCTAATACCAAGTGAAACACCCCACACCCCTTCAGATACCCAAAAGGACACATTAAAAGGCATGGTGCGTTGTAGGTATAACTAAAGCTAACAGAGACTAAGATTCACAAGACAAAGATAGATAAAAACAGTGGAAACTAAATAAGTATTAATTAAAACAAAACCTCAGAATTGATTCATAAATAAGTCAAGAGCCAAATACAACATTCAAAACCCATAGTGTCTTATGAAATAAAACTTCAAAGGTTCAAAATCAGAGTATGTAATATCCCTCATAAATAAACTAGTGCATACAAGAACCACAACTGAAAATAAAAGAAGTACATTGAAGAAATCTCCTTCAAGAAGAACTCCAAGCTGCATCAATCTACTAGCTTCTTCCTTGATTGCCTAAGGGGGGAAGGGGGAAATAGAGGAATGGGTCAGACTAAAAGTCTGGTGAATGATAGTAATTACTAGAGTCTTTAAGCAAGATAAAAGTAATAGACTCTACAACAGTTCTAGCATAAATAAGGATAACAAAGGAAATAGGAAAGAGATAAACTGGAAATAAATACGATTAAATATTGCTCAAGATAGGTTAACTTTGATTGCTTGCACTTGTTCTGATTTAATTAGGCTGAATTCCTAATCCTGTAGTTAGGATGTGACCCTAATTCTACCCTTTTTGATCGGCCTGCTACTCCATAGACCTTTCTGTTGACCAGCCGCTATATAACTCTCTGCAAAGCAGCCAATGGTATCTACGGAAGATGCATAGAGCAACTACTTTGGATTCGGACGATATATATAGCTCCCTACACAGAAGGCAATGGTATCTACTAAGACACCATACTAAGCGCTTGGAACTCATAGCTATTACTGAGCACCCGAATGGAAGTCGCACGCGTAACTGCCACCATGCCCATGCTACTTTTTGCTCCACCTATTAGGTCTTCTTATTACCTCCAACGTACAACATAGCATGCCGCTCATCTCACTTCAGGCTAATGCGAGATCACCATGTGTCCATAGAAAAAATAGGGGAAATGCTGTTGGTACTGGCCCTTCATCCAAACAATATCTAGTTGCGCCCCTTATCCAAATCCCCGTGATTTGGACTTCTATTTGACCAATTACTACCATTCTTAGCATAAGCGTGCCCTAGGGAATGTTTTTTGGTATAGGTCCTACTTTCATCATTGCTTATTAACTAAGATAAATTATTTAAATAAGCCTTTATGCCATATTACTTTCTACGCTTATTAATTTATCCCAAGCCTTAAAATAAGCTCATTCTGTTCTTTTTCTTAGTATAACCTACGTTATAATCATGCTTATTACTTAACCCAAGGTCTAAGTGTGAAAATAAGCTTCTTTCATCTTTTACTTCATTTAGTTATAATCCTAAGTTATAACTATGCCAATTTTCTTTAATTAGCCCAATTCTAATTATAATTAGGCGTAAATTCGTCCAATTCCATTATTTATTACAGTCTCCATAATTTACATCTTATCTTCTTCATTTAATATTCTTACTTATAAAATCCATATCCGCATTCGTAATTTAATATAATCCATACACGCAGAAAAGGGGAATGAAGAGAATAGACGCTTGCATAAAATCCAAAATGTCGAAAAGATGTAAATAAGAAATAAATAGCAGTAAATAAACTTAAATACTGTTAATAGACTGTAAATTAATAAAAATCCATGCTTAACAGTAATAATTTATAATTAGTAGAAATGATATTAAAATTACTGAAAGGAATAGCTGAATAGGCTGAAAATAATTAAAAATTATAAATAATTACTGAAAAAGGCTATTCCAAAAATCGTAGTAAAACTACAACTATTGGAAACCCTATTATTTTAAATTACTTACAGAAATCTTAAAATAATTACAATCACTCACCTCCGGCCCTAAGCTCTTCCTTTGGTCTTCCCGGATCCACTTAGAGTTGTGGACTAGACGTTATATAGCTCCCTACACAGAAGGCAATGGTGCCTATGAAAGGCACACATACTAAGCACTTGGAACTCATAACTATTATTAAGCACCCGAATGGAAGTCGCACGCATAACCGCCACCATGCTCATGTTACCTGTTGTTCCACTTATTAGGTCTTCTTATTACCTCAAGCTCCAGCATAAGTGTGCCCCGCATCCCACTTTAGGCTAATGTGAGATCACCGTGTCCGTAGAAAATAGGAGAAATGCTGTTGGTACTGGCCCGTCATCCAAACAATATCTAGTTGCGCCCCTTGCCCAAATCCCCATGATTTGGACTTCTACTTATTAACCAATTACTACCATTATTAGCATAAGTGTGCCCCTCATCTCACTTCAGGGTTATGTGAAACACCGTGTCCATAGAAATAATAGGGGAATGCTATTTGGTACATGTCCTACTTTAATTCTTGCTTATTAACTTGGATAAATTATTTAAATAAGCCTTTACTTTTGTTCTTGCTATCTGTTCTTATTAATTTATCCTAAGTCTTAAAATAAGTTTCACTATGTTCTTTTTCTTATTATAACCTTCGTTATAATTTAGCTTATTTACTTAACCCAAAATTCTAAGTGTAAAAAAATAAGCTCCTTTCATCTTACACTCTTTTTTAGTTATAATTCTAAGTTATAACTAGGCCAATTATCTTTAATTAGTCCAATTCTAACATCAATATCATAATTAGGCTCAATTTCAGTCTTAATTCCATTTTTATTACAGTCTTTACAATTTACATCTTATCTTCTGTTATTTCAGTATTCTAATAATTTTAATCCATATTCGCGTTTAATATATTCTAACCCATACGCGAAGAAGAAGGAGAAATAAAAGAAACTGAAAATAGAAGAAAATCCAAAGCGTAGAAAAAAGATATAAATAATGCATAAATAACAGTAAATAAAGTAAAATACTGTAAATAAACTGTAAATAAATGGAAGTGCTATAAATAACAGAAATAAACTAAAATTAATTGAAAAGAATAGATAAAAGAAATAGACTGTAACTAATTCTAATAACTGTAAATAAACTACTAAAAAGTTTATTCCAAAAATCGTAGTAAAACTACAACTATTGGAAACCCTATTAGTTTAAATTACTTAAAAATCTAAATAATTACAATCACTCACCTGTGGTCCTAAGCTCCTCCCTTTTGGTCTTCCTGGATCCACTTGAGGGTATTAAAATATTTTAATTAAAAATAGTCTCTCCTTGGAAAATTATTCCTTTTAGGGTCCTTCCTGAAAAGGTGAACCCAAGCAGAGAAAATCTAGAATGAGAAAAAGTGTTAGGCCCAGTGTTCTATTTATAGATGTAGAAGTGGATCTCGGACCATTGGATTTGAGGATTGAACAGAATGTAACCAAGTCATAGGCTGAATAGGAGCTATCAGATGCAAGAACAGAAGGACCAGATTGGTTAAAAGAATGCAAATGGCGCGTACCACGTTCGAACGAACGAAACGAACTTTCATTCGTTCAAAAGTGAGGCGGGTCGACCGGGCGGTCGACCGCCCTGTTGCCTAGGTCGACCGGCCGGTCGACCTAGCCCATATAATTTATTTATTTTATTTTTTTAATTTTATTTCCGATTCTTTTTTTTTGTTTAATTCATAACTTGCTCATATTAGCTCGGATTCTAACGTTCTATATGTGGAAATTGACCAGAAAATTACCACGGACACAATGGTGCAACTCCCATGGCTCAATTCTGATAATTTCACAAAGTTATTTTATTATTTCATTAATTAACGAATTAATTATTATGGGTTAAATTTCGAGTTGTTACATTCTCCCCTCCTTAAGGAATTTCGTCCCCGAAATCTCTAAGGATAAAAGAATGTAAAAAATGTTTCATCCAAGTTCTACAACCAACTACCCAACCATCATCCATTCATCCATTGTCCTTGAATTTTTCTAATGCAATTTATGATACTTATGCGATTAGTGTAGTGTCTATGTCCCTAACTAATGCAAAAGATTAGGCGGTCTATTGATTCAGTTGACCTCCTTTTATGCAATCATGCTCGTGCTATGTATCCAAATGAATGCAAAAATTCCTAATGATAACTGATAGTTCTATATGCGTGCTTCAAACATCATCCAAATGCAACAATCAAGTGATAATCATCCATTTATAGCAATCATGGAAAATAAAATAAAATGCACACACATCCATATGCATATGCTCTAGTGTCCTAGTTAGGCCGATTCCTAAGAGATAATAGTGCCTAGTGTAAGTATATGCGTCCATTAGCATCCACTAGCAAACACTTGCAACCACTTGCATCCATCATTCATAACATGTTATAATAGCATGTTTACATCAAATCCTACCATCCATAGGTTAAATCCTAAGTTCTACCCTCCCAAAGGATAATAAAGGAAGGAACCTATTCAAAACTAGAGATGGAAAATAGGAAATTCGAAAATTTACCATCAAAGAAATGCAGATATGAGATACGAATTTTCTCCTAATCAAACTAATCTTCTTCGAAGTCTCCTTAACTATGTATGAACCAAGGCAATCCCTCTGTAGACTCTATCCAACACGAAGGCGACTTGCGCGGCCTTTCATAAAGAGCTTCGAAAGGTGCCACTTTTAATGCTACTATCATATGAGAATCCCATTGAAGGAAGATGCTTTTCCCAAGTTTCTTCAAAATAAAAAATACACGTCCTCAACCATGTGTGCCTTACAACCTTACTAATTTCACTATTACTATTCTTCTTTAGTCTGCTCACATGAATCAATATTCCTAGGTTCTCACTAGTGCCATATACACTTTACGGGAACTCCCACTATTACTTCTAAAAGTAATCCACGTTGTCTCCTTTATAGCCTTACATTTTATACCTAGGAAATGATTCCTATCTACTCCACATTTATAAGTTTGGTTTGGTATTTTATCACTTCAAAAACTAAGGGTTAAATTTTTAAAACATCAAATCACAAAATCTTTGCCATTAAAAAGTGTTATTTTTAAGTTCTTCTTAAATTCAAAAATACTCGGTTGCTTAACATTTTATGTTTCTAGATTTGCATCCTTACATCCTTTTGAATTTACATTATTTCCCAAACCTAGAGGGAAAAACTTTCAAATTCTAAGTCCAAAACTTATTCTTCGCTTTCTTTTAAAGACCTTTTCAATTTTCTATAAATTTTAATTTTCAAATTCTAATTTTATTAAGTTTTTCATTTCAAAAACTTATTTACTTTTTCACCAAACCATTTCCTTTTAAAATATCTTTAAAATATCCTTATGTGTTTTCAAAACATTTTCTTATTACACCTAACGGTCTCATACCTTAATGTATTGGAACTACTTTCTCCTATGAGAAATTATTAATGCTAAAATCTTCTATGAACCTTTTAAAAGAGGATTTCATGTTTATGTGAAATTACAAGGAACTTATTTTATATTTTTCGAAACGGGCTATACAAAATATGATGCTCCCATACCTTGTATATCTCTTTCATGTATTCCTTGTAACTTGCACAAAACATTTTTATTGGTTTCATAGAAAATTATAGCATTACTCTTTTCATTCCAGTAGATTAAAGTATGTTTAATTTATATTCTCTTATGATAGACATCTTCTAATATATGACTTACTCTTTTCTTTACAGAAAAACTCATCTTTAAAACTTTTTTAATATATCCATAGCCAAAAAATATTTTCTTATACTTATTTAAATAATAAGTGTATTTTACAAATCACTTTCATTTCTACTCTTAAAAATTATCTTTTATAATTCATTTTTCTTTGGGTTTAAAACTGATGTTGCGTAAAACACTGTTACTACAACCCAAAAAATATATTAGTGTATGAATTTAATTAAAAATAAATACTAATAAACCTCGCATATTAAGTAAAAACATTTCCTTTGGGAATTACCTACTATAATGGTAGCGTTATAGTCTATGCTCCCTTTATTTTCATGAAAACATCTATTACAACAATAAGTGTTGTAATCTACAATACCGATACTTAATACTTTTTAGGTTTTTATATTTAAAATATTTGTTTTCTTACAAAGAAACTGGTGAGCTATATACGCTCTATAATTCTTCAAAAAGAATTTCACTCTTAAAAAAATTTATATCATATAAAAATCCAATTTAAATTTCTTACCATATTCCCAAAAACCCAGTATTTACTTCTTCTTCTTTTTTAAATATTGACAATTCTTCTTTTCAATTCTAACAATTTCATTTTATTGGGTTAGACATAAGTGGACTTTCCTATTTACTACCCTAGGAGTATCCTCCCTAAACCATGGAAATCTCATTTCCTTACTAAAGTCTTTTGTTCCTATTCCTCTTCTATGCTTATATTTATCCTAAGGCATTTCTGTTAATTCAACTTATCTGAAGCAATTATAATTTCTGAAGTTAGCTATACAAGGGCTTTCTTCTTCTTTTTTATCAACTGCATCTATTGTACATCTCCAATCTTTGCCTACAACTCATTAGATTTCCACAATCCGAAACTAGACGTACAAAACCGTTTATCAAACTCTTTCCATGCGTTGACTTACTCCAAAAGTGACACTTTAAGAATTTTGCTGTCGAACGTGAAGTGTACGAAGAACCCCCTTTAGATGAATAACATGCTCTTTCATACTCTTGAAAAAAATGTCGTCTATGAATACCACCACAAACTTATTTAGGAGATCGCTAAAAACACGGCTCATCAAATCTATAAAATAGGCTGGGGCATTGGTTAGCCCAAAAGGCCTAACAAACCATTCAAAGAATCCGTCGGGTGTCCTAAATGCGGTCTTATCAATGCTATCATCAGCGACCGTAAGCTGATGAAATCCAGTGGCTAAATCAAGCTAAGAGAATACCGAAGATCCAACCAACTGGTCAAAGAGATCATCTATCCTAGGAAGTAGATAGCGGTTCTTCTTCATGAGCTTATTTAATTCTCTATAGTCTACGGAAAGTCGAAGGGAACCATCCGCCTTAGTAGCGAAGACGATTGGTGCTCCCTACTCTGATATGCTTCTTCTTATGAAACCTTTTTCCAAAAGCTCATGGATCTGCTTACTCAATTCCTTCTGCTCCCTAGGTGCCATGTGCCTCATGGGTAATGCTACTAGCTTAGCATTATCAGTCAAATAAATCCTGAAGTCAATCTCTCTCTTAGGGGGTAATCCCCTAACCTCCTCAAAGACGTCTGGAAAATCTCCAACGACAGGAGCCGAATCTAACTCTGCTGATGATGAATCGAGGGAATAAAAGAAGTTCAACATAACTGACCCTTGCGGGTTGCAAGAAACCTCGAGAGTCCTATCGCTGCATGCCTCTAGTTTAACGACTCTCCTCTCGCAATCTAATATAGCTCCATATGTGGATAGCCAATCCTTATCCCCAAAATCATCCCATACCCCGAAAATCCCAATACATAGGCGTCACAATCAAACTCTACGCCAAGGTTAAAAATTTTCAAACCCCTACAAACCATAGACAAGTGTGCCGATCCTCATATAGTGTTTGAAACAACAATGGGGTCTACTACTAAAGAGATGTCTAGGTGAAAACAATCTACAAGGGAATTAGAGATAAAAGAGTGTGATGCTCCAGAATCAAATAAAGTTCGAATGGGAAAATCTGAAATGGAAATCAAACCTTCAACTGTGACTTTCCTACCTCTATCCGGAATGCCGCCTGAAGGTGTTGCATCCAAAATCTGAATCTGTGTTGCAAGTGCGCTCGCTGTCTGCCCCATTTTCTGAGGATAAATCTTACTAAAGTGACCAAGCTATTCACAATTGAAACATCTTCCCTTCATTCCTGTCTTCTTACAGTCTTTTGGGTAATGACCAGTCATTCTACAACGCTTACATCTCCCACTTTTCCTGATTGGCTTCTGAGGTCCTCCCTTCTTCCTCTTGTCCTTATCATTATCCTTCTTGTCCTTCCCCCACTACTTCTTAGAGCTTGTAGGAACCTTCTCAAGATCTCCCTTCAGTTGCCAAGATGTAGGCTGATCACTCTATCGGTCCTTCAAACCTAACCGACTAAACCTTTGCTCCATATTCTCCAACCTAGCTCGCGTCTCCTTCGAATTCTCCATGACAGAAAAAATTCTGCCTCCTATACTAACGAAGTCCTTGCATAGCTTAGAAAAGTTGGCTGATGTAGGTGGGTTAAAGGGATTTCCACCCACCCGTGGTGTACTGGGCACTTGCCCTTGCACCTCTGGTGTAGTACCTCTACGGAACCAGTCAGCCATACTATGCAAAGAAAAGAAAAACTTAGGCTTGAAAGAATCGAAAGAAGGTTGAACTGGACCTTTGAGGGGATTTTTATAAAAACTCTTTTATACTTAAAAACTACTTGTTTTATAAGAGTTCTTTTCTGAAAAATACTTTTAAAACAAGTTATTTAGAAAAATACTTTACTTTTAAAATAAATTTTTAGGAATCCTATAACCTTAGGCTCTGATACCAAATGTAGCACCCCACACCCCTTAGTATACCCAAAAGGACACACTAAAAGATGTGGTGCGTTGTAGGTATAACTAAAGCTAGCAGAGACTAAGATTCACAAGACAAAATAGATAGATAATAACACAGCCGAAGTAATTAAAAAACAGTAAGTGATTTTAAAATTTAATACTTCATAAATACTTCAGACAAACCACATATGTTCCAATACCAAATACAATTGTCTTATGAGAATAAAATCTCAGTCTCATCAGAAAAACCAGAGTACAAACACAAACTTTCCCTCAAAACAGTGCCGGTACAACAAAAGAACAAAAGGCTGGAAATAAAAAGAAGGAATACATTATAGGGTCCCCAAGTCTCCAAGAAGCTGCGGTCTATCTTCCTTGCTCCTGATTGCCAATGGTGGGAGAACAAGGGGAAAATAGAGGAGTGGGTCAGACTAAATTATAGTGAATGATAGTAATTACTAGAATCTTTAAGAAAAGTAAAAGTAATAGACATTACAACAGTTATAGTATATAAAAGAAAACAAAGGAAATATGGATAAGGAATAAGCTGGAAATAAATACGGATTAACATAATTGATTAACTTTGATTGTTTGCACTTGTCTTTGATAGCTGCTTTGATTAGGCTGAATTCCTAATCCTATAATTAGGCTGAAATCCTAATTCTACTCTTTGATCGGCCTGCTACTCCATATACCTTACTGCGGACTAGACGCTATATAACTCCCTACATAGAAATGGTATCTACGAATGACATGAAAAGTATCTATTGTGGACTAGACGTTACATAGCTCCCTACACAGAAGGCAATGGTGCCTACGAAAGGCACATATACTAAGCGCTTGGAACTCATAACGATTACTGAGCATTCGAATGGAAGTCGCACGCGTAACCGCCACCATGTTCATGTTACCTGTTGTTCCACCTATTGGGTCTTCTTATTACCTCATGCTCCAGCATAAGCGTGCACCTCATCCCAATTCAGGCTAATGTGAGATCACCGTGTCCATAGAAAATAGGGGAAATACTGTTGGTACTAGCTACTGCACTATGGGCCTACCGAACTGCCTACTGCACTATGGGCCTACCGAACTACTTACAAGACCGCAACAGGGCACACACCATTCACATTGGCATACGGAACCGAAGCCAATCTCCCCATCGAAACAGTCGTCCCCTCGCACTGAAGAATGCATTACAATTTGGAAGAAAATGAGGAGCTCTTAAGCATCTCACTCGACCTGATCGAGGAGAAAAGAAACGACGTCGCCCTCAAAGTTGCCGCTCATAGATAGAAGGTGGCAAAGCAATACAACTCCAAGGTGAAGCCTCGAGCTCTACAAGAGGGAGACTTGGTACTCAAGCGAGTCTTTCCACGACCAGGAGCACTAGATTCAATTTAGGAAGGGTCGTTTGTTGTTCATAAGGATCTCTATAATGGAGCTTACATCTTGTCAACGGTAGATGGAGAGGTGTTTGGGAAAGCATGGAATCTCCTACATCTCCGCCGCTATTTCTCTTTAGTTGTAAAGAATCGTATATTAAATGAAACAATGAAAGAAAGACAGTGGACGTAGGCGTATTTCGGGTGAACCACTATAAAAATTTGGTGTCTCACATTACTTGTATCATTTGAACATTCTTTCATTTAACTATTTATCTGATGACTATTCCTACTGCGAGTAATCGCAGGTGCTTGCCGGTAGTGGTGAAAGTAAGGTAGCCACGACAAGAGGCACGAAACAAGCCTTGGCAAATCACTACTGACGATCGGCACTCCTAAGCTGGCAATGATGAACCGATCATAAGCCACAGATTAGGCATGATTTATAGCCTAGGCAGTTCATCGTTGGCATTCGACTCACCGGCAACTGCGAACCGATTGTAAACCCAACAATTAAGGCGTGGCTGCAGCCAGGGGTAGTTCGCAATTGACGATCGGCATTACACGTGCCGGCAACGATAAATCGAATAATAATCACGACATGGGCAATAGCTTGAGTAGTTATCGTTCGCGATCGGCCCTGAATATAACAACACGTTTATGGTTTTCTGCGTCACTAAACACAGTAACAACTAACTAAGTCGTAAACAGTTCACAAATAGATGAAGCAGACTATAAAAATCTCGCGTCACGAAAGTCATTCCAGATAAATATGCAAAAGACAGAAATTGAACATTACAACATTGAAATCTTTATGTACAAAGCTTTTCGTTCATATATGCAAATACTGAACAACCATACATCCTTCAAAAATACATGCAGAAAGTGAAAAGAAAATTTTCTCGACTAGGAAGGAGGAACAACCTTGTCGCTCGGCTAGCTCCCTCCGGCCATGTCCCTAAAAGTCTCGGAACGCTCGAGATACTTGCCCTCTGTAACAACCCAAATCCCAGTGATTCCGGATTTTTCGCAAAAATGCTAAAATCCAAGCCCACTAAAACCCGAGTTGGGTATCTAGTATCCTGCAAAATAGGCAAAGATAAATATATCAGAGCTCAGATAAATATCTCACAGCGGAACTGACTAAAATATAATAGTAAGTAAATACTCATCAATAAAATAACACTTTCTAAACAAGTGTCTCAAAGATGGAAAGACTCTGCCATCTACCTAACCTGTAGGATGTTATGAGGAGGAGGTCAGAACTAAAGTTCGGGTGAATGGACAAATTATTCACTTCTAAGTTTAATTCTACATATACCGTTTTATTTCCATTTACTGTTATATTAGGTTTATTGGGTTTATAATACTCTCACCTCAGTGCGTGAATCGTGCCCATCTACTCCCTAGTAGATTAAAACCTAATAACTGATATATATAGCTATAGCTATATGCCCCTTAACCGCATCGGTCCTAGATACTACCCATAGTACCTTCCGTATCCTTCTCGTAAAGGACTCCATCGTCTTGCTACTATGGCATTATGTGACTACATCTATAAATGACTGCCTCATAAGGCCTACAATACAGATGTTCTGTCGTTTACTATGAAAACGTAAAACTGCATCCCTACTAGTCTATACTAATGCTCGGACATCCACAATGTACCACCCAGTGCGTACCTTGAGGACTATATGTAATCGTTCTGTCTACTCCCTGAATCCCGCTTAACAAGGTCTACCTTGTACGGAACTCAGTCGGGAATTTTCTATTTCTTTAAAGGACCGCCTTGTTAGGCCTATAATACAAATATTCCATTTGGTCTGTCTCTTTTCTTATCGTGGCTATGGACCCACATAGCCACCCCTCAACTAATCTAAAGACCTCTAAAGATCTAAGTGGTTGTGCCCTACTGCAAACAATCTAAACATCCAATTGGCTGCGCCCCTCATCCAATGTCTCGATAGTGAAAGGTTCATTGGACTGTTGGTTTAACTCTAGTCTTTCCCGAACTCGCTTCTTGGTTTTGATGCTGGCCCGATATCCGCATGCGACTATCCTTTTAGGTCCTGCCCACTAAAACTTACTTGCAAGTACTGGGACATACGAATATCCTACTCCAAACATCAACCCCTTTTGATTGCCTACAATGGTCCTGCGATGCAAAAAGCAGTCAAGGCATACACTTTTGATGGAACACCTATAGAGTTGCCTTTAGAGGACTGCTCCGCTATGCCTACCCCAGAGGGCCATCCTAGAGTACCCTCACATCCCGTTGAAGTCTCGTACTTCCTTCTAGCCCAAAATAACTAAGTTGGACGTGCTTCTTCTGTGCTGAAATCTGTGATGAACTGCTTCGTTAGGCTTTTCATGCTTTGGGCTGCTTCAAACGCATCTCACACTTTTATTAGACCCTAAGTCTAATCTTTTATTTTGCGTTTAGTTTACTTTCCTTATTCTGTTGGCTACTTATTTACCCTAATTAGCATAATCTTGTCCCAGCCTCACCTATCAATTGTGAGACCATCAATTCCTGACTGAAAGGGAATGCTGTTGTTATGGGCCACTTCTATTATCTTTCTTATTAACTTAATTTAAGTCTTAAGTTTATTAAAATAAGCATCTTCTATTATTTCTTCTCTATTTGCTTATTAACTTAATTTAAGTCTTAAAATAAGCCTTTTCTATTCTTTCTACTTAATTATAACCTATGTTATAATTTTACTTGCAATTGTCACTACTGTATTCTTTTGTAATCTATATGTTATAAATATAATTACAAGCATCTCTTTTCTATTCTAGTATGTCTTCTTTTATTATGATATTGAATTCTCTTTAATTCTCTTATTATATGACAATCTTGGCTTGGGACTACGTCCGAATGTCACAAATTTACTTATCATAATAACTGCTTTGCCTTTATTATATTATCTGTGTGGTAATTGCAGATCTAGGTATATTTCTTTTAATTGCTTCTAGTCTTGTCTAATAATTAAATTGATTTCTTCTTTACTTCCTATAATTCTTCACTTTATTTTCATATATTCTAGGACGTAGTTCTATTCTATTTGGTTGGTTACAAAAACTGTGCTAAAATTCCATTTCCATGTTTTAATACTAAACAATGCTATAAACAATAATCCGTAACCACAAGATATTTCTTTTATTGCTTCTTTTACTTTTTGGATAGTGCAAAATACAGTAGTTTCTCTATTTTACACTAATTCCCTTTTTCTTTCTTTTGTTCTTGCAATTACGTTTATCGTTATCTTTTAAATATTAAACTATGGAAATGTATTCTCTTTTCTAAAGCAACCGATTAATCTATCACTTACTTCCAAATCAAGTTATTGGACTTTCCCTTTTAATTTATTTTTCCCCGTTTTAGCATAATTTACTGCAAAATTCTATTTTGCTCTTTTTATTTCAGTTTTTCTTATTTTACATCTAATTTATGTAAATCTAGTGTTCTTTTATTTGTGTCCGTATTTGCGAATTATTCTCTTTACTATTTTATTCGCGTAAAAAGGAATAAAAAGAAGCTAACATTTACAGGCTAAATTTTAACTTTTAAAATAGATGTAAATAGCTGTAAATTTCTTACTTTAGGCTTATGCCTTTCTCTAACTTTCAACCCTAGTATTATTTATATTTAATTGGATTACTATTTCCCTATTTTCCATATAAATAATAATTAAATATAAGCTCTCTTATACAATTTACAGTCTCAGCATAACTAATTAACAGAACTAATCACTGAAATAAATACTGAATAAAATTATTTAATAGGAATCTAATGATAATATATCATAAACGTAAAAGATATATAATTAAATCCACTCACCAGGAAAGAAAACACTCCAAGTTCCAGATCTGATTTTTAACCCAGTTCTATTATCCATAGACTTCCCTATTGCAACCCTATTTGGATCCTCAAATTAGGATTTATATGGATTTATAAATCCGGATCTAATTGAAGAAAAATAAAATAAAAAAACTAAAGTACCAGATTTGAGAACTTTACCTCATTCGGACGACTTTATTTGATCATCTCTATTTTAGACCTATAATTTCTATCTCCAACTTGTAAATCAGAAGGCATAAATCTAAAATAGCTAATTTCTGAAGAATTGGAGGAGAAAGAAGAGTGACAGGGCTTCCGCACCCATTTAGAAAAATATGAGTTTGAAGGCTAGCCCTGCCTCTTTATTTATAGAGAGTCAAAACAGTGTCGTCCGTCCGGTTAAAACGATGCAAATTAGGTTGTTCAAAAGGGTGCAGAATGAGCGCGCCTAATTTGTTTTTAAATGTTTTATTTATTATAAACGTTTAACGTTTAAACGTTTCTTATTAATTCCAATTAACTCTCATTAATTCTCTGATATAATGCTCTTTATAACGCACGTCCATTTTGGATTTTAAACGTGCCTTATATGTTTTATTTAACGTTAATTATAAACGTTATAAATTATAAACATTTAACCTTCTTTTTTTTATATTGCTTGTTTATTCTAATTAATCACTATCAATTGCTTGATTAATTTTCCAACATAAAACTTGTCTATTTTGAATTTCACATGTGACCAATTAATGTAAATTAATTTCCTTCAGTAGCTGATTTGATTACATTGTCTTTAACTACTGATATCAATTAATTTCATTTATGATGGCAATGTTAATTAATTACCTTTATGACACGCATCTATTTTAAAATTCAAATGCATGTTATTCTTGGAATTTCATACGCACATATATTTATTTATAACAAATATATTTACGTACATTTACATGTATAATTATTTCTCGATACAAAACTTCGAACGTTAATAACTTTTTCATACGAACTCCGTTCGAGACATATTATATATTTAAATTGATCAGAAAATTGCCACGAACACAATGGAATAAGTTTCAAGGCCAAATTCTGACAATTCCAAAAATGCTTATTTTCACCGTTCATAATTATTTTATTATTTAGTTATATAAAAATACGGGGTGTTACACCCTCTTTTTGTGATGCCTCACCGATGCCCTTTGAAGGCCCGACCTGTCCCAAAGACGTCCCTGCACGATGCAAGTAAGGAAAACCATAAGCTTCATAATCCAGGATAAGTAATAACGGAGCAAAAGCAAAAAGGCGAGATACTTGCAGTAATGTGGTGTGGATCACCAAGCCCCTCACGATCCGACCCATCCTTATCATCCTCGTCCTCCGCTAGCAACTCATACCCCTTGGCAATGGCTTTGGTCTCTTCCACTATGAACTAACTGTTCACCATCCCAACATCATATACAGCTCCTTCCTCTTGCACAACCGCAGCCTTAGTTTCCTTAATGACCCGAGCATGGATTCCTGCCATCACCTGGGGATAAGAATCCATTTACTAAAGGTTCCCCTATTTCCAGAACATGTAATAAGTATCCTTCAGCATCTGGTTGACCGTCTCATAAAAGTCGCTGGATTTGTAGACTTTGGTCTGGAGAGACACCACCTTATTCATGTACTGTTCCTTGTCCTTTCTCATCCGGGCCTGCTCCGCCTTCAACCTATCAATCTCAGCATGGTACAAGTCCTTTTCTTTCTGCCACTCGCCCTGTGACTTCTTCAGCTCAGCCAAGGCTTCCTCAGATTTCTTCACCTTACTTTTGCGGGAGCGGATTCTCTCCAGATCCTTCTGCCGAGCCTCATCTACTGAACTAATAGCCTCATCAATCTGTGCCTTGCATAAGTCAGCAGCCGCTCTAGTTGCTTCTTCCTTGGCCTTCTTTATCTCGGATGCACGAGATGCTTTGAATGCCTCTAACTTAGCATCCTTCTCCCTGAGCGCCTTACAAAGATCCTCTACCTCCAAATGCAACCGTACATTGACACTCCCAACTTCCTCACTAGCCTTGGTTAAGCAGGACTGATAATCGACAATTTTTCTGGTCTCATCAGTAATTTGGACCGTTCTCGTTGTCAAGTTAGCGAAGTCAAGAGTTTTTGCTTCATCCAAGATCCGTACCAAAGGATTTCGAGGCAAAAGAAACTCGGAATCAGGATCCGCTGGATGACGACCCGCGTAGTCGAGGTTAATGTCAGGATGGCTCTCGAAGGGATTTCGCACCGGTTGCTAATAATATGAGAAATAGGTATCAACATTTTCCTCCCCTAAGTCGTCAGGCACCTCGTGCACTTCAGAACCAGCTGGATTTTGGTGATGGCGACAAGAAGAGGTTTGAGAACCCGGAGAGATGGTGCCCTTATCCGGGGACCTGGCGCATTTCTAGGATGTTTCATGGCTCTCCTCAACATTCCCTTATGCGGTCTTTTCCTTTTTAGAGGCCATCTTAGAAGAAACGGAGGCCCCTTTCATCCGTTTGAATTGTTCAAGTCGCCGGGACATTTCGTTCCTCTTCGGATTCCCTCTTTTCCCTGCAATGCGAATAACAACATTAGAACAGAGAAATGGAGAAAACATAAAAACAAAACATGCAAGACACTGGGGCATTACGAGCTACTACAAGTCGTTAGGATAAACTGGATCAAATGGTCGGGACGAGGTCTCACTCAAGTAGGGAATACACTGGGACGGGGCTCCACTCAGAGGAAGGAGGACACATGGCAACCAAGCTTCATTAGATTGAGGAGCAAGTGGAGACTAGGACTCATAAAAAAACAAAAGGTTTTCAAGAAGTATCCTAAAATCCATACAGTAATCAAAAGTACCCGGGGAAAGCCCAAATGCTTCGCCAACTCCTGCTCCGCCTTGCACTGGAAAAAGTGGCATTCCACCCAAGTCACCTGGAACTACACTCTCTTGGGAGAGGTCAGCGACAAAAGTTGGCCCAGGAGCCGGCTCAGATTGATCCAACTACTCAGGAAACTCCCGCACAACATCGAAATTCTTTAAGGGAGTCGCACCCAAGCCTTCGCTACCTATGATCTCCACGTTCGGAGAAACATGAGCCTCCGATTCAGTTGCCTCTAAATCTCCCTCCGACTTTTCCTCCTCCTCACTCTCTCCCTCCAAATGGGAACCCTCCTCGTCATCGGGGGAAGGAGCATCCCATATACACAAAGATTTCCCCGAACGGGGAGGACGAACCGCACTCTTCTTATGCCTTAACTTCTTCGGGGCTCCGACCCCATCACCCTCTTCCTCCAGAACCTTGCCTTTATCCGCTTCTCCCCCTTCTCCTTCAGCTCCCGCTGCTTTCTCGGCTGAGCTTAGCCTGATCTTGAACACGGATTGACCAGGGCCGATCAAGTTGTAAAAGCGAAGGGTTGTGTCATGAAGTAGGAACGAGACTTCCCTCTCAGCCTCCGTGATTGCTAGTATTTCCTTGGCCGTTTCTTTCAAACCCTCGTCCTCTGCCGCCTTCACACAACCTGAAAAGTACGGAGCATTAAGGAACCGAGTCAAAGAAAGCTTAAAAAAAGTATAACGATGACTTACATCCAGAAGTGAAAGCATGTTGAGGAACGACGTCATCACACACGAAAAAGTACTCCTTCTTGAACATACTGAACTTAGAGCCTAGATCAAGGACAGGCTTAAATTTGTGAGTGGATTCTAAGCTGATGAAGGGGCTTCCCTTTCGATAAATCCTCACATTATACAAGTACCTGATCTCCCTGTGGGTAGGGGGTCTTTGATAACGCTTCACGAATATCAGATATAAGCATGTTAGGATGGCGTAGGAGTTCGGTTGAAGCTGCATGGGAGCGACTATCAAGAAAACCACAAAACTGGCGATCTAATTAGTGAGTAGAGGAATTGCGCCACACATACAATGGTACTTACTATATGCCATATATACGCTTGGGGGAAAGCAGGCTCTATCATTCAGGCCGGGTAGTATCATGTCCCGACGAGCTATCCCGAACGTGGTAGCTATGGAGTTGAGCTTTTCTATTTTTAGGACGCTGGGGTAACACTCAGAAGGCCTTACCAGCGCCTGATTGGGAGCGTAACCCTCCACCAAAGAATAGGCAAAACTGGATTGTCTAGGAAGATTGACAGGAACGCCAGAAGAAGAAAGGCCACCCCGGCAGGTTGTGAGGACACATGCTTGGATCGAAGCTCGCGACTAGATGACATACTCCTACACAAAGAAATAAAAGACAAGCATAAGTCCAACAGAGGTGCAATCATAAATGGAAGTTAAATCATTCATGGGAAGCATCCTATCGTCTAGCCCGGTGAAAACCATACTCCTGACCTAACCCTATGAAACTCAAGCTACCATTTCAAGAATCCCCGCCTATGGCTTGGCATACCTGTGAAACCTGTGCTCAGATTATCTGGTTCGGCATTACCCTAGCCAAAGGACCGAACGACATCACAATGCCAAACCAAACCTGCCGGATGATAATTAAGTTAATTCGAAGCCCAAACACCCACTTATCCACTTCAACTCTCGGTGCTAACTACTCCAAAATACCGACCTAATGATGTATCTGTGCGGCTAAATACTCACATAGACCATGCCACCCCTGGAAAGCTTTCCAATAGAAAGTAGAGATGTAAAGATTAGATGCCCTATTCCACTCACCTTAGCAACCTTCTACAATCCTTAATACACATCCACATTTCCTTAAAGCATCTAGCAGCACAACCTTCCTCTTCACCGAATCACTCTAATGAAATACCATCGCCCGCTTCTTTTCCTTGATTCAAAGCCAATACCTTTCGTGCTCATACCGAACACCCCTAAAAATCTAAACCCTAAAACCCCAGGCCAAAGATCAGATTAATTAGAAGAGCTTACCTCAAGCAATGAAGACGCAGAGATATTTGAATTCAAGCGATATAAACGAGATCAAAACTGACCTCAATCGATCGAAAATAGGTTGGAGAAGTTTGTTAAGAAAATAAAAGTAGAAGGATAAGAAAGATGGAATGGTATTTAAACAGGAAAAAGGAAGGAAGGCGAATAGTTGCAAGTTTTCGACCGGTGGTAGGAGCTCGATGCCGAACCAAACAAAGCATGTCGTGTAACTACATGACATAATTTGGGGGATAAGGGTTGGCTCGGTTTTCCAGCAAGCAGAGGGGAAGGAAGGAAAAGAAGCAAAAGCAGACCATGACTTAGAAGGCAAAATCGCCGAACCAGATACTTGGTCCGACATTCACCATAATGTCGAACCAAATATTTGGTCCGGCATGCTGGACTAGATGTTTGGTCCGGCATTCTCTGATATGCCGGACCAAATGTTTGGTCCGACACGACACATCCAACACCGGACCAAACATTTGGTCCGGTACACAGGCATTGCAGACCAAATGTTTGGTCCGGCAAAATAGGAGACTCCAAAGGCAGAAGCATCGAACCAGACACGAAAGAGCGACCAAGCCAAACAAGCTCTAACCCAGATGCTGAACCAGATTCAGAAAGCTATAATTTCAACCTCCACACTTCACAACTCCACTCTATAAATACCAGAGCTCCTCAACAAAAATGGGGACGAAATTTCTGAGAAAAGTGGGAAAACTCCGCTTAGACTCAGTCACTCCAGCTACTCCAAGTTTTTTGCTCTTTCTAATCCAACTTGTACTTGTAATCAAATCAAAGCAAGAATAATAATATGGACAGTGGGCGTAGGCACGTTCTTACCAAACCACTATAAAACTTTGTGTGATTTACTCCTTCAACTGCTTTCCGATTTTGAATCTGAAAACTGTTCTGTGACTGCAAAAACTAGCCGTTAACGTGTTGGAACATTAAAACTGCACATCAACCAAACTTAAATACTTAGTTAAATTCGAACTTTGAGGTGTTTGTCCAATTTTTGTGCAAACAATATCATAATATAATATTAAATGGACTTACAAACGTGGAATTCCTAACCATATCAAAGTTTAAAATATATATTTTCCTTTCCAGAATAATTTCCATTAATAACATTTGTTGTATATAAATAAATCATATTTAAAACTTTTTATTTTTCCTTAAAAAAATGTTATTTTACAACTTTACGCTTATTCAATTACATCAGAATAATTTCATCATTTGGAAAGTAGATTCTTAAATCTCCTTTTTTATGAAAATCCTCCATTTTAACCTTTAAAATCATATATAAATGAAATAAAGATTATAAAATCCACTTATAAACAAATTCCAAAATTTTCTTTTTCAAAAATAATTTCTATTAAATAATTCTTGAAAATATTTACGTTTATAATTTTTATCTTTTCTCTATTTTTAAATAAAAATAATTTAAAATTATCAAAATAAATCTCATTTAGTCTTCCCTTTTATTTTAATACATTTTTTAAATCCTTCACATAAATATTATACAATCACTTTAATAAATAATATATTTTTCTATAAAACGATGTAATTTTATTTTCAAAACATTTTATTAGTAATTTAAGATATTTATTTAAATTTTCTTTCAACATAACATTGCTTATCCTAGAGCAAAATCGCTTCAGGCCTTACCACTGGTCGACTGGTGGCATCCCAACCAATTGATCGTCATGACGAATCCTAGAGAGATCTTGCTCCAGGTTGCATCGTGACCAACTCCTTTCCCCTTCTATCAATTTTTGGTGATTAATGATTCTGGACATTTACATCCAACATTCCAACAAGATCGCATGCATGCAATCACCGTATTTCCACATCAATTCAATAATTAACCAATTCATGTGCAAACAACAAGAAATCACTTGCATTATTAAAGAAGATTATCATAATTTGATGAAATTAGAGATAAGCAATATACCTATTTAGCCAAATTCAATTAACACCTAGTATTATCAATGCTCACCTTGATTTCATGCTAAAAGGTAGTTTCCTCCTTAGCTTTCCTTTCTTGCCCAAACTTTAATTTTTCCATGTTGTCCTGATCTTGACCATGCCACTCCATAGATTTATGCAATTCAGTATTTTATATGTTGTAGGAGGCATTTAAGTGGCTTATCTTTAATTTGGGAATTTTTCTCAAATTTTCAAAAAAAATTACTTTGAATTATTTTGAAACGTATAAGGTTTTGTGGGAAGGAGGAAGAGAAGTTAATTCTCTCCTTATTACAGGCTGAGAAAATGAATGTATGGTTCATTTTACAAATGAGATAGGAAGAAGTAATAAGCGATAAATGTATTATGCTTTTATTTAGGCCATACGAAAATAATATCTCTGGTTTGTTTTCAATTTAATTAATGCATGAAAAAAAAGTTAATCCATAAAAAGATTCAAATTTAAACCAATCAAAATTCTCCATCCAAATATTCATGTGCCTAAAATATTCATTTTTTTCGCATTTAAGTCCATAAATGATAAATTTTTGAATTTTTCTTCATTCTTGAAAATATATCTCATTTAAATGCATATTGAAAAGCATTCATTTATTACTTATCTTTATTACTTATCTTGATTTTTAAATCAATTTTATAAATTTTCAAAATATTTGACATGTATATTTTAATGTTTATCAACAAGAACACATATATTATTACTTTTCATGAATAGGATAATTTTCTCCACACCTTTCTATTTTACGATAATACAATAACATAATCTTCTATAAAAATTCTCCCCCAATAATATTTACTCAAAATCTTTAAAATCATATTATTCCATCACATCATATTATTTTCTTTTATTTTCCATAAAGTAACCATTCCATCACAGCTAAAGCTTTATAAATTCAAAAATTCTCCTAAAAATTCATTTCATTCCTAAATCTATATAGTCCAAAGACCTAGTCGTTACAAATTTTTTATATTATTATAATTGTGTTACTATTACATTGATTTGCTAATCAAAGGTACGTTACAAGAAAAGCAGAGCAAAGAGAATAACGTGGACATCTTCACAACATGAGTAGTGCAAACTAAACATGCATGTAGACTTCAGTGCGTGGGATTGGCACATTACAAGTAAGATGCACTCTTAAGCTACATTTACCATGAGCCACATACATTCCGAATACAATGCATAGGATAACATGAATCTCATAGTATGCAACCATACACCAAAAAGCTATAACTCAACCACTAGCCTAATATAACACTCAACTGCGTGGTCACTCAATTGGAGGGAGAGCATTAAGGCATTTTGAAGTGAAAAATCATGAGACCAAAGGCGGAATTGTGCCAAAAGTCATCCCATCAAAACAAAGATAAATTAAAACCCATCAATGCACAACATGGCTTTTGGACATATGGCAGTTGTCTAATAATGTCGCGCTGATTCCAGCCATTCAAAACCAAACTATCCCGCCTAAATAAATGTATGCCTAAACCAAAGTATCCCGCCTAAACAAAATATCCATCACACACAACCAAAGATAAGCTCGATGACATACATATAGCAACATCTATTGGCGACAGTTGAGTACGAAAATGATCTAATCGTTCCATGTAATGTTGTTCACCTCTAAAAGGGAAATACTATAGCAGAAAGGGATAAGAAGATTTCAAGTCATAGAATTATTTACAAAAAGCTCTAAATACAATACCAATATCATTTTAGAATTCCATTCTACTTCAAACATATAAAAGTAAAAGATAGATTTAATCAATAGACGTAGGATTCCTTAACCTCCAAACCATGCAAATTTCTCTATCTTTTATTTTTCTACAAATTAGGTTTTTTTCTCAACATTAATTCTGTTAAAAGTTAGACTAAATTCACCCAGGAATTTCAATATACAGTTAAATTGCTACTTCTTAGTTGTATAAGTGTACGACAATATAATTACTTCATAACCATGCATTTTAACAAATAGGTAACCTACTACTTTATAGTTGTATTAGCATATAACAATATATTTACTTCACATTGATGTTGTGAAACCGAAACTCTCATTAACATTTTGGGCTAGAAGGAGCTTACCTCGTAGCAATCTTCTTTCACTCCATAGACTCTACTCATAAATCAAACCTCCATTATCCTTAATATGCATTATCAGCTCCTCACAATCTTGCAAACTCCTCCATACCTCCTCTTACTGAGATAGCATACTAATTTGCCAAAGCAATACCTAAAAACTTATTTACCCGCAAAACAACCTATAGGTTCTGTAGAATACAATAGCCTATGATTTTTGTTTGATGATAATATATATATATATATATATTCGTTTAAATGTATTTGTTATTTTACTATTTTATTTTTCCACATAATTAAATAAATATTTGTTGAATAAAATAAATAACTAAGAATTCATATTCAAACAAATATTTTATTAAAAAAAATATTTTATTACAAATTCGAGTAGTACAAATTTGAGCTCTCACTACATTTACACATTTTCAATTACAATACAATTTCAATTACAACACAATTGTCACTATACAATTCACCTCACTACATAATTCACTCATCACTCGTATTTGATCTTCAACTTTGTTCCAACATGTATCTAGCATCTGAATTATCTGCAAAATATACACTGATGCGGTAAAATTGAAAAAGAAATTATTTTGCAGTGCATAATAAAGTGTGTGTTTTGAATATATTATTTGGGTTGTTCGTCATCGTTTTCTTTTAATTCATCATACACGAACAACTTATGACATGCATAGTGTATCACCGTACATGCCACAAGGTTGTGCACACCGATATACACTGGCTTGTTAAAACTACAGGGACAGGTGAGCACAAGGTCAAACCCAAGCCTAGGCCGGATTCAATTCAAGTGCAACAAATACAAACACACATGCAAAGCTTCAATGGGTAAACATGAATAGAAAGCAACAAAGTTTTAGGCATGGTCAGGTGCAAGGCAGGTCAAGTGCAAGGCATGGTCAGAGCAACAAGTATTCAGCTTCAACATGAAGGTGAACCAGACCAAAATTCATCTTAATCATACGATCAAAAATCGAATGGCTGAGCAGAACATCATGAAAAATTCAAACAAATTATACGAATGAGATCATAGGGTTTTCATCCCTATAAATAAACCCATATCATCATCAGCAATTGGCATTCGAGTTCAAGCATATCAACGAGAGTAAATAAAGGCAATTCACGTACAAGTTCAGAGCATTAATTCGAACTCAATAATTGAAGCAACCACATGCACTCAAGCTAGGGATTGATTGACGAAGCAAACCAGATTTGAATTCATCACTTCAATCGATTGATATCAAGGCGTCGGCTTCAATTACAAAACCCTAATCGTTGAAGAGGAACAAAGAAAGAACGGTCGAAGATATTACACGAGCAAAAATAAAAAGGGAGCCAAATCTCTTTTGTTATACACATGGCCCAGCTCTATTTTTTATTGGGCTACATTATTTTTAAAATAGGATTTTGTTTTATTTAGTTTTATTATTTGTAGTTTCCTTTTTAAAATTTGAGTCAAACTCTAGTTGTGTAACTAGGTACGAACTACGGTTTTGTAGTTCGAGAATTCACAACTTTGTGGCTGAGTTGAGGCAGGTTTTTGAGCTTAGAGTTAGGTTAGTCAAGTTAGCGGGTGTCGTAAGTTTACATGTGTTTGTAAGCATCTGACTACTTAATTTCAAGTAGAAAACTTGGGGCCATCACATAGGCAGGTTATTGCCGAAGCTGGGTAAATCGGTGTGTGATCTCTACTGCATTATTTTATGTTATTGTTTTTATTTCCGTATTAATTTTTATTATTATTAGAACACCCTATTCACCCCCCCCCTCTAGGGTGAAAACGATCCTACAAGTGGTATCAGAGCTAGGAACAAAAACCAATTTTTTGTTTTAAAATTTTGATTTTTTAATGACTTCTTTTAATAATGCTTTTGCTGAGGGCCAGTCCATAGTTAGACCACCCATGTTCAATGGTGAATATGCTTATTGGAAAAATAGAATGAAAATTTTTCTACAAACCATAGATGCATGGAATATTGTTGAATCAGGATATAGCACACCAACTGTAATGGTAGATAATCAAGAAGTTGAAAAACCTATGGATCAATGGACAGATCTTTAAAATAAACTGCAAAATGCTAATGCTAAAGCTATGAATTATATTATATGATCATTAGATCAAATTGAATTTAATCGTGTCTCACATTGTCTAACTGCGCAGGAAATTTGGCACACAGTTGAAGTGACTCATGAAGGAACCTCCCAGGTTAAAGAATCTCGCCTTGCCATGCTTAGTAGCGGTACGAGAACTTCACAATGGCAAAGGATGAAAGTGTCAAAGAAATGTATGGAAGACTTTCTAATCTTGTATACAAATCAAAATCCCTAGGAAGACCATACACAGAACTAGAAATAGTCCGAAAAATCCTCAGAATTCTTCCACGAAATTTTGAAGCAAAAGTGACTGCCATTCAAGAATCGAAGGATTTGAAACAGGTTAAAGTCGAAGAACTCATCGGAAATCTCACCACTTATGAGCTAGAAATAAAATTTAAGGAAGAACGTGAAGGAGGAGATACGCGAAAGAAAACAATAGCTCTCAAAGGACAACGGAAAGTGAAGAAGATGATGATGATGGAGCAGCTGAACTGGCACTGATAATAAAGAGATTCAAAAAGTGGAACCGCAAATATGGAAATCCTGCCCTAAATCAACAACTAAAAAGCAGAATTGTCAAAGTTCTAGACAACTCAGAAGAGCAGAAGATCATTTGTCACAACTGCAATAAACCTGGTCATATCAAGCCCAATTGTCCTCAAAATCAACTCAACAAAGGAAAGAAACCGAAAAGGAGAAATTTTGCAACAACTTGGAATAAAAGTGATGAAGATGATAAAAGCACTGGCAGTGAGAGTGAAAGAGCAAATCATTGTCTTTTAGGAGAATCAAGTGACAGTGATGATGACGAGCCAACCGAGGTATCAAAACTTACTCACTCGCAATTACTTATATATTTTCATGAAGTAAATGGCAGTTTTGAATGACTTAGGGAGAAGTACGCTAAAATTGAATCACAAAGAAATGACTTGATAGAACTAAATAAGCAGCTTGATCAATTTGTTAAAAACTACCAAAATAAAAGCCCTAAGTGTGATAAGTGTCCGTCATTTGAAGAGGAAATAAAAAAAGTAGAAATTAAAATTAAATCGCTTGAAAATGAAATTCTGATTTTGAAAGAAAGTGAAAATACTAGTAGACAAAATTCTATTAAAAAGTGCACCTTGTTATTGAATGAAAATGAATCTCTCAAATCACAAGTCCAACCATTGTCTACAGCTTTAGGAAAATTTTCTAAAGGAGAAAGATCGCTAAATATGCTATTAGGGATACAAACCGTTAATCCTATTAGACAAGGACTTGGGTATACTCAATCTGAAAGAGTTAGAAGTGAAACTAATCATGTTAATTCCAAGTGCACGATTTGTGGAAAAATTGGACACAATCACAACAATTGTTGGTACAGACCCAAACATGTGAAAACCATAACAATTTGGGTTCCTAAAGGCATGAATGTAAAATCCATTAAAATCAAACAAATCTGGGTGCCAAAAGGAACAAACATAAACTGTTTTGGTTCTATGCAAACTTGTTTTTCAAAATCGTTTGTCACTAACAATCATGGACCTATAAAAACAAATAGGTCACAAAAATCTTTCCTCGTGTAGGTGTGTTGGCAATCTAAGGAACATAAAGATTGGTACCTGGATTCTGGTTGTTCCAAGCATATGACGGACGACAAATCAAAGTTCCTTAGCCTAGAGAAGTACAATTGTGGCAGAATCAAAATGGGCAACAAATGATGTATTGTATGTTGAAAATCTGCACCATAATCAGATTTCAATCAGCCGTTGATCAACTGAGAAAATTTGAGCACCACAATTAAATTTGACAAGGATGAAAAAGGTAAGGTAGTTGATCAAAAGAAATATCGAGGTTTGATTAATCACTTCTTTATCATACTACTTCTAGACATTATGTTCTCTGCTTGCTTGTGTGCACGGTTACAATCAAATCCAAAAGAATCTCATTTTAAAAGCTGTAAAAGGATTATAAGGTATCTGTTGCACACCCCATGCTTTGGTCTATGGTATCCAACTAATGATAACTTTGAATTAAAAGGGTATTCAGATGCAGTTTATGTTGGTAGTCTAGTTGATAGAAAAAGTACTAGTGGTACGTGTTTTATGTTGAGACATTCGTTAGTTACATCACATATTCAAAGAAAATATCTGCACAATTTTCATTTCAACTGATTTTTCAATTGGCATACATTTTTGCAAAACCCCTTCCAGAAAATAGTTTCTGTCGACTTCATCTCAGTTTAGGCATTTCAGAAATTTGATTTTTGGATTTGATCTTAAATGCCTATGTTAACTAATCTAACTCCCTACTGATTATCGAAAAGATAAATAGTGACTGAAAAAAAATGATGAGTGTTGATCTTGATCATACATTATGACTTGAGGCAGTATATGTAGTAAATTTCTTTAAAAAATTAAAAAAAATTGTAATAACTTTGAAATTCCATGACCATCTCTATTCCTATCATATTTCTACGACTATCACTCATCAAAATCCAATATAGTATGTCAAAATGTGGTATTTAAATGGGAAATTATTCATTTTTTTTAAATTTAATTAGCACTAAAAACATCCAAAGTACCCACTCTCATTTAAAAGTCCTCACGGTTATGCATGGGTGAACTACTTGAAATATTTGATTATTTGCTTTCATGCTCATCTAAAAGTCCTCACGGTTATGCATGTATGGAACACATATCAAAATTGATTGTTAAATAGGGCGAGTTGATTCCAACCCCATTTGATAGTCCTTACGGTTATGCGTGGTTAGAAGATGCTTGAAACTCATTGTTTTAAATTTAAAGAATACTACTAATCTCATTTGAAAGTCTTAACGATTATGCATGGTTAGTAAGTATTTAACAATTTCCTATCATAAATATACCACAAATAGACACAACTATATGGTTTTCTATACCAACATCACCCCTATCACTCTAAAGTGGAATATGTGCCTAACAAAGTATTTATGATTTTGTTTGATTTTTTCTTGAAATTTAATATTTATACTCGATTAGGTATTAATGTTGTATTAATGTCTATCACTTTTTCACTCTTATCTAACACTATTACTCTTTTACTGATAACAAAAGGGGGAGAGAAGTTAAGATTTTGGCAAATAAGTTCAAATTTTTTATTTGCATATTCCCATCTAGGTTCATTACATTTTTTATTGTTTTTGCATATTTTTTATTTATTTTCATGCATATGAGAAGGTGGAGCTTTGTTGTAGGGGGAGCATTCAAATAGGGGGAGCTAATAGAATTCATTAAGGTCGAATACATTTAATAGAGTCAAAATCTTAATATATATTTGTTATCATCAAAAGGGGGAGATTGTAGAATACAATAGCCTATGATTTTTGTTTGATGATAATAAACGTATATATATATATTCGTTTAAATGTATTTCCTATTATACTATTTTATTTTTCCACATAATTAAATAAATATTTGTTGAATAAAATAAATAACTCATAATTCATATTCAAACAAATATTTTATTCAAATAAATATTTTATTACAAATTCGAATAGTACAAATTTGAGCTCTCACTACATTTACACATTTCAATTAGAACACAATTGTCACTATACAGTTCACCTCACTACATAATTCACTCATCACTCGTATTTGATCTTCAACTCTGTTCCAGTCTGTATCCAGCATCTGAATTATCTGCAAAATATACACTGACACAGTAAAATTGAAAAAGAAATTATTTTGCAGTGCACAATAAAGTGTGTGTTTTGAATATATTATTTGCCTCAGTTATTTGTGTTGTTTGTCATTGTTTTCTTTTAATTCATCATACACGAACAACTTGTGACATGCATAGTGTATCACTGTACATGCCACAAGGTTGTGCACACCGATATACACTGGCTTGTTAAAACTGTAGGGACAGGTGAGCACAAGTTCAAACCCAAGCCTAGGCCGGATTCAACTCAAGTGCAACAAATACAAACACACATGCAAAGCTTCAATGGGTAAACATGAATAGAAATCAAAAAGTTTTAGGCATGGTCAAGTGCAAGGCATGATAAGAGCAACAAGTATTCAGTTTCAACATGAAGGTGAACCAGACCAAATCAGACAAGACTTAGAGTGAACACATGAATGCAAGGAACTGGACATGGAGCAACTAGCACAACGCAGACCAGACTCAAGTGGAACCACCAGTACAACTAGACTAGACTTCAAGTCTAACAAGGATAGGTGAGCACTTGAAAAAAAGGCAACCGGACTGCAAATAACTCAACACAGCTGCAACCAGACCAGGAACCACATGACAACATGACCACAAGGACAAGAGGCAATTTTGACTCGAAATAGTGTTCAGTTTCAACATGAACAAATTGAACCAGACTCAAAGAAATCACACCAGACCCGACTTCAAGTGTGACAAAACTCAGAGAATACAGTTCAATACAACAAAAGACAAGGTATGGCACCAACATCAAAAAGCATACAGACATGAACCAGAACTAAGTGCAACATGAAGACCACCATTTCTACATATGCTATTCAAGCATGAACTCAAATTCAATGCAATGGTCACTACATTCAGACAACAGGTATGAAAGCAATAGAGTAATGGACACAACAAACAACACAAACCAGTCAACATGAAAACCTGAAACCAAGAAATGACTCGAAGCAAAAGCAAAAATAACCAAGGTCAGTCCAGAAGCAGGAACCAAACAGCAATGCTAGGCATGACAACCAGACAGTATTAACCAAACCACCATACAATGCAACGCAACCAGAATTGATGCCGAGCCATCACATACACATATCCATACATATATGTGTATGTATATGGAGATGACACACACAAATATATACAGTTTAAATGTATCAAAAAAGTGAAGCAGTTTACATGTATATAAGCATAGAAATGAAGAAAATCAAGTCATGGTTCAAAAAGAAACGGTCGCAGTTTACATAAAGTCGTGGGTCAAGAGGATATTGTGATGTACTAGTCAATCTTCACAAAGACAAAATATTATCTCTAATTCAAATGCCAACAAATCATCAATCAATGAATAGGTCAAGGCTGTGAAGAATGGAAAGCATATTAAAATACAATCGAAGGATGATCAACTCCACATATGAACAAGTCAAAATTCATCTTAATCACACGATTAAAAATCGAATGGCCGAGCAGAACATCATGAAAAATTCAAACAAATTATACGAACGAGATTATAGGGTTTTCATCCCTATAAATAAACCCATATCATCATTGACAATTGGCATTCGAGTTCAAGCATATCAACGAGAGTAAATAAAGGCAATTCACGTACTAGTTTAGAGCATTGATTCGAACTCGACAATTGAAGCAACCGCATGCACTCAAGCTAGGGATCGATTGACGAAGCAAACCAGATTTGAATTCATCACTTCAATCGATTAATATCAAGGCGGCGGCTTCAATTACAAAACCCTAATCGTTGAAGAGGAACAAAGAAAGAACGGTCGAAGATATTACACAAGCAAAAATAAAAAGGGGAGCCAAATCTCTTTTGTTATACACGTGACCCGACTCTATTTTTTATTGGGCTACATTTTTTTTAAAATAGGTTTTTGTTTTGTTTAGTTTTAATATTTGTAATTTCCTTTTTAAAATTTGAGTCAAACTCTAGTTGTGTAACTAGGTACGAACTATTGTTTTGTAGTTCGAGAATTCGCAACTCAGTAGCTGAGTTGTGGTAGGATTTTGAGATTAGAGTTAGGTTAGTCAAGTTAGCAGGTGTCACAAGTTTACGTGTGTTTGTAAGCATCCAACTACTTAATTTCTAGTAGAAACCTTGGGGGAAGCACGTAGGCAGGTTATTGCCAAAGCTGGGTAAATCTGTGTGATCTCTACTGCATTATTTTCTGTTATTTTTTTTATTTTCGCATTAATTTTTATTATTATTAGAACACCCTATTCACCCCTCCTCTAGGGTGAAAATGATTCTACAGGTTCTTCACCAACCACATATGTAAACAATATCATTAAAGCCGTTAGCTAATTGACATCTCAAATAAACCATATTATCACTAAGCTAGAATGGTACATGGCCCAAGGTGAATCTCATAGTCACTATTATTCTTAATAAACATCCACAACCTGCTACCAAGCATCCCCGACCAAGCAAGATGAAGGGTTGTGTAATGAGCCTAACAACAATCTCAATAATGAGAATGACATGGTTATCATTAAGAGTGCAACATGGAACTTGTAGGGATAAGTCCAAGCCAATACCAACATATATGAAAAAACCAAGATCAATCCCAAACTTCTTGAAAATCATAGGGTAAACATTTTTGCTCGAGGGGAAGATGAAGGTAGGTCAATTTCAAAGCGAGGCTCGGCCAGAGTAAGGGAAAAGATGATGAATTAAGATCACTTAAAGCTAAAGTTGAGCAGCTTGTAAAGGCTATGTTAACAACTAGGAGATAAAGTGAGAAGAGAGTAGACCGACTCAACATTCAATAAGGTCTCAAAATTGGATTTCCTTGAGAATTTTAGAGCTTCATCCATGAATAAATATGATGGACCTTCTAACTCGTCGACTATATGGGCACTTTTGAATACCATATGGATATTCTCAAAATCAGAAGGCTATTCTAATGCATTCTATTTCCAATTTACCTAAATGGTGCTACAACAAGATGGTTTAAAAGTTACAAGTATAGGGAAGTTCATGGTCTCAATTGTCCTTGGAGTTTCACTGATAATTTAATGCAAGAACGGAAGCCTTAGCAAATCCCAACACACTTTCATGCATGAAAATAAAATAAAAGGTAGTTTCATTTACATGTTTAAATACAAGGCTATGAGAATCGAGGTGACCAGTGAAGTAGCATTGCCATAGTTGCACACTCTGGCATTAGGAAGAATATAATGTTCTGAACAAAGAACACCAAAAATCCATGCAGAAGCATGAATGCTTTCTATGAAAGTGTCAGTGGTCTCATCCAAGCCGAAAAAGCTAGAAAATATAAAGATGCAGATGATGATAAAACATTATTCATTTTGAATGATAGAAAGAGGGGGCGGATGCTTACCAACCAGCAGCAAAGAGCCATAGGGAGTTCAATGTCACCGCTCATACTTCTTTTACTCATGGTGCATGGCACATATTTGAGGTAAGGAAATTTGAATTGTCCTACAACTTTCCCAACAAGAGAAAAAAGCTAAAAAATAATGCAGGTGAGTAGGGAATACTATTGTTTCAGAATAAATGGGTACCACAACAACAACTGTCGCTTGAAGATTCGAATAAAGCGGCTTATTCAAAAGGGTTACTTAGGCAGCTTCAATCAAACACCTACCTCACCTTCTACGCAAAACCAGTCCCCAAACCCTCTTGCCAATCAAGTAGGAAATCCTGGTATTTTGATTGGATATATCCATGGATAACCTCACCTCATAGGAAAAGGTAATAAATCTAAAGAGAGGAATGTTCAGGAAGCTCAAGAGGATAGCTAAACATGTATCATATCAAAAACCTCCTTATGCAAGAAATAAACCTTCACAACTGCTGATTTTATAGGAATGGTCTTCCCACATCAGGATCCACTAATAATAACTGTACAATCTCAAATTGCATATTTAAGGATGCCTTTGTGGATTCATGTAGTTCTATGAATGTCATTTTCAAGAGTGTCTTTGATCGAATGAAGTTTTCAACAGAGATACTCAAGCCTAGCCTAGAGCTAACCTTTAGGTTTAATAATTCAACAACCATACCAGTTGGCTTAGTAATACTTTTAGAACAATCGAAATTGCTATACTCCACATTTCTTTCTATGCCACTTTATTGATGATAGACCAACCATCAATGTAACACCCCATAATTTTATGAAAGCAAACGTTAAATTAAAAAGGTAAAATCGTAATTTCACATAAAGGGAAAAATAGTAAATTTCTACAGGAGTTGGAATTATGTTTCGAGACCTATTCCATCGCGTTTTCAATGGCGTTTATTGTCCAAAAACATATATAACTTGCTAAATTTTGTTTAACAGGCTAGAGACTAAAAGAAGTCAAACCCGGTGGCATTTTCATAATATATTAATTTCGAGATTTTAGGCTAAACATAGTTATAAATTTATTAAAACATTTTATTCAAGTTTCAATATTTTATCCAAAAGGAATTTATTAACTAAAATCTTTTATTAAATAAGCTTTAATTTAGTAAAATTTATTTTCAAAATAATAATTATCAAAAATCAAATTCGAACATTGTATTAATTAAATTTATTTATTATTACATTGATAGTAGGGTTGTTATAGACCTCCCCTTTATAAAAATTGCATCAACACAATTTCTTATATGAAAGAAGTCATACATAAACCTTAAATTTCTTCATATTCTACAAACTTTAGTCAGACTTAAGCTTACTTAATCCTCTATGTAGCTTTTTCGCTAACTTACCTTATTGTATGTCATAGATTTAAATAGACTCATTCTACAACTTTCTATTTTTTGCACACGGTAAATTTATTATGAAAATTTTCTAAGTGTCAGATTTTTTAGAAAATTTCGGCAGAGTCTCCTTTTTACGGAGAGCATTCCAAAAAAAATCAAAACATAAGATAATCACAATATATATATATACATTCGAACTATAGGGCATCCCGAAACATGGAGAAATAATATAGTAATTCATATACACATAGATATATATATATATATATATATTGATATAGCACAAATACATAACTTTTTTCAGCATTTTAAGTGAGCTATCTTGTTATTATGCAAGCAAAAGTGAGCTACATCGCCAATTAGTCCGATTGAGCACTTATTCTTAACTCAAGTTTAGACATTAGTTGCATATAGTAAAAGATAAAATAAGTATCCATCCATTTAATATATAAGCAATATGATATCTTTGATTAGGCCATTTTCCGACAAACTTTTATGGATCAAAAATACAAAATTAGGCAAGGGTTTAAAAAGTGGAATTGTTGTATAGCGCATAGGCTTTCCAAAACATGTTTCGGATTACAAAAATCCAGAGTATAACATAGGTTATAACATTTTCTCTATAGGTATAGAAATTTGGAACTGCAATATAAGTAAAGGCCCACTATCTACATCTGCATTTTTAGCCTAGGAAACATCAAAATTTTGCAAAAATCTTTAAAAAAGTTCTTTCTTATCTTATTAGCTTTCTAGAAATTGCAAGATCATCGAAATCGGTTAAACTATCTTAAGATTATAACCAAACGAATTCAGCACTGTTGTAAGTGGTTTTCATTTTCAGGATAGCAATATAATTTGTTTTTAACTCAAGTTTTAACTAAACAAACAACTTCACGTTTTTAATTTGCAACTTTCAATAACACTTAATACTTGTGTATAGGCAACAAATGAAAAGGATGAGAACCAATGTACATCTAAAGTGTATTCATTTTTCCTTTTCTTGAGAATCATATATGTCATCTTTTGTGCTGAATTATGTAACAGTCTTTAGGTTTTGAAGAGATGCTAGTGTAAATCAATCAATTTGTTATAGTGCGGCAATGGAGAGAGGATACATAGGAACTAGTGATAAGAGTAACTCATGGAAACTAACTACATTAAAAATAAAAAGTATGAAAATAAAATGATAAAAATAAAACTGTAGTAATAATTTCAGTTGGAAGTTTTCTACGTTTATTGGTCATACTTCCACTATAAAGTTTAGCAATTGTGTTAATAACTATACATATATCTTTTAAACTATGTATAGGAGGCTTCATGGGAAAATGCGGTCCTTTTACCATGCAAAAACTATGATACACATGGTAAACTAAAAGGAGAAGCAAAGAAATCCACGCAAATAGCTCAACAATGGAAACAAAAATATTTTAGGACCTGCAAAATGTTTGTGCAACTGAAATTCCTGGCTGAGTCATGTTTTAAATTTTAACGAAGACTAATCTTGTGACGACCACCCAACACCTCCGGCATCCAATATACATGAAAAGTGCACTGCTATGGTTCCAAGATGATGTAGGGTGGTTCTCAAGGGTGAAAAGAAGAGAAAATAATCAAAGAAATTATCGTATATCTCACAATGCATCGAATAAAACATAATAGCATCACATATATAGAACAGGAGAGACAATAATAACTAAGTAAACCAAATACCAGAGCACGGATCCATAGAGTTATACAAAATAGTAATAAAGTTTATACAAACAGAAATAAACTCAAATATAACTATCTCTTAACATAGTAGACACTGTCGCTCCACAATATCGCACAGTAGAATAAACAATGGTAAATCCATATATAATACGAGAAAGCTCCACTCATGCTCATCCTCTGCACAACCATCATGTACCACCTAGACCTACTATCTACTCTACTCTTTTAAGAGTACATGAGATAATAAGAAACAAAGCATAAGACCTCAAGTCAGACAACAGTCTTGTGTCAGCGATAAAATATCTCAAAATACTATACAAGTCGATATAGTAAGTACCAAAGGTATAAGAATCATATTTGACATGTCCCTACGTCCAAAGAGTTAGCACATAACATCTATAAAGGCTAGATACTATCATCTTAAGGTGTATTACATTCTAAGTACAATATCGAGTATCTAGGTATCCTCATCTATAACACCTACATCATGGGACATTTCTAGAGTGGTAGACTACTATAAAAGTAACCATAACAAACATAACATCCATCAAACAATCCTTATTGTCACTCAGTGTTCCCAGGAAATATGATAACCCATATGACCTTCCCCTACCGGGGATTAATGGAAAAATCACTATTTTCAGCATACACGTCCACTAGCATATAGCTGACACTAGATCCATTCTATCGATTCAGGGTATACAGATCCATTCCACCGACCCAAGGTAGTCATTCCAAATACCAATGGGCATCCTCACAATACCCCTGCTTATGAGTACATCATAAAACAATCCGAGTATGAATGATCCCTTAGCACGCTTATCGGAGCCCTTCCTTGCTCCATTTAGTTTACATTCATCCTCAAGGAACCATTCCACATTCCTTTCTTCTCATGATAGAACCGTTCAATGTACTATCCATGGGTCACCCTTCCTAGAATATGCACTTATGGATAATCATCATTATGATCCATTCACCCTCTTGTTATCATCATCTAAACATAACTTCATCACCATCGAGTTACAATCATCAAAGTTATGAATTCTTCATCCTTCATCACGCTGTTACATCGCAATCAAAAGTCAAGCAAACAAATAAACACCTTTAGCATGACCTGCAAGACATACTCTCGCCTGTCTAGAAGTTTGAATCAAGTTGGTTTCATCAATTAATATCAATACCGGTCAAAAGAGACCGGTATCGATATGAATTATATAGCCACTACTTAGCCAAAATTTGGCTAAGTACTTCTCTGTCCTATCACATCTCTTTTCTTTCTTGCTTGGAACCTCCTTCCTTCATTCCTCATGTTCCCAAGACTTGCAGCCAACTCCCCACTTGGAAAAGAGGTCATTACCGATCAAAAGTTATTGGGATCAAGTAGTGTACTTAGCCTAATTTTCTAACCGAAGCTCCTAGAACCCTTCCTAACCTTCTCTTGAAGTCTCTTCTGAAGCTTTACAGCCTAAGTCCTCAAGCAACTACTTCTACCGACCAGTTCTGCAACTTCTTCCCACGAATAGGATTTAGGTCGACACCGAGATCTAGTTGACCACCCAAACCAACTCCATTTCGCCTACGACCAGAATTATAACCTTCTCTCCTCCTCTAGGACCCCTCAAACCAAGTTTCTTATGATTTTGAGCATTTTTGACTTGTTTTCCAAGATCAACAATCACATCGTAACTACACTAAAAACATTAAAAAAACGCACCAAAGCAAAACATGAAATAGCAACAATCATCCATAAGTGTAACAATCTAAGTTCCAATGGGTCCGGATTTTTCGCAAAAATGCTAAAACCCAAATCCACTGAAGCCCGAGTTGGGTGTCAGGTATCCTGGAAATAGGCAAAGATAAATACATCAGAGCTCAAATAAATATCTCACAGTGGAACTGAGTAAAATATAGTAATAAGTAAATACTCACCAAGGTAATAACACTTTCTAAACAAGTGTCTCAAACCTGAAAAATCTCTGCCATCTATCTAACTTGTGGGATGATATGAGGAGGGGGTCAGAACTAAAGTTCTGGTGAATGGAAAAATTATAAACTTCTAAGCATAATTCTACATATACCGTTCTATTTCAATTTTCTTTTATATTAGGTTTATTGGGTTTATAATACTCTCGCCTCTGTGCGTGAGTCGTACCCATCTACTCCCTAGTAGATTAAGACCTAATAACCAATATATATGTAGCTACATGCCCAAAGACTGCATCGGTCCTAGGTACTACCCATAGTACCTTCCCTATCCCTCTCGAATAGGACTCCATCGTCTCGCTACTAGAGCGTACTGTAACTACATTTGTAAAGGACAGCTTCGTGAGGACTACAATACAGATGTTCCATCGTCTACTATGAAAACGTGAAACTGCATCCGTACTAGCTTATACTAGCGCTCGGACATCCACAATGTACCACCCAGTGCGTACCTTGGAACTACACGTAATTGTTTTGTCTACTCCCTGAATTTCACCAATAAGGTCTACCTTGTACGGAACTCAGTCGAGGATTTTCTATATATGTAAAGGTCCGCTTCCTTGGCCTACAATATAAATATTCTACTTGGTCTGTCTCTTTTTTCATCGTGGCTATGGCCCCACGCAGCCCCCCTCAACTAATCGAAAGACTTTTCAAGAGCTAAGTGGCCGTGTCCTACTACAAACAATCTAAACATCCAATTGGCTGTACCCCTCATCCAATGTCTTGATAGTGAAAGAATCATTGGCATGTTTTTTTAGCTCTAGTCTTTCTCGAACTCGCTTTGACTGATGATGGCTAATATCCGCATGCAACTATCCTTATGGGTCCTACCCACTATAACCTACTCGTAAACTAGAGAACGGTGTCATATGAATATCCTACTCCATCATCAACCTTTTGACTGCCTACAAAGGTCCACTTCGTTAGGCCTGCAATGCAAAAGCAGTCAAGGCATACGCTCTTGATGGAAAAATTACAGACCTGCCTCCGGGGGTGCAGCTTCGTTAGGCCTACCGCAGAGGGCCATCCTAGAGTATCCTCACGTCGCGTTGAAGTCTCGTACTTCCTTCTAGTCCAAAATAACCATGTTGGACATGCTCTTTCTGTACTAAAAATCTACAATGAACTGCTTCTTAGGCTCCTTATTCAGATTCTCTTTGGGCTAATCCAAACGCACCTTACCATTTTATTAGACCCTATGTCTAATCTTTTATTAGGCGTTTAGTTTACTTTTCTTATTTTGTTGGCTACTTATTTACCCTAATATCAATACCCAGCCCCACCCACGTGTGAGACCATCAGTCCTAGACCTGAAAGGGAATGCTGCCGGTACGGGCCACTGCTATTATTTTTTCTTATTAACTTAATCCAAGATCTAAGTTTGATAAAATAAGTCTCTTCTATTTCTTTCTTTTTAATTTTAACCTACGTTTCACAATTATACTTGTAATTGTCACTTTTATATTCTTTTCTTTCTTTTATAACCTACATGTTATAAATGTAATTGCAAGTGTCTCTTTTCTATTATAGTCTATCGTCTTTTATTACGATACTAAATTTTCTTTAGTTCTCTTATATTATATAACAGTCTTAACTTGGGACTACGTCCAACTGTCATAAGTTACTTATCATAATAACTGCTTTACTTTTTACTCTACTATCTGCACAATAAATGCAGATCTAGTCACATTTTCTGTTTATTGTTTCTAGTCTTGTCAAATAATTGACTTGATTATTTCTTCTTCTTTAATTTCTTTAATGCTTCGCGTTAGTCTCTTTTATTCTGGGAAGTAGTTCTATTCTATTTGGTTAGTTACAAAACCTGTTCTAAAAATCCATTTCCATATTTTAATACTAAATAATGCTATAAACAAAAACTCGTAACTGCAAGATATTTCTTTTATTGTTTCTTTAATTGTTGGGTAATGCAAAATACAGTAATGTCTCTATTTTGCACTAATTTCATTTTTCTTTCTTTTATTCCTGCAATTACGTTTACCGTTATTCTTACAATATTAAACTATGGAAATGTATTCCCTTTTCTAAACCGACCAACTAATCTATCACTAACTTCCAAATCAAGTTATTAGATTTTCCCCTTATTAATTCATTTCTCCCGTTTTAACATAATTTAATGAAAATTTCTCATTTTTATGCTTATGCCTTTCTCTAAAACTTTTAAGCCTAATATTACTTATATTTAATTGGGGTTTTTTTATAAATAACATTTAAATATAAGTACACTTTTCTTACAAAATTTACAGTTTTAACATAACTAGCTAGTAGAACCAATTACTGAAATTAGTCCAAATGCTGAATTAAATATTTAACGGGAATCTAACGATGTTATATATCATATACATAAAAGAAATATAATTTAAATCCAGTCACCTGTCATCCTTAACTTTAATCCATGGCCTTCCTGGATCCACTTCTAAGGCGTCTAATATTTTTATTAAAAAGATATTCTCCCTAGAAATATTTTCTATTTAGGGTTCAGCCTCAGGCGATGAACCCAATTGGCAGAAAATATGATTGTGAGAAAATAGCTAGGCCTAGGGTTCTATTTATAGTGGAGTTTGGTAATCTCGAACCGTCGGATTTTAGGATTGAATCTGGTGCAACCACGTCACCGGCTCGCTGCGATCGTTGGATCCAGAAAACAACGCTTCAGATCACACAAAAATCAACTTTGGATCCATCGGCTCGCTCCTGGACGTTTTTACGTCCAGGAGGGAAATGCGGGTCGACCTATAGGTCGACCTGACCCTGGCAAGGGTCAGCCCGTATGGTCCTGCGATTTTTTCTTCTTCTTATATATATATATATATATATATATTTTATTCTGATATCTTGTTTCTCTCGTAACTTCTTCATACTAGCTCGGTTTTCGACAAGTTATATATGGAAATTGATCAGAAAATTGCCACGGACCCAATGGTGTAACTTCCGTAGCTAAATTCTGACAATTCCAAAAACGCTCATTTTCATTGTTTAATAATTATTTTGGTTATTTAATAATCTAAAAATGCGGGGTGTTACATTCTTCCACCCTTTAGGAAATTTCGTCCTCGAAATTCAATAAGGGTAAAACTATGTAATTCTCTGCATCAATCACATCCATTTCGTGTACATCCAATTTTTGCAACCATCTGTGTCTTTGTGTAAAGTGTCGTTTCACATAAGATATATGCATGTACATGAATTTCTAAGCGGTACCTTCTATATGAATGCTTTTCTCTTTAAAAATTTAATTTAAAACATGATGCACACACCCTAAATATACTTGCAATTTTTATATGAATGCAATCTTTTGAAAACTCAAAACGTTTTTCATCCAATTTTTCTCACACTCTTACTGAATTCAACAAATTTTACATCCAAATCCTACCACACAACTTGTAATATTCGAATTTCTAAAAAATCTAATTTTTTCCAAACTCGATTTCTTATGTCAAAAAGAAGGTAGAAAACGGAAAACCTCACATTTACCGTTTTACTTTTGTGCACCTCTTTCTCCATACTTGGAACTTATGCCGCTATTCTATAAAAATCTCTATTTTCTTTCCTAAGCACAGTTTACATAAGAAAAACTTCCTTTCCAAAAAATTTCCCAAGCTTAATTTTTGGAAAAAAAACTGTAATTTTCTTTTCCAATTCTCATTTATTTTTATTGACGTTTCTGCCACTTTCTTTAGATTTTATTGTTTTTCTTTTAGTTACTTTTATCTTCTTTTACTTTTCTTTTATTATTTACGTCCTATGTTCTTATTCTCTTCTTGTGAACATCACAAAAATACAGAGAAAAAGCATCATACTAATCATCACTAATTTACTACAAAAGGAACTAAATGCTTACATAGGAGCACAACCTCATAACTAAAAGAGAAAACAAGTCCTACTACAAAGCGATACTAGATAGGTAAATAAAACAACTAAACATAGCTATCATCTAGGGCTAGGAGGCTTAGGACCATGTCCACCCTGACGTAAAAAGGTCCTAATCAAAGAATCTAAGCAACTGATGAGCTCCTCCTGCCGTTTGGTACTCGCAACTATCTCATGTTGTGTCCTAACTATCTCCTGCTGTCCTCGGAGAAGCTCTACATGCTCTCTAGCTAGCTGCTCTTGCCTTTTGGTAATGATCCTCATCTGCTCACCGTAATCCATCGGCTAAGGAGGCTGGGAGGGTCCCGCTCCCTCTCCCCGAGATCCCTGCCCCCAAGAACTATGCGTCGCTGGCTCTGGTGGTCAAGAGGGCCACTGTGGCTCTGCATGTCCAATGTCACCTCCAAATGGTGGCGGAGGAAAAGCCCGCTCCCACTGAAAATACTGCGGTGCCATATGGTGTGGCGAAGGCTATGGCTCAGGCTCGGGCTCCTACTCCTGCTATGGGGCCTGTAGCTATGCTAACTCTATACCCATCCTCCTTAAGGTGGAGGAATCAATCATGAGGTGGGTCTGTTCAATAAAAACCTTTCTATCCATCTCCACCCCATCTATAAACACATGTCCAAAGATGACTAAATATAATGGAAGATCGACGACCCCTCGCTGCTATAACATACTAGGCCATGATCGCCTTAGCCCAGTTTACCTGTAGGCCTCTAAATTTGGCATAAGTGGCCTGTCTCACCACGGGATAAATCTGATCGTAGCTCCCCGTCTTGGGGAAGAGGTTATACTATAAAGTACATATAACCAACCTAGCTAGTGGGCGCAACTGTCCTACGCGCCAATCTAGATGATGAGGGTCTACAAAAATCTGCTGCAAGACGGCATGGTCTGTCATCTCAATATGGTCTATATCTAGACCCTACCCCCTAATCTCTAAAATAGTAGCTAATTGAGTCTCAGTAAATGCTACTGCAACTCCCTTGACCTCCGCATCGAAGGCCATCTCATCACCTCCAGCATTAGTATGTAAATTAGCGTTAAAAGGGCGTACTAACTTGGGGTATTCTCTCCACTAAAATGTCTCATGGTTCAATATCCGACGCAATCCAGTGCCTGAGAAAAGATGCTCTAGAGGCGTGCCATGAAAATCTAAAAACTTCACTGCCCTTCCCTATAGAAACTGATAGGAAGCTGTATCAGAGTAGATCTGGACTATCCTCCTATCGCTCTGGCACCAGGCTATCTCATGGGGTGTCAGTTGGGGAAATAGGTTAACTAAAGATTGTCTTGGAGGCATGGCGAAAAAATTTCAGATCTGTGGATAGATCTCAAGATGCGCTTCGATTTGACACTAACCGCGAGTCGTTTGGAGGAGTTTTGAGGTGGTGGGGGGGCTTTGGAAGTGGTGGAAATTGGGTTCGCTCGGCTGTTGGGGGGGAAGAACAAAAGTGACGAAGCGGAGCTTCGTCACCACGTTTATACGCGGTTTCTGGGAAAGGCGGGTCGACCCGCCTTCCCATCGGGTCGACCTGGGTCGGCCTGTAAATTTTTTTTTCCGTGCGACGTTCATCTCGTCTTTTTCCTTCCCTTGTCTAACTAATTTAAGCCCAATCCAACCTCACCAAATTCCGGTCGGCTAAGTCGCTATCACGACTTTGGCTGAAATTCCTGACTTCTTTCCACCCACCAAGTGGAGTCTTGACGCCTTCTAAGCTTCAACTAAATCCATATCTATACCCGCAACTTTCTCCAACCACTTATCTCGTTTAACCCCAATTTTTTTCAAAACAAGTTTATGATTTTTTTTTTCAACAATTAACTGTACCAAATTTCCTATTTTAAAATGGAAAATTTTATATATTTTTAAAACTGCAAACTGTACATATACATATACATACATACATACATATATATATATATATTAAAAATGCAGACATTTTAAAACCATAACTTTTTTTTTCAAAAATCTAATTATGGGGCTAGACTCAAAGTGGGTTTTTAATTTGCTTATTCCTTTCCAAATGTCTCCCAAAAGTTGTCTTTTCGCTTTTCACTTGCTTATTACACTGAAACTTCAAATATCTGATCCGAAACCTGTTTCTAGCGGCACTTGTGCACGATATATATATATATATATATATATATATATATATATATATCTGTTTGTGTGTGTGTGTGTGTATGCCTAATCCATTTCCTCTTTTATGCTTATATTTATTCCAAAATACTACCGCCAAATCCACTTATATGAAACCATTATCAATTTACAATTATTTACACATGGGCTTCCCTTTTTATACTGAATCTATTGGACATCTCAAATCTTTGCCGCTCTAGGGCCTACTACTCTTTGGATTTCCACAATTTGAACCTCGATGTACAAAACTGTTTCTCAAAATCTTTCCATGTGTTGACCCTCTCTAAAAAGTGGATTTCTCTATGGATCTAGGTATATATATGATATAATATATTTATATTCTTAAAAATACAAACACGTTCACTCACTATCTACCTAGGAACCTTAAACCTAGGCTTCGATACCAATGTGACAATCCGAGTTCCAATGGATCCGGATTTGTAACAGCCCTAGATTTTTGTATATATTTTATTTGACTTTATTATATTTTGAAAACTATTTTAAACTTGTTTTATTTCAAACATTTCATTTTTAAATATAAATGTTGATTATTATGTAACTTTTAATTTCAAACTGGTATAAATTGAACATTTCCTGAAAAAGGGATTTCTGGTCAAACTGGTCAAACTTTGACTTTTAAAACTTCAAATTTAAATTGTTTAAAATCTTAAATTTTATCTTTTATTATGAAAATAGACTTAATAACATGAATACTGCTTTTTGTTTCGTTGAAAATGGAATTAAATTGTAAAAGTTATGTACATTTCAATTTTGAGTATAATTTGTTTTATTTTGCAATTTTGCCTATTTTAAATTTTATAAATCATATTTTCTTTGTCATATTTTATTTTAAAATGTGTTAATATGTTATTTTATGTATATTTTTGTCTTTTAATATTTTTGAAGTGATAATAAAACTTTTCCAAAATTTATTGCATTTATTAAAGACTAGTTTTTATTTTTCTACTATATTCTTCATTTAAATTTTATTTAAATAAAATTGATTTATTTATTTTTGTGAATGCATTTTTATTTTATGTTCTTATCTTTATTTATAAATATTTTTCCAAGTCCATACAATTTTCCCTAAGTTTATTTCATTTATTTTCAAATTTTCTAGACTAGTTTTCATTTTGTACTATTTTCTTATTTTAATCATATATAATTAATATTTATTTATTTATATTTTGTATATTTGTTACATTTTCGAATTGAAACTGAATTTTTAATTATTTTTAGTTATTTAAACTTATTAAAAAGAAATAAAAGTGATTTGAAAGGTTTGTGGCTTTTTATTTCCTAAGGCCTTTTGAATTCCCACCTTTTCACATTTCAACATTACTTTTCATTCAATTGACCTTAACTCCTCATTCTTTCAGCTGCATATCTCATTTTGCAATTCACGTGAAAACATCACTTTCTCATTCCTCATTCACATATGTTTTCAGATCTGAAGAAAAAGAATTGTAATATCTTCCTCTTTTCTATTCTTTTTCACCTTCTTTTATTGATTTTCCTTTGTAAATTGCCTTGAAATCTTCATGCTTTGCTCAGCCCATAGCCTCACCATCACCACCATCGACCACCATCCCTTCCTCCCCACTAAATCCACGGCCAAACCATCATTCTCCACTGACATGAAAGTGCCATGGCCTCCCCTTGAGCAAAACTCCACAAAAACATTGAAAACTCTACAATTATCGCCTACCCGAGCCATGTATGCAACCTTCCCTTCATTTTACACCACCACCACCACCATAGGCTGCCACCACCACCTTTTCCAGACCTCCCCACACCACTCCAACCTCTGTCCAGACCTGGGCTTGACTGGCCAAGCATATAACCCCATGACCGAGCCCTTTTGGTTGCCAAAAACCATGTTTTAGCCTAAACCCCTTCACATCCCTGTGTTGTAACTTCCTCCATCATGTTCTACCTTGTAGCCTTACCTTTTCCAGACCCATACCTGATCCAAACCAAGTACAAACCTGACCTAATTGATCCCCTAGGCCATGCAAACAAGTAGAGAAAGCAAGGTAAAAAGTTTCGTATTCAAACTGCTTTTTGTTTCAAAGTTATTCAAATTCAATCGTATTGATTTTTAACTATTATTTTGGTTTTGTTTTTGGGTTGTAACACAAGATCTATAACTTGGATCTCGCTCTCCACTCTCAAGTCATTCCCGTGTTGTTGTGCCTTCGTAGTGTCAGTATTGTGTGCTTTTGTGGCTATCTCCAGCTTTTAACAAGTGAGTTATTCTCACCAGACAGTGTATACCTATATAACTAGTAAATTGACCACTTTTGAATCTGTAAAATGCATCACCATATTATATCTGCTATGTTATGATTATATGATGTTCACCCATGCTTAAACACCTGTTATATCATATGTTATTGTTATATTATGTTGTTCTGTTATTTTTATCAGTTTATCACACTGCAAGTTCCCTTTAGATTAGAATCACTATGGGTTGAAATGATACATACCCGAACGGACTTTAGAATAAGAGAAAATCGTTATGGGCTGAAATGATAGGCCTGAATGATTTTCAATTATTTTCATTTGCTTGGGATTGCGGGTTTGAAATGATCAAACCCGGGTATCTTTGTAAATTACGGGTTGAAATGATAAATTACCCGTATCACTTTACCTAGGCTAGAAAATGAAATACAGACCCGTTGTTAAAATATGTTTTATAAATTTTTTTTAAAATTATTTTAGAAATGTAAATATTATAATATTTTGACTTAAACTAAATAAAAATGATTTTTGTAAAGCATTATTGATTTTCTAAAAATTTATAAGTGAAATAAATTAATGGTAAAATTAGAAAATTTGAAATGTAAGTTATTTTGGGAAATTTTAATTTGGTGATAATTGGAATTTAAATTAAATATGAAATGTGATACATTCATGATAATTTGGATTAAAGTTAATTTAAATGATTTTATAATATATTAATGATTTTTGAATAAAGTAAAAATGTGAAATGAATGAATATTTAAGTTGAAATTTTGAAATATAACTAAAATTGGAAATTTGTGAATTTGGCTTAAAAGTGAAATTTAAGTTAAGTAGATAAAAATGGAATTAAGTTATATTTGAAAATTTAAACTTAAGTGTTAAGTTAATTTAATTTAATGAATTTATAATTTAATATTGGAATTTAATAAGTGAATTATTATTAAATTTTGATTTTTGAATGGAGGTTTAACTTTATAAAATCATGAATATAAGGGTATTTGAATGATTGTTTTAAAAGTGAAATTATATGATTTTATAAGTTAAAAATGATTTATATAAAAATATAATTTTTTGTGAAATTATACTGAATATTTGAAGTTAATTAACTGCATTTCTGAAATGTTATTAATTCTAATGTAAATGATAATACAACATTTGTAAATGCTGTAGTTGATAATAATGAACCAAATGGCTAAATTTAATTAAAGGCTATTATATCATTTTTGTAAATGTTATAATGGTTGAATTTAACTAAGTTTATTTGAAACTAATGTAACCCTATTACAGCATTTTAAATGTTGTCTTTTGTTAAATTGAACTGTTTTAAATGTGACTTTTCGTAGCATTTTCTAAATGCTGCGAAAGTTGAATTTTCATTGTTTTAATTAATTTAAGTGAACGAATGAACTTTGAAAAGTTAAATTTTTGGAAATTTAATAATTTAATTATTAAATATAATAACTTCACTTTATGATTTAAAATGAAGTAATTTGTTTTGAAATATAAACTATTTTGAAATATGATATTTTGATATTTTGAAATGGATTTTTGAATGATATTGAATTTTGAAATGATATTTTATTTCGCAGTATAAAATACCATTTTGAAATTTTAACCATGGGATGTATTTAATTTATAGTTTAACTGATCCTTAAAGGATGGGCGGTCCCAAGCATCCTTTGAGTTATTGTGCATTTCTACTACAGTTCACTTGAGTTGGTTTACATTATATAAGTATATATTGTCCTGACTCGAGTGTTTTGTGTTTTACTTTACGCTCGGGTCAGCCTGAGTATTTACAGCTTAGCTTTGGATTTTGTTCTGGAGCTAGGAATCGCTGGAGATTCTGCTTGTCTAGTTATCTATTTCCTTCCAGTTTAGTTGTTCTATTTCAGATCTGGTATTTATAAACTTCTATGTATTTGGGATTTCTATTGTATATGTTTTCAGAATGATATTATGTAATATGTTTTTGAGAGTTTGTATATAGTAGCTTCATGAACTACTATGGTATTTTATTTCCGCTGCGAGTTATTCTGATATGTTCTGTGTCTGTGATTCTATGTATTTGATTTCGTTTGCTCCAAATTTATTTACAATCTGTTATTTTGAATTATTCAAGTCAGACATGTGTGGATTATTGTCGATTTGAATGGTCTAAAATAGTGGGTCGTTACAGTTGGTATCAGAGCTTTGGCCGGTTTTAGGCAAACCTTAGCCTACGGAGCAAAAACTCATTAGAGATAGGGTAGAAATACCCTAGAATGAGTGAAATCAATCTCAGAATCATTTCTTTGTGAGAGGACGTATTTTTGAAGTATAAAATGATTTTCAAATGATTTTAAAGAATTTTCAAAGATTATTTTGATATAAAATTTTCTTGCTTTGAAAGTAAAATTTTCTAAACTTCATTCCTTTTTTATCCACCTTGTTAGTAATTTCTTTGATTAGGATCCTCTAAAATTTTGAACTTCTCTCTTGATTGATCTAGATCCATTGTTGATAGGAATCTATTTTGAGTATGGCAAAATCTGTAGTTTGTTAGGTTGCTTTGAGAAAACTCTGTTGTATCTTTTGCTTAGCTAAAGTTGTCCAACTAAAGATATTTATGCTTCTGTTTTCGTTTGTTATGAATTCGAGTCTTTCCAAATTTTGAATGGGAATTTTTCTGTATCGATATAGGTTATATATCTCTAATCTTCGTTTGGATTCTTATCGAATAAGATTCCTTTGAATTTTGGAATGCTCCCACTTGTTCTGAAATCCATTCCTGTCTCCCCTAATTGTATTCTTTTGATTTTGGAGCATTGCATCACTCCACTTTGTATGACCTTTATAGGGTGGCAATTCCGCTAATCTTTGAATGATTATAATTGGCATTGATTCACCGGAGATTTCTATATCCTCGGTTTACGATGTTTTCTATCTTCTGCTATATTTAGATTCTATCTCTGGCAATCGAAGGTCGATTTGCCTTAGATTTTCGCATCGATTATATTCCTGAAGTCACGGTTGACCGGTTAAGGTCGCCCACGATTCATATAGGCTTATCCATCTTCTATTTGGTAATTTAATTATCTTATCTTCGTTTGAGCCTATCTTTGAATTAAAATTCTATTTGATTAGAGTCCTTCTAAATTTGAATCTCTGTTTTGCTTTGAAATCCATCCTTGAATCGTCCCTTGGAAAGTTTATGGTTGATTGTCTTTTGAAAATTGTGTATTCATCGTAGTTTCTATTTTGATAAGGATGACCATATTTTTATATAAAGATGAAATGTTTTTGATAAGGATTATATACCTTTTAAAAAAATGAGAATTTGAAGTTTTGAAAGGATTTGAAATTGTGAAAATTTTATAAGAAATGGTTTCATATAAAATGATTTATAACTGAAGGTTTTGAATCTGAATTTAAGTTATTGAACTCCGGCATTTTGGAACTGGTTTTAGGATTTTGAAATAATAAATAATATGATTGAAATTATTTTTCCGAATAAGTAATGTTTCAATGATTTTAATGGGTTTTAATGATTTTGAAGGAATTTCAAAGAAGTTTTCAAAGTAAATGGAAGTCCAGAACTCACTTGTGTCGCTGGAAAATAATTTCGGTGATGAGTGCACGCATCATCGACATTGATTTTCGAGTTTCTGAGGGAGGGAGAGGCCACTTCGGTAGCATTGCTATGCGATTGATTTGTGAAACCAATTTTGATTTCAAATTCTGAAGTGTGATGTGATATTCGAAAGATATATGTATATATATTTGTAAAATTTGAAATGAGCCGGTGTTCTGTCCTTGAGTTTTGGATTTGATTTGATATAACCCTATGTTTGGAATTGATTTACTGATTTAATTGTGATTTCCAACTCTTGGATTGAAATATGATTTCTTCGACTATTTTGAAGGTTCGAGCACTTCCAAATCAAGGTTAACTTTTCAATGCTAAGTAATTTTGAAAGTATAAAGTATATAAGTTTGGTATGTATGTTTAAAGTATGTAGTAATATGATTTAAATAAGTTGAAACTGTTTGATTAAGTAAATGAATAAAGCAATTTTAAAATTTTCTAATATGAAATTTAGATTTGAAATGTTTTGAAAAGAATTTGGTCTTCAAAATATTTTGAATAAAATTTAGTTTAAATGTTTTAACTTAGTAACATCTTTATGAAACTATATATTTAACAAGTTGAAATAAATATATAAGTTGTACGTATGCTGTTTTATTCGCATAATTAATTTGATCCAAGTTTGAGTACACAAGTTCGAGGTGGATTACACCATTTCGTGTTAGGATTTTTCATTCGATTCTTGATGGCGAATATTTGATATGGATTTTGGGCTTGATTCCAGAATTCTCTATCATAGTATATGTCTATGCAAGGAGACTGATGGCTTCTAGTCGAGAAACCATATCGAAGTCCGCATTAGGGAAATCGAATGGACAATACTAGTTCGAAAGCGAACTTGTGTGATCGAGCGAGCGATCAAATGTGATTTTGCGAAATGATGACGTGTGTACATCTTATATTCTAATATCAGTGATATATTTTGACGCTGAAATTGAAAGCTGTAGGGTTAGAATATCTTTGCTTACTTTTCCAATTTAAATTACAAAGATATATAACCTATAAAAGCAAAGATATTCAAATCCCATATGGCTCTTCATACAGCGAAATTTATTTTGGAAAATTCGATCCTTGTATAAGACGGACCTTACGTAAGTATAAGATGATTTTGAAAACATTTGATTTTGGAAATGAATTGGTTGACTTAAATTATATTGATTTGGAAATTTGGATTTATTTTCAAAAATCTATTATTTTGGAAACTTTGAAACTAAAGATATTTAATTTGAGAAGAAAATAATTTGGTGAAATTGTATATGATTTTGAAATTGAACTGATATTGAAACAAATTTAAATTTGAGAACCTTATGTTACTAAACACTTGATTTGGGAGTTGTCGAACTTATATAAAATTGATTTGTATGAGTATGAAATTGATTCGAAAACTATAGATTTGAAAAGGTACTCAATTTGAAAGTGAAATCTTATATAATTGAAGTCTATATAAGTATGATTTGATATACTATTGATTTTGGAAAGTATTTGATTTGAAAATTAAATCTTATATATAATCGATTTTATATAAGTACGATATTTGAAAGTGATTTGAAAAGGTACTATACGATACATATTTTCGAAGTAAAGATATGGAAAGTGCCTTCTGCTTGATATCCGATTTGTGGCCACATCTTGGATTCATTCTATCGATATTATTCTCTCTGATTTTTGGTTTTCCGGATATGATACTCGAGTGTCCTTCGAATTCCATGGCGTTACCCATGGTCTTACGATCGTGACTGCATAGCGCAACTGCCTGGCTGAGTCTTGCCTAGGGGTACGGATTGTTTCCTGGGGGATCCAGGCGTAACCATTGTGTATCCTGCAATCTGTGTAGGTCGCGAATAGTAGCGCAAATGCTTGGCTGAGTCTTGCCTGGGGGTACGGATTGTTTCCTGGGGGATCCAGGCGTAACCATTGTGTATCCTGCATTCTACTAGTCATCATGGCGTAACTCGCAGGGCTGAGAAAGCTTACGGATATGGATTGTTTCCTGGGGGATCCAGGCGTAACCATTGTGTATCTGCGAACCATGGTTAGACAAAGGTTTTGTTTGTTTTTGTTTGGATTATACTTTCCATATCTGTTTTTAAAAAGTTTTCCAGTATTTTCACTGGGTGTTGAAACAAGTCTACTAAGTACCTGGAGAATTCTAGCTTTGCGCCTGATCAACGCACTACCAGAGTCTGCAGGAATGAGGATAAACTTGTTAAGACATTGAGTTATAAAAGTATTTTGATAAAATATTATATAAATGATACTTTGATCAGTTATTTCCTTTTTAAAGGATTTTAAAGTGTTTTAAATATTTTACCTCTTTAACCAACACTTTTAATAAATGGCTCATCCTTGTCTTTCATCCTATTTTCCCTTCTTGCTATTCCTATTCTCCACCTTGTTAAACTTACCTATAACAACAGTTATCAGGTATAATTTTAATATTCTTGTCATCTTGTCTTAATCCTATTCCATTCTATCTTTTTCTGTGTTTTCCATACTTCATTCCTTTACGAGGACGAAAAGATTTGAGTGGGGGAGAGTGTAACAGCCCTAGATTTTTGTATATATTTTATTTGACTTTATTATATTTTGAAACCTATTTTAAACTTGTTTTATTTCAAACATTTCATTTTTAAATATAAATGTTGATTATTATGTAACTTTTAATTTCAAACTGGTATAAATTGAACATTTCCTGAAAAAGGGATTTCTGGTCAAACTGGTCAAACTTTGACTTTTAAAACTTCAAATTTAAATTGTTTAAAATCTTAAATTTTATCTTTTATTATGAAAATAGACTTAATAACATGAATACTGCTTTTTGTTTCGTTGAAAACGGAATTAAATTGTAAAAGTTATGTACATTTCAATTTTGAGTATAATTTGTTTTATTTTGCAATTTTGCCTATTTTAAATTTTATAAATCATATTTTCTTTGTCATATTTTATTTTAAAATGTGTTAATATGTTATTTTATGTATATTTTTGTCTTTTAATATTTTTGAAGTGATAATAAAACTTTTCCAAAATTTATTGCATTTATTAAAGACTAGTTTCTATTTTTCTACTATATTCTTCATTTAAATTTTATTTAAATAAAATTTATTTATTTATTTTTGTGAATGCATTTTTATTTTATGTTCTTATCTTTATTTATAAATATTTTTCCAAGTCCATACAATTTTCCCTAAGTTTATTTCATTTATTTTCAAATTTTCTAGACTAGTTTTCATTTTGTACTATTTTCTTATTTTAATCATATATAATTAATATTTATTTATTTATATTTTGTATATTTGTTACATTTTCGAATTGAAACTGAATTTTTAATTATTTTTAGTTATTTAAACTTATTAAAAAGAAATAAAAGTGATTTGAAAGGTTTGTGGCTTTTTATTTCCTAAGGCCTTTTGAATTCCCACCTTTTCACATTTCAACATTACTTTTCATTCAATTGGCCTTAACTCCTCATTCTTTCAGCTGCATATCTCATTTTGCAATTCATGTGAAAACATCACTTTCTCATTCCTCATTCACATATGTTTTCAGATCTGAAGAAAAAGAATTGTAATATCTTCCTCTTTTCTATTCTTTTTCACCTTCTTTTATTGATTTTCCTTTGTAAATTGCCTTGAAATCTTCATGCTTTGCTCAGCCCATAGCCTCACCATCACCACCATCGACCACCATCCCTTCCTCCCCACTAAATCCACGGCCAAACCATCATTCTCCACTGACATGAAAGTGCCATGGCCTCCCCTTGAGCAAAACTCCACAAAAACATTGAAAACTCTACAATTATCGCCTACCCGAGCCATGTATGCAACCTTCCCTTCATTTTACACCACCACCACCACCATAGGCTGCCACCACCACCTTTTCCAGACCTCCCCACACCACTCCAACCTCTGTCCAGACCTGGGCTTGACTGGCCAAGCATATAACCCCATGACCGAGCCCTTTTGGTTGCCAAAAACCATGTTTTAGCCTAAACCCCTTAACATCCCTGTGTTGTAACTTCCTCCATCATGTTCTACCTTGTAGCCTTACCTTTTCCAGACCCATACCTGATCCAAACCAAGTACAAACCTGACCTAATTGATCCCCTAGGCCATGCAAACAAGTAGAGAAAGCAAGGTAAAAAGTTTCGTATTCAAACTGCTTTTTGTTTCAAAGTTATTCAAATTCAATCGTATTGATTTTTAACTATTATTTTGGTTTTGTTTTTGGGTTGTAACACAAGATCTATAACTTGGATCTCGCTCTCCACTCTCAAGTCATTCCCGTGTTGTCGTGCCTTCGTAGTGTCAGTATTGTGTGCTTTTGTGGCTATCTCCAGCTTTTAACAAGTGAGTTATTCTCACCAGACAGTGTATACCTATATAACTAGTAAATTGACCACTTTTGAATCTGTAAAATGCATCACCATATTATATCTGCTATGTTATGATTATATGATTTTCACCCATGCTTAAACACCTGTTATATCATATGTTATTGTTATATTATGTTGTTCTGTTATTTTTATCCGTTTATCACACTGCAAGTTCCCTTTAGATTAGAATCACTATGGGTTGAAATGATACATACCCGAACGGACTTTAGAATAAGAGAAAATCGTTATGGGCTGAAATGATAGGCCTGAATGATTTTCAATTATTTTCATTTGCTTGGGATTGCGGGTTTGAAATGATCAAACCCGGGTATCTTTGTAAATTACGGGTTGAAATGATAAATTACCCGTATCACTTTACCTAGGCTAGAAAATGAAATACAGACCCGTTGTTAAAATATGTTTTATAATTTTTTTTTAAAATTATTTTAGAAATGTAAATATTATAATATTTTGACTTAAACTAAATAAAAATGATTTTTGTAAAGCATTATTGATTTTCTGAAAATTTATAAGTGAAATAAATTAATGGTAAAATTAGAAAATTTGAAATGTAAGTTATTTTGGGAAATTTTAATTTGGTGATAATTGGAATTTAAATTAAATATGAAATGTGATACATTCATGATAATTTGGATTAAAGTTAATTTAAATGATTTTATAATATATTAATGATTTTTGAATAAAGTAAAAATGTGAAATGAATGAATATTTAAGTTGAAATTTTGAAATATAACTAAAATTGGAAATTTGTGAATTTGGCTTAAAAGTGAAATTTAAGTTAAGTAGATAAAAATGGAATTAAGTTATATTTGAAAATTTAAACTTAAGTGTTAAGTTAATTTAATTTAATGAATTTATAATTTAATATTGGAATTTAATAAGTGAATTATTATTAAATTTTGATTTTTGAATGGAGGTTTAACTTTATAAAATCATGAATATAAGGGTATTTGAATGATTGTTTTAAAAGTGAAATTATATGATTTTATAAGTTAAAAATGATTTATATAAAAATATAATTTTTTGTGAAATTATACTGAATATTTGAAGTTAATTAACTGCATTTCTGAAATGTTATTAATTCTAATGTAAATGATAATACAACATTTGTAAATGCTGTAGTTGATAATAATGAACCAAATGGCTAAATTTAATTAAAGGCTATTATAGCATTTTTGTAAATGTTATAATGGTTGAATTTAACTAAGTTTATTTGAAACTAATGTAACCCTATTACAGCATTTTAAATGTTGTCTTTTGTTAAATTGAACTGTTTTAAATGTGACTTTTCGTAGCATTTTCTAAATGCTGCGAAAGTTGAATTTTCATTGTTTTAATTAATTTAAGTGAACGAATGAACTTTGAAAAGTTAAATTTTTGGAAATTTAATAATTTAATTATTAAATATAATAACTTCATTTTATGATTTAAAATGAAGTAATTTGTTTTGAAATATAAACTATTTTGAAATATGATATTTTGATATTTTGAAATGGATTTTTGAATGATATTGAATTTTGAAATGATATTTTATTTCGCAGTATAAAATACCATTTTGAAATTTTAACCACGGGATGTATTTAATTTATAGTTTAACTGATCCTTAAAGGATGGGCGGTCCCAAGCATCCTTTGAGTTATTGTGCATTTCTACTATAGTTCACTTGAGTTGGTTTACATTATATAAGTATATATTGTCCTGACTCGAGTGTTTTGTGTTTTACTTTACGCTCGGGTCAGCCTGAGTATTTACAGCTTAGCTTTGGATTTTGTTCTGGAGCTAGGAATCGCTGGAGATTCTGCTTGTCTAGTTATCTATTTCCTTCCAGTTCAGTTGTTCTATTTCAGATCTGGTATTTATAAACTTCTATGTATTTGGGATTTCTATTGTATATGTTTTCAGAATGATATTATGTAATATGTTTTTGAGAGTTTGTATATAGTAGCTTCATGAACTACTATGGTATTTTATTTCCGCTGCGAGTTATTCTGATATGTTCTGTGTCTGTGATTCTATGTATTTGATTTCATTTGCTCCAAATTTATTTACAATCTGTTATTTTGAATTATTCAAGTCAGACATGTGTGGATTATTGTCGATTTGAATGGTCTAAAATAGTGGGTCGTTACAGGATTTTTCGCAAAAATGCTAAAACCCAAATCCACTGAAGCCCAAGTTGGGTGTTTGGTATCCTACAAATAGGCAAAGATAAATATATCAGAGCTTAAATAAATATCTCACAGCGGAACTGAGTAAAATATAGTAATAAGTAAGTACTCACCAAGGTAATAACACTTTCTAACCAAGTGTCTCGAACCTGGAAAATCTATGCATCTATCTAACCTATGGGATGATATGAGAAGGGGGTCGGAACTAAAGTTCTGGTGAATGGACAAATTATAAACTTCTAAGCATAATTCTACATATACCGTTCTATTTCCATTTTCTGTTATATTAGGTTTATTGGGTTTATAATACTATCGCCTCTGTGCGTGAATCGTACCCATCTACTCCCTAGTAGATTAAGACCTAATAACCAATATATATATATATATGTAATGTAGCTACATGCCCAAAGACTGCATCGGTCCTAGGTATTACCCATAGTACCTTCTGTATCCTCCTCGAAAAGGACTCCATCGTCTCGCTACTAGAGCGTACTAAACTACATTTGTAAAGGATAACTTCGTGAGGCCTACAATACAGATGTTCCATCGTCTACTATGAAAACGTGAAACTACATCCGCACTAGCTTATACTAGTGCTCGGACATCCACAATGTACCACCCTATGCGTACCTTGAGAACTACACGTAATTGTTTTGTCTACTCCATGAATTCCGCCAACAAGGTCTACCTGGTACGAAACTCAGTCGGGGATTTTTTATATCTGTAAAGGTCCGTTTCATTGGCCTACAATATAGATATTCTACTTGGTATGTCTCTTTTCTCATCGTGGCTATGGCCCCACGTAGCCCCCCTTAACTAATCGAAAGACTTTTCAAGAGCTAAGTGGTTGTGTCCTACTGCAAACAATCTAAACATCCAATTGGCTATACCCCTTATCTAATGTCTCGATAGTGAAAGAATCATTAGCATGTTGGTTTAGCTCTAGTCTTTCTTGAACTCGCTCTGACTGATGATTGCTAATATCCACATGCGACTATCCTTATGGGTCCTGCCCACTATAACCTACTCGTAAACTAGAGTACGATGTCATACGAATATCCTACTCCATCATCAACCTTTTGACTGCCTACAAAGGTCCACTTCGTTAGGCCTGCAATGCAAAAGCAGTCAAGGCATACTCTCTTGATGGAACTACTACAGACCTGCCTCCGGGGGTGCAGCTTCTTTAGGCTTACCCCAGAGGGCCATCCTAGAGTATCCTCATGTCCCGTTGAAGTCTTGTACTTCCTTCTAGCCCAAAATAACTATGTTGGACGTGCTCTTTCTGTACTAAAAATATGCAATGAATTCCTTCGTTAGGCTCTTTATTCAGATTCTCTTTGGGCTACTCCAAACACACCTTACCATTTTATTAGACCCTATGTCTAATCTTTTATTAGGCGTTTAGTTTACTTTTCTTATTCTGTTGGCTACTTATTTACCCAAATCAGCATGCCCAGCCCCACCCACGTGTGAGACCATCAGTCCTAGACCTGAAAGGGAATGCTGCTGGTACGGGCCATTGCTATTATTTTTTCTTATTAACTTAATCCAAGATCTAAGTATGATAAAATAAGCCTCTTCTATTTATTTCTTTTTAATTATAACCTACGTTTTACAATTATACTTGCAATTGTCACTTTTATATTCTTTTCTTTCTTTTAAAACCTACATGTTATAAATGTAATTGCAAGTGTCTCTTTTCTATTCTAGTCTATCGTCTTTTATTATGATACTAAATTTTATTTAGTTCTCTTATATTATATAACAGTCTTAACTTGGGACTACGTCCAACTGTAATAAGTTACTTATCATAATAACTTCTTTACTTTTTACTCTACTATCTACGCAATAAATGCAGATCTAGTCACATTTTCTGTTTATTGTTTCTAGTCTTGTCAAATAACTGACTTGATTATTTCTTCTTCTTTAATTTCTTTAATGCTTCGCGTTAGTCTTATTTATTCTGGGAAGTAGTTCTATTCTATTTAGTTGGTTACAAAAACTATGCTAAAAATCCATTTCCACATTTTAATACTAAATAATGCTATAAACAATAACTCGTAACTGCAAGATATTTCTTTTATTGTTTCTTTAATTGTTGGGTAATGCAAAATACAGTAATGTCTCTATTTTGCACTAATTTCATTTTTCTTGCTTTTATTCCTGCAATTACGTTTACCGTTATTCTTACAATATTAAACTATGGAAATGTATTCCCTTTTCTAAACCGACCAACTAATCTATCACTAACTTCCAAATCAAGTTATTAGATTTTCCCCTTATTAATTCATTTCTCCCGTTTTAACATAATTTACTGAAAATATCTCATTTTTAGGCTTATGCCTTCCTCTACAACTTTTAAGCCTAATATTACTTATATTTAATTGGGGTTTTTTTATAAATAACATTTAAATATAAGTACATTTTCTTACAAAATTTATAGTTTTAACATAACTAGCTAGTAGAACCAATTACTAAAATTAGTCCAAATGCTGAATTAAATATTTAACGGGAATCTAACGATGTTATATATCATAAACATAAAAGACATATAATTTAAATCCACTCACCTGTCGTCCTTAGCTTTAATCCATGGCCTTTCTGGATCCACTTCTAAGGCGTCTAATATTTTTATTAAAAACATATTCTCCCTAGAAATATTTTCTATTTAGGGTTCGGCCTCAGGCAATGAACCCAATTGGGAGAAAATATGATTGTGAGAAAATAGATAGGCCTAGGGTTCTATTTATAGTGGAGTTTGGGAATCTCAGACCGTCGGATTTTAGGATTGACTCTGGTGCAACCACGTCACCGGCTCGCTGTGAATCGTTGGATCCAGAAAAAAAACGCTTCAGATCGCACGAAAATCAACTTTGGATCCACCGGCTCGCTCCTGGACGTTTTTACGTCCATGAGGGAAATGCGGGTCGACCTATAGGTCGACCTGACCCTGGCAAGGGTCGGACCGTAGTGTCCTGCGTTTTTTTTCATTTAAATATATATATATATATTTATTTATTTATTTTGATATCTTGTTTCTCTCGTAACTTCTTCATACTAGCTCGGTTTTTGAAAAGTTATATACAGAAATTGATCAGAAAATTGCCACGGACCCAATGGTGCAACTTCCGTAGCTAAATTCTAACAATTCCAAAAATGCTCATTTTCACTATTTAATAATTATTTTGGTTATTTAGTTATCTAAAAATGCGGGGTGTTACAATAACCATGCATTCAACATATACTATCCATCCAAACATGGTTAACATACAAGATTACCTCGAGATCTAATTTTATACTAAAACAATAATATGTTTTAGACGTGGTGTAAAACCATTTAAAATCCATTCGTATCTTTTTAAATTCGACCGTAATATATATGAGGGTTAAATTATGGTGTAAAATCGTTTTAGCATTTCAATCGTATTGAAAACGTCAAATTTAACTATATAAGACAAGCATAGGATAGTGAGAGATCAACAATCACTCACCTAATATCCAAATTACCAACTTTTAACCCAAATATGAAAATAGACAGCAGTAATCAGAATCCCAAAGCAATCCAAATGATAGAACTTCAATTTCCTTTGCTAGTTATCCTTCTAATGGTGGATTAAGATAGAACTAGTAATTTTTGGTGATATTTAGACTAAAGGAGGTCTAGAACTATTTTTAGGAAGCAGAAAATGATATGGATTAGTCCCAATTAGGTACAAATCCCGAAATGGGTTAGCGGGTTTAAGTTTGGGTTTAACTAATCACCTACTAATCTGGCCAGCAGCAGTTTAAACTTAAAACGGTTATTTCTCCTAAACAGTAAGTCCTTTTTCCCACTATGATCACTCTACAGAAAGGGAAACCATCATCCCAATCTAATGGAAGTGATTTCAGAACCTAGTTCTACCCCTATCAAAAGTCATAGCCTTTACAAGAATTTTTTGGTTCCAAACTATCCAATAAATATTGTAAAGATGGAATACATCTCTAGTGATCATTTCCCAAAATTTGAGAGTCATACGAACTCATTTGAATTAAATAATAATATTTTATGATCCTCAAACATGTAAAATACGGGTCATTACAAATCTTTCGCATAATAATGCCTTTGTTCGATCACATATTGATTTTTTAAATTCTTTCGGACTATGTTGTAATTTTGTTAGTTTTGGTAAGATATAATGATTTGTTAGACGAAAAGTGCAGTAATTTATTTTATACTTTTCACCGTATGAATATGTTAAAATTCTTGTTTAGATCATTTCAGTCTACTTCTTTATAATTAATCTATCAGATAAAAGGACTAATATTTTTATCCATGTTCGAATGCTAATTCGAAATTACATTTTAAATCAATATCAAAATAAATATTTTTTTTGTATCATTTTGGAGTTTTCAGGACAAAGAAACTCCTGGAAGTACATAGAAATAATTTAGAAACCAAATTCAACTTCATTTGTTTCAATAATTTATTTCAAATAAAATTTCCTAAACAATTAAATTCCCTCTTAAAATAATATGTTTCTTTCATGCAAATCATTTTTTTTCTTAGTCCACACATTCTAAATTTGTATAACTCATGCATATATCCAAGGCATCAATTAATAAAATTTACATATGTTTATAATATGATATACACCAAATACAATAATAAACCAAGTTATATATTTTGAAATCTTCTTTCTGGAAAATTAAGATTTGAAAAAATTCAATTTCACTTAGCAAATTAAACTTATAAAGTTAAAAATAATTTTTTTTATATACTTAACCTTTATTCTACAAATAAATATATTTATATTTTTCTATGTATTTTATTCTTTTGAATATGATCTCAAAACCCTCTTCTTCTTCTTTTTTCTAAAATGAGTTTAAAAAACATAATATTCTCTCATATTTCCTTGTAAATCCTTAATAATAAAGTAGGTAACGTTTTTATTTTTATTTTATTCTACTTGCTAGAAAATTTAACTTCAACCTAAAACAAGTCTATTACACACACACACACACACACACTTACAATAATCAATAAACTAATTTGTATTAAAACATACAGCACTACCATGCCATAAAATTTTAGCGTTTCGTTTTGCCAATAGGCTACAAAGTTGACTGGTTGGGATTTTTTATCTACATTCGGTCACCATTTACCTCAACTTCAAAAACAATACTAATATTCAGTGGCTGCATACGTTGCTCAAAACAATATACAATTCTAAGTAAACCGTTTCTTATACCATTCTAGTAAAACGTTGCCATTGACCTCAACTTTCTAAAATAATATATAACTTTATAAAACAATATACAATTCTAAGTAAAACAATGTCGTTGACCTCAACTTTCTAAAATAATATATAACTTTATAAAAAAATACAAGTCTAAGTAAAATGTTTCTCATACTATACTCAAAATATTGTGTCGATTTTGCCTTGTTTAAGCATTTGACCAGAATTCATTGATCACTCCATGGACAGTTCGACACAATTAAACCATTAAAAATTCTCTTCAATCATTTTACAAAATAATATACTTTATCAAAAACATTTTCTTGCTTGCATAAAAGGAATTGTTTATGATGTTTATATATACACATCCACTTATCAATCCAAAGCAATACATCACACCACATTCATCTATTCACCCAAAAACAAGCAAGCATTCAATTAATTATATTTTATTTTAATTACTTATTTATTTCTCATTCCATAATTTCGTTATTTATAATATATTTTATTGTTATAATTTCCTTAAACAGATTTATTATTTTCCAATGGTTCAATTTTTGGAGAAACCATTGGCTTCTACAAATATTTGGATTTGTTTAGATTCAAGTACGTTTCTAGATTTTTGAGTGATAACTCCTACTCAATTTCCATGTTCTAAATTAAGCACAGATTAAAAAAAATTAATACAACTATACACACATCGAACAAACAAAAAAATGACTTCAACAGAAAGTTATCTTCCAACTTTCGCTGCACACTCTGATCACTGCTGGATAATTCTATTCAATCTTGCTCCATCCCAACTTAGGGTTGTGAAGTAAAATACAAGATTCAGAATATGGTCTTTTACTACTTCCTTAACCGAGCTACTTCTTACTCTCAAGCCATATAGAGGTTTATACAACAACAACAATGCCGACACTACTGGTTATGCTAACAACTCCTTATTTCGCCCCCTTCATCAACAAATGTCATTCCACCCGAAGACAAACACAAAAAAAGAGTAGGACCAAGGATAATATATAATAATAAAAATAACAAGTATGTCCCTAGATGATTACCCCTGTAATCATCCTATACTCCTACTATCCCTTTAGGGTGCATTCGCGAACAAATTGGATTAGAGGCTAGAGGTTAGGGGTTAGGGTGTTCGTAGATAAATTTTTTATTAGAGGTTGGTTAGAGGTTAGGTAGGATGTAAAAATTGTTTGTATTTTTTTATGAACATTATTTTATTTTATTTTGTTATAATTAATAATTAATTATTATTAGTTAATATTTAATAATTTATTAACTACAGATGATAGATTGTAGTACTTAACATAGATTGAAATACAACAATACATAGAACTTTAATGGAAATACAATAGTATAAAGAACTTTAACCGAAATACAGCGATAAAGCAATACATAAATCAACGTCTTTCTGCAACAATCAAAGCTTCTCTTATTTCATCACATTTTGCAACAATATGTTGCGTATTTGATAAACTTGCACCACCGTGGTCGAGTTAAAGATGTCCAGACCAATTTTCAAAAAACTTCGTAGAACTTCTTCATTAACTATTTCATTAAAATCAAGATCTATGCCATTGAATTTTCTAATAAAATTATGGATAACACAGCCTGAAATGACAAACTATGCTTATTTGGCTAAACCATATATCGACGTATCTTAGAAAATATTGAATTTTTTTCCAAATACGAAATGTTCTTACCATAGCCATGTGCAAACTAGAATGATAAAAATTAAAAATTTCATTATGCGATTTTGTATCATTTTGGCTTTGTCGAAAGTCTAGGACATAGCAGCATTCATTATAATAAGTTGATAAATAACCATTTCTAAGCTTATATCCTGAATGTACAAGGTAATACTTACCGGGTGGGGATGTGGAAATGTTTTGGTTTCTTCAATAGCATGATTTAATGATCTACTATCATGGATAAAGCCTTCCCCACCCGACATTACGAAACCAAATGTTAAATCAAAATTAACAACAACAAAAATATTTTTTGTTGAAACCTTTTTCTACCTATAAAAGCCGGTAATTTTTCTTTATTAACCTCTCAGAGATATGTGTTCTATCTATATTTCTAATAGCATTTTATAAAAAGGATAGTGTCGAGTATCATACCTAATTTCAACAGGATTCTCATTGAAATCTATTGATTTAATATTATCTTTAGCCAAAAGTAAGAATCTCTACAAAACCATAGAAACGCATAAACTAATAGTGCCAATGTATCGATTAAAATTTTCACCTACCAACTGTTTTGATGCTCCATGACTTATCTTTTAACAAAAAATTCCAATCATTTCAAAGATGTCTGTTTTTTGAGTTGAAACTAAGCCATATCTATTAATTAGAACGTCACAAAGGTGACTGAAAGTACCACTTTTCATTCGAAAAAGATATTAACTTATGTACTCATGATATTAAGAACATCATCAACCCACATTCGGCCAGTATAAGAAGAAGTGTGATGCGGAGTAGGCATCAATTGAGTATGATTTTTCATCATTCTAGCAATAGAAGTGAGATCTTGATCATACTCATCTGAATCATTAGATTTATCATCGCTATTATTTGAGTTATCCAAGTTTTCAGAATCATTTTCTAAATTATTATACATAAAATCATATCTGTACATTGTTGAAAATAATGTAAAGAAAAAGGAGTGAAATGTTTTGAATGGAGTATGGGACGTTGGGGTTTAAGTAGGGATTTCTGGGATGTAAATTTTATGGCCAACATAAGGGAGTTACGTCAGATGTATAATTTACGTCCTAGAAATCCTCTTTGTTTTCAAGGGGCAAACCTTTGAGGGAGGAACCTTTGCTATAATATTTATCTCCAACATAACAATTTTACATTGGACGTAAATATTCACACTATCCGCCCCCTAGTCTCATATCCGCGAACGCACCCTTAATGTAGGGTACTACCACACACCCAAAGGGAAACATGGACTCTAAGTCACTCTAAGGCCAAGACTTGTGTTACATATATTCTATATTGTTATGAACCTACTCGATACCACACTGTAATGCCCTACCTCTATAACCATAATACCAAAGAATTTTACATAGAAATATTGTTGGGTAATACATAGAATAATGTTGGTTAGGAGAAATCATTCGTGAATATTCCCTTGAGCTAACATCGTCACATTTTTCTTTATCTAATGTAACTATAAATGACGTGAATGGTATCGGCATAAACCAATAAACATGTTGGCTAATACTGAATAGAACAATACATAATATAACAAATAATACAGAGTCATGGATCATAATAGAAAAATGTAATACATCTCAAACCTTTACTTATAAAGTGGGTTAAAAAAATGGAAACACTAAACCCACATATGATACATATACATCCAGTACTAGACATGTTTCAAAAGAATATATGCATCATGAATCATTATCTCATACAAAAGACATACAAACATATACAATGGGACTAGTACAAGATGATATAACTATATAAATATTTATTACTCCAAAAGCTAACTCACATCCATGGTCAATGATCCCTTGTACATGTCAAGTCTTGGTCTAGCCCGAGTATTATAAAAATGATAAGTGGGTTAGACTATCTCTAAATACAATAATGGTGAGATCACAGAAGTAAGCATGCAAGGATCTTAATAATAGAGTAGTAACAATATAATATGCTAACATCTCAAATAAAAATAGGCATAATCACAATAAGATCACCATGTCATAAAGTCGTTTTATTCCCATCATCGGCAATCATCGTAAATATGGTGAATAAGGACAGCAAAAATCAAATCAAAGGACTAGCATGAAAGAAAGTCAATCTCAAGAAACATAAGAATGCATTAAATCAAGTCAATCCTCAAAGAAACATAAGGCTGCATGAAAGTGAGTCAATCCCAAAGAAACATAAGACCGCATGAAAGAAAGTAAACCACAAAGATGAGCACAAGGCAAGTCAACATCAAGAGATGAGCACAAAGCAAGTCAAGGCAAAGTAACCGATCCTATAGATATCTTAAAAGGGGGATTCATAGTGTAATTTTCTCTCTTCCAGGAGGAGACTGATATGAAAAGCTCCAGAAGTTTCTAAAATAAAATGATACCGAAAGCAAGACTCCTACAGTCATAATATACATGATCCTCATAACATGTGTTCCACCTACTCCAATGCACTTGTGAGGTATCGAGCCTGGTGACAAATGATGCAAGTGTTATGCCATTAAATATTTCCTGAGGTACTGACTGCTGGTTTTTTGTTATTAAGAAAATAAAAGACGAAATTCAAGAACAAAGAAAGACAAAATTGATTTCACGATTCGAGGGCACGACCACACTCTCAAGCCACTAGGGTGAACAAATAGTCTACATGGTCAAGCTCTAGAATGCATTACGAATATGGCAAGTTATAGAAATAGCATGCTTCCCTAAGATAATATTGATCAAATGGTATTATATACTTCCAAATAGTAATTACTTGAGTATCACCCAAGTGCCACATACCACTCGGTGTTACTAGAATATTTACTACAAGTTAGTGAACTCCATTTACTCAAAATATTCTACATTAAAAGGTGTATAATTGATCGATTAAGTGATACCAAATGTCTCATACCAATCAGCACTACTAAGTCGTTTAATTATATTTCTCGTTCCATAGAAGAGATAAAGGAGTTTTATTTATTGAAAATACTTTTAAATCCTTATATTCACTTTTAAGGAAAGCTATTTATTTTCAAAAGGTAAAAAAACACTTTTAAAATTATTTGTATAACCTTTTACATTTGAAATAACTCATATTGAGATTTTTTTTGTTTTTATAATGCGCTATATTTGTGCTTCTTAAAATATAGAAAGAGATTTTATATTATTCAAAACATTTACAAAGCCTTATAATTATTTTTAGGGAAAGAGTTCTTTATTTTTCAAGGCTTCAAATCTCTTCTATAACAACCCATATTTTAACAATTATTTTAAAATAGAATTTATTTGAAAACTTTGATTTTAAATCATTTTTAAATTGAAATTTTTGAATTTTCCTATGAAATTTTGGATTTTGTTTATAATTTATTTTCCAAATATAATAAAATAATGATTTTCTGAAAATTTTATATTTTGGTCAACTTTTGTCAAACTTTGACTTTCAGTAGAAATTTTTAAATTTGAATTTTAAATTTCCAATCATTTTCTTTTGAACTTCATTTGATCCTGATATTCATTCTGCTTTTCGTTTTATCAAATTTTATTTTATACTTTGTAAATCTGATAAAATCCAGCGTTTTACACGCAATTATTTTCTGTATTTCATTAATCTATTTTTCTATCTTTATTTTTCCATATTTTATTTTGGTTTGCTTTGATTTTGGTTTGGGTTTAGGCTTGTTTATTTGATGGGCCTTGGCTATTGGGTTTAGGAAATTCAAGAGACTCAAGTTTCTTTTCTTTAAAGAAGTGGTGCCTTTTCCTTTCTCTAGCCATTCAATTCCACTTCCTTAGTCGTACAAACATCTCATTTCTCATCCCCTTTCTCATTCCATCTCCTGACAAAAATTATTTACAGTAAATTTTCATGTCTTCTTCTTCCTCTTTTTTTTCTCCTTTCTTTGTTTTGCTCGTCCTTTTCAAATTCAGCCATAACCATCATCATGCCTAGCCGACCTCATCTCCACTCCATCACCACCATGATGACCGACCTCCACCTCCTCATCACCATCCTAGCTAGGCCATGACCTCCTTCCCTTGCAATAAACCCTAGGCCGAAGGCACTCTTCCTCCAAACAAGCACAAGACCGAGCACCCTTTGATTTCCACTAGCCTAAACCTTGCCATGGCCGTGACTTATCATTGCCTTCCTTTTTTTTCCATTTCCTAGCCGTGAGTCATTGCCTTGACCAGATTTGTATCAAGACCGAACCAAGATCCATAGTGGCCGAACCCAAATGTCTTATGGCCGAGTCCAAATTGCACTTGTCTTGTCCATTTTCCTTCCATAACTTTTAACTTGCCATCTCTTTACATTCTAGCCCATAGTCGTGCCTTTTTTGACCATAGCCGAGCATGCTTGCTTCAGATCTAATCATGGCCGAGCCATGTGATGATGGTCTAGCCAATTAGCATGGTGGCCGATCCATTTGCCTAGATTGAGTCCATTTTATTTCATTTTTGATTCATAATTATACATTGTTTTGATTGATTTTCTTGTGTTGAATTATATACTTATGTATATTTTGAATGTGTTGTTTACAAGACTTGGATCTTGGCTCCTCATCCACTCAAATCTATTCGTGCTTTGTCATGCTTTTTCGGAGTTTGGTTGTGTGTCTCGAAATTGTCGTCTCTAGCTTTAAAAGGTGAGTTATCACTCTCGACATTCGTACTTATATATTTGTGAAACGATGACATGTGAATGTGTAGTAGTTGATATGCTATGTTGATATATGTTTAGATATGCCTGTGATATGATCATATGATGTTATAACCTGATTTTTTTTATCTGTTGCATCACCTGATATGATATGAGATGCTATACTGTTTGTTTTATATTCTGTTTCTCACACTGCAAGTTCCCTTTCACTATGGGTTGAAATGATACATACCCGAACGGACTTTAGAATAGGGAAAAATCATTATGAGCTGAAATTATAGGCTTGAGCGATTTTTATTTATTTGGACTTGGGATTGCGGGTTTGAAATGATAGAACCCGGGATTTATATATTATGGATTGAAATGATACATATCCGTATCACTTGACCTAGGTTAGAAAATATTATACAGACCCGTGGTTAATTTTAAAATATTTTTGAAATTTTTAAGTATTTGAAATAGAAATTATGAAATTTTAACTTAAATTGGATTTAAATGATTTAAATAAATTTTATAGTGATTTTCTATAAGTTAAAATGCATAAGTAAATAAATGGTTTAAAACGTAACTTAAAATATGACTTGACTTAATAATTGAAAATTTAGTTTTGAATGGAATTTTAAGCTTAACTTAGTAATAAGAATATTTATTTATGAAATGGGTATTTTTAAAAATAAAGTATTAAGTTAATTGTTGAAATAAAAGTTAAGTAAAATAATGTACCTTTGATTTAATAAATGAATTATAGTTTAATTGGATATTTTATTAATAAAATTGTATTTCATTATAATCATAAGTTAAATGATATCCAAATAAATAATTTTTAAAAGTGAAATAAGTTTGATAAGTTAAAAATGATAAAAATTGAAGATATATTGTTTTAAAAATGTTATAAAAAAAACTTATAACAGTATTTGTAGCATTTCAGAAATGCTTTGGTTTTATTGTAACATTTTATAAGTGCTGCTATTTCTGAAATGAACTGTATTTCTGAATTACTATTATACCTATTGTAACATTTTATAAGTGATGTTGGTTCTGAAAATGAACTGTATTTCTGAATTACTATTATACCTATTGTAACATTTTATAAGTGTTGTTGTTTCTAAAAAGACAATATTTCTGAAAGGATAATATTTTCGAACTGCTACTATATGTATTATCCCATTTTCCAAGTGCTACGAATGTTAAAATACAATGTTTTTTTAAATTGTTATAATTGAATGAAGGAACTTAGAAATGCTACAACTTTGGAAATGAATATTATTTTGAAGATATTGACATTGGATTTAAATGGTTTAAATGAATATGTTTTGATTTGAAATATAAACCATTTAGAAATTTATAACCAAGGGTTATAATAATGATTGGTTGTTAAAGAGACCGGGATCAGATATGGACATACTCTCTATCGATACCGAAAACCACTTTAACAACCGTGTACGCGGTGGAGATTCCAGAATGAAGTATGATGGTGGCGACGATCCTATTGAGGTATATACGTGGACCCGACTCCCGTGAGTTGGCATAAGGTGGCTAAAACAGGAGCGATTCCGGGCAAAGTGAGGTCATTCATCCGATCGGGCACATTCCTTCGATATTATATTCGGACCTTGTGATTGATTTGATGGCCATCCTTGATTTTGATTTGGGAGTGTGTTCCGAGGTGGGCGATAGTAGCTGCTATGCGTTTCCACCAGTCCGGATGTGCAATTGGTATATCTACCCTGGCATTGCCTCGTTGTGCCATGTCACCTACCATAGCGAGCCTTACTACGAGTTTGATTTGTGTCGTACCTATGGAGTATCCTCTGGTAGCCTCCCGATCTGGAGGTACTACGGTACTGTATAGACTATTGGCACTATATATGTGTTAAGGTGGAAAATGTAAAGCCTTAACGCTATTTTTAAGTAAGTTTACTTTACTTTAGACATTATTATAATAGCGTATATTACTACATGGTAAATAGTTTAACGGGTCCTTAAAGGATGGGAGATCCCAAGTATCCTTTAAGTTACTTGAGCATTTCTATTACAGTTCACTTGAGTTGGTTTACATTGTATAAGTATGTATGTCCGAACTCGAGTGTTTTGTGTTTTGCTTTACGCTCGGGTCAGACTAAGTTGTACCAGTATTTGAGACTCACCTTTAGAGTTGGAGCTTCGCTTGGATCCATCTATTGATTCTGCTTTCAGTCATTCAGTTGATTCCAGTGATGTATTCAGATCTTGTATTTGACTATTGTATTTAGTCATCTATGTATTCGTGATTTCTGTTGTATCTTGTTGAACTCTGTTATATTATATATAGTAGCCTCATGAACTACTATTCTTTGTTTCCACTGCATTATTGTTATATTACTCTGTGTCTGTGATTCTGTGATTATTTATCTATTGTATATATTGAGTTTTGCCAAATTTTAAATTAACAATCTGATATTTTGAGCAATTCAAATCCGACATGTATGGATGTGAATGGTTGAAAATTTCAGGATGTTACATCTTCCATAATATTTGAATAGCTTTCATGATCAAAATCACATAAAATGAAAGGATTACTTTTATAATATATTTTATAAAATAGTAACATGTACCATTTGACATTAAAATAATTTTAGATTTAAAACAAAATTAAATAATGATTTTTAAAGGATTTTGTAAATAAATAAAAATCCATTCAAAAAATTGGATTAAGATTTGAATAATAAAATGAGTGGAAATAGAATATAATTTAATGATATTTTCACACAGCAAATAAATAGCCTCCAAATTTACTATTACTTCCCAAAATATTATTTTTCCAAAACATTACATATGATTCCAATGCCATAAAATAAATACATCATTATGAAATGTAACTGCAAATGTCTTTTAAATATTTTTATAATCATAGTGAAATAAAATATTCCTTTAAGGAGTCTAAATTATTCCTTTTAATACGCACACACTCTCTCCTTTATAAAATTCTTTTATATAGTAAAATACCAAAATTTTCATTTAATAAATAATTTAATTATTTATAAAATTATTTTAAAACCATTAATTCAAAATTTCCTTTTCAAATCAATTTCAAATGTAATGTCCGGTCATTCTCAAACCAATCAAACACATACAATTCCAAACCAAAATCAAGGATTCATATCCAGTATAGAAAGAAAATATCCATATGTGCCAAAATTATACTTAACAACATATTTTCAACATGAATTCAATTCAAGTTCAGCACAACAATAATTAAACATTATCATGCAACTAAATTTCACCCTATTCAATCAATCATAACTAAGATTCATTACACAATCCATCAAATAAAGGCATGCAAATGGAAAATAATTATTATAGAGTTATATTTCTGAGTTAAATAGAACGACTCATCGAATCTAAGGAATTAAAGAACAAATAATCCTTAGAAGGGATGCACCTCCTTCATTCATCATTGTGTGGTGCCTTGAAGTTCATGTCTATGCCTTCAATTATTGTCGAGGCCAGAAACCCATCCTCGCTGACCCCCGACCCGACTTTTACCTCTACCGCTATGGAAAGCAGAGTTGTTATAGCAAGATTATTTACTCTTATAATATTTTATATTCATTAAAATATTTTATTCGAATATCAGTATTTTATCTAAAAGGAATTTATTGACTAATTCAATTTATGAAACAAAATCTTTTATTAAATGGACTTCAATTAAGTAAAAATTTATTTTGAAAATTAATAATTATCAAAAATCGAATTTGAATATTTTATATTAATTAAATTTATTCATTATTATGGCATAGAAAGTAGGGTTGTTACAGTAAGATTGGACAAAAGAGATGGCTGGTTGCTTGTTGTTGAAGCTTGATGAGAACAAAGCTGAAATTGCTAAGGCTGGAGCAAAGGGAACATGTTGAGACATAGTGATGAGGCAAGCTGCTTAGGACTGATTATAAGCGGCCTGAGAGAGCCAAACCATAGATGGGTCGCTTTGAGTTGGGTCAAGTCATATGAGATGGCTGTGTCGAATCGTGTCAAGCCAGGCTGGGCTTAGGAGTCCAGGTTGGCCTATCCTGACTTTCTTGTGGGATTTTCTGAGATAGAACCTGTTGGAATATTGGTTGGTTGGAACTGGGCAAGGCTAGGAAATGCTAGCTGGCTTGAATTTGGACCGGGCTTATAATTATTGGTTGGCAAATCATACTTGCAAACACCATACATCTCTAGCTCCTAGTATCCAAAGCGTCCATCTCCTTCTCACCATTCTCAAAGCTCTCACTCTTAAAGGGTCATTATCCTTTAAGGTGCACTCATCTGCCCCTATATGATCTTTCCCTTACTCTATGGTGGATTCTACTTCCATTACTTCTACTTTTCTTTTTACTACTCATAAGGTCAAGTAACTCCCTAGAAATCAATGTTGATTTTTGAACCAACCACTACATTTTCTCTTCTAACCACTTCTTCGCTTGTTCACCAGTGGCATTCGGTTAAAGGGCCCATTCTTTTTGCAACATCCACTGCTATTTCCGTGTTTTCTACGTCTTCTCCTATACCCATGCAAATTAAATATCCATACTTAGGTCTTACCAAGTTCAGGTTCCCCTATAACTTGTATGGAATTTTGGTAGACAACATAAAAGCTGCTCATGAGACCTTTAATAGTCTAACTGATTAGTAATAATCATGAAGAAGAGTCACAAAACATCGTTTTCAAATCGATTCTATGAATCGGTCGTTATTGGTAGAGAAACACAAGGCCATGGACCAAGACCAAGATCTAATAGACTCCTTAAAAACGGAAATGGATAATTTGGAGAGTATAATTAAATTGCTTGGGCTTTTAAGAAGAGAAGCTTGAGGGAGAAATTAAAAAGCATAAGCTGAAGATTGGCCTCAAGGACAACAAGTCAAGCAACTCCATATTCACAATGGTGGCATGGCTGAAGGAATCGAACAAGTCAAAGCTAGTATCACCCATTATGAAGCTCAACTTATCACGATTAATGTAACAGCCCACACCTTCAGGCATACCCGTTCATAGCTCAAAAGTGGCATTTGAACCAGCATCGTGCTGAGAAGTACGAATTGTTAGGTTTTTGGTCGTTTATAGGGTATATAGATAAATATTGCTTTTTAAACATTCTACACTTTCAGACCTCACAGCGAAAGGAATAAAATATTAATAATAAAAATAACCTAGATCAGTACTGTCTCAAATAATCGTGCTTCATACAAGAAGTGTTTAAATAGAATCCCCAAATAGAAATACAACATAAGTCTAGCTGACAAAAACAATAAGAAACATAGGAAAGTAACCATAACTAAATATGTCCATAAAGCGCACGGTCACCTCCCCCACGAACATTTTCATTGTCATTTCATCTACTACATTGTACTCATGTAACAGGAGAAATAGAGGGGATTTTACAAGATCTGGTGAGTGAGTTATATCACTAGTGGTTTGGTGTCAACAAGTAACTAAATTATCACTTATAATCTACAAAACATAAGGGCGTTCACTTGCGTGTGTGCATTGCGTGTAGAGGACTAGTCTGTTTACAAACTATGGTATAGTAACCCTTATAACCTAACTATACATTGAGAAAATATTCTTAATGATAAGCCGCTTAAGTAGGACTGCACCGAGTACACATCACAATGCTTGAGCATACATCGAGCACACGGTCCCGATGGTAACTTGCCACCGAAGCAGCAAGTAACCTCCTTATTTGTTTAGGTGACCTATGCTCTATATCATTTGACCTACAACAAAAAAGGTTAATCATCATTTGACTCCCCGGTAGGTGCAACCGCTTGATCGAACGCTTATCCTACTATTGTGGTTGTCTTCATCTCCTCATCTATGCAGTTAGCAAATATGTGACCAGAGCCGGCTATGGTAACAATAAGGGCATCCAGTTATGATATAATCACATGCTGTGTTGAGTGTCATATTACATAATGTCATGGAGTGATGTTACCAAGTGTGAAACAAGTTCATTATGTTACACAACTCCATGCCTTTACGTGAACTTCTAAAATCAAGGAAGTGGGAACAAGTTCCCTAGATATATCTTACTTGGCCAACACCAGGTCCAGGTTCAACCTGGGTTATCTACATCAATTCAGACATTTGAGCCTAACAGTTAGATGTTTGAGCCCTACAATTAGACATCTAACTTCTCTTTAGACGTCTGAACTTTTTGGTTCAGATGACTAAATCCCTTGCCAAAATTTCGTAAAGACAACCAGACATCTGAATTCATTTTTAAACATCTGACTGTAACTTTCAGATGTTTGATTATAACTTTTAGACATTTGAACCTAGTCACATTTCAATTTTATTCTTTTCGGTTTTATTCTTTTTAATTTCAAAAGTCTGGTCTTTATTTCAAGCGTCTGAATATAGAATTTCAAACGTTTAGACGTTCGTTTTAGATGGATGCATTGGTTGTATTTTGATTTTTTTTCCTTTCTTTTTTGTTTCTACATTTTGGACTTAAGCACAATTTTTGAATTTGTAAAATTCATCCTTTAAACAAATATCTATATACGTTGTAACCTTGTCTGTTTCCAAACCTTCTCGATGGTTTATTTCATTAATTGTAGATAACTATTCAACGATCCATCTATGTATATTCATTTTTTATAAAGTTGATAGAATTGGATATGGATGATTTTTAAAGGATATATACATAGATTCACTTTTTATCCATATAAATCAATTCAAATCTATCACATAAATTAGATCTATAAAGTTTTAGAGGTGAATTGTTATCTAACTTACCCTCCTCCCATGTTCTAATAATTATATTATTGAATCATTGATTATGGTTTTCCAATTATCTCAATTCATATAATTTTTCAATTAAAAATTATAAATTCAAATTAAAAATCATATTTTTAAACCTAAATAGATATATAAATTGAACTTACTTACTTATGTACATCATACTCATATCGTAGATAAACCTACTCACCTTTGAACACTATTTTGAATAAATCTCATTCTCTACTTTGATTTGATTTGGCATTCTTCCCATTTATTTAGCTTTCAATTGTTTTGATTTTCTTCTTCCTTTTCTTTTTAACTTGATTCCCTTAATTCATTTCGAAAGAATTTGATTTACTTTTTATTTTGGGGTTTGAAGAAGAAGAAGAAAATTGGAGGTTAGAAGAAGAGGTGGCTACATAATGAAAAGAAGTGGAGGATGCGGTGAATTAGGTTTAGAAATATTCTTTATATAGGTGGAAAACCCAAATCGTCTCTGCCCTAACCTGGGCCTTGACCCGTTTCACTTCGTAATGCGCGCTACGACAAATAATCTGTAAATTCTTTATCATGTGCTTATTTCTAACATTTTATATATGAATTTGAGCAAGAAAAACTTATTTAACACAATGGATAAGTCAGATTTACCAAATTCCTTCTATTTTAAAAATCATGTTTTCTAGCTTTATGCAAAATTACTAAAATGACCCTTTTAATTAGTTATTAATTTTTATAATAACCCGGAGTGTTACATTCACCTCCCCTAAAAGAATTTCACCTCCAAAATTCCAAGATATGGAGAAATGCAATTTGTAGACACAACTATACTCTAACAACCATATATATGTTATATATACACAGAAACACACCATAGATAAAGCATCCAAACAATACATATTAAGCGTATCTATTTCCTAACATTTCTAGCAATCAAATATGATACTCATAGGAATACCACTAAAATATGGATATAAGCATCAGTATGTTGCAAAGGTAAAGTAAGTGCAAATAATAATGTGAATCTGAATACGGTAGGAGATAAATGCATCAAAACTAATGCAACTCTTATATAAATGCACGATCGTGGCATATAGGCATGGATGCAAAACACCCTAAAATATAATGATAGTTTCTTTATGTATGCAACATGATATGTTGTAAATCAAGTCATATAGCAACATAAATCACATAACAAAGCATACCATACCATCTGATTTCCTAATTTAACTAAGCAACCAAAATATGCAAAATGCACTGGAAAATAGTGAGGGATGGAAAGCTCTAATCTTCTCCTCTAGCTCCAACATACTCTTAACTAGATCATCTCCCCACTAGAATCTAATCAATCTAATTACTTTATTATGGAGTTGCTTTGTCCCATGCTCAACAATGCAGATAGGTGCATGTGAACAAGTGACTCTCCATCTACTTTCTCCATCTACTTCCACCTCTTCTAACTAACTCAGCTCAACTACAGTAGCTGAATCGTGTAAAAAACTTTTTCAAGTGCGACACATAAAAAACATTATGAACCCCCTCTAACTTTTCAAAAAGCTCCACTCTATAAGCTTGCTTCCCTATTTTTTTTACAAAATTGGAAAAGGCCTTACAAACCTCGATGCTAACTTTTCTGAATTACCAAACCTCATAATAGGTCTAAGTGGCAAGACCTTCATAAATACAGTGTTGCCTACTACGTACTCCAACTCCAAGTATCTCCTGTTTGCATATGTTTTTTTTGCATCTTGTGCAGTCTTCATCCTCACGCGGATCAAATCCATTTTCAAATACAACAAAATGGAGATCTGCATAGCTTCTCGTATAATGCCTCAGACTGTGCCATCCTAATACTTGCCTGATAACTGTAATTATATGAAAATTATACTACCGGCAAATGATCCTCCCAAGAACCTCTAAATTTCAAGTATATATGTAGTAAATCTTCCAACACCTGATTCACCCAGTCATTTTGTTTTTCTGTTTATGTGTGATAGGCGATACTCAAATTTGGTTAAGTGTCCAATGTCTCCTGAAGACTCCTCTAAAACTCACTTGCAAAGTAGATCTCAATCATTGATAATACTGGGAGGAACTCCATGTTGTCGAACTACCTCTTCACATACAAAGCTGCACTTATATATGCTTACTATCCTAATCAAAACAAAATGGGCATAGTCCCATAGTCGATCGACAATGACCCAAACACTCTCATTTCCTCTTTTACTCCCAAGCAGACCATTAAAAAATCCATAGAGATGCTTTTCCTCGTCCACTGTGGAATATCCAAAGGCTATAACAATCCACCAGGCTTCTTTTGTTTTTCTTTTACTCCCTAACATGTCACATACTTCGAAACAAACTCCGCTACATGTCTTTTCATACTTGGCAAGCAGAATACCCTCTTCTTATCCTGATACATTTTGTCACCACTGGGATGACTAGTCATCCTAGGATGATGGGATTCATTCAACACTAACTCCGCCAACTCTTTAATAAGAGGAACACACAATCTACCATCTCTTCACAGCCATCTTCTAGAATTAATGGAATAATAGTCAAGTGACTTAAATTCTCTCCTCTATTCTGCTTCTCAAAAATGACAAATGGCTCCATGTGTTGCTTCTGACTCAGAACGATATGGTCCATAAGAAAATGCTGAACAACTGTAGCTGCTAATAATCCTAGTATAAGGTCTGATGAAGGTCAAAAATAAAATGTAAAATTAAATTCCAAGTGCTTCCATTACAAAAACATATAGCCTTGCATCGTGTGTCTTCTACTTAGGTATCGGCTACAACATTGCATTTGCATGGAATATATAAAATACTAAAATCATATGATGCGAAGAATTCCATCCACCTCTGCTGCATCAAATTCATTTCTTATTAGGTGAATTTTTTTTAGGGACTCATGGTTTTGACTCATTCCTATAAAAATGCCTCTGATATTTAAAGCCAAAGCTATAGCTGCTAACTCAACTAGATTATGAGTTGGATAATTTCTCTCATGTACTTTCAACTCTCATCTAGCATAATAAATAACTCTACTCTCATGCATTAAAACAATGCAAAGTCCTAATTACAAGTATCGGTATATATCGAAATTACCTTTGAACCATCAGGGAATACTAAAATAGATGCATCAGTCAAACTCCTTTAGCTTAATAAAAGCATGCGCACTCCGAGTTCCATGAGAAAACTAAATTCTTCTTTATAGGGAATGTCAAAGGTGCATAAATCTTTGCAAAGTCTTTAATAAACATCCTATAATAGTCAGCTAAACCAAGAAAATTTCTCACGCCCATAGGGCTTTTTGATATAGCACAATCTTGTACCACAACAACATTACTAAAATTGATTAATAGTCGACGCTCAGAAACAACATGATCGAGAAAGTGAACCTCCTTGCACCAAAATTGACATTTGGAAAATTTTTCCATGAAATTATACCTACGAAGATATTGAGCACTTCTTCTAAATAAAAATTATGCTCTTCCTCACTTTTCGAATAAACAAATATATCATCAAAAATACCACTATAAACTTACTGAGCGATCCTTTAAAGACTCAACTCAAGAGGTCAACGAAATATGTTGGTACATTGGTTAGTCTAAATGGCATGACCAACCACCCATAATTTCCATCGAGTTTATGAAAAGTGGTTTTGTGAAATCCATCCTGGACCACATGCAATTAATGGAATCTGATAGCCAAGTCAATCCAATAGAATACATTTGCTCGGCCTAACCCATCATCAAGTTGGTCATCAATCCATAGGAATGGATCATGATTCTTCTTTATCATCGTTGTTTAGTTTACGATAATCGACGTTAAGCCTTAGAGAGCCATCTACTTTGGTTGCAAAGATAACAGTTTCTCCCTACTCTAAAATACCGTTCTAAATGAAACCCTTCTCCGGTAATTCATTTCACATGTTTACTTAGCTCATGTCTTTCTCTAGAAGCATTATGCCTAAGGGGTAAGCCAATAGGTATGGCATTTTCTTCTAGGTAAATTCAAAATTCGATCTCCCCATAAGGAGGAAGACTAGAAATATCGGTAAAGACATCAAGGAAGTCACGAACTATGGTTACAAATGCTAACTCATAATGTTACATGTTTAGAGAATACAAGTAACTTAACATAACAGAACTTTTGGAATCATAGTAAACCTCTAAGCTACACCCACTAAAAATACCCAAATGAACCAGCTTCCTATCACAATCCAACAACACTCCATATATAACCATCCAGTCCATCCCTAGAATTAAACCAAACGTTGAAAATGCTAATACAAAAGCATCATAATCAAATTTGACACCCAAAATATATAACTTCAAATGCTTACAAATCATGAATAAATGGATCTATCACCTAAAGGGATTAGATACCTTAATAAAGTCAGTGATTATACTTGTATTAAAGTGAAATTGATCTACTAGCTAACTTAAAATAAATGAGGGAGATGCTCCAGTGTCAAATAGTGCGAATAGCTAAGTTAGAAAGAGTTAACACATTCTAGGATGGCTTTCTTCCCCTTTTCCCCATAGCTAGAGCTGCACTCGAGCTAGGAACAACATCATGTGCATAAACTGTAACCATCCAAGCAAAAGTCATAGGCAAGGTCAAACACTCCCTCTTCATATACCCAAACTGGTTGCAGTTGTAGCACTTGACCTTTGAAATATTCACTTTGCAATCCTTTACCATATGCCCCTTGTTACTGCACCTCCTACACTTGAATCCTTATTTATTTATCCTACACTGAGCCACCGTACCACCCTTATTTGTATTTTGCGGAACTAGCTTCGCTTTTACCTTCTTGGGTTCTTCCTTAGCAACTGAACTTAGTAGTGCCATCTTAACCCAGCTCTCAAAAGTAGCTCTAGTGGGAACATGGCTCAAAGTAATATCCCTCAAAGATGGATTTAATACCTTAGCAAATTTTTTCACCTTCTTCACTAGTGTATTGATAAGATCTAGGCCATAATTTCCTAGCTAACTGAACTCATTAACATACTCCTGGACACTACGGTCCCGTTCCTCCAAATGAATGGACTTCTCTAGCTCCACTCCCAATTCGGATTTGGATATAAACTTAACGTCAAAGTGCCTTGTAATACCAGATATTTTTATAATAATAATAAAATAAATTAAAAAGTGTATTTTGGTCAATTTAAAAATATAAAAGAAAACAGTCATTTTACAAACAATTGTATATTTTATAGATCTAATGACCTTGATTTTGTTATAAAGATTGGGTTGGATATAAGTTGGTTTTTATATTATATGTTGTTCCTTCCATTGAGAGTTCAGAAAGATATAGTTAGAAGTATTAATTTGCTTCTTTTTATCATAACCAAATGATCTATCATTTTTGGTTTTCGAGATATGAACATCAGTTCGAACATTAAATCCGAGGGTCGAAAAAGCCAGGTTGTTACAATTTTTTAGAGTAAAACTTATCCTGAACTTAAGGATTAGGACATATTAAGAGAGCATATTTATATTTTTATAAACCCATATTTTTGTATTATATAATAATTGAGTAGATACCTATACATCTTTCCTTATTTCAGTCGAGTTAACTATCTGTTGAGGATTTGCTAACGAATCTCATTGCAGATAGAAGAAAATGAGTAACTCAACCAAGACTGGAACAGAGGCTAGTAATGGTAGGGTAGAGGCAAGGGCTAGAACTGGTACTAGAGTTAATCTTGTAGATATCCCTAAAGTGAATATACTTGCCTAGTTTAGAAGATATCTACAAGTAATTGGTTAGACATCTACTGACCAAGCCAATGTCCATCTCAGAGAAACCGTACCTATTACCAAGGAGTGGTTTCATCCAATCGCCACCTATGATATATTTTCTAAAGCTATATAGAGATTTTCTAGTTTGGATGGGAAACCATATGCAGGTATTGAACCTTATTCTGTGACATAGGCTGAGCTTTGCACTTATGAGAAAATATTTAGTTTCTTAAGTTTGAGTGATATTACAAGGAGACTAAAGAAAGTTTTGAAGTTAAGTTTTACTCAAAAGCATAGAAAGAGATATTGTTGGAGAAATCTGTTCATTTGAAATAATGAGAGTTTATCAGTCGGAGAGTATGCTAATCAATTTAGTGAATCGACCAGGTTTGTTTTCGATTTGATCAATACACTGGATAAGAAAGCATTAAAGTTCGCAAAAGGATTAAATTCACCATTAAAGGAATTAGCACTTAACCAAATACCATATAGAGCCACATTTGAAGGTTTGGTTGAAGTAACATCGTTGAACTCAGTTAATGGAGAACTAGTTAAGGAGGAGGAACCTAAGAAAGAAATGAACCAACAAAATGGTAAATGAAAAGGAACTCCTAAGAGGTCAAAAAAAGAAACCAACGATCATATGTAGGAGATGCAAGATGAAGGGTCATTTTCAAAGGATTGTAAAGTGAACGTATCAATGATTAAGTGTTATAAGTGCGATTAGCATGGTCAAATGAAGAAGGATTGCTCAAACATATTGAATGGAGGCAAAATAGTGAAAGCTTATGCACTGGAAGCGGTCCCATGTGCAAGTATACCACCGACCGAAGGAAGGGGAGTGGAGTATGATTAGAGGTGAGTCATTAATTTTGATTTGAGGTTTACGGTAGAAAATTTATTAGTAGATCTCACATAATGCATGAATCCATTTTGGTGTCGAATATGTCCGAAGGATCGACCCATCTATTAATGATTTGCCATGACTTGAAATTTTTTATGTGGTGTAGAGTCCTTTAGTGATGCATATGTACTAAGTCTTTTGGTGGTGTGGATTGATTTTGGAAATAGATTTGATGACTTTTATGGAATGATATTGGATGAAGATTGAGGGGTAGACTTGGATAAGTAGTGGCAGATTGGGCATGGTCTTATTATAGGATGTGATCCAAATAGTCTCCCGATGATGAGTTATTCTCCATCCTCTAAAATAGGAATCCCATGTACATTTTAAAATTGAATTCTAATTTCTTCCTCCCTAAGAAAATTAAAAAATTTATAGGTCCATCGACACACAATTTTTGGCACAAGATGATAAGTGAAGATAGAAATTCTGATAAGAAAGTTTCCAAGTAGGTAAGAGAGAGAGATCATAATTTGGTTAAGTAAAGTAAATTGAAAATATTTTGGTTGAAATGTCATGGAAAAGAGACATCTACGTAGAAACAAATGGTTGGATTAAGTTTTATATGAAGGAGGTTGGGACCGAATGGGTATTTGCATGGCATTGGAAGCCTTGAAGATATATTTTAGGTGGTGTTTCGCTCGGAAAGTTGGAATAGTAAAAGGACAGTTGATATCGAAGTTTTAATTTATTGGACCCCGTTAACAATTTGATTGAAAATATTTTAAGATTTGATGTTTAAATGGCCCAAATTTTATTCTGAGGTAGGGTCATGATAACCCAATGAATTAATTATGTGACCTGACTCGATGATCGGTCCATAGCACATATTTGATTTGTTAGTGGATAGGTGTCGTTAATCTGACATTGCGGAAAACGTTACACCATACTTTTTTTGACCTGAGAAGTTGAAGGGTACTGGTAAAGGGAGTTATTGTTTTACCATTTACCTATTTGTGGATATATTTTTAAAATGATGGTACTTAAGTTATTGCCGCAACTGCAAGTAAGTCGTTCATGGTTAGATTTAGATAATGTAGAGTTTGCCTAGTCAATGGATATGTTTTCCTATTAAGAGGTGACATGAGTACTGTACCATGTTCACTGCACTAGGGCTTTTTTCATTTATAATGTTCCTTGAGGTGTTTTAGAAGTAAGAGGATTTTTATATTTTTGAATTATGATTATTGGAATGATATAGCGAGACAGCGTCCCTATTAAATTGTCTCATCCATAATTCTATGAAGATAAAATGACACAAAATTATATTTGGAAATGGGACCATTTGAAGGATTGTGTAAAAGGATAACTAAAAGATGGAAAAAAAATTGAAGAATGGTATAAATGTTACTTTCATTGGAAAAGATATTCGAATTGAATTGGAAATGAGATTATAAGAGTAGATATGCCTGATTTTTGTAAAGTGAAGTGGTTCAAGATTAATTTAACAATGTCATTTTAAAGGATTTGAGAAAAGACATTATAGAGTTTCATGCATTCAATTCGGAGAAAATTTTCATTAAAAAAAGGTGAGATTTAGTGATTTGAGAATATATTAGAGAAGATAATAGATGGATTCTTTTCAATTATCCCTTAGATTGAAAAGAGGCTGTTTGTTCAAAGGAACTCCTTTGTAGTAGAGTCTAAAGGGTTCATGGTTCATGTTGCATATGAGATGCACAAGAGCAATGTAATAAATAGTCGATCATATACTAACATATTTTAGGATTTCATTTAGTCAATATTTTCACTTAGGTCTAGGAAATTTATTGCTTTGTTTGAATGGTTGAATAGAATAGGATTATCTTTTGTTTGAATAATTGCTTGTTTGTATGCTAAAGAACTTATGATGAAATTTGTGCATACTGGGAAGGCGATAATTTTACTATCACATTGATCGGAAGCTTGAAGAGATGATATCATGAGCAAAGTGATATACTTGAATTGATTCAGAATTTGAAGTAGAAGACATGTTATATTCACCAGATTAACATCGATGTTATGATGTTCTTAGGTGAAATGAACAATCACAACATAATCTTAGTTATGGGTTACTTAGGTGAGACACTATCCGCTATGCTACCGAATGTCTTACCCAAGCATCCAAAAATGAAGTGACAATTTACTACTGGATTATTCGGATTTGGTATATGTATGGAATATGGTGAATGTGCAATTAGAAGTTTATGAAGCTGCATTTTAGTCGAACCATTTGTAGGCTAAAGCTACTAGTTATTAGGCATTTCACCATTCGATATTTTGGTGGGTAGCATCAGTTGCAGAGGCAATAGGGGTGCACGTATATACGAGATTAGTATTGGCTGATGAGTACTTGTATCAGCAGTTGAACTTATTTTGTTAAGGTAGGATGAGAGATCCAGTTAAGGGAACTAACGAAGCTAATGAGCGGACCAGAATTTCCATTTATCTTTTTTCTGAAACGCTATTCTATTGACTTGTTTGCTAGAATATTAGTTCAACTAGGTAGAGTTTAATGCTTGTTTTACATATTTATTTGATGCTTAGTCTAGGATATGTTTAATTGCTTGGATTTTTTTAATTCATGGTTGCTTGGTTTGATTTATATTACTATGTTATAGTCATTAATAAGCTTTTAGTTGATGCATTCATATAGATTTCATATGATGATATTAGGATGTGTTGCATTCATGTCTAATATGTCATGATCTTTGCGTTCATTTAGGTGGCCATAGTTGCATATTTGCATTTTATTTAGTATGCTTTTATGGTATATCACATTTGTTGTCAAGTATATCTCACCCAAATATGTGTCATAATTGTTATATGAATGGATGATTGACTGGATAGATGATTTTGTTTGTCATGAATGGTGTGCATGTATGTTGCCATGTATGGGATACGTGATACGCGAGAGAACGATACATATTTGTCCCTTAGGAATTTCAAAGATGAAATTATTTTTAAGAGAGGAGAATTTAATACTCAATATTTTTATAATAATAATAAAATAAACTAAAATGGGCATTTTGGTCAATTCAAAAATATAACGGCAAAACGATTATTTTACAAACAATTGTATATTGTATAGATCTATGACCTTGACTATGTTATATAGATTGGTTTGGAAAAAAGTTGGTTTTTATATTATATGTTGTTCCTTCCACTGTAAGTTTAGAAAGGTAGTTAAAATTAGATCTATCATTTTCGGTTTTCGAGATTTGAACGTCAGTTCGGATGTTAAATCCAAGGATCGAAAATGGTGAGTTGTTGCATACATCTTAAAATTAGTCCATGTAAACTCAATCTCATCTGCCTCAGCAATGATAATACCTCACCAATTCATGGCCTCTCCTTGCAAGTGCCATGAAGCCAATTGTCACTTCATCCCAGTCTCCACATCCATCATAGCAAATAGCTGATAACAATTCCTTAGCCTTTCCTATGTCTCAATAAAAGTTTCAGCTCTAAAGTAATTCATTCCACCTAGACTTTGGAATCTTGTATAATTCAGGGAAGTCCAAAGTAGGTAGAGGGATTGGGGCCACACCTTGTGCTTGGTTGTGGGTCCTTTATTAGGGTTAAGTTCTATTTAGCCTCTTGTTCGAAGATACCGGCAAAACCATACTGGAACATTAATGCTTGAAACCTCAGTTGCCTCATCAAATCCACTTATAGTTTGATTATTTACTTCACTTATCTATAAATAGGAATTATTAGTAACTTCCTTAGATAATAGTATGCATTGCTGGAACAGGGTGTGTTTGTGCTATACTTTTATATATAAACTTTCAAAATATACAATTACATTCTCTTAATGCATGCCTAATCTCTAAGGAACCCTAAACCTAGGCCTTAATATCAGTTGTAACAACCCGCACCTCCAGACACTAATTCAAAGCCCAAAGTGGCATTTGAACTTGCATCATGCCAAGAAATACGAATTTTTAAGTTTTTTATGATTTACAAGGTAGAAGGGTAAATATAACCTTTAAAACATTCTACACTTTCAAACCTCATAATTAATGGAATAAAATATAAATACCGAAACTAACTCAAACCAGTAGTGTCCCAAAATAGTCGTGGTCCATACAAGAAGTGTCTAAATAAAGTCTCCAAGTAGAAATACAATATAACTCTAACTGATAAATACAATAAGATACATATGGAAGTGACTATAAATAAATATATCCCTAAAGTGCACTATCACCTCCTCAATGCACCTTATCCTTATCATCTCATCTACTACCTTATCCACCTATAATAGATATAAATAGGGGATTAGAAAATGTTTGATGAGTGAGTTATATCACTAGTGGTATGGTGTCAACAAGTAATTAAATTATCACTTATAATCTACACAAACTAAGGGTGTTCACTTGTATGCGTGTACTGTATGTAGAGGACTAGTCAATTTATTAACTATGGGTTAGTAACCCTTATATACCTAACCTTACATTGAGAAATATTCTCGATGATAAACCGCTTAAGTTGCACCACATCGAGTATACATCACAATTCCTGAGCACACACATCGAGTACACAGTCTACATTATAACTTGGCACCGAAGCATTTGAGTAACCACCTTATTTATGCCCATATCTTATGCGACATATCATTGAACCTGCAACAAAATTGTTCAATAATTTGACTCTCCTATAGGCGCAACCACTCGATCAGACGCTCATCATAGTATTACGAATTTCTCCTCTCTTACACAATCAGCAGATATGTGACCAAAGCGGTCTACACTAATAATAAGAGCATCTAACTATGATATAATAGCACACTGTGTTGAGTCTTACGTTATATAGCTTCATGGAGTATGAACTTAGGAATATCACTAAGTGTGTGAAAGAAGTCCAGCATGTCACACAGCTCCATGCAGTTATGTGAACTCCAAAAAGTCAAGGAAGTGAGAATAAGTTCCCCCCAACTATCTTACTTGGCCTGCACCAGGTTCAGGTTCAACCTGGGTTTATCTACAAAAATTCAAATGTCTAAGCAAAGAAATAGATGACTGACTACACTTTAGATGTCTGGACTTTTGGTTCAGATGACTGACTCCCTATACCAAAATTTCCTACAGGGAAGTCGACGTCTAAATTCAATTTTCGACGTCTGACCGTAACTTATAGATGTCTAATGTTACTTTCAGACACACGAATCTAGTTAGATTGTAACATAACTCTTTTGGGTTTTATTCTGTTTAATTTCAGTCATTTCGCCTTTATTTCAGACATTTGAACATATATTTTCAATTGTCTGAACGTTGGTTTTAGATGGACGAATCGGTTGTATCTTGGTTTATTTTTTTCTTTTTTATTTCTTCTTTCTGTACTTAAGTACAACTCTAAATTAGTAAAATTCATCTTTTAAACAAGTATTTGTATAAGCTGTAACTTTATTCATTTCCAAACTTCTTATGTAGTTTATTCAATTAATTGTGTATAACTACTCAACGATCCATATACTATATTCACTTTTTATTCAAGGTTGGTAAAATCAAGTCTAGATGATTTTTAAAGGATGTTTACATATATTTACTTTTTATCTATCTACATTAATTAAGTCTGCCACGTAAATCTAGTCTATAAAGTTTTAGAAGTGAATTTTTATTCAATTTACCCTTCCCCTAAGTTCTACAATTATATTATCGATTCATTACCTAGGGTTTTCTAATTATCTCAATTCATATAAATATTCGATTAAAAATTATTAATTAAAATTAAAATTAAAATTAAAATTAAAATTAATATTTTTAAACTTAGATAGATATATAAACGAAACATAAGTACATATCTCCATTATACTCATCTCGTGGATAAACCTATTTACCTATAAATGTTACTTTGAAGAGTGCTCCATCTCTACTCTGATTCAATTTAGCATTCTTCTCCTTTATTTATCTTGTAATTATTTTGATTTGCTTCCTTCCTTCTTTTTTATTTGACTTTCTTATTTTATTTTGGAGGTTTTGATTTACATTTTTGTTTTAGGGTTTGAGGAAGAAGAAGAAGGAAAATGGAGATTAGAATAAGCGGCGGCTGCCGAATGAAAAGAAGTGGAGGATGAGCTGAATTAGAGTTAGAAACATCCCTTATATAGGGTAAAACCCAAAATCCCTCAGCCTCTACCTAGACCGTGACCCATTTCACTCGGTAGTGCGCATTACAATAAACAATATATATCTCCTTCACCCCTTATCCATTTCTAACATTTTATATGGGAATTCAAGCTAAAAATTTCTATTTAACGCAATGGAAAAGTAAGAATTAATAAATTCATTCATTTGTAAAAATTTAGTTTTTTAGGTTTATGTACAATTACTAAAATGCCTTTTTAATTAATTATTTATTTTTATAAAAATCTATAAAAATCCAAGGTATTAAAGTCAACATAGAATTGACTTAGCTCAAGGCCGACCATGAAAAATCCAAAATAGAAGCCAGTAAAGTACTGGAGCTACAATCAGAAAATGATAAATTAAAGGCTACAGTCGTCGATTTACAAAATTAACCAACCTAAGTGCAAGCAGAAAAGGAGTCCACCACTGAGGAGGGTAACTCCTCCATGTATAAGTTTACCTGAAACTCTACCAAACTAAGAACCTAAGGTGGTTGTGGGAGGAGTGCCTTAGGTTTAGGTAGACATACATTGAAAGATTATGGAAGATGATAAGAGGAGTGCTGAATGTAAGGGGACCCCGTTCGTTGAAGTCGATATTCTAGATGAGTTTAGGTTTAGGTTTAGGTTTAGTTGTTTGCTTTGATTCTTATTGTTTGTTGTTTATGTTGCTTTCTAAAGTTTATAAATTTAGGATGTTAGTAATATATCATATCTTATAATATTTTTATAAATTTATATCATCGAAAATTTGAGTTGTCAGACTATCTTTTATAAAAGTGGGAAAATTGGAACTAGAGAATAAAGAGGATTACATTTCAATTTTTTCAAATATTTATGAAAATTGATTTATTGAATTCATAACTTATCACTAATCATTATGGAATTTCAAATGCTATCTTAGGTAATAAACTTATATTTATACATATATAATGTGTGTGTGTACCCATGAATATGTCTAATGCAACATGTATTTAGATATATTGCTTGAGTCGTATCATATTGGTAGTGGAAGAAATATACGTTAGAAATTTTGTACAATATGTGGTTACTAATATGAAACGTTCCCATATGCTAATATATATATATATATATATATTCGTGTTGGTACGCTGATATTCATATTACTTGGGTATGCAAGTATAAAATTTTCATTCATGTTGTTCTTATGAAATATGAATAATAAAATGCTAATTCTTGTTCCTTATGCTTATATAAGCTCATCACCTTATATAATATGATTATTTGCTATGCGATGAAGTATTTTATGCATAGATGAGCTATAAAATTGATGGTTGCATTATTTGATCATATGTTGACATGTGAATGTTATGATCATCAAGTTATGTAAATACAAATGGTGTTATGTGAAGTGGAACATGTTTAAACTCATAGTGACATTGTATTAACGGTAGTACGTAGGGTTACTATCATGTGTGTGTGTGTATCTAACTTGTTAAATATTAATAGATTGATCAAAGAGGGATATATTAGGTAGATCTAGTATCCATCATAGCTGGATTGGCTTAGGGTTGCACACTAAGTGTAACATACTTTCCTAGTGTCGCTAATCCAATGATCTATTGTACCAACATTTGTAGCATCAACATGGCTAAGAATGTGATGATGGATAGTGTATGATCATATAGGCTAGGGTAGACTAGAAAGGGTCATGTCCAGTATTGTAGATTGAATGGGGGCGCCCACAATGTTGGATCATAGGTTATGATTGCATCATTAGGTGTTGATTCAATTTCTGGTATATTTGAGTCGCAGGTGATGATTTCTTCACTAGGTGTCGATTAATTATTTATGATCGATCAATTTATTACTATATGATTATGTGACGATTAAATGTGACATTAATAAATTGTGAGTAGGATGAATCATAATTAAGTAGATTTGTGATTATGGTCACCTTAAACATAGGGAGGATACATGTTATATCATTTGTACATGGTACCTACATGAGGTTGGGTAATTGACACATTGATACAATGATATGTATTTATATAGTTTTGCTCCTTATTATTGCTTTGAATTTGAGTTTACTCCTAACTAGTTTCTACCCTGACCTGGGTTATTTTCTGTTTTAAGAACCTTGGGTTAGACTAAGGTTGTTTCTTTTCAAAATGTATTACTAGTACAGTGTATTTGTTATGGGCTATGTTTAGAGTTAGTGATTTGTATCTCCCGTTTTGTAGTCTTAGCCCTACAGGGTGATATCTATGTAGGTAAACTTTATGTGTTTCTTAGTGCAACCTAGCATGGGGATTGGGTAATGATGGAGATGCACAATATTATGTATATCATTTTTGGAGGTGTCAGAGAACTAGTAGATGTACATGTATATGTTTAGGTGATGTTGCCATGACATGGGCATCTGATGTATATATATGTGTGACTTTTTGATCACTCGATTGTAACGACCTACCTTTTTGGACGATTTAAATCGACAATTAACCACACATGTCAAACTCGAACCATTCAAAAGGGAGGATTGTTATAGGGTAAATAAGAAAAAGAAGAGGAAAGAAAAAAAACAAAACATAGGATCTCACAGCGGAATGATAAAATATAATAATCAAATAACAGTTCATGAAGCAGTTACAAATTACATTTGATTATTCTTTTACAATATAGATCATAGTTACATACAACATGAATAAATAAATAAATGCAGCGGAACAACATGATGCAGTAGAATAAATATAATAAATAATAATAGTACTAAATCTTCATCTTCGTCCTCCAAATAAGCAGTCTTCGATATACTGAAAAGCTCAAACTAACCCAAGCAAATTGAAAAGACAAAACACTCGAGTCAGAACTAAAAGATCTTATGTAAGTTAAATCAATAGTAAATAAATATAAGTGTAACAATGTCGGAGATGTTTACGGGTTTTGACATCTCTTATCTAGTGTCTAACGTGAGTGCAATAACTTAAGAGATGTTCGGGATTCCATTTCCTAAGGATCCATTAAACTATCTATATACTTAGTACAATACGGTATTATAATAGTGTCTGCAGTAAAGTAAAGTATTAAAATAGCATTAAGGCGTTACCCATATCCCCCTTAATATATTTTATATATTCCCGTAGTTTATACAGATACTGTAAGTTCCACCAAACCGGTGGTTTACTCAGGGAGCACTCCATAGGTACGGTACAAAACAAACTCGTAGTGGGTGTGATAAGGCATGTGACAAGGCACGCGAGGCAATGCCCAGGGTAGGATACTACCGTTTTGCGGATCCAGATAGTGGTAATGCATAGTAGCTACTACCGCCTACCTCGGAACACACTCCCATAATCAAAATCGAGGGGTGGCCACCAAATCAATCACAAAGTCATAATATGGTATCGAAGAAGCATGTCCGATCGAAGGTGCGACCTCACTTGGCCCGGCGAGGCTCCTGTTTTAATCACATCAAGCTGACTCACGGGAGTCAGGGCTACGTTAGTACCTCATACAGAATCGTTCGCCAAATCATCCTACTTCATTCTGGATTCTCCACCACATACACAGTTGTTAAAGTGGTTTTCGGTATTGGCAGAGAGTATGACAATATCCGATCCCAGTCTCTTCAACAACCAAACGCTTATTTCATAGTGGATGGTTCCTTTACATTTTCAAAACCTTTTCATAATTTATATCAAAATATCATATTCAATTCAAACCATATCACTTTTGAAATCATATTTACTTTCAAAATCATATTCACTTTCGAAATCATATCAATAAGATAGGTTAATAAAATCCTCATTTCAAAATCATCATATTTACTCAAATATGTCATTTCACTAGCGAATATCATTTCAAATCCCAATTTATGTTATAACATCATTTAACCATATTTGCTTTAAAATCAAGGATTTAAATATAAGCACTTCCACTTTACACAATCTAAAATTTAGAAAATAGTTTAGATAGTTATAAATAGTTTAATATAGTTTAAAATAAATTTTTAAATAGTTAAAATACTCTAAAATAGTTTAATAATAGATTAAAAATAGTTTAAATGGATTTAATATAGTTTAAATAGATTTAAAATAGTTTAAATGGATTTAAGATAGTTTAAATAGATTTAAAATAAACTAAATAGATTTAAAATAGATTAAATTGGGTTAATTAGTTTAAAATAGGTTAAAATAGATTAAATTGGATTAAATAGATTAAAATAAATTAAAATAGTTTAATTTGATTAAAATAGTTTAAAGTAGTTTAAAAAAGATTAACTTAGTTTAATAGTTCGAAAATCTTAATAATCAGGATTTAAAAATAATATAATTTAAACATTTATAATAAAATAATAAATTTGAAATTTATATTAAATTAAACTATTTCTTTCATTCAACACATCTGGACCATGTCCAGCTTTCAAATCAACAAACTAAATTTTTTCTTTCAATTCAAATTCTCATTTAAAACCATTTAATCAATATCGATTTCAAATCCATGTTTGAATTTTCAATTTAAATCATTTCAAATTAAATAGATTTCATAGTTATATTCAAACATTTTCAATAACTCAATTTCGATAAAATTCATTTATATTTGACAGTTCAACTTTGGAATTTCAATTTAAATCCTTTAAACAATTTATTAAGACCAATTCAAATTTCAACATTCAAAGCTGGGATTTTCAAGAATAATTCAGCCTATATAAATCAAATTTTCTTCAAAATATCATTTTACTAAATTCAAATTTTGGCGATTTAAAAATCAGTTGATTTAACCAATCTGGTGTCTGTATATAATTTTCTACCCTATGGTCAAGTGATACGGATATATATCATTTCAACCCGCATTATATTTAAATTTACGGGTATATATCGTTTCAACCCGTGATCCTGGATTAACATTCAAAATCCATAAAATCGCTTGGGTTTATCATTTCAACCCATAACGATTTTTCCCTAATCTATAAATCGTTCAGGTATGTATCATTTCAACCCATAGTGATTTTTCTAGCAATAACTAAGGGAATTTGCAGTGTTATAACAATATAAATATAGCATACAGTCATCCAATATCAACAATCAAACATCCATCAAAATCACCATTCAATCAACCAATAAAAAACATCAATTAACTGGTTATCATCAATAGGTATTAAATTTACAATTAAGTTCAATATTAAATTAAGTGACGATTAAATGCAACAAAAGTCATCTTTAACTGGAATGACAATTTAAATATACCAAACATCAACCAATCAATTTCTAATCATATTATAAATTCAATTTAACTAACTTAAGATAATTTAGTAGTTGTGAGTGGGTTAAAACACTCACCTTTGAATTCAAATCGATTTGAAATCCAAAATAAGGCCCAAAATTCAACACTCTCAGAATTCGCCCAAACCAGTTTTAAAATGTTCAGAATTTTGATACAATCGCAGCTGAGCAAACCGCACGTAAATCCGACCTCGTACGTAAAAGTTATGATAATTAGATCGATTGGAATATTAAAATAAAATAAATAGTAAAGGAAAATAAAATAAATAAAAAACACCTCACCCTCAACACGTCAGCTCCTCTATATCGCTCCTAACCCCTGAAACCCTAGCTTTGAATCAGAAACTCACGCGACACTGAAGAACCCCACCGGCCGCCGCTGTTCGATTGCCATCACGGCCAACCGCGCCTGCCTCAGGCGAGCCACCGACCTTCCCTGTGCGACTATGGCCCCCTCCACGACCACGCGATTAGATCGCGATGCAGTTTCCTAACCGCTGTCGTTCTCCTTGTAACCCAAGTCGAATTTTATCGGCCGATCCAACCACCGATTGCCCAAACGAACAGCATAGATGTAATCCCCTCGTCGAACTCTACACGATGGTACCCTCTAATCGATGATCTGTCGACGATGATCAAACCCCAATGAACGGCCGATAATAAATCACCAATTTCTTGCCAAATTGTGAACCAAATCGAAAAACAAACCAATGCACTAGATTGCACTCGTCGAGAGCTTTCCAACGATATATAATATGATAGGGTTTGGAGAGTTTGAATTTTTGAAATTGATTTTTGATTTGAATTTGGATTTAGGAATTAGGTTTTCAGCCATTGAGAAGGGAGAAATGACAGAAATTTCAATACTTACAGTAATGAGAAATAAAAAGGCTGCTAGGGTTAGAACAAAACTATTTATATGGACAAGGCTCGATAAGAAAGGACAACATATCGAATTAGTTCGAAACGACAATAACGACCCGAAAAGCCTGTTTCGCTTCCAAAACGAAAGTGGGTCATCCAATATATCAAAATAGATTTTTTTGATATTTTTAAACTCAGTGGAACATGTTTCATGTCCTAATTCCATCATATGAAGAAGTTAGCTTTTAAAATCAGCTTATTTAAAATTGATTTCATTAAATTGATTTCTACGCGTTTCGAGTCCGTACGATCAAACGACAAGTCCAATCGCTACGAAACTTGAAATCCTACAATAATTCACCATTACGGATCTGATGAAACTGATTTCGTCGAAATCCGAGACAGTGGCCAAAATGGCTATTTTCACGTTAATTAAATAAATTATTATTAAATTAATTAAATCTCCTTTTAAATCTATATTTAAAAGTTAACATGTTTGCAACAGCTCAGAAAACGGAAATATGTACAGGCCTGAAAACCATCTCGGGTTCAAATTACAAGCATGAAACAGAGGACTAAACGACCTCAGATTGAACTCAAAACTGGTATACAAATAGTAGAAAACTTCAACTTTCAAATAAAAAAAGAATCAATGAATTCTGACAGGAAATGAAAGAGATACGCTATCTCAAACATAGCCTGAGTCCATGTTTGGAATTCCATATCTTTACCATTTCATGTCTTCAGTGAATCTTTTTCCAGTTCATAGGTAAATTGTTCTACTTTGTGTGTATCAAATTTTAGACCATTCCAAGGTCATTAAGCCTTTCAAATTATGTCCGAAAGTTGAACCCGGAGAAGATTTCAGACCCACATAAACAAAGAGTATTATTGGGTAATATTGTTTGCTAATGCGGAGAATATGGATGGTTAGGAGCGACTATCTATAGCCTTGTCTTAAACATCTACTAAATACGTCGATAAATGCTCTATTTTTTTCTATCTCAAGTCGATCGATATATTCAATAAATGCTTAATACAAAACTATAGGTGGCTATCGGATCTATTAGAACAAAATACAACAACTATATGTATATTTTTGGCTCGTTGTATATATTGTGGTCTTCGAACCACTATGATGTATAATTTTGTATTGTATCATGATGTATCTGAGTCCATGTTTGAGACAGTGTATCTGTTTCATTTCTTGTCTGAATTCATTGATTCTTCTTTTATTTGAAAGTCGAAGTTTTCTACTATGTGCATATCAATTTTGAGTTCAATCTGAGGTCGTTTAGTCCTCTGTTTCATGCCTGTAAGTTGAAACCAAGATGGTTTTCAGGTCTGTACATATTTCTGTTTTCTGAGCTGTTGACTTTTATCGTTTTTTGATTACCTGGACACTTATAATCTTTTAAAAAAAATTCCCATGTCCAATTCAATGTTAAATATTGCACTAATTACAGTGTTTAATTTCAATTGCAATAAATCCATTAATTATAATTTAAATTCTTATAAATTGATTTAATTTGTTTCCATCTTTTTATTCAATCAATCATTATCTAATGGATATAATTAACATTGGTTTACCCTTTATTACATCAATATTTTTCAGTTATCATTTTAATTCACATTAACTGCCATATTTATATAGATTAATTGCAATTGGTTTCCAATTAAATTTTAGAGGATTAAATAGTGAAATGATAATTAAACAATTGCTACAACTTATGATTTCAAACACATTTCTATGTTTATTATTAACAAACAAAACAAATAAATTCACCAGCTGATTAATTGTACTATATTAACCAATTTCAATTAATTACATACAATTTCACTGTTTAATACAACATTTGGTTTATTTATTTATTTACAATTTATAACAAATTTTCAATCATTTCAATTAATTGAAATGGCATTAAAATAGTTATCAATTGCCTTAACTAACATTTTTAAATTTCATTCTAGTTATTATTCTCATTAATAAATCACAAATTTTAATTTCTTCCAATATTAACACCAACATCTTATTAATTAAATATTTTTAATTATTGAAAATAACGGGTCGTTACACTCCCCCACTCAAAACTTTTCGTCCTCGAAAAGGAAAAAGAAGGAATTAAGGAATTAATGTATTTTATTCAAATTATTTAATCTATAACAATTAATTTACATAATTAAATAATTTAAATAAAATATATCAATTTTTAATCAATTAAATCTTTTCCTATTCAAGTTCGATAAAAGTTTGAAAAACATTTCTACTTTCACAAAAAATTTCTAAGTCCAAAATTCACGAAAAATTTCGGTAAAGTCTCCTTTGTACGGAGAGGTCCAAGAGAAATAATAATAACATATATACATCATATTTCAAAATAAAATATCCCAAACCACGGGAAAACCATATAATATCGCTATAAAACCGTAATCCGAAAACGTACCTATTTGTCGGGCAAACAACGCTTTATTTATGAAACCAAAAGCAGTAGCTATTGCTTCCACAAACCTATATTTCACTTATATAGTACAAAGAAGTTAGTGATTATGTAAAAGAGGAATATTTAAGTTGTTTCAATTGGTAACAAAACAAATCAAAACAACATAACTGTTTCCTGGAGATTTGACCAGGCAACTAGTACTCGGAATTGTACTCGGCATCCATAGTGTTCGGTATCCGTAGTGCTCAGCATCCATAGTGCTCGGCATCCATTGTGCTCGGTATTGGTAGTACTCGGCATCCAGAAGACTCGGCGTTAAGTAGTGTTCGACGTTCGGCGTAATACTCGGCATACAAAACTACTCGGCGTCAACCAACGCTCGGCGTCAGCTAGCGTTCGGCACCAATAGAACTCGGCGATAGGAGAACTCGGCAACAAGAGCGCTCAGCATCAAGTAGATCCTGGCAACAGGAGTACTCGGCATCCCATGGTACTCGGCGTAGTACTCGGCAACGGGAGTACTCGGCATCCAGAAGACATTCAGTATGCACAACTACTCAAGGTAACAATATCGTTCGACCTGCATGCATTGTTCGGTCAAGAGCTTCGGGCAGAGGTACGTTTGGCTTCAACTGCAACCATCCTGCACTTCCCACACATCAAATGAACCATTCAGCATAGGAAGGGACCGTTCGGCATGGAAGGGACTGTTCGGCATCAAAGCGTTCGGCATACTTGGTTCGGCGTGTAGCGACCACTACACCTGGGCTAGAGCGTTCGGCTACCAAGCCCACTTGGGAAGTCCAGCCCATCTTTGTCTATAAATAGAGAGGCAGGGTCACAGTGAAGAGGATCCTTTTTGGAGAGAACACCGAGGAGACTCTGCCATTTTTGAGACTCATCTTCTCTACTTAACAACTTCATTCAAGCATTTGATTCATGAATTGTATTTGTAATCAACAATAAGGAAGATCAATAAAGTTTAATCTCAAAGTGGACGTAGGCAATTACGCTGAACCACTATAAATTTGGTGTTCTTACTTTCTGCATTTAAATTAGCATTGTCTTCTCTGTTTAATTTATCTTCATCACTTATATCTCTACACAACCTTTCTCTACGAGGTTAGTGACCAATTTTGGTGCTAACACTTTGGTGCTTTCACTGAGAATCGAATTCTCAGACCTCAGGGATCTTCTTTGAAGCTACTGGATTGAACAAATCCCCCAAAGAAGATCCGACTCACTGATAGGACATCCGTTGATTCTACTCAGAGTTCATACCAATAACTCTACAATGGAAAGACCACGTACCAGGTCAGCTTCTCATAATGCGGATGCCCACGAGACTGCTAGCGTGCAACAAGCAGGACCTAGCAATCAACCAGCGATTCCGAGTGCAGGAATTGCCGCTCAAGAACAGACTCCAGTTGTCACCAGAGTAGAGTTCAATGACTTGATGAGAGAACTTAGAGAAAGCAAGAGACAACTAGGAGAGCAGATGCAAGCTAACGCCAACCTGATGGCACAACTCACTCAACAGCAGCAACAGAATGCTGGGGGCAATCCCGCTCCTTACTCTTCATCTGGCAGCTCAACTTCCTCTGATGAACCTCCCAGGCGAAGACGACGTAAGACTGAAGCTGCACGAGCAGAAGCTGATGTTCAAACAGCTGGAGACCGTAACCAAGCAAGAGCTGGAAACTTCAGGACCGGAGTGCAAACGGAGGATGGAGGCCCAGGCCATCAAAACGCTAATGATGTCGAACCCCAAGACGCCCGACTGGCAGATCACCAGGAGAGGAGGCATCAGCATGGACAGGCACGTAGAACAGACCTTAACCTCCCGCCTTCCATACAGACACCAGATCTGACAGCCATGATAAGGCAATTGATGAAAGAAAATCAGGGCTTATCGAATGATGATTGGGGAGTGTCAAAAAGTCATACTCCATTCACGGATGTTGTGTTGCAAGCGGCGTACCCCAGGAAGTTTAGTATGCCTACTATCCTTGCGTATGAAGGGAAGACTGACCCCAGACAGCATGTCATGAGGTACGAATGGATGATGGATTCAGCTAGAGCAAATGATGCCACCAAGTGTAGATGCTTTCCGATTACTCTCTCTGGGATCGCTACTATGTGGTTTACCCGACTTCCTCCGCGGTCCGTATCAAATTTCGAAGAGTTGGCAAGGAAGTTTATTGAGCAGTTCAGGATACACACTACACGCCCAAAGGACGTAATGTCTCTGTCAAGTGTAATCCAAAATCCCGGGGAGTCATTGAAGGAATATTTATAGAGATTCCATGTTGCAGCAACTGAAGTCAGTAACCCCAATGACCATGCAATTCTGATGGCTGTAATGAGAGGTGTGGATCCAGATTCTGAGTTCGGAGACTGGTTGGCAGGAAAACCTCCGACTACGCTAGAGCGCTTCTACTTAAAGGCACACCAGTTCATAAGAAGAGAGGAAGCTAGGTGGGTACGATGAGATAAGGCATCAGGACCTGTCCAAGAATCTATGAAGAGCAACATTGCTGTGAAGCAGTCCGGAGATAGCTCGGGAAAGGTCCAAGTCAACGTCGAGAACAAGCCTGGGCAGCCTAAGGAGTCCGGAGGAAGAAATCAAGGGAAGAAGAGAGAAGCGGGGAAGTGGAAGTCGAGAATTCCAAGCTACAACGAGTATACTCCGCTGAACGCGCCACTTGAGAACATCTACCTATCCACATGCAATACTTTTCAATACAGAAAGCCACGTCCTAAAGAATCGACCGAGGAACAAAAGCGGACTGGGAAATATTGTCGCTTCCATGAGACTTATGGGCACAATACGGAGGAGTGCAGACACCTGCACGACACTATTGAGAAGTTGATCATGCAAAAGAAGTTGCAAGAACTTATGAAGGATCCACAGGAAGGAGGACAGGGAACGTCCAACCCAGGTCGTGCACCAGCTCCGCGTCATCTCGAGGAGCCTGCCCGAACCGTAGGTAGACTAGTCATAAATACAATTATCGGCGGACCTCACCCCGCAGATAAGAATTGGCAAGAGATGGAGCGATATGCAAGTTCCCTGAAGCATGCCGATTTTGAGTGTTGTTCAAACGCGGAGGACGGGACCCCTGCTAAGCAGCAGCGCGTAATGACAGACAATATTGTGTTCAGAAACAGAGACGCTAATCAGGTAGAGGCTCCAACCATCGACCCGATGGTCATATCTCCAACGATCGGACCAGCATATGTAAAAAGAATTCTGATTGATTGCGGGAGTTCTGTCAACATAATCTTCAAGAAGGCTTACGACCAAATGAAAATGGAAACAAAAGACTTGAAACCATCCAAAGCTCGTATTCACGGCTTTAACGGCGCTGCGACCGATGCAGTGGGATATGTCGAGTTACCAGTTGAAATGGGACAAGGCGAGCGTCGGAGAGTGCGAATTCTACCCTTTGTAGTTTTGGATGTGGATTCTCCATATAACGCTTTCTTGGGCCGGCCGGCCTTGGCTGAGTTTAGGGCAGCGTTAGCCCCGTGGTGTTTAACTTTGAAGTTCCCGACTGACAAAGGAGTAGGTATTGTTCATGGCGACCAAGCAGCTGGTCGTTCCTGTTATGTGGCTGAGCTCCGAGAGGCCCATCGGAGGGAGAAGGGAAAGGTTGTGGACAATCCCATCCGCATCCTTAATGCGGATAATTGACAAGTAGTGCCCGAGCCCTGGCTCGGGCATAGTTCTCGGATCTTCGGAGATATAGATCCGAGAGACGACGATGAGAAACCCAGGGAAGAGAAGGCGGCACCGGCTGAATTAACGATTGACATTTCAGTTAGCCGTGACGACCCTTCGCGAATACTAAAGATCGGATCACAGCTTGGCCCTGCGATGACTGTAGACCTTAGCGACTTCCTCCGGGCGAATCTTGATGTTTTCGCCTGGACGCATTTTGATATGTGTGGGATTTCCCCCGCCATCACGAGTCATATGTTGAACATAGACCCGAAATACGTTCCAGTTAAACAAAAAAGGAGAGGAATGGATCCGGAGAGGTCCGCCGCTCTCGGAGAGGAGGTGGACAAACTCAAAGCAAATGGGTTCGTCCGCGACGCCCTCTAACCTGAATGGGTATCCAACCCCGTGCTGGTAAAAAAGGCGAATGGGAAATGGAGGACTTGCGTAGATTATTCCGACTTGAACAAAGCATGCCCTAAGGACAGTTTCCCGTTGCCTAGGATTGATCAGTTGGTCGACTCCACCGCAGGACACGAGCTGCAGTCATTCATGGATGCGTACTCAGGGTACAACCAAATCCCGATGCATATTCCGGACCAAGAACACACCAGCTTCGTTACAAATGTCGGACTGTATTGCTATGTAGTGATGCCCTTTGGATTGAAGAATGCAGGAGCAACTTACCAGCGTTTAGTGAATCGAATGTTCAAGGACCAGCTGGTTAGAACGATGGAAGTCTATGTGGATGACATGCTCGTGAAGTCACGATGGTCAAACGACCACATTCGAGACTTAGCTGAAATGTTCGACATACTCAGGTTTTATGGGATGAGGATCAACCCTCTGAAGTGTTCCTTCGGCGTTGCATCAGGGAAGTTTTTGGGATTCATCGTCAATGCTAGGGGAATTGAAGCCAACCCAGAAAAGATCCAAGCTATTCGAGATGTGCAAGCGCCTAGGACTATAAAACAAGTACAGAGCTTGAATGGAAAAGTAGCTGCGCTAAGTCGATTTATATCCAGGGCAACTGACAAGTGCATCCCATTCTTTGATATAATAAAGAAAGGGAAGAGAAATTTTGAATGGACGTCTAGTTGTGAGGAAGCGTTCCGGAATCTGGTGAGGCATCTGGAGAGTCCACCAATGCTATCAAAACCAGTTGACCACGAGATGTTGTACGTATACTTGGCTGTATCCCCACATGCAATAAGTGCGGCTTTGGTTCGTGAGGAGGATCGAGTCCAAAAGTCGGTGTATTATGTTAGCAAGCGTTTAACAGGGGCAGAGAGGAATTACCCTAAAATCGAGAAATAGGCTTATTGCTTGGTGATTGCATCACGCAAGCTACGCCCATACTTTCAAGCACATTCAATCGGTGTTTATACCGATCAACCCCTGAGGCAGGTACTCCAACGGCCGGAAACTTCTGGAAGATTGCTAAGATGGAACATCGAGTTGAGCCAATTCGATATCGTGTACTTACCACGGAGAGCCATCCGAGGGCAAGCATTAGCAGATTTCATCGCTGAGTTTACCATACCCGTCAAACCGGATGATCACGACATCATTCCCCCCGTTCGATGGAAATTATACACTGACGGTGCATCAAACGACCGTTGCTCCGGCGCGGGCATAGTTCTTATAACTCCGAAAAACCGATCAATCTGTTATGCCCTGAAGCTTGATTTTTTGGCTACAAATAACGAAGCCGAATATGAAGCACTGATCGCTGGCTTGAAGCTCATCAGGGAACTCGGGATCGAATCAGTCGAAATCTTTTATGACTCACAGTTGGTAGTTTACCAAGTACGGGGAGACTACCAAGCAAAGGGACGAAAGCTCGCTCTGTTCCTTGTTCAGGTCCAAGAACTACTCTCGAGTCTTGAGCGTTATGACATTTCACATGTCCCGTGCGAACAGAACAAAGAAGCCGACTTGTTGGCTAAGTTTGCGAGTACCGGCGATGCGCAGCAAATGGGATTGTATCCCGTTGAAGTCTTGCATGCCCCGAGCATAGACAAGATGAAAGTCGATCGCGTGTTGGAAACGGAAATCGAGAAGGAATCGTGGATAACCCCATTCAAACTGTACCTGACGACCGGGGCTTTACCAGAAAAAAGGAGCGAAATACGGCAGGTCCTACGAAAGGCCGCGCGATACGTGATGCAGGATGGATTAATGTATCGAAAGGGATTCTCAGTCCCATTATTACGATGCATCGCTCATGATGAGACGAAGCGGGTCTTAAGAGAAGTTCATGAAGGGGAATGTGACGACCATACTGGGGGGGAAACGCTAGCAAAGAAGATCCTCCGCTATGGATATTACTGGCCAACCGTAAACCGGGACGCCGCAGACTATGCGAGAAAGTGTGACAAATGTCAAAGATACGCGAAAATCCCGAGGACTCCATCAACGGAACTCATGCAAATGGTTAGTCCCTGGCCGTTTGCGATCTAGGGGATCGACATAATCGGCTCTTTGCCTATATCCAAAGATGGTGCGAAATACGCGATAGTTGCAGTCGACTATTTCACAAAGTGGGCTGAGGCAGAGCCTTTGGCCACAATCACCTCTAAGAAGGTCATTAACTTCGTTGTACGAAACATTATATGCCGTTTCGGCCTTCCTCGCACCATCATTACGGACAACGGGATGCAATTCGAAAGTAGAGAGTTCAAAGAGTTCTGTTTAAAGTATGGCATCGAGAAGAAGTTCGCCGCTGTCGCACACCCGAAAGCTAACGGGCAAGTCGAGGCCGTTAACAAAATAATCAATTTCATACTGAAGAAGCGTCTGGAAAAGGTTGGAGGCAAGTGGGTAGATGAACTCCCGACAGCATTATGGGCATATAGAACTACCCACAAGTCCGCGACCGGCCACACTCCATTCGCCTTGGCATACGGCTCTGAAGCCGTTATACCCATGGAACTTGAAGTTCCGTCACACCGAGTGACATACTATGATCCCAAGAGAAACCAGAACCTCTTGTTGGAATCCCTGGACTGCATCGATGAAAAGCGTGAAGAAGCTGAATTGAGGGCGGCAGCGCATAGACACCGAATCAAGCATTACTACGACGGCAGAGTCTGCCCAAGGATCTTTGATGTGGGTGATCTTGTTCTGAAACGAGTTTTCCCGGTACCATCACGTATGAATCCCAGCTGGGAAGGTCCGTACGCCATTGAACGGAAGCTTGGAGAGGGAACATTCAAGCTAGCGACCGTTGATGGCACGACACTCCCCCGAGCATGGAACAGTGAACATCTGCGGCACTATTACATTTAGCATGTTTCCTTTCTTGTTTTAGGCACTGTTATTTCCTGCATGTTTCCATTCAGTAATAACTTAGTTTCTTTTTAAAAGTTATAATCGAGCAGTTTAGTTAATTTTCATTAATAAAGGCTTGAAGCTGTACCTTCCATGAATCACTAACGTTTCTATATCTCGTAATTGAATGACGAACTACATTATCTTGTACGACGTACGGACTCGTATAAAAAATTTCAAATCTCCGAATCCCCAGAGCGCGGAGTGGAGTACTCTAAGTCCCCAGAGCGCAGACTAGAGTATAAACGATTTCAAATCTCCGAATCCCCAGAGCACGGAGTGGAGTACTCTAAGTCCCTGAAGCACAGACTAGAGTATAAACGATTTCAAATCTCCGAATCCCCAGAGCGCGGAGCGGAGTACTCTAAGTCCCCGGAGCGCGGACTAGAGTATAAACGATTTCAAATCTCCGAATCCCCGGAACGCGGAGCGGAGTACTCTAAGTCCCCGAAGCGCGAACTAGAGTATAAACGATTTCAAATCTCCGAAACCCTGGAGCGCGGAGCGGAGTACTCTAAGTCCCCAGAGCGCGGACTAGAGTATAAGCGATTTAAAATCTCCGAATCCCCAGAGTGCGGAGCAGAGTACTCTAAGTCCCCAAAGCGTGGACTAGAGTATAAACGATTTCAAATCTCCGAATCCCCAGAGTGCGGAGCGGAGTACTCTAAGTCCCCAGAGCGCGGACTAGAGTATAAACGATTTCAAATCTCCGAATCCCCGGAGCGCGGAGTGGAGTACTCTAAGTCCCCGGAGCGCGGACTAGAGTATAAACGATTTCAAATCTCTGAATCCCTAGAGTGCGGAGCGGAGTACTCTAAGTCCCCGGAGCGCGGACTAGAGTATAAACGAATACGAATCTCCGAATCCCCAGAGTGCGGAGCGGAGTACTCTAAGTCCCTGGAGCACGGACTAGAGTATAAACGGTTTCAAGTCTCCAAGTCCCTGGAGCACAGAGTCAGCAAAAAGTCCAAGTACTCGAGAGATGTGGGACGAGAAGTACGCCATGTCTAGAAATGTTTGAACAACACGAGAATGGACCGGGAGATAATGCAACTCATAAGAACTTGAGTTATGGCTACAATTAGTCAGCAAACCAAAGAAAGACAAGAGAATCATTCAAGCGAAAAAGAAACTAAAAACTTTATTCGATAAGTCCAAAATGGGGTTACATGATCACTCCTACAAAATTCAGACCTGTCTATACAAACTACAAGCTACGGAAGATAAAAGCAATTACAAGACTTAAGCAAGAAACTCGTTGAACGAGTGTATCGATTATTTCTTCGATTTCTTCTTCTTGTCTTCCTTTGTTGTTTCCGATGACTCCTCTCCCTCACGCTTTTTCTTGGATTTCTTGCTTGCTAAAGAAGCGGAGTCAAGGGTAGGAGATGGAACGTCCAGTGGTTTGAACTTGCCTGGGAGAATGATTTTCAAAGGTCTGTTCCGTGGGTCGGTCAGTTCCAGTATTCCAGGTTCAACTTTGACCTCAACCTTTTTCTTCTCCTCTTCGGCAAGGCGGTCCTTCATGCTCATCTGCGAGGTATGCTCAGAGGCGCCGATGATTTCAATTTCATCACTCCCTTCGGCAGGAGATGTAGTGTCAAGCTTATCATCATCTAGCGCCCCGATCACTTGAGCATCGGGACCAGGGAGTACTCCCGCATGGACAGCGTCGCTTGTTTTCCTGCCTCCTCCTTGGCGTCATCGCTCCTCGGAGTTGGTTCGGCGTCAGAACAAACTACATGAAAACATAAAGAATGAGCGTTAGAACGAGTAGCCACTGCTGAAAAAAGACGGGATCTTTCAACTTCTAGAGAAAGAAGAATTTCCTACCAGGTTCTGGTTGGCTATCGGTGGCGCGTGGGGTTTCACCCTCCAGGATAGGGGATAACACATGAGCGCCGAGCCCGGGATCTTCGGGGTCATAACCAGCATGCTGCTCGAATGGATCAAGTGTCGGCCAGCCGGCCGATTGAGCAGCGGGAGGAGCAGCAATGTGAGGAGCAGCAATATTGGCCCCAGACGGGCCAGCTTCATCATTTTTCTCTTTCGGAAGGGGAGAGCCTTTGCTGTAAAGTGCCAGTGCTGCGGATAAATCCGATGGCTCATTCCCCCTAAGGAACTCTTTCACCAAGGCCTCCTCATCGACCTCTTCGGAGCCCAACTCGATCTTCCTGATCCTTATCAAAGTTTCCCAGGCCTCAGCTAGGGATTCGAGATAGCCGTCGCCCAAGAACGTTAAGTCGCGATGCATGAGGATGTTGGCTCCATATTCAGCAATCAACGGGTCAAACATGCATTTGACCTCTTCCCTGCCGGCTTCTGCGGCCACCTCGAGGCGAGAATCAATCTCCTCCACAGCCTCTCTTTTGCCCTCCTCACGGGCCTCATCCTTCATTTTCTCAACCCCAGCAAGTTCGTCATCGAGCTTCGTTTTCAGGAGACGAGTAGCAACGATTTCATCACAGTATCGTTGTGATTCTTCTTGAGCAGCTACCTTGTCCTCCTTCTCCTTGGAGAGTAATTCTTTCAGCTCTCTGATTTGCACGACGAGCGCATCCCTCTCTTTTTGGACAGAGTCTTTCTCTAGGGCGAGGGCACCGCTGCGCTGGACTGCTTCGTCAAGCTCTTTTTTGTGAGCCGCCTCTAAACGAGTAACTGCCTCAGCAGTATCTTTTGCGCTTTGTTCAGCGGCTTCCAGCTTCGACTTATACGAAGCGAGCTCTACGTCTTGGTGCTCGATGATGTTTTTGTCGCAGCCAGCCTCCAGTTTCAGGCGATCAATCTCATGTTGACGCTCAACGGATACCTCTGAGATCTTCTCCACCAAGTGCACAAACGCGTCATGTTGAACATAGACGTTATTATTGCAGGCAATGGCACTCTGCTTCACATGCCCGGGAATATGATGAATGGCCGGGAGGAACTTCAGACCGTTGAAGCAAATTTTTGGAAACTTGGCCTTGAGATCGACCATCTTTTCCACAACAGTTGGGTCCACCGCAGGAGTAGGAGGAGGAGGCTTTGAAAGTTCCGCTCTTTTTCATTGCTCTCGAACTTGCCTTGTACTCGATGAACTGGAGTGTTGTTCTCGAGGAGCATCAGATTGGTAACCCTTCTGTGAAGTTTTCTCTTTATCCGGCACAGTTGGAGGAAGAGGATCACGGGACTGCGAAGATTGAGAATATGCCTTCTTGCAGTGAGACGACTCACGGGGACGATTGTCTCTATCTTCATAATCGTCTCTGCCCCTGCGTCTGCCTGAACCAGAGTCCTGTCCAGAGTGATGAAATATGGAAGAGCCATGAAGGCGATCGAGTCCGTGAGAACGCCCCATATCACCTGCAAAGAATGGAGATAACAACGAGTTAAGAAAAATCCATGAGATAAGAAAAAACTTGAAGTGTATGATGGAATGCGTATGTGCGTGTGTGTCCTAGTGTCTCCCCCGACGGACCAGTTCTTTTGTCTTTGCTAATTGGAGTATTGTCTCCTTGGGTCGGGAGTTGAACTCCCACGTTGCCTTTAGCGGGCGAAAAAAACTTGAGGGCTTCAGGATCGTCAAACCCGTAATTAAGAATATCATCAGGAATAGACAGGTTCGACAGGCCCCTCAGGGAACTTTCCAGGTGCTGCGAGGAAGCCTCTTTCTCAGGCGGGATAGGCATGACTTTTGAAGTGCCACCGACTTTCTCCTTCTGCACTTTATATTTTAACTTCTTCTTTCCCTTCGAAGGGGAGGATGACGTCTCGATATCTTGAACTTCGATTGCCGGATTCCAAGTGGGACCCACATTCTCGCCCTGAGTCCTAAGAGCTTCATCTTCTTTGCGCTCACCTTCTTCATGCGTATCGGGAATGCGGCACGACAACGATCCGGCCTGTTTTTTCCCTTTACCGGACAGAGGTTTGGGAATGGTGACACCTTCTGGAAAGCTGATCCGACGACCAGGGGCTAGCAAGCCAAACCCCGACAATGATTCATTTGAAATGATAGCTCGGATGTCTCGATCCTCGGCAGGAAGAGCTCTAATGGCTTCGACAGCCTCAGAATATCCTCGGCCTTCCGGACGCGGGTTGATACCTGAAAAGATGAAACAAAGAGTTAGGAAAAACATGACTCCGGTTAAATATGAATAGTGACTCAGCAAAGAGACTTACTGCCTTCAACCCATCTCCTCGCGAAACCAGGAGGGCAGCGCACATAGAACCATTCCTGTTTGTACAGGGCGAATTTACTGCATGCCCCTGTCAAGATTTGGCATTTGTGGTACGGCTCGAGAAACATAAAGGAAGGACTGTCTTTCCGTCTCTTGATCATATAGTTGTATCTGATATCGCCAGCGGTTGGAGGTCTGGAGAAGACGGCCATGAAAAGTAAGTAGGTCCCGTATAGAAACGCATGGTCGTTCGGGTGCAGCTGCGACGGAGCTATGTCAATATATTGCAATACATCCCGGAGAAATAAATTGAACGGAGGCACGCTGTCCATCCAACACATGAACTTGTTACAGGCGGTATACCCGACTGGGGGAAGATGAGGACGATCATGTCGCGAAGGGACTAACACATCAGCGAAAGGGATCCCATGAATGGAGCATATCCATCAGAGAGCGGCTTCGTTGATCTTCGAAGCTTGTGAATCGATCGGATTGTCTAGTAGGATTGTTGCCTCCAGGGCATCAGGTGCTAAATTATGAGCAGGAGAAGTCGACGGATTAGAAGTATCAGCGGCTTCTCGCCTTGATGACGGCCCAGGCCTGTCAGATATAGTAGCGGAGCTAGACTTTCTTGACATCCTCAATAAATAACGAACCTGGCTAAGTGCTTGAGAAAACTATACTTAAAAAACGTTGAACGTTAGAATTAACAACACGAGTTTTCCCCCCCACGTGGTGTGTGAACTAGTGCAAGCAATTGTGTACAAGCAATAAGAATCTAAAGATTTCAAAGATATAAGAATGAGCTTCGAATCGTCGCCTTATAAGACCGTCATTGCTGACCGTCTCAAAGAGCCCGCCTGGTGGTTATTATAGTTCTAGATTCAGAAAACATATAATTTATAAAGTGACCGGCCTAAGTGTAGTTTGACATTTATACTGTTCGGCATTTAAATGGTGTTCGGCAATAGTATTGTTCGGCCTAAGTACAGGTCAACATGTATGTTTGTTCGGCATGTCAAGTGTTCGGCTAAAGGCCTTGTTCGGCTAAGTCATTGTCCAGTTAAAAGCTTTGTTCGGCTAAGTCGTTGTTCGGCTAAAGGCCTTGTTCGGCTAAGTCATTGTCCAGTTAAAAGCTTTGTTCGGCTAAGTCATTGTTCGGCTAAAGGCCTTGTTCGGCTAAGTCATTGTCCAGTTAAAAGCTTTGTTCGGCTAAGTCATTGTTCGGCTAAAAGCTTCGTTCGGCTGAAGTCATTGTTCGGCCTAAGGATTGTTCGGCGTTTACAACTGTCTGGCATTTAAGAATGTTCGGCCCTGGTTTTCGTTCGGCTAAATTATAGTTTGGCATTTTAATGAGTGCTCGGCCTGGGTTTGTTCGGCCAAGGGAGTATTCGGCAGCCTTCCATTCCACCATCCGGCGCATGACGACATACGCCGGAGCAGCGCTACGCCAAACAACACCCTTACCTCCTCCATCACCTTCATTCTTTCCTCTTCCCTTTAGCCACAGTTCGACATGAAGAAACTAAGACCATAGGTGGACACACTCCTAATCATTCCCCCTCGCCTCATCGTTCGGCAATAAAGACGCGATAGAGACAAATCTACTACTATCGTACGAGAAAAGATACCTAGTTTGCAGATTGGAGATTGGGATGGAGTAGTTAAGTTTTAAATCCGGACGACTGAATAGAATTGAAAATCTTCGAGGAACAGCAGAAGTAAAAAAGTAAGTAAAGGGGAGAAGAAGGAAAAGGCATGGTTTTATAGAGAAGGGAGGTGGTAGTCGAAGGGGCTATACCCCATATAACCGGTCAATGCCAGAGTGTTCGGTATCAGAGCAAAGTGACGTTCGACACATGAGGATTGTTCGGCTTCGAACGTATAGTTCGGCGTCCAGGCCACGCTCGTCACACACCTCCGTCACAGGCATTCTCGAGAAGGCATCACCGAGGAAAGTTGTACTAGATTCAAAGCGCATCACATTTGGCCACGCGATACACTTTGGGGGGCAAGTGTTTCCTGGATATTTGACCAGGCAAATAGTACTCGGAATTGTACTCGGCATCCATAGTGTTCGGTATTCGTAGTGCTCGGCATCCATAGTGCTCGGCATCCATAGTGCTCGGTATCCGTAGTACTCGGCATCCAGAAGACTCGGCGTTAAGTAGTGTTCGACGTTCGGCGTAATACTCGGCATACAAAACTACTCGGCGTCAACCAATGCTTAGCGTCAGCTAGCGTTCGGCACCAATAGAACTCGGCGATAGGAGAACTCGGCAACAAGAGCGCTCGGCATCAAGTAGATCCGGGCAACAGGAGTACTCGGCATCCCATGGTACTCGGCGTAGTACTCGGCAACGGGAGTACTCGGCATCCAGAAGACATTCAGTATGCACAACTACTCAAGGTAACAATATCGTTCGGCCTGCATGCATTGTTCGGTCAAGAGCTTCGGGCAGAGGTACGTTCGGCTTCAACTACAACCATCCTACACTTCCCACACATCAAACGAACCATTCAGCATAGGAAGGGACCGTTCGGCATGGAAGGGACTGTTCGGCATCAAAGCGTTCGCATACCTGGTTCGGCGTGTAGCGACCACTACACCTGGGCTAGAGCGTTCGGCTACCAAGCCCACTTGGGAAGTCCAGCCCATCTTTGTCTATAAATAGAGGGGCAGGGTCACAGTGAAGAGGATCCTTTTTTGGAGAGAACACCGGGGAGACTCTGCCATTTTTGAGACTCATCTTCTCTACTTAACAACTTCATTCAAGCATTTGATTCACGAATTGTATTTGTAATCAACAATAAGGAAGATCAATCAAGTTTAATCTCAAAGTGGACGTAGGCAGTTACGCTGAACCACTATAAATTTGGTGTTCTTACTTTCTGCATTTAAATTAGCATTGTCTTCTCTGTTTAATTTATCTTCATCACTTATATCTCTATACAACCTTTCTCTACGAGGTTAGTGACCAATTTTGGTGCTAACAATAACAATAGTCACTTGCAAACCAAACCATACAATCATCACATACAATCAAAGAAATCAACCATTCATCCATAGAAACCAAAACCAATGGTTTGTTTGGGTTCAGAAACTTTTAATCGTATAAAATGACAAATAAACTACTAAGTATACCATACACTCAACAGTCTTAGATAAAACTCAATAGATTATTTATACATCCTAAACAATTCAAAGTATCACTTCGCAACCATCCCATAAGCCAAACGACTAAGAATTCCAAATATTATTTAAGTTTATTCTTATTAATCTTATTTCACATCATTTACTGTTCATTTCTTTTTTTTCTGTAAAGACCCAAAAGTTAGCCTTCGAAAATCGGCACCCGTACTCCACTTGTACTCAAAATGCCGTAGATTCAAATGCCAAATCTGGTTCTCCGGAGCTTATAACACAGTTAAGTAAATAACACAGCGGGATAAAAGAATAATACATTGATATACAATATCTGATACAACATCTGATACAACAGAGTGACACAATGAATATCAATATACATCAGAGATATGATACAACGAATAGCAGCGGAAAAGAAAAAATAGATAACTAACATCAGCAGCGGAACAAATAACTCTAAGACAGTCTTCAAGAGAGAACTCCAGCAGTAGCTCGAACTCCCAATAACGATACACCAAGAATAAGCAAGTGCAGTCCGATCCAAAGACTGAACTAGCTCCAGAAAATCTACTGAACCTGACTATCTGAAAAGAAACCCAACTCTAGACTGCTCGTGTGGAAAATTATGAGCACCCAGAGTTTAGGAAGGGAACAATAAACTCTGGATCAGTCATGGGACTGGTGTGAGCAAGAAAAACAGTTTATCTTTAAACAACACAACAAAAGAATTTAATGTCAATTCGCAATGCTTTTGGAAAATGAAACTACCATAAGACCTCCCACCACACACACAATGCAAACGCAGAATTGGAGGAGATTTCTTCTTATGATAGTCAAAGATGCTTACTACGCAAAATCAAATCATTTTGATATTATTATTAGTGCATAGTGGAAAACATTTCGAAAGTAGAATATAAATCTTAGCCAGCATAGGCATTCCGCACTTATGCCTACTATAGCTACTATGTTCAATAGCAGGTTACCGCCACATTCCATAGCAGGTAATACAACTAAAACCGTACAAGGCTCGTATTGTTTCTTTGGATTTCCAACAAATGGTCAGGCCAAGGAACTTCCCATTGCCACATGGAAACGCCTCTGGAATGACGTCCCGAGAACCTAACCGGATCTCTGCCAACACAAGGCCGGGTTACCTCTGCAAAAATAGGTAACTACTGACACGCGTATGCCATCCCCCGATTGTAACCGATCTTCCCGAGGATCCTCGATTTCCAACAACCACATCAGAATAATAATGCAGTAACCACATAGGTTAAGTATCTGGGCTCCATACCATGATACCACCTCTATCCAGAAAGAAATGGCATACACTAAGGGGCGCTACTCCCTAGAACCTTGCTGCATCTTTCCTGTTTTGACCATTCCGGGGTGTGAGGCTCGACGAAGTCTCGTCCACAAAGCTACGCTTTGTTCACAAGGCCGTGCTTCGGGTCAAACAAATGATCAACCTATGATCACAAAGATATAAGATCAAACAAATGATCATATCGCAAATGATCAAACACTGATCATCACACAGCAACACTCAGCATGCCACATTACCAATTTGGGATATATCGCTGATAAATTTCAACTACATAACCTCTGAGCTCGTACGTCTCAGAGAAGGGTGTTAAGCTAAGAGAATAAATTCTCCGCCACCAACAGAAATGTATTTGAAAGAAATCGGCTTTATATCTCAAAGTGTAATGTCAGACATGTAACCATACAAGTCTGTTCCGGGTTCGAACAGAACCGAAGGCACTTCTTACGAAGCCCTTGCAATTCCGGGTATTCACAATCCCGTCCGGACTTCCCATCACAAAGGGTGATCAAATCTCTATACCGGGGACCAGTCGGTGCAGAGACATTCGACGAGTTGTCCTTTCGTTTTCGTAAATATCCGGTCTTCAACACCGGTCTTCAAATGCTATCCATATACGACGTATCATTATTCGGAATGGGTTATATGACACAAATGTCTTTTCCCGGCTAACCCGAATAATGAGCGCAATATTTAAAACATATGGATATGGGATTTCAATTAAGTCACAACTTAATAATTCAAACCTTTCTTCCAAATTAGTTTAAACCAACCATCATTTCAAATCTTTAAATAAAAAGATTTATTTCACACCGTTCACCTCGTTTCATAAAGATCTATTCATAGGTTTCAAAACACTTCAATTTCCAATTGGATTAACTCGTTAAATCTTTAAATTAAAGATTCAACTTATAGCTTTCAAAACAATGTCATTTCGAATGGTTTAAACAAATCATCATTTTAAATCTGTTAAAAATAAACAGATTCAATTCATAGCTTTCAAAAAAAAATTCATTTATAACTTGGAAAACCATCTTTCAATTCATACTTGAAATTCCTTTAAATTGGAATTTCATTTCTTATATATATATGAAAGCTTTTATCATTTGAAAACAAACAGTTTTCATTTAAGAAAAATCCAATTTTATTTGCACGGGTTAAAGTCCTTGAATTATATTCGCATTCAAAAATCAATATTTTATAATGGGTATAATATCTTTAATCCCTAGTTTTAAATCATATAATTCAATTTCAAACTTTAATTCAAATTTAAATCAAATTATTTAAACTTCCAAAACTTCATCAAGTTATTCAAAATTAAATTTCATCTTTGAAATTCCATTTCAAAAGCTTTTCACTTTAAACCCAAATTTCCAAATTCAAAATCAATTGAAATTAAAATTTCAATTTCAAAAACATCAAATTTAAATTATCTGTGACTTAACCGATTTCCACGTGAAATCCATATTTGTGTGTGTAAAAGTGTAGTCTAGGGGTTTTACACACAATAGTGCAACATCAATCATCACAGATATATCGATAAGCGGTATAATCGATAACGCTTATCTTCATTCATAGATTCACAGATAAAATAAATTTATCGGTCACAAAGATTAACTATTACAATTCGATGTGGGTTTCGGATAACCAACTGAAATCCGACTCCCTGTCGCATCGAAATTCAAGTGCCGTTTTACGGGCCAAGGGTTGCATATTCATATAACAATATATCACAAAAACAGAAATCACAGATCACGACATAAATCAGGATGTATCACAAAGCATCATATATCAGGGATATCAACACAATTCACATTCAATAGAATTCAAACATTCATAAGTAAGGTCAGTTAATATCTGATTTTAATAAATTTATACCAGATTAATTACTTTTTTTCATCTCAAATTAGTTAATTAACAAATCAATTCTTAATCAATTATTAAGTCTTAATTACTTAATTACTTTATTCACACTATTTAATTAATTACTTCATAATCAATCTATTTAACCTTGATTAACTATTCTTTAATCATTAATTAATAACTCTAATTATAAATTGATAACTTTAATTATCCATTTATTTACCATTAACGACTTAGTTAATCAATTATTAATCACTTAATCATTACTTAATTCAAACTCCAATTACAATTATAATTTAATTAATTGATTTCATTGTTCAACTTAATTAACATTTAGAAGTCTCTTCAAATTTTGAAAATCAATTAGTATTAACTACAAACTTAATTGTTAGTTAACTTTATATCTAATTTAAATTAATTTCTTAATTAATCATAGTAATTAAGAGTTAGGAACATTGTGAAGGAATTAATTACATAATTAAACTTGTATTAAAGTTTAACTTAATTTGTTAAACATTTTCACTTATTATCATTTATAAAACAGCAGTTTGGAAAAGAAAAACCCACTAACCCGAGACCTCCCTGCACTAACTCGAATGGTACTTCGAGTATTTCATGCAATTTCCCCGAGTCCCCCTGCACGCAACTGCTTCTTCTCCCTTTTTTTTTAAACTGTGCCATGTTTTAAATTCAATTTTTTTTTAAAATCACTCGTGTATGCATTCGAATCCCAACCCGAGCCATTCCATCCTTGCTTCGAGTCGACCGGCCAACAACTTCGAGCAACATCCTCTTCTTCTTCCAGTAACAATCCCTGTCACCACCACATCGACGTGCACGTGTACGACCAATCGCGGCAACTCCGACCCTTGCCGCTGCCTTCGACATGTGGTCGACCATCCCCTTGCGCCTCCTGACCACCCAGAATCTTGAATTAAACTAGAGAGCAAAATCGAGTTGTCTCGACCAAACGAACCCAACAACACATCACCTGAAAACAACCCCGCGCCACCTCCCCAGGCTATTATCGGCCACCAACTTTGGACCTTAGCCTCGTCATCGTGCAACGCCACGATTGGCACCGGAGTTTTGAAGTCCGATGGCCCACAGGCGGAGCGGCGACCACGTTTCCCGACCGTATACTTTTCGAGTTTAAAACCCTACTTTTACTCCAACCTCGAAATCCTTGCATTTGAAATTTTTTTTTTTGACAATTTTCTCATCATCAATGAAGCCCAAACAAGCTTCAAGCCAAATTTCAAAGATTTTAATTGAATCGTTTATCAGTAATTGGGGAAATTACAATCTTTATCTAAATTCAAACTGCTCTTAATCTACCTAAGTAAAAATCATCGTATTACCTTTAAAAATCATAACCTGATATGCTCATTCAAATTGTATGATTAAATCCATGATTTAAAATAGTTGAATTCATCAAAGAATTTTGTTTCACTGTAATTTCAAGTTGCACAAACAAATTTCTATTTATTTTACTAAAAAAAAATATTTTAACTCTTAGTTTAATCTTAAACAAACATCTCTTGTTTAAACACCTTAGCCTAACAAGGATTTAGATGAGAGGAATTGAAATTTTATTCAAGTTTATACTCTGTATATTTTCTTTTTTCTTTTTTTAAACAGAGATGAATCATTATATATATCAACACAAGCATCCAGATTTTCATTCCAATATACTCAGTTCAACAGCATGCAACAAACTTTCATCAAGCTTTTAAATTCTATGCATCCAGATTCAATTAGAACAAGGTAAAGTTTACTCACAAGCATCACGAAAACAAAACAAGTTAAGCTTCTAAAAATAGGAGTTGCTCACCTTATTTTCCAGAAAGAACAGAGTTTTATTTGTGTTGAAAACAGGCTTTGAATTTCCAGTTGAAAGCTGAAGACTTTTAAACTTTGCAAGGTAGGAAATCTGGTTTTGAACTTGATAACTGAAGCTTCTTTGCTTCTTGATTCCCAAGCTTTGATTGCTTTGATATTTTAGTTTGAGATGTTTGTTTGACTGATATTTGTTTGATTTCAAGATGATATTGTTTTGTTTGCTTCAGTTTTACTTTATTTTTCTCAGTCTCAAATGAACAAAATGAAGATGTTTGATATATAGAAAGAAGGTATAGGTGATATTATTTGTTTACGCAAAACAGGTACAAAAAATTTCCTTTACTTTTCCTTTTAAATCTTTGGCCAGAGATTTTTTTATGAAGTTTTCTATTTTACTAATATTTTGTTTATTTACTTATCTTCATTTCGGCTGAGATAATTTATTTGTGTTAGCTTATACTTTCTTCTTTTACTGGTTTGTAATGATACTTTGTACTTAGAAGATATTATACAATGTACATATGTTTCTTTTTCTACTTACAGGAATCATTTCATTGATGGTTATTTCGGCTGAGGTGATTTTTGTTATGGTGGGTAAGATATTGGCATTAAATGCCTTGGTACCCTATGTACCCTGTTTTGTTTACATATAAATTGTATATGTGTAGTTTATACTTTGTAGATATTTTCTTTCTTTTGCTTTCTTGTTTTACATGTTTGAATTGTAGTTGTTTGCACTTTAATAATATTTTGCCTATTTTCTTTGCTCACGGCTGAGATGATGGTAGTTGGTACATATATTTTTATTTTTGTTGACTTCAACCATACTTGAATATACTTGCTTTGCTTTTCATTCACTATTTTTATTTGTATATACTTCCATCTTTATAAAACTGTATAATTTATCTTATATATTTCGATTCTATTTATAACTTAATATTTATTATTATCATTTATTATTATTATTAAACCATTTAAACTTAGATTTAAACTCGAATTCAATATACATATATATTAATTAAAATCCCTAATTTACTCATATATCATATATACATATATATTCACATATATGTACAATATTCTTAAATTTAAATGATTTATATTAAATTTATTACGATCGGGGAAACTCGCAATCAATTATTATTTTTAATTTTAAAATTTTTATTCAAAAATTCAATAAATTATCGATTTAAATAAATTTAAATCTGGGGTCGTTACATTTTCAGTCCTAGAATGATTATTTTCTTTAATTTACATTCATTACTTAAAAAAATTCATTCCAATTTATTCACACAATGTTAAATTTATTTTTTCATTAATTTACATTCATTTACTTACATAAGTTATTTCCATTCAATTATTTAGATCATTCATCCAGTTCTTAAAATATTATGTAAGTCTCTTTGTAATTTAATTCACCATTATTATTTATTTCTTTTGCACATTCATTTCTTTCATATATAATATTATTGAACATTTAATCCATTTCTAAATCATTTCACATTTTCTAAAGTTATAATCATTCAATAAATATAGTATTCACTTTAATTATAGATGGCTTCAACATTAACTTAAGTTTATAATCTTTTACTTACAATATTCACTTTTTCTATTAAATTTAATTAGTAGCGTTTCAACTTATTAACTTAAGTTTATAACATTTTATAACATCAGAATTCTTATTTATAGAAATAATTCTATTGAACACTTTCATTACTTAAGTTTTACTTGTATAATATTCGATTACATATTTCTATTAACATTTCAACTTTTAACATTTTGGTAAGTTACATATATGTCTTCTAGAATGTAATTGAATGTTACACAAGTTTATCTTATTCATTTTAATTAACAAATGTTCAATAATTTCATCTTATAAATTTTCATATCTATAAGTTATAAATTTTAAATTTCTTATATATTCCATTAATCACTTAGCATCTAATTTCTAATTACACAATTTAGAAGTTTGCAATTATTAAAATAGTTAAGATTTCATTTTATTACAATAACTGAAAACTACTAATTATAAGAGAGTTAATGAACTAAATTCCGGATTTATTTCAGTCGTTTAGAAAATAATATATATATATATATATATATATCCTTTATAGATCAAATCATATTTAGGAATTCAAAATTAAGATTTATTCATCAAAACAGATGTGTAGTAAAACTACTACAGCCGTATTCCCACTTTGAAACTCGAAAATGAACGTCGATGATGCATGCACTCATCACCGAAACTATTTTCCAATGACAGAGAGGGGAGTACAAGACTTATTTCCATTAAAATTTCTTTCAAATCAATTTGAAATTATCTTTATCCGAAAATACTTCCAAATAATATTAATATTATGTTCCAAAATCTTTCGAAAGAAATTTTCAAAAATCCCGGAACTTAATTTCTTAAATTCTCAGTTCTTATTTACTCTATCTGTAAATATTATTTTACAATCAATATTTATAAAATTTCACTTCCTAACAAACAACCAAACATATCACATACAATTATATACATTTATAAAGATTATTCTTTTGTATACAAAATATAGTACAAGGAAAAATAATTTAATTTACCTATATTTCAAAACAATACTGTGTCGGTCTGCCCTATTAAGTGTTTAGAAATCCCTATCGATGCCATAACGTCCTATGTACCGACCAGAATTTATAAATACTAAATAGAACAAATTAACACAATATAAGAACCTTTTTATAACACTAACAAATACGCTCTCTCATATATATACATTCAACAACTCATTCTAGGGTATTACTACCCTATTTCTAATGATTCAGACCCCACAAAGCTAAGGTTATCGCTAAACCAAAGCTCTGATACCAAATGCAACGGGACACCGCCAGTGGGGTAACACCCACCGTAGCATACATCGGTACCTATGTTTTGCTTTTACGGCCAGCCCCTCGACTACACCAACCCCACGGGACATGTAGGAGTAAGAGTCAATCGTGCGCTACCAAACCCAGAAGCGAGAACCCCCTATCATGTTGTACCTGCCAAGTGCATAAGCAGACACACATGTCAAACTCAAACCATTCAAAAGGGAGGATTGTTATGGGGTAAATAAGAAAAAGAAAATAAAAAAAAAACAGAATCTCACAGCGGAATAACAAAATATAATAATCAAACAACGGTTCATGAAGCTGTAACAAATTACATTTGATTATTCTTTTACAATACAGATCAGAGCTACATACAACAGGAATAAATAAAGAAATAAATGCAGCGGAACAACATGATGCAGTGGAATAAATATAACAAATAAGAATAATACTAAATCTTCATCTTCGTCCTCCAGATAAGCAGCCTTCGATATACTGAAAAGCTCAGATTGACCCGAGCAAATTGAAAAGACAAAACACTCGAGTCAGAACTAAAAGATCTTATGTAAGTTAAATCAAAAGTAAATAAATATAAGTGTAACGATGTCGGAGATGTTTACGGGTTTTGACATCTCTTATCCGGTGTCTAACGTGAGTGCAATAACTTAAGAGATGTTCGAGATTCCATCTCTTAAGGATCCGTTAAACTATCTACATACATAGAACAATACGCTATTATAATAGTGTCTGCAGTAAAGTAAAGTATTAAAATAGCGTTAAGGAGTTACCCATATCCCCTTAACACATTTTATATATTCCTGTAGTCTATACAGATACTGTAAGTTCCATCAAACTGGTGGTTTACTCAGGGAGCACTCCATAGGTACGGTACAAAACAAACTCGTTGTAGTGCATGTGACAAGGCACGTGAGGCAATGCCTAGGGTAGGATACTACCGTTTTGTGAATCCAGACTGGTGGTAATGCATAGCAGCTACTACCGCCCACCTTGGAACATACTCCCATAATCAAAATTGAGGGGTGGCCACCAAATCAATCACAAAGTCATAATATAGTATCGAAGAAGCATGTCCGATCGGAGGTGCGACCTCACTTGGCCCGGCGTGGCTCCTGTTTTAGTCACATCAAGCTGACCCACGGGAGTCATGGCTACGTAATACCTCATACAGAATCGTTCGCCAAACCATCATACTTCATTCTGGATTCTCCACCACGTACACAGTTGTTAAAGTGGTTTTCGGTATTGGCAGAGAGTATGAAAATATCTGATCCCGGTCTCTTTAATAACCAAACGCTTATTTCACAGTGGATGGTTCCTTTACATTTTCAAAACCTTTTCATAATTTATATCAAAATATCATATTCAATTCAGACCTTATCACTTTTGAAATCATATTTACTTTCAAAATCATATTCGCTTTCGAAATCATATTGATAAGATAGGTTAATTAAAACCTCATTCAAAATCATCATATTTACTCAAATATGTCATTTCACTAGCAAATATCATTTCAAATCCCAATTTATGTTATAACATCATTTAACTATATTTGCTTTAAAATCAAGGATTTAAATATAAGCTCTTCCACTTTACACAATCTGAAATTTAGAAAATAGTTTAGATAGTTATAAATAGTTTAACATAGTTTAAAATAAATTTTTAAATAGTTAAAATACTCTAAAATAGTTTAATACTAGATTGAAAATAGTTTAAATGGATTTAAGATAGTTTAAATAGATTTAAAATAGTTTAAATGGATTTAAGATAGTTTAAATAGATTTAAAATAAATTAAGTAGATTTAAAATAGATTAAATTGGGTTAATTAGTTTAAAATAGGTTAAAATAGATTAAATTGGATTAAATAGATTAAAATAAATTAAAATAGTTTAAATTGATTAAAATAGTTTAAAGTAGTTTAAAATAGATTAACTTAGTTTAATAATTTGAAAATCTTAATAATCAGGATTTAAAAATAATATAATTTAAACATTTATATTAAAATAATAAATTTGAAATTTATATCAAATTAAACTATTTCATTCATTCAACACATCTGGACCATGTCCAGCTTTCAAACCAACAAACTAAATTTTGTCTTTCAACTCAAATTCTCATTTAAAACCATTTAATCAATATCGATTTCAAATCCATGTTTGAATTATCAATTTGAACCACTTCAAATTAAATAGATGTAACGACCCATAAATTTCGATAATTATTTATTATTCTCTGGTATGTGTAACTCTGATTTGTGTTGTATGAGTATAGTCAAATATTTTGTAAAACAGCTTCATGAACTGTTTATTTGATTATTATATTTTGTCATTCCGCTGTGAGATTCTGTTTTGTTTTTTCTTTCTCTGTTTTTTTCTTATTCACCCCAATAACAATCCGCCCTTCTGTATGGTTTGAGTTGGCATGTGTGTCTGCTTAAAGCGTACAAAATGGCGGGATGTTATAATAGATTTCAAAGTTATATTCAAACATTTTTAATAACTCAATTTTGATAAAATTCATTTATATTTGACAATTCAACTTTGGAATTTCAATTTAAATCCTTTAAACAATTTATTAAGACCAATTCCAATTTCAACATTTAAAGCTTGGATTTTCAAGAATAATTCAGTCTATATAAATCAAATTTTCTTCAAAATATCATTTAACTAAATTCAAAATTTAGCGATTTAAAAATCAGTTAATTTAACCAATCCGGTGTCTTTATATATTTTTCTACCCTATGGTCAAGTGATACGGATATATATCATTTCAACCCGCAGTATATTTAAATTTATAGGTATATATCATTTCAACCCGTAATCCCGGATTAACATTCAAAATCCATAAAATCGCTTGGGTTTATCATTTCAACCCATAACTATTTTTCTCTAATCTATATATCATTCGGGTATGTATCATTTCAACCCTTAGTGATTTTTCTAGAAATAACTAAGGGAACTTGTAGTGTTATAACAATATAAATATAGCATCCATTCATCCAATATCAATAATCAAACATCCATTAAAATCACCATTCAATCAACCAATAAATAACATCAATTAACTGGTTATCATCAATAGGTATTAAATTTACAATTAAATTCAATATTAAATTAAATGACGATTAAATGCAACAAAAGTCATATTTAACTGGAATGACAATTTTAATATACCAAACATCAACCAATCAATTTCTAATCACATCATAAATTCAATTTAACTAACATAAGACAATTTAGTAGTTGTGAGTAGGTTAAAACACTCACCTTTGAATTCAAATCGATTTGAAATCCAAAATAAGGCCCAAAATTCAACACACTCAGAATTCGTCCAAACTAGTTTCAAAATGTCTGGAATTTTGATACAATCGTAGCGGAGCAAACCGTGCGTAAATCCGACCTCGTACGTAAAATTTATGATAATTAGATCGATTGGAATATTAAAATAAAATAAATAATAAAGGAAAGTAAAATATAAAAAACACCTCACCCTCAACACGTCAGCTCCTCTGTATCACTCCTAACCCCCAAAACCCTAGCTTTGAATCAGAAACGCACGCGACACTGAAGAACCCCACAGGCCGCCGCTGTTCGAACGCCACCACGGCCAACCGCGCTTGCCTCAAGCGATCCATCGACCTTCCCTGCGCGACTACGGCACCCTCCACGACCACGTGATCAGATCACGATGCATTTTCCCAACCCCCGCCGTTCTCTTTGTAACCCTAGTTGAATTTTATTGGCCGATCCAACCACCGATTGCCCAAACGAACAGCATGGATCCAATCCTCTCGTCGAACCCTACACGATGGTACCCTCTAATCGATGATCCGTCGACGATGATCAAACCCCAATGAACGGCCAAGAATAAATTGGCAATTTCTGGCCAAATGGTGAACCAAATCAAAAAACAAATCATTGCAGTAGATTGCGCTCTTCGAGAGCTTTCCAACGATATATAATATGATAGGGTTTGGAGAGTTTGAATTTTTGAAATTGATTTTCGATTTGAATTTGGATTTGGGAATTAGGTTTTCAGCCATAGAGAAGAGAGAAACGACAGAAACTTCAGTATGTACGGTAATGAGAAATAAATAAGGCTGCTAGGGTTAGAACAAAACTATTTATATGGACAAGGCCCGATAAGAAAGAACAACATGTCGAATTAGTTCGAAACGACAATAACGACCCAAAAAACCCGTTTCGCTTCCGAAACGAAAGTGGGTCATCCAATATATCAAAATAGATGTTTTCGATATTTTTAAACTCAATGGAATAGGTTTCAATACCTAATTCCATTGTATGAAGAAGTTAGCTTTTAAAATCAGCTTATTTAAAATTGATTTCATTAAATTGATTTCTACGCGTTTCGAGTCCGTACGGCATGTCAGATCGCTACGAAACTTGAAATCCTACAATAATTCACCATTAAGGATCGATGATACTGGTTTTGTCAAAATTTGAGATAGTGGCCAAAATGGCTATTTTCATGTTAATTAAATTAATTAAATCACCTTTTAAATCTATATTTAAAAGTTAACAACTTTTATCATTTTTTGATTACCTAGACACTTATAATCTTTTAAAACAAATTCCCATGTCCAATTCAATGTTAAATATTGCACTAATTACAGTGTTTAATTTCAATTGCAATAAATCCATTAATTATAATTTAAATTCCAATAAATTGATTTAATTTGATTTCAATCTTTTTATTCAATCAATCATTATCTAATGGATATAATTAACATTAGTTTACCCTTTATTACATCAATATTCTTCAGTTATCATTTTAATTCACATTAACTGCCATATTTATATAGATTAATTGCAATTGATTTCCAATTAAATTTCAATGGATTAAATAGTGAAATGATAATTAAACAATTGCTACAACTTATGATTTCAAACACATTTCTATGTTTATTGTTAACAAACAAAACAAATAAATTCACCAGCCGATTAATTTTTCTATATTAACCAATTTTAATTAATTACATACAATTTCACTATTTAATACAACATTTTTTTTATTTATTTATTTACAATTTATAACAAATTTTAAATTTTCAATCATTTCAATTAATTGAAATGGCATTAAAATAGTTATCAATTGCCTTAATTAACATCTTTAAATTTCATTCTAGTTATTATTCTCATTAATAAATCACAAATTTTAATTTCTTCCAATATTAACACCAACATCTTATTAAATTACATATTTTTAATTATCGAAAATTACGGGTCGTTACGTCTATTGTTATTGTTAAGTTTTTATTTGTGTACTCTATTTATGTATTATTCTACCTGGGAAACTCATGTATATTGATTTATGCCAAGATAAGATATGTGCTTTGAAGCAATTAAAATATTTGATATCATGTATCCATGTTGACACAAGGGAGTGTATAAGATATATTGCTCTAATAGAGTCTTTTGCTTCGTGCTTTCGTACGGTTACCTCCTTCTGATAGCATAGGTATTGGAAGGAGGATTCACACTTCCTTTTTATCATCTATTTGTAATCATATCCATTTCTTCAATGCTTAGATTTTTGGTACTTCAATGGAATGATCCCAAGTAGTTGCTTAACTCCAGTGCTAGCTAGTTTTGCCAAAGAACCTACATTTATATTTTCCTCTCTAGGATATGCATATTCGTGTAGCGGTCGATCTCGTAGAATAGCTCCAATATTTTTGATAAGTAAAGGGCGAGTCATGCACCCTTAGCTTGAAATTATTTTTTAACCTGGCAAACCACCAATTGAAAGTCATAAATTATATGCAGCTTGGTTAGGTCTGTTTGGCAACGGACAGACTAGGGTAATTTCCAAAATTTTCCCTAAGTGGATTAGTTAGCCTATATGAACAATTAGTTGGCATTTGGATCCAGTCAACATTTTAAGATAATGCTTTATTTCAATTTATATATGTTTATGCTATACGTTCATATATTTAAACCTTTCACCTTCCATATGTGAAACTTCTACAATTACTAGTCTTAACGAGTTATCCATCCAATTTAATGTGTTTGTGTTTCTAAAAAATAAGGCATATATTACAAAATGCGATATGTATATAACATGGTAATATAAAACAACAATAACATGGCATATTAATAATATATACATACACATTAAATCAAATCTTCCACATTCCACATGTGAAAATTCTACAATTACCAGTCATATAAGTTTTTCAACTAAGTAATGTGTTTGTGTTTCTCAAATATAAATATATATTGTAAATATGATATGTATAAAATGTAACGAAGCGAATTTTTCGCGTTCGAAAATCGACATCCATACTTTACATCGTACTCGAATGCCATAGATTCGAGCGTTCAAATCCGAGTCGCCGGAGCTTATAACACAGTTAAGTAAACACAGCGGAAGAAAAAGAATATATCAATATATATAACATTGATACGATGACAGATACAAAATCTGATACAATATGATACAACAGAATGATACAACATATATCAATATACATCAGAGATATGATACAAGAAATAGCAGCGGAAAGAAAATAGATAACACCAGCAGTGGATAGAATATCTCCAATAGAATGCTCCAATCCATAGCTCACGGAAAGCAAGGTCAGTCGTCCAAGGACTGACTAGCTCCAGATAATCTACTCAACCTAAATATTTGAAAACCCCAACTCTAGACTTCTCATGTAGAAAATTATGAGCACCTAGAGTTTAGGAAAGGAACAATAAACTCCGAGTCAGTCGTGGGACTGGTGTGAGCAACAAAAACAGTTTATCTCTAAAACAACACAAAAGAACTTTAAACATTGAAACCCGCAATGCTTTTGGAAAATGAAACTACCATAAGGCCTCCCGCACACACACACAATGCAAATGCAGAATCGGAGGAGATTTCTCCTAATGATAGTCAAAGATGCTTACTACGCAAAACAAATCATTGGATATTATTACTAGTGCATAGTGTAGAAAACATTTCGAAAGTATAATATCAATCTTAGCCAGCATAGGCATTCCGCGTTATGCCTACTATAGCTACTATGTTCAATAGCAGGTTACCGCCACATTCCATAGCAGGTTATACAATTGCAATCGTAAAGGTTCGTATTGTTTCTTTGGATTTCCAACAAATGGTCAGGCTAAGGAACTTCCTTTCCTACTGCCGAATGGGATCGCCTCTGGCTGGACGTCCCGAGAGACAACTGCTCTCTGCCAACACAAGGCCGGGTTACCCCTGTAACAGGTAACTCACGAATATGCCATCCTCCAGTCCTTTGGGACCTTTATCCGAGGCGCCTCGATAAACACACAATCACACAATAAATGAGATCGGAGTATACACATAGGTTAAATACCAGGGCTCCATACCTGATACCACCCTTTTCCAGAAGGAAATGACATACCCTAAAGGGCGCGACCCTCATAACCTTGCCGCATATAACTGTTTCGACCATTTCCGGGTTGTGAGGTCCGAAGAGGTCTCGTCCACAAAGCTACGCTTTGTCACAAAGCCATGCTTTGGGTCAACAGATTATCAAAGTAATGATCAAAAAGATAAATGATCAAACAAATGATCATATCACAAATGATCAAATAATGATCATCACACAGCTACACTCAGCATGTCACATTACCAAATTGGGAGTATATCGCTGATAACCTTCAACTACATAACCTCTGAGCTTGTACGTCTCAGAGAAGGGTGTTAAGCTAAGAGAATAAATTCTCCGCCACCAATAGAAATGTATTTGAAATAAATCAGCTTTATATCTCAAAATGTAATGTCAGACATGTAACCATACAAGTCTTTTCCGGGTTCGAACAGAACCGAAGGCACTTCCGAAGAAGCCCTTGCAAATCCGGGTATTCACAATCCCGATCGGATTTCCCATCACTTAGGGATTCTCTATACCTGGCGCTACTCGGTGTAGAGACAATCGATAGGTTATCCTATCGTTTTCGCAAACACCCGGTCTTCAACACCGGTCTTCAAATGTTATCCATATACGACGTATCACTTATTCAGATTGGGTTATGTGACACAAAGGTCCTCTCCCGGCTAAACCGAATAGTGAGAGTAATATTTTAAAACATATGGATATTGGGATTTCAATTAAGTCACAACTTATTACCCAAAACTTTTCTTCAAATGGTTTAACAAATTACCATTTTCAATCTTTAAACAAAAAGATTCATTTTAACAACCTTCAACGGTTTAAACAATTTCCACATTTTAATCTTTTAAACAAAAGATTCATTCGCAGATTTTCCAAATTAATTTCCATTTCAATTGGATTAACTAGTTAAATCTTTAAAACAAAGATCTAACTTATAGCTTTCAAACAATTCCATTTCAAATGGTTTTAAACAAATCATCATTTTAAATCTGTTAAAAATAAACAGATTTAATTCATAGCTTTCTAAAAGGATTCATTCATAACTTAGAAAACCATTTTTCAATTCAATCTTGAAATTCCTTTAATTAAACTGGAATTTCATCTCTTATCTGAAAGCTTTTATTCTTTTAAATCAAACAGTTTTCATTTTAGAAATCTGATTCATTTATACAAGTTAAAGTTCTTGGGTTAAATCCAAATTCTCAAACCAATATTTTAAAAGTGGTTCAAATTCATATAAAACACATTTATAATATCTTTAATCAAAATTCCAATCCTTGAATTCAATTCCAAATATTGAATTCAAATTCAAATTGAATTATTAAATTGGAAGCTTTATTAAGTTATTTAAAATAACTTTTATCTTACAAACTCCTTTTCGAAAGTTTTAACATTTAACCCAAATCCATTTCCAAAATCAATTGAAAATTAAAATTTCAATTTCAAAAATATTAAATTTAAATCATCTATGACTTAACCGATTTCCACGTGAAATCCATATTTGTGTGTGTATGGTGTAGCCTAGGGGTTTCAACACAATAGTGCAACACATCATCAATCATTATAATCCAAATACAGATATATCGACAAGCGGTATAATCTATAACGCTTATCTTTATTTACAGGTCACAGATAAATAAGATGAATTCATCGCATATAATGAATCACATCACAAATAATTAATTACATCCCATAGCTCAATCGCAAATCAAAATATCACAGATCAGATAGAAAATCAATTCAAAGCAATTCAAGCAATTAACAAACATTTATAAGCAGGATTACTTACTTATTTAATCCTAATTTAATTCAATTAAATTTTCAATTAATTTAATTACTTATGAATTAATTTTCAAATTCTGATTTAATTAATTACAAATCATTTGATATAAATTAATTTATCAACCACCTTAATTAATTTCATTATTCTTAATTAATCATATTAATTAAATTTATCTTTAAACCAATTACCTAATTAATTAACCAATTAATTAATTAATTAAGAAATTAAACCTTAATTAATAAAGTTAAACTTGTAATAAAATTTAACTTATTATTGTTAAACATTTTCACTTGTTTTTTTTAATAAAACAACAGTTTGAAAAACAATAAACCCGAGCCCAAAGCAGATTTACTCGAGCCAAAAACCCATTTACCAGAGCCAGATTCAAAAATACCCGAGCAAACTTCTCTTCTATATTTTTTCTTTGTGTTTGATTTTAAATTCTTAAAGCCTGGGTAACTCTCGCGTACAACACGAATACGAACCCGAGACCAACCCTGATTTTTCCCGAGAAATCCCCCGAGTCTCCATCTCCTTCCCCAAAGCCACAAACACTGACACACACCATGACACCGTGCACATGCACCGGTGTTCTGGTCATCTCCGACCAACATCCCGATCGCCAGCAAGTCGCTGGAAATCTACTCACCCCAAATCAACACCCAGCGTCCCCAATTGCACCAACGATCCAAATCGAGCATTACGACGTCACTGGTACCCAAAGTTCGGTCGGCTACATCGCCTCGTCTCGCCGCCCTAGATCGCCAAAAGCCACGCGAAACTGACCAAAGCTTCGTCACACACCTATGCCTCTAATCCTCCTGGTCTGGTCGTCCACGAATCACCTACGTCGGAGAATTCAACTGGAAAACATCGACAAACCCAACGCCTTCTTAAACCCTATTTTCAATTCAACCCAAAAATTCATTCATTTGAAAAAAATTCTATTATTTTTCCCCTGATCACCGATACTCAAGCCACCTTCCCACCAAACGTTGGCCAACTCCATCACGTCGATCATCGACAATTGCCCAAAACACCTAAAACGATCTTTTCAAAATTCCTAATCGATTGTCAAATTAAAAATTACAAAATGTATATTAAAAATCGTGATTTCCGATCACGAACACATTCATGTAATTCAAAATAGAATTTGAATTTATTGATTTTTAACCTATATATAAAATCTTACTGTTATTTCTATTTTTAAAACTATTTGTTAAATTTAAAACCTCGAAACTATTTTTATAAACTTCATCATACATTAACAGCCATTTTTCGTTTAAACATCTAAGTTCATAAGTGAATGATTTAAGAGATTTTGATTTTTACTTTTATTTCTAGCCTGTGAATACAAGAACAGGTTCACATACCTGTATTTACATATTAAGTTACAGATATACACAAATATATATAGACATGCAGGCATACATCTATACATATATTTCACAACATACTTCATGTATCAACCAGATTTAAGATTTTGATGGATAGTTTACTCACAGATAATTATTCAACAGGTATCATACTTTTAAGTTACTCACCTAAATCATTTCAGTTTCCAGAGGTTTTTAAATTGAAGGTTGATCTTTGTTACAGGCTTGAACCTAGCTGCTGAAGTCCTTATCTTGATCTCTGGTTTAATTTGTCTTGATACTTTAAACTGAAGTTTTGCTTATGTTTTGAAATGATATTTACTTCAGAGGTTTGCTTAGTTTTGAAGAACGAATGAAATAAGATGAAAAGGTTTATAGGGTGTATATTTGTACAGAGGATATTAAACTGTTTGAATAAGGTGATGTGAATCTCTACATACTTGCATTAATTGTTTTGTACCATGTATATTTTTTTCCCATACTTCAGCTGTACAAGTATGTAAAGGTATGGTTTTGATTATTTTGTATTTTATTTATTTTGGTTTCACACTTGAATATCTTTTTGTTTTTGCTGGTTGCATTGCATGTGGTTGCAGATTTGTTTATTAACTTGTATTTATATTTTTGAATGTATATTTCCTTTTGCTTTGTTTTATGACTTTATAATATAAATAAATCTCTATTTTATTCTACTATGTTAGATTTTAGTTAATATGTTTACCTTATTTGTTTTGTACATATTTAAATGAGATTCTAAAATTATTTTGTTGTTAAAATTTTAACTATGTGTATTTATTTTATATTCTTAAAATTTTATCTTATATATATATACATTTATTTATTCTTATTTTTAAACCATTTATTTACGATTAAATTCAAATCAAATATATTTTTATTTGGATTCGGGGAAACTCGAATCAATTTATCAATAAATTTTTACAAATTTTATTCCAAAAATTCATTTAATTATCAATTTAAATTAAATTAAAATCTAGGGTCGTTACAAACTTCCCCCCTTAAAAGAATTTCGTCCTCGAAATTTCCGACACGTTTTATGAATTATACACACCCATAGAATGGACTAATAACAATTCAAATTATACTGATGAAAACATAGATTCTTAAAGGTAACTCACAATATATCTTATATTAAGCATCACTTATAATATTCATACATAGATTATAATCATAACTTACCATATTAACGTCCAACATCTACTACATTCTAAGTCCAAAACGTTTCCATAAACATATCCTATCCAAAAGAAAATCAATCCAGTCAACTACAGATCATCGCTATCAGAACTCTCCCTCTGAGGTCCTGATAGCTCTCAAACCTCTGCCTCATCGTCTATCTCATAAACATCTTCCAGATCAGACTCCATCGGAATATATCCTATCCCCTCCTGATCTTCCACTCCATCATCTAAATCCCAAATGACTGCATTGTCATTTTCCGACTCCTCTTGTTCTTCATCCTCTTCCTCAGGCTCTACAACTACTTCCTCTTTGGGTTCTTCCACTTCGGGTTGCGGCTGCACCACGGGCTCCTCCAGTATCTCCTCACGTACTGATGACTCACCTAAATCATCTTGAGTCCTACTCGACGAACCATAGTCACCAACTCTTCGGGCTTTGAAAATTCCTCCACCCCTATTTATGCTATGGGTTCTCTACAATTAAAATCAAAAATCAAAATATAAGATCCTAAGGTCTTAGAATTTTATAAGTCAATCATTCTAGATTTTAAAATTTTCAGTTTTAAATTTAAAGTATATTTGTCAATCATAAAATCAGGACACACAAGGAAATCGATGCATCTAGACAGATAATTCTGACCGGCTTATTTGGAGTTTACGTCCCATATTAATATATCGAATCTCCTTCCTGGATCTACCAGGAACTATCGAAGAATTGAGAAAAGATATTGAACAAAAGAGATAGATAGAGAAAAGATTGCTTCCTTGTTGTTACAGAGTATTGACCATTTCATAGTGGTATCCCCATGTCCCCTATCTCATCCTCTTTTTTTGCACTCATACTTACTATCAGTGGATAGCAAGAGAATTTACTGAGGCGTACGGACAGATATCTTAGAGATTGCTCATTCTAGGGTATACTTCACCCTATCTCTAATGAGCTACTTAATGTGTTATACTCCTGAGCTAAAGTTTTACCCTCAGCTCTGATACCAAATGTAATGTCGGCGGTCACAACCGGTAGGCTTTTCAACCATCCCAGCCCCACCGTGGCTTACAAAGATATCCCAAACTTGCTTTTACGGCCAGCCTCTCGACTGTCACGGCCTTTGCCTAACCAACCCCGTAAAGAGGACGTGTAGGGGTAAGAGTCTCCCGTTCGCCACCAAACCGCGAAGCGAGAACCCCCCATCATGCTGTAATATACCAAATGCGATCCATATACGACGTATCACTTATTCGGAATGGGTTATGTGACACAAAGGTCCTCTCCCGGCTAAACCGAATAGTGAGCGTAATATTTTAAAACATATGGATATTGGGATTTCAATTAAGTCACAACTTATTACCCAAAACTTTTCTTCAAATGGTTTAACAAATTACCATTTTCAATCTTTAAACAAAAAGATTCATTTTAACAACCTTCAATGGTTTAAACAATTACCACATTTTAATCTTTTAAACAAAAGATTCATTCACAGATTTTCCAAATTAATTTCCATTTCAATTGGATTAACTAGTTAAATCTTTAAAACAAAGATCTAACTTATAGCTTTCAAACAATTCCATTTCAAATGGTTTTAAACAAATCATCATTTTAAATCTGTTAAAAATAAACAGATTTAATTCATAGCTTTCTAAAAGGATTCATTCATAACTTAGAAAACCATTTTTCAATTCAATCTTGAAATTCCTTTAATTAAACTGGAATTTCATCTCTTATCTGAAAGCTTTTATTCTTTTAAAACAAATAGTTTTCATTTTAGAAATCTGATTCATTTATACAAGTTAAAGTTCTTGGGGTAAATCCAAATTCTCAAACCAATATTTTAAAAGTGGTTTAAATTCATATAAAACACATTTATAATATCTTTAATCAAAATTCCAATCCTTGAATTCAATTCCAAATATTGAATTCAAATTCAAATTGAATTATTAAATTGGAAGCTTTATTAAGTTATTTAAAATAACTTTTATCTTACAAACTCCTTTTCGAAAGTTTTAACATTTAACCCAAATCCATTTCCAAAATCAATTGAAAATTAAAATTTCAATTTCAAAAATATTAAATTTAAATCATCTATGACTTAACCGATTTCCACGTGAAATCCATATTTGTGTGTGTATGGTGTAGCCTAGGGGTTTCAACACAATAGTGCAACACATCATCAATCATTATAATCCAAATACAGATATATCGACAAGCGGTATAATCTATAACGCTTATCTTTATTTACAGGTCACAGATAAATAAGATGAATTCATCGCATATAATGAATCACATCCCAGATAATTAATTACATCCCATAGCTCAATCGCAAATCAAAATATCACATATCAGATAGAAAATCAATTCAAAGCAATTCAAGCAATTAACAAACATTTATAAGCAGGATTACTTACTTATTTAATCCTAAATTAATTCAATTAAATTTTCAATTAATTTAATTACTTATGAATTAATTTTCAAATTCTGATTTAATTAATTACAAATCATTTGATATAAATTAATTTATCAACCACCTTAATTAATTTCATTATTCTTAATTAATCATATTAATTAAATTTATCTTTAAACCAATTACCTAATTAATTAACCAATTAATTAATTAATTAAGAAATTAAACCTTAATTAATAAAGTTAAACTTGTAATAAAATTTAACTTATTCTTGTTAAACATTTTCACTTGTTTTTTTTAATAAAACAACAGTTTGAAAAACAACAAACCCGAGCCCAAAGCAGATTTACTCGGGCCAAAAACCCATTTACCCGAGCCAGATTCAAAAATACCCGAGCAAACTTCTCTTCTATATATTTTTCTTTGTGTTTGATTTTAAATTCTTAAAGCCTGGGTAACTCTCGCGTACAACACGAATACGAACCCGAGACCAACCCTGATTTTTCCCGAGCAATCCCCCGAGTCTCCATCTCCTTCCCCAAAGCCACAAACACTGACACACACCATGACACCGTGCACATGCACCGGTGTTCTGGTCATCTCCGACCAACATCCCGATCGCCAGCAAGTCGCTGGAAATCTACTCACCCCAAATCAACACCCAGCATCCCCAATTGCACTAACGATCCAAATCGAGCATTACGACGTCACTGGTACCCAAAGTTCGGTCGGCTACATCGCCTCGTCTCGCCGCCCTAGATCGCCAAAAGCCACGCAAAACTGACCAAAGCTTCGTCACACACCTATGCCTCTAATCCCCCTGGTCCGGTCGTCCACGAATCACCTACGTCGGAGAATTCAACTGGAAAACATCGACAAACCCAACGGCTTCTTAAACCCTATTTTCGATTCAACCCAAAAAATCATTCAGTTGAAAAAATTTCTATTATTTTTCCCGTGATCACCGGTACTCAAGCCACCTTCCCACCAAACGTTGGCCAACTCCATCACGTCGATCATCGACAATTGCCCAAAACACCTAAAACGATCTTTTCAAAATTCCCAATCAATTATCAAATTAAAAATTTCAAAATGTATATTAAAAATCGTGATTTCCGATCACGAACACATTCATGTAATTCAAAATATAATTTGAATTTATTGATTTTTAACCTATATATAAAATCTGACTGTTATTTCTATTTTTAAAACTATTTGTTAAATTTAAAACCTCGAAACTATTTTTATAAACTTCATCATACATTAACAGCCATTTTTCGTTTAAACATCTAAGTTCATAAGTGAATGATTTAAGAGATTTTGATTTTTACTTTTATTTCTATCCTGTGAATACAAGAACAGGTACACATAACTGTATTTACATATTAAGTTTACAGATATACACAAATATATATAGACATGCAGGCATACATCTATACATATATTTCACAACATACTTCATGTATCAACCAGATTTAAGCTTTTGATGGATAGTTTACTCACAGATAATTGTTCAACAGGTATCATACTTTTAAGTTACTCACCTAAATCATTTTAGTTTCTAGAGGTTTTTAAATTGAAGGTTGATCTTTGTTACAGGCTGGAACCTAGCTGCTGAAGTCCTTATCTTGATCTCTGGTTTAATTTGTCTTGATACTTTAAACTGAAGTTTTGCTTATGTTTTGAAATGATATTTACTTCAGAGGTTTGCTTAGTTTTGAAGAACGAATGAAATAAGATGAAAAGATTTACAGGGTGTATATTTGTACAGAGGATATTAACCTGTTTGAATAAGGTGATGTGAATCTCTACATACTTGCATTAATTGTTTTGTACCATGTATATTTTTTCCCATACTTCAGCTGTACAAGTATGTAAAGGTATGGTTTTGATTATTTTGTATTTTATTTATTTTGGTTTCACACTTGAATATCTTTTTTTTGCTGGTTGCATTCCATGTGGTTGCAGATTTGTTTATTAACTTGTATTTATATTTTTGAATGTATATTTCCTTTTGCTTTGTTTTATGACTTTATAATATAAATAAATCTCTATTTTATTCTACTATGTTAGATTTTAGTTAATATGTTTACCTTATTTGTTTTGTACATATTTAAATGAGATTCTAAAATTATTTTGTTGTTAAAATTTTAAGTATGTGTATTTATTTTATATTCTTAAAATTTTATCTTATATATATATATATACATTTATTTATTCTTATTTTTAAACCATTTATTTACGATTAAATTCAAATATATTTTTATTTGGATTCGGGGAAACTCGAATCAATTTATCAATAAATTTTTACAAATTTTATTCCAAAAATTCATTTAATTATCAATTTAAATTAAATTAAAATCTAGGGTCATTACAAAACATGGTAACATAATCATAAATGCGGTCTTATCAATGTTATCATTAGCGACCCTAAGCTAATGAAATCCAATGGCTAAATCAAGCTGGGAGGATACTAATGAGCCAACTAACTGGTTAAAAAGATCATCTATCTTAGAGAGTGGAAAATGGTTCTTCTTTGTGAGCTTATTCAATTCTTCATAGCCAATGCAAAGTTGAAGAGAACTACCTGCTTTGGTAGTGAAGGCGACTGGCGCTCCTTATTCTGATATGTTTCTTCTTATGAAACCTTTCTCAAAAGCTCATGGATCTACTTGCTCAATCCCTTCCCTTCCCTAGGCGCCATATGCCCTATGGGTAATGCTACTGGCTAGCTAAATAAATCCTGAAGTCAATCTCTCTCTTGGGGGGGTAGTCCCCTAACCTCCTCAAAGATGTCTGGAAAAAATCTCTAACGACGGGAACCAAATCAAACTCTGATGATGATGAATCGAGGGAATAAAGGAAGCTCAACATAACTGGCTCTTGTGGATCGCAAAAAATCTTGAGAGTCCTACTGATGCATGTCTCTAGTCTAACGACTCTCCTTTCGCAGTATAATATAGCTCCATATGTGGATAACCAATCTATTCCCCAAATCATCCCATACCCCGAAAATCCCAAAATATAGGCATCATAGTCAAATTCTACGCCTAGGATATAAATTTTCAAACCCCTACAAACCATAGACAAGAGTGCCGATCCTCCCATGGGTTTTGAAACAACAATGGGGTCTACTACTAAGAGATGTCTATGTGCAAACAATCTACCAAAGAACTGGAGATGAAAGAGTGTGATGCTCTAGGATCGAAAAGAGTCCGAATGGGAAAATAAAAAATAGAAACCAAAATTTCCAACCTCGTTCTGGTCCGCTGCTGGAAGGTGTTGCATCCAAAGCCTGAATCTGCGCTGCAGGTGCACTCGCTCCCTGCCCCATCTTCTGAGGACAAAACTTACTAAGATGACTGGGTTGTCCACAGCTGTAACACTTCTTCACCTTCTCTCTCTTGTAGTCTCTTGCATAATGCCCAGTCATTCTACAACGGTTACATCTCCCACTTTTCTTGATTCGCTTCTGAGGGTCTTCCCATTTCCTCTTATCCTTCTAGCCCTTCCACCATGGCTTCTTAGAGCTTGTAGGAACCGCCTTAAGCTCTTCTTTTAGCTTCCAAGATATAGGTTCACCACTCTGTCGGTCCTCCAAACCTAACCGCCTAAACTTTTGCTCCATATCTTCCAACCTAGCTTGTGTCTCCTTGAAATCCTTTGTGCCATAAAACGTTCCGCCCCCTATGTGTGGTGACCCTCACTCTATAACACATAGATTTTTTTTCTTTTTACATTCAAGAGGAATTCACCACTAAACCCCAATTCTTTTATATTTGAATATTTATATAATTTCCAAATATTTTTCCCAAGACCCTGGTTTTACCAATATAATCATATCAGTGTACAAACAAATTAAGTCAATTGTATATTTGATGATATACAATTGTTTCTTTATTATTATTTTTTTCATCAGAGGGAATTTAAATCAAATAGAAATCAAAATACCATACAAGCTATTGACATAGCCACTTATTTCTTTTCTAAATAGGCAAATTAGGCAAAATCAGCAGTTCAGACGTCTAAATTTTTATGACAGACGTCTAAATTTGATCTCAGACGTCTAAATTTTTATGACAGACGGCTCAGAGATCTAAAAATTGAAACAGAGAGTAAAAAACATTTTGAACTAAATTCAGACATATAAATTTTTGTGACAGACGTCTAAATTTGATCTCAAACGTCTAAATTTTTATGACAGACGTCTCAGAGTGTCTAAAATTGAAACAGAGAGTAAAAAAACATTTTGAACTAAATTCAGACATCTAAATTTTTGTGACAGACGTCTAAATTTGATCTCAGACGTCTAAATTTTTATGACAGACGGCTCAGAGATCTAAAAATTGAAACAGAGAGTAAAAAACATTTTGAACTAAATTTAGACATCTAAATTTTTGTGACAGACATCTAAATTTGATCTCAGACGTCTAAATTTTTATGACAGACGTCTCAGAGGTTAAATTTAAATACTCAATTACATACAAATTTCCAGAATTCGTGCATATGCCAGTATCACTTACCTGCCATGCACAAATTCATTTCACTTGAATATTCTACTAAAATCTTGAGAGTTCATTTTAAAAAAAATCAATCCCCTTAGCTTTTTAATTTCCATAAGACAAAATATAAGCAATAAAAATCAGAGATCAAATATATATATGTATATGATATGTCTATCTCCTTATTTTCTCCAAATCAGACATTCATAAAGTAAATTAGTATTTAACCAAACATCATCAATGATCACTCACAACAGGTTTTGCTTAAGTACATATTTTCAACCCAAATACTTAGAAAGTTTCCTACAAGTATCTTCAATTACAGAAATAGAACTTGACTAGTAATTTCATTACAATGCAACTGCAAATTTTTAAAACAAGTCTCTCTTATTTATACTAGCAGCCAATGCCTTCTTTACTCATCAAGCCAACTTCAATTTCCTGCAAGCAATTCATTTAGCTGCCCCAAAGAATTTTTGAGACACCCAGATGATTGCAAGGGCAACCAAAAGGGTCAGTTTTCACTGGTATGAGCATTTATCAATTTTGTATACATATTCATAATTTTTAAAACATAATCTTGCAGTGCCTTCCTAGTTTAACAGATTTTTATACTTAGCATGTTTTGGTTCATAAAGAGATACAAACACATTCATCTATTTAAACAATACACCGCAAACAGTTAAAAATAAACATATATTCAATTCTTAATTCATTCTCCCCAAATCTAGATAAATAAACTCAGGTTTTATACTCCAAATTTTTCACCCAGCAACTAATCAATGAACAATGTTTATCTTGATTAAATTAACACCATATCTGGATATTTATAACCCAGATTTTTAAACCCCTGTCCCCATTTATTTTATGGTCTTTAACTCCTTGTCAAATGAACACTGTATGCATTATGAAGGAAACTCCCAGGTTGTTTAAATTATTCCAACACACAAAGGCCTCAGGGTGCAGTTGCGCCATGCATATACTTGCTCCCACCTGAAGTAAGCAGATCATTGACTACCTCCCAAGTGACCAATTTAGTTTTTCTTTCATTCATATTTCAGAAAGATATAACTGCTTGTATATTTTCTGGTTCAACCCCATGTTCCCCTGTTTAATCTATATCCATGTTTAATGATAATAAGATAGAACAAGAATGCTCAAATCATGTTAACTCTAAAAGCCCACTTACAGATTAATACTCCAAACAAAAATGCACAAACAAACATCCATATCACCCATAACAAATCAATTCAGAGATTTAAATGACTCATAATATTTTAGGCTGCCTGCAATAGGACTTAATGCCATTGCATACAAAGGATAAATACTCACCTAATGTTTTCCCTTCACTGCCTTAATCCTTTGAACAGCAAATCCCCCAAAGCTTCAAGCTAGTGTTTCTCCTAGTTTATTTTATTTTTGTTTTGATCCCGAGAGAATGATGGATTTGGTTATGTGCAGTTATTTATAAATCCATTCTAGGGTTTAAGAAAATGGGTAATTCCCCTGATACCCTTAGGTGTTCATGTACATATCACATTCATGTGTGGTCCTAAGTTGGAAATGCACACATTAGGTTACTTTAATTAGTTATTTCGGGGATCATGCATTTTTAACACTGCATGCTATTTTCATGTCTCCATTTTATTCATGCCATATGCTTGTGATCCTTTATTCATTTCTTTTTATAAGTTTAAGGAATCTGAAAATCTCCTTTGTATTTTCTACCTATCTATTACCTCCATTCAATCATGCATACTAACATACCTTATTATATAATGTAAAATCATTCACTCATATTATTTGCTTGAAATAAATAAGATATGGAAATTTTTATTTGATTCTGTATGTATACATATATATTTCTGCCTCTTTGTCAAATCAGTAACTCCTTCTATATTTAAATAAAAAATCACATATATTATGCTAATTACTTTTAGCACAATTATAAGACATATAAACCTTTTTATTAAACTTCATTTTATTCTATCTTTATATAAAACAGAAAACACCCCATATGTATGTATTTACATAATTCTTTGGACATAGAGCTATATTTATTTTTTTGAGTTCCAAAATTTTTTTTATTTTTTTTATTTTTATTTTTATTTTTAGGGTCATTACATACCCTCCCCCTTAAAGGAATTATGTCCCCATAATTTCACCTAATTTCTCCAATTAAAAGCACTAATCTATAGCATGTTTTAACTCCATAACCCCATACTCATATTTTATGAAAACAAACAATATATAAATATATTTAGAAAAATCATCATAGGCTGCTTAAACATACCTCTCCATCAGTAAACAAATTGGGGTATTTAGCCCTCATTTTATCTTCAACCTCCCATGTACAATCATTAGTGTCCAAGCTCCATTGGATTTTCACCAGTTTGATCACCTTGTTCCTCAACTTTTTCTCTTCCTTGGCAACTATCCCTACTGGTTCATTTGTATAAATCAAATTCTTATGGACTTGAATTTGAGTAGGTGACTCTATAATTGCTCCTTCATCATGCACCCATTTTCTCAATTGAGAAACATGAAATACTGGATGCACACCACTCAACTCCTCAGGTAACTTAAGTCTGTAGGCCATAGCACCAATTCTTTGCATAATTTCATATGGTCCTACAAATCTTGGTGATAGCTTACCAGATTTCCCAAACCTGAACACCTTCTTCATTGGTGATACCTTCAGAAAAACATGCTCTCCTACTTCAAACTCCATTGGCTTTCTCTTTCTATCTGCATAAGACTTCTGTCTTGATTGTGTTGCCTTCATTCTATGCCTAACTAATTCAATCATGTTGGAAGTTTCTTTAACATGATCTGGCCCCAATATTACACCCTCTCCTGCTTCCAACCAACAGGCAGGAGACATGTAGGGTCTCCCATACAAGGCTTCAAAGGGAGCCATTCCTATTGTTGATTGATAGCTATTGTTGTAAGTGAATTCTGCCAAATGAATATGATCCTCCCAATTACCCCCAAAATCAAGCACACATGCTCGAAGTAATTCTTCCAATATTTTATTCACTATCTCTGTTTGCCCATCACTTTGAGGATGGTAGGCAGTGCTTAAACAAAGTTGTGTTCCCATTGCTTCTTGGAAGCTTTCCCAAAATCTTGAGGTGAACAAAGTGTCTCTATCACTTCCAATGGTCTTGGGTATACCATGTAGCCTCACCACTTCCTTAATAAATAATTGTGCAAGCTTAGATGCATTTCTATCTAACCTGATAGGGACAAAGTGAGCTGATTTGGTTAGTCTATCGACAATTACCCATATACTATCATTGCCTTTCTTAGTTCTAGGCAAACCATCCACAAAATCCATGGAAATACTTTCCCATTTCCACTGAGGTACCTCCAAAGGTTGCAACATGCCAGAAGGCTTTTGGTAGTCTGCTTTAATTTGTTGACATGTGAAACACTTTGCCACATATCTTGCCACTGCTTGCTTCATTCCTGGCCACCAGTAGCTTCTTTTTAAATCATGATACATTTTAGTACCACTAGGGTGTATGGTGTACTTGGTCTTGTGATGCTCATTCATGATTTCTTCCTTCAACTCTACAATGTTTGGTACACATAGCTTATCATTTTTCCTCAAATAACCCTTGGAATCTATTTTAAAATTCTCTGACTCAAGGTTATTTAATAACATTTCTTTCTTCTCCTTTAGGCTTTGATCCTGATCCTGCATGCTACCAATTTTCTCCACCAGATTAGACTTCACTGTGATTATTCCCAGTGTACCATACTCCACCATATCACCATGTTCTTTAAAATTCACTCCATCCTTGCTGTATATATCTGCCTCCTCAAGCACTGCAAGGTTTTTAAATTCATCCATCATCAAACTGGCTAATCTAACATGATTTCTGCTCAAAGCATCTGCCACTCTATTAGCTTTTCCAGGAGTGTACAAAATATCTAAATCATATGCAGCTAGAAACTCCAACCACCTTGCTTGCCTCATATTTAAATCTTTTTGAGAAAATAAATATTTCAATGCTTGATGATCTGTGAATAATTCAAATTTTGCCCCAAGCAAATAATGCCTCCATAGTTTTAGTGCAAACACTATTGCAGCTAATTCTAGATCATGAGTTGCATATTAGGTTTCATTGGGTTTAAGCTATCTTGATGCATATGCCACCACCTTGCCATGTTGCATAAGCACTGCGCCTAACCCAGACCCACTAGCATCAGTGTATACAACCATTCCTTCATTTGCTTCTGGGATTTGTAGGACAGGAGCTTCCACCAATGCTTGCTTCAATTTCTCAAAAGCTTGTTCACACTGCTCAGTCCACACATATGGTTGGTTCTTCTTGGTTAGTTTGGTCATTGGTGCTGCTATTCTTGAAAAATCCTTGATGAACCTCCTATAATACCCTGCCAAACCTAAGAATGACCTCACCTCAGTCACTGTTTTGGGTCTACTCCATGATTGAACTGCAATGACCTTGCTTGGATCTACACTTACTCCCTGCTGCGACACTATGTGTCCTAAGAATTTCACTTCATGTTGCCAAAATGTACACTTTGAATACTTGGCTTTTAATTCATGTTCTCTAAGTCTGGATAATACTAAATGTAGGTGCATAGCATGATCATTTTCTGACTTTGAATAAATTAATATGTCATCTATAAATACCAAGACAAACTTATCCAAAAAGTCTCTAAAAATTCTATTCATCATGTCTACAAAATAGGAGGGAGCATTGGTCAAACCAAATGGCATTACTAGAAATTCATAAAGGCCATACCTTGTGTTGAAGGTTGTGTACTCAATGCTTTCCTCTGCAACTTTCATTTGGTGAAATCCAGAGGCTAAGTCTAGCCTTGAAAATATTTTAGCTCCATGCAATTGATCAAATAGATCATCTATTCTAGGCAGTGGGTACTTATTTTTAATAGTTACCTTGTTTAAATCCCTATAGTCCACACATAACCTCATTGTTCCATCATGTTTCTTGACAAAAAGCACTGGGGAACCCCAACTGGAACTACTTGATCTTATGAATCCTTTCTCTTCTAATTCTTCTAGTTGACGTTTTAATTCTACCAACTCTTTTGGACCCATTCTATAAGGCTTCTTAATGATTGGATTTTTTCCTGGCATTAATTTTATTTTAAATTCAACTGGTCTATTTTGAGGAATTCCCTTCACTTCTCCAAACACATCTATATATCCATTGACTACTGGGATTTCCTCTATTTTTAATTCCTTTTGAACTTCATTAATACTCCAGATTTTATTAAAACATGTATTCTTTGCTATTTCACTTAAGATGGTAATTCTTTTACCTTCATTTGTCTCCAAAGAAATAGTAAGATTTTCTAAATTTAAAATTGCTTTATTTCTCATTAACCAATCTACCCCCAAAATAATCCCAATACCAGGATAATTTAAGGTATATAAGTCTGAATTAAATTCATAACCCCCTATAATTAATTTCAGACCCATACACTTCATCCCTAATATACAATGACTCCCTATGGGACTGTGTACAATCAAGGGCTGATCAATAGAAACACAAGCAAGTGTTAACTTCTTTACAATTTCCAAAGATATTAGTGAATGTGAGGCACCAGTGTCATATATTACTGATATTGGTTGGGTATGAATAAAAATTATACCTTCAAGTTGCCCAACATTCCCAGTGTTACCTGCTGCTAAAGTTCCTACCCTTGCTGTTCCCCTATCATTTTTGGTGTCTTTACTTTGTTCATTTCTTTTATTTCTGTGCACACTGTGCATGTATCACATGTACACACATATTTTTTTTTTTGACATAAAACAAAAGCATTCAACACCAATAATTCAAACAATGCATTCAAACATCCATATGCATACAACAACATTTACTATGTTATTTAAAACATAGCTCTGATACCAACTGTGCTGACCCTCACTCTATAACACATAGATTTTTTTTTTACATTCAAGAGGAATTCACCACTAAACCCAAATTCTTTTATATTTGAATATATATATAATTTCCAAATATTTTTCCCAAGACCCTGGTTTTACCAATATAATCATATCAGTGTACAAACAAATTAAGTCAATTGTATATTTGATGATATACAATTGTTTCTTTATTATTATTTTTTTCATCAAAGGGAATTTAAATCAAATAGAAATCAAAATACCATACAAGCTATTGACATAGCCACTTATTTCTTTTCTAAATAGGCAAATTATGCAAAAACAGTAGTTCAGACGTCTAAATTTTTATGACAGACGTTTAAATTTGATCTCAGACGTCTAAACTTTTATGATAGACGGCTCAGAGATCTAAAAATTGAAACAGAGAGTAAAAAACATTTTGAACTAAATTCAGACATCTAAATTTTTGTGACAGACGTCTAAATTTGATCTCAGACGTCTAAATTTTTATGACAGACGTCTCAGAGTGTCTAAAATTGAAACAGAGAGTAAAAAACATTTTAAACTAAATTCAGACATCTAAATTTTTGTGATAGACGTCTAAATTTGATCTCAGACGTCTAAATTTTTATGACAGACGGCTCAGAGATCTAAAAATTGAAACAGAGAGTAAAAAACATTTTGAACTAAATTCAGACATCTAAATTTTTGTGACAGACGTCTAAATTTGATCTCAGACGTCTAAATTTTTATGACAGACGGCTCAGAGATATAAAAATTGAAACAGAGAGTAAAAAACATTTTGAACTAAATTCAGACATCTAAATTTTTGTGACAGACATCTAAATTTGATCTCAGACGTCTAAATTTTTATGACAGACGTCTCAGAGGTTAAATTTAAATACTCAATTACATACAAATTTCCAGAATTCATGCATATGCCAGTATCACTTACCTGCCATGCACAAATTCATTTCACTTGAATATTCTACTAAAATCTTGAGAGTTCATTTAAAAAAAATCAATCCCCTTAGCTTTTTAATTTCCATAAGACAAAATATAAGCAATAAAAATCAGAGATCAAATATATATATGTATATGATATGTCTATCTCCTTATTTTCTCCAAATCAGACATTCATAAAGTAAATTAGTATTTAACCAAACATCATCAATGATCACTCACAACAGGTTTTGCTTAAGTACATATTTTCAACCCAAATACTTAGAAAGTTTCCTACAAGTATCTTCAATTACAGAAATAGAACTTGACTAGTAATTTCATTACAATGCAACTGCAAATTTTTAAAACAAGTCTCTCTTATTTATACTAGCAGCCAATGCCTTCTTTACTCATCAAGCCAACTTCAATTTCCTGCAAGCAATTCATTTAGCTGCCCCAAAGAATTTTTGAGACACCCAGATGATTGCAAGGGCAACCAAAAGGGTCAGTTTTCACTGGTATGAGCATTTATCAATTTTGTATACATATTCATAATTTTTAAAACATAATCTTGCAGTGCCTTCCTAGTTTAACAGATTTTTATACTTAGCATGTTTTGGTTCATAAAGAGATACAAACACATTCATCTATTTAAATAATACACCGCAAACAGTTAAAAATAAACATATATTCAATTCTTAATTCATTCTCCCCAAATCTAGATAAATAAACTCAGGTTTTATACTCCAAATTTTTCACCCAGCAACTAATCAATGAACAATGTTTATCTTGATTAAATTAACACCATATCTGGATATTTATAACCCAGATTTTTAAACCCCTGTCCCCATTTATTTTATGGTCTTTAACTCCTTGTCAAATGAACACTGTATGCATTGTGAAGGAAACTCCCAGGTTGTTTAAATTATTCCAACACACAAAGGCCTCAGGGTGCAGTTGCGCCATGCATATACTTGCTCCCACCTGAAGTAAGCAGATCATTGACTAACTCCCAAGTGACCAATTTAGTTTTTCTTTCATTCATATTTCAGAAAGATATAACTGCTTGTATATTTTCTGGTTCAACCCCATGTTCCCCTGTTTAATCTATATCCATGTTTAATGATAATAAGATAGAACAAGAATGCTCAAATCATGTTAACTCTAAAAGCCCACTTACAGATTAATACTCCAAACAAAAATGCACAAACAAACATCCATATCACCCATAACAAATCAATTCAGAGATTTAAATGACTCATAATATTTTAGGCTGCCTGCAATAGGACTTAATGCCATTGCATACAAAGGATAAATACTCACCTAATGTTTTCCCTTCACTGCCTTAATCCTTTGAACAGCAAATCCCCCAAAGCTTCAAGCTAGTGTTTCTCCTAGTTTATTTTATGTGACGCCCCACCTCTATACCCACGCTAGCCAAGAACACTACGGTGTAGTGTTGTCAACTAGCACGGAGAATAAGGCTGTTGAGGAGCGACCATCCGTGTAATTGCTTTGTGCGAGCACCGATATGTCAGATAGTATAACATGCATTTCTATTTCAGGAGGAAATCCGACATACCGATACAAACTCAAAGCTACTACATAGTGGCTATAATAGTTTAGGACAATAAATATAAAAATAACACAAATAACATAAATGCGGAATACAGATGGAACGAAAAGTCTCATATATATAATAACTGATATCAGTTACAATACATTTGACACAATACAAATGATACAACTACAACTGTCGACTCAAGAAGTTATATATACAAGTACATTATCGACTAATATACATGAATACATTATCATCTTAAAACAGACACACTGACTACTACAACAAGACGAAGACCACTTCAAATGATATAAAAAGTCTTCATAGCTCTAGCAGCAACCCAAAGCTAAAAATCTACAACCTGTAAATACTCGGTCTGACCCGAGTATTAAATTCAAAAGAAAATAATACACGGGTCAGTCTAATTCAAACTCAGTTATTAATGCACAGAAGCAATAATAATCAAATATCAAATAGACGAAAGTCACAGAAATTCTCCGTCTATCCGACTCTTTTAACAAAGAAATCGGATAACGAAAATTTTAACACTAAACAGTGTTAAACAATAAATCAGCAGATTTACTACATCAACAGAGATAGATGAAAAGATTTCTAAATGAAGATGATTTAGAAAAGAATGGAATTGCCGAAAACGGCGATTAACAACAAAAATAAACAAGGATGAATGAAACTGATCAAGCAAGTGCAGCAGGTACAAAGGCCCAATGACCATGTGCACAAAACAATTTCAAGTGAAGGCAAATGAAATCAAGTACACATGAACCTAATGAAATCATCAGAGAACAAGTCACAGCCGAAATGATCCATCACAGTGCAAACTAATATGACAACAAGTATGACTGGGATGCATACATAAACAAGAGATCAAGTTATAGCATGGCAAGTGCAGACTCAATTGAAATTATACACTACAAGGGCTACGCTCAAATACAACAAGACTGGTTCAATTACGATATGAATACAATGCAACTGGCAACTATGTAAATAATGCAACTGATGATAGTGAATGAGACAACACTTTAAACTCAAATAAACAGCAGCCTCAACATCAACAAAGAAAAATGGATGAAAAACAAAGCAAGACAGTTTGCAAGCAATTCAATGAACACTGCAACAATGAATATGAACATGACATTCAAGCAATCAGGTTATACTAGCAAGAGAAGTAATACATGAACCCAAAATGAATAAATGACAGAGATGAGATGAGCAACTGAACCAAATCAAAACAGAGCCCAAGTTTACATATGAAGTGATTCAAGTCCAAGCAACCAGAGCAATGCATCACTAAATGTCAAGGCAAAGCAACCAACTACATATATGCAATGCAGACAGGTCTAACAAAGTGGAACAGCAACATCAAATGCTTCTTCACAGCTACAACATGAATGCCAACATGCATGAATGCAGGACCTACTCTAGACAAAAGTCAACATGATAGCAAGTACACGCAGGAAAGCAGTGAAATGGGCAAAAGTATCAAGTCTGGAAAACAAGAATGCACAGACATACACAGTGGCATATAAACAACACTACAATACTACCAAAATTCAAGTAACTAATGTCAACATTTCGAAGTCAACATCAATGCCGTGGAGATGAACGAGACTCAAGTAAAAAACTACAAGGAACCATACAGCAAGCATATAACACAGTGATCACAAATGGTCAAACTACATGCAGTAGCAACAAGGTAATGAAGCCAATGTCATATGGTCAGAGAACAGTATATATACAGTAGTGAAGATGATCAAAGAAGATCATAGAAGTCAGGTGAAGTCAAGACAGAGAAGTGTTTCAAGTCAGAAGTGCTTAAATTCACAGTGAAGAGGATAGCAATGTCGACAAGTATGATACCAGAAAAATGTCAAAGCCGTGATCAAAGTGAACATGTCAAGGCAAATGACCAGTTTCAACCTACTAATGTAACCATGTGCATAAGTGGTTAGTGAACCCAAATACTAAACGAAACAGGTATGCAAAACAGTGCCAAATGGTCAAGATAGCTGAAATGAATGATCAAACTTGATGCAACAGGCCAGAATAAATACAGGTCAATGCCAGTGAATTCGAAATCAAGTTCGAAATCGAAATCAAGGTCAAGAAAAAGAACGAAGTCTAAATCAAGTTCGAAATCAACATGAATTTAAATACCAGTGAATTCGAGAGCAAAGAAGACACTGTCAAAGAAAATCAAAACCAGGTAAACCAATTAACATGAAAATACACACTTTTGATTCGATCAGATAAATCATATACGTCCAACAATCGAACTGCCGAGGTAAATTTAACCAATTACTCAAACAACAAAATCCCAAATTTGAAACAAGCTAGGAAACTAGAGACTCGAATTAGATGTGAGTAGATAGTACTACTCACCTCAGTTCGGTCGAAAGTTGAAGTTTTGAAGCTTCAATCCAGCTGAAATCATCTCGCGTGACGATGATTTGAAAATGAGATCGCGTAGCCCTAATTCCTTCTCGAACAAACGAGCTAAAAGTTTTTTGAAGCCGCCATTATTTCGTTCGTTTTGATTTAGGGTTTTTGATATGGAAGAATGAAAGAGAGGGGATCGGGTTTGCCCCTGATATCATCTCGGCAAAGCCAAGAAACATGGGCCAAGATTCAAATTGTAAACCCCGGTCAACATTTTTATAAAAGAATTTCAAATTGATTTTAAATTTCAATAGCAATAACAATCGTTTGATGACGATAACCAATTGATGAAAAATACTGGGTTGTTACAGACTTCCCTGCTTAAAGAAATTGCGTCCTCGCAATCCTAAGGGATAGGTGGAAAAGAGGTAACAACCATAAGAACATAACAATGTCGAATGCATAAGCAAAGCAAAGGTCAACGGGGAAGTATTGGAATTATGGAAGTATCAGATATAAAATCGAAAGGTTCGACTGCTTCAAATCAAAAGAATCAACATCGAGGGGATCAAGGAATCAAAATCAAACGACTATCAAAAGCAAGAATCAATCGAGTTCCAGCATTTAAAAGAAAAGGAAAACAGATCAGAATTAACGTACTGCATGAATTGAATGTGAGTAAATCAAATAACTCACCTGAATCGCCAGAGAGAAAAAAAAGACGAAGCTCAAATCTCAAAATCGCAAATATTCAATCATCAAAAATGATAATCGAATTTTCAAATCGCAAATATTTACTTATCTCAAACAATAATCAAATCAATAAATATTTAATTATCACAAATGAAAATCAAATTTCACAAATATCTGATTATCAAAAACGATAATCAGAAATCATAAATATTCGATTAATCAAATCGAAAAAATGTTTAATTATCTCAAACGATAATCAGAAAACAAATCATATATCTAATTATCTCAAACGATAATCAGAAAACAAATCAAATAGCTAATTATCTCAAACGATAATCAGAAAACAAATCATATATCTAATTATCTCAAACGATAATCAGAAAACAAATCAAATGTCTAATTATCTCAAACGATAATCAGAAAACAAATCAAATGTCTAATTATCTCAAACGATAATCAGAAAACAAATCAAATATCTAATTATCTCAAACGATAATCAGAAAACAAATCAAATGTCTAATTATCTCAAACGATAATCAGAAAACAAATCATATGTCTAATTATCTCAAACGATAATCAGAAAACAAATATTTAATTATCACAAATGATAATCAAATCACACAAATATCTGATTATCAAAAACGATAATCAGAAATCAGAAATATCCGATTATCAAAAACGATAATCAGAAACACAAACATCTGATTATCAAAAACGATAATCAGAAGTCATAAATATTCAATTAACGAGTCCGGAATTAACCGAAGTAGTAAAAGTAAGGTTCCATACTCCGTACTTTTGCTAAATCGTTTAAATCTCTTTATCATTTCCTTGAAAGTGCAGGATTGTGTGTTTTTAAAAATAACATTTCACATTCTCAAACGGACAAGTCCAGAATTAAGCAAACCAGTAAAAGAAAGGGGTCATAGTCCTCGATTTTGCTGAAACGTTTAAATCGCTTCCTCATTCTATTGAAAATGCAAACTGTATGAATTTTGAAAACAATTTTAATTTATATTTTGAAACAACTTTTAAAAATAACGAATTTTGAAAATACGTGATTAAATTAGCAATATCAGTATTGCGGGAGAACTGCTTGTAAATCCATTTCAAAATTGACGGTTACTGAAGTTAACACGTCAAAATCTCATCAAAATAACTAGCATCGAAATATAATACCAAATGAATTTTCATTCATCAAAAACTGTCACAAGAATCTTCTCAAAGATAGAAAGGGATATCATACCCTAAACTTGTATTCATAACAAGTCAATAACACATGAATTCACCAACACACAAAAATTGATAAAACTTATCAATAAAAATCACGAAAGTTGGTGAAGCACAAAATCTAGAAATCATCACAAGAAATCCAGAAATCACAAAGAGGGGGAGGCCTAACAGAAAACGGGAGTATGAAAACTCCAAAACACTGGTATCACATGAACGAGACGCTATCTCATGGTGGCTAACCATAAAAGTTTCACACAGGAATGGCCCGAAGACCGTGGGTCGCTACCCTACATATGTGATGGCGAAACATCACACAAACGGGGTTTAGTCTCCCTCGTAGACAAAGAGACATCGCACAATCGCTAGTCTAAATCATAAAAAGGAAAAGGGGAAAGGCCTATCACAAAATGGGAGCATGAAAACTCACCGATCGGTATCACATGAACGAGACGCTATCTCATGGTAGCCAACCATTAAATTTTCACACAGGAATGGCCCGAAGACCGTGGGTCGCTACCCCACATATGTGATGGCGAAACATCACACAAAGCGGGGTTTAGTCTCCCTCGCAGACAAAAAGACATCGCACATTTGCTAGTCTAAATCACAAAAATGATCGTCATGATCATTAAGAAAGTGTCAATTACACTAAGCCAGTAAATATATGAGTTTAGCTTCATGTCCCATAACCACTAGCTTAACTTAAATATTTACGAACAAACTGTAGATTTTCACTAGAAAATTGTCGGAAAAAGGGTTCAATCGAACAAGTCCAAGAGCTAACCGACGAAGTGAACGCAAGCGTTTCATACCACTTGTTTTACTAAGCCGTTTAACTCAATTTCTCATACGAGTGAAATAAAGGCTTGTATATACTAATAGATTGGAAAACGGTTTAAGAAAAAGAGTTTTGTAGTAAAATAGTTTTGAAACTGTTTGGAGAAAAGGATTTTAATATTTACTACTAGTATAGAAAACCTTTATATTTTTAAAGTGACAAATCACAAAAATGATTGTACAAACAATCGATCACAAGAATTCACATACGAAGATGTGAATAGAATCCAAAGAGATCGATACTGAATCCATCAAAAGGTATGTTCACAAAAATCCCGAAGAAAATGTCATCAAAGTTGCTAATAAATGATAGCAACAAATCGGGGAAATAATTAAGAATCGATTAAATTTGGAAACCAAGTCAATTCACTAAAATTTCACATTCGAAGACGTGAATAAAATCCAAAGAATTCGATTCCAAATTCATCAAAGTAGGAATACCAAAAATTCCAGAAATAGAAGTTATCAAAATCGACAAAGGTGATAACAACTAATTAGAAAAGAAGAATCGATTATCAACTGGAAAAACAAAGCAAAACGAGCAGAAATGCATAAATGACTTCAACAAAAGTAAGAATCAAGTCAATGTCGAAGCCAACAATTAATAGCCGCAGTCGAGTACAAAATGAATCAATCATCATTATCAAAGAAACCAACGGCAAACAAAATCAGAGTCTTGAAAATCAAGAAATTAGCAATTTCTCAAAAACAAAGTGACCGAAGTCGAAGGGAAATCCAGACGAGGAAAAACACAAAATATCAAATTCAAAATCGCTGAGACTCAAACTAGATATGAATGAAAAATCAAAATCACACAATTTGCAACTGGTCAAGCTATTTTTCATCACAGTGTAACAGGTACACAATGACACTCATAGCATAGCATAGCATAAAAGTGGAACAAAGTCCAAAAGTCAAAATGGCTTTAATTTGCCAAATTAAAACAAAATCAACATCGGCTAAATCAATTCAAAGCCGAAAACACAAGAACAAAATTTCTCATCATCAAAAATCCAACTTGAATTCGCAAAGCAAACGGAGGCAGAAGCCAAAATGCTTTTACGAAATCAAAATCAAATGCACATGAATAAGCGTTAGGAATTCATACCTAATAGTAAAAAATAATCATATGTAAAGATGAGAGATAAAACATCGAAAAATAGTTGTAACACAAGCTCCATCTAAGTTATGTTTTATAATTGTCCTAAACCCCAGGCTCTGATACCAAGCTGTGACGCCCCACCTCTATACCCACGCTAGCCAAGAACACTACGGTGTAGTGTTGTCAACTAGCACGGAGAATAAGGCTGTTGAGGAGCGACCATCCGTTTAATTGCTTTGTGCGAGCACCGATATGTCAGATAGTATAACATGCATTTCTATTTCAGGAGGAAATCCGACATACCGATACAAACTCAAAGCTACTACACAGTGGCTATAATAGTTTAGGACAATAAATATAAAAATAACACAGATAACATAAATGCGGAATACAGATGGAACGAAAAGTCTCATATATATAATAACTGATATTAGTTACAATACATTTGACACAATACAAATGATACAACTACAACTGTCGACTCAAGAAGTTATATATACAAGTACATTATCGACTAATATACATGAATACATTATCATCTTAAAACAGACACACTGACTACTACAACAAGACGAAGACCACTTCAAATGATATAAAAAGTCTTCATAGCTCTAGCAGCAACCCAAAGCTAAAAATCTACAACCTGTAAATACTCGGTCTGACCCGAGTATTAAATTCAAAAGAAAATAATACACGGGTCAGTCTAATTCAAACTCAGTTATTAATGCACAGAAGCAATAATAATCAAATATCAAATAGACGAAAGTCACAGAAATTCTCCGTCTATCCGACTCTTTTAACAAAGAAATTGGATAACGAAAATTTTAACACTAAACAGTGTTAAACAATAAATCAGCAGATTTAAAACATCAACAGAGATAGATGAAAAGATTTCTAAATGAAGATGATTTAGAAAAGAATGGAATTGCCGAAAACGGCGATTAACAACAAAAATAAACAAGGATGAATGAAACTGATCAAGCAAGTGCAGCAGGTACAAAGGCCCAATGACCATGTGCACAAAACAATTTCAAGTGAAGGCAAATGAAATCAAGTACACATGAACCTAATGAAATCATCAGAGAACAAGTCACAGCCAAAATGATCCATCGCAGTGCAAACTAATATGACAACAAGTATGACTGGGATGCATACATAAACAAGAGATCAAGTTATAGCATGGCAAGTGCAGACTCAATTGAAATTATACACTACAGGTGCTACGCTCAAATACAACAAGACTGGTTCAATTACGATATGAATACAATGCAACTGGCAACTATGTAAATAATGCAACTGATGATAGTGAATGAGACAACACTTTAAACTCAAATAAACAGCAGCCTCAACATCAACAAAGAAAAATGGATGAAAAACAAAGCAAGACAGTTTGCAAGCAATTCAATGAACACTGCAACAATGAATATGAACATGACATTCAAGCAATCAGGTTATACTAGCAGGAGAAGTAATACATGAACCCAAAATGAATAAATGACAGAGATGAGATGAGCAAGTGAACCAAATCAAAACAGAGCCCAAGTTTACATATGAAGTGATTCAAGTCCAAGCAACCAGAGAAATGCATCACTAAATGTCAAGGCAAAGCAACCAACTACATATATGCAATGCAGACAGGTCTAACAAAGTGGAACAGCAACATCAAATGCTTCTTCACAGCTACAACATGAATGCCAACATGCATGAATGCAGAACCTACTCTAGACAAAAGTCAACATGATAGCAAGTACAAGCAGGAAAGCAGTGAAATGGGCAAAAGTATCAAGTCTGGAAAACAAGAATGCACAGACTCAACAAAGATGTACACAGTGGCATATAAACAACACTGCAATACTACCAAAATTCAAGTAACTAATGTCAACATTTCGAAGTCAACATCAATGCCGTGGAGATGAACGAGACTCAAGTAAAATACTACAAGGAACCATACAGCAAGCATATAACACAGTGATCACAAATGGTCAAACTACATGCAGTAGCAACAAGGTAATGAAGCCAATGTCATATGGTCAGAGAACAGTATATATACAGTAGTGAAGATGATCAGAGAAGATCATCGAAGTCAGGTGAAGTCAAGACAGAGAAGTGTTTCAAGTCAGAAGTGCTTAAATTCATAGTGAAGAGGATAGCAATGTCGACAAGTATGATACCAGAAAAATGTCAAAGCCGTGATCAAAGTGAACATGTCAAGGCAAATGACCAGTTTCAACCTACTAATGTAACCATGTGCATAAGTGGTTAGTGAACCCAAATACTAAACGAAACAGGTATGCAAAACAGTGCCAAATGGTCAAGATAGCTGAAATGAATGATCAAACTCGATGCAACAGGCCAGAATAAATACAGGTCAATGCCAGTGAATTCGAAATCAAGTTCGAAATCGAAATCAAGGTCAAGAAAAAGAACGAAGTCTAAATCAAGTTCGAAATCAACATGAATTTAAATACCAGTGAATTCGAGAGCAAAGAAGACAGTGTCAAAGAAAATCAAAACCAGGTAAACCAATTAACATGAAAATATACACTTTTGATTCGATCAGATAAATCATATACGTCCAACAATCGAACTGCCGAGGTAAATTTAACCAATTACTCAAACAACAAAATCCCAAATTTGAAACAAGCTAGGAAACTAGAGACTCGAATTAGATGTGAGTAGATAGTACTACTCACCTCAGTTCGGTCGAGAGTTGAAGTTTTGAAGCTTCAATCCAGCTGAAATCATCTCGCGTGATGATGATTTGAAAACGAGATCGCGTAGCCCTAATTCCTTCTCGAACGAACGAGCTAAAAGTTTTTTGAAGCCGCCATTATTTCGTTCGTTTTGATTTAGGGTTTTTGATATGGAAGAATGAAAGAGAGGGGATCGGGTTTGCCCCTGATATCATCTCGGCAAAGCCAAGAAACATGGGCCAAGATTCAAATTGTAAAGCCCGGTCAACATTTTTATAAAAGAATTTCAAATTGATTTTAAATTTCAATAGCAATAACAATCGTTTGATGACGATAATCAATTGATGCAAAATACTGGGTTGTTACATTTTATTTTTGTTTTGATCCCAAGAGAATGATGGATTTGGTTATGTGCAGTTATTTATAAATCCATTCTAGGGTTTAGGAAAATGGGTAATTCCCCTGATACCCTTAGGTGTTCATGTACATATCACATTCCTGTGTGGTCCTAAGTTGGAAATGCACACATTAGGTTACTTTAATTAGTTATTTCGGGGATCATGCATTTTTAACACTGCATGCTATTTTCATGTCTCCATTTTATTCATGCCATATACATGTGATCCTTTATTCATTTCTTTTTATAAGTTTAAGGAATCTGAAAATCTCCTTTGTATTTTCTACCTATCTATTACCTCCATTCAATCATGCATACTAACATACCTTATTATATAATGTAAAATCATTCACTCATATTATTTTCTTGAAATAAATAAGATATGGAAATTTTTAGTTGATTCTGTATGTATACATATATATAATTCTGCCTCTTTGTCAAATCAGTAACTCCTTCTATATTTAAATAAAAAATCACATATATTATGCTAATTACTTTTAGCACAATTATAAGACATATAAACCTTTTTATTAAACTTCATTTTATTCTATCTTTATATAAAACAGAAAACACCCCATATGTATGTATTTACATAATTCTTTGGATATAGAGCTATATTTATTTTTTTGAGTTCCAAATTTTTTTTTATTTTTTTTTATTTTTAGGGTCATTACACTATGCTAGTAAAGTCCTTGCATAGCTTAGAAAAATCGGCTTGTGTAGGTGGATTAAAGGGATTTCCACCTACCGGTGTTGTATTGGGCGCTTGCCCTTGCACCTCTGGTACCGTAGCTCTACGCAACCAGTCAGTCATACCATGCAAAGAAAAGGAAACTTAGGCTCGAAAGAATCGAAAGAAGGTTGAACTGGACTTTGAGGGGATTTTTATAAAAACTCTTTTATACTTAAAAACTATTTCTATGGGTACTTTTCTGAAAAATACTTTTAAAACAAGTTATTTTGGAAAATACTTTACTTTTAAAATAAATTTTTAGGAATCCTGTAACCTTAGGCTCTTATACCATGTGAAACACCCCCACACCCCTTAATATACCCAAAAGGACACATTAAAAGGTGTGGTGTGTTGTAGGTATAACTGAAACTAACAGAGACTAAGATTCACAAGACAAAAATAGGTAAAAACAATGGAAACTAAAATAATAACTTATTTAAAACAAAAGCTTCATAATTTCTTCATAAACCAAATAAGTAAAAACTCAAATACAACATACATGTCTCAAAACCCAACATGTCTCATGAAATAAAAACTCGTAGTCTCAACAAAAATTAGAGTACAAATATCCCTCTTAAGTGCCAGTACAAAGAAAGAACCAAAAGATGAAAAAGTAAGGAAATACATAGTAGAATCTTCTCCAAGAAACTTCTGAGCACTGCAATCTACTGACTTCTCCCTTGATTGCCTATATGGTGGAAGGGGAAAATGGAGGAGTGGGTTAGACTAAAAGTCAGGTGAATGATAGTAATTACTAGAGTCTTTAAGCAAGATAAAAGTAATAGACTCTACAACATTTCTAGCATATAAAGAGGAAACAAAGAAAATAGGAAAGAGATAAACTGGAAATAAATACGATTAACTATAAGATATGTGAACTTTGATTGTTTGCACATGTCCTTGATTTTTGCTTTGATTAAGCTGAATTCCTAATCCTGTAATTAGGATGTAACCCTAATCCTAGCCTTTTTGATCGGCCTGCTACTCCATAGACCTTATTGCGGACCAGCCGCTATATAACTCCTTACACAGCAGCCAATGGTATCTACGAAAGATGCACAGAGCAACCACTGTGGATCCGAATGACATATATAGCTCCCTACACATAAGGCAATGGTGTCTACGAAAGACACTCATACTAAGCGCTTGGAACTCATAGCTATTACTGAGCACCTGAATAGAAGTCACACTCGTAACTGCCACCATGCCCATGCTACCTTTTGCTCCACCTATTGGGTCTTCTTATTACCTCAAACTCCAGCATAAGCGTGCCCCTCATCCCACTTCAGGCTAACGTGAGATCACCGTGTGTTCATAGAATCTATATGGAAAATGCTGTTGGTACTAGCCCGTCATCCAAACAATATCTAGTTGCGCCCCTTATCCAAATCCCTCATGATTTGGACTTCTATTTAACCAATTACTACCATTCTTAGCATTAGCGTGCCCTCATCTCACTTCAGGCTAATGTGGGACCACCATTCTGTCAAATAGGGAATGCTATTTGGTATAGGTCCTACTTTCATCTTTGCTTATTAACTTAGATAAATTATTTAAATAAGCCTTTACTATCATCTTTACTTTCTACGCTTATTAATTTATCCCAAGTCTTAAAATAAGCCTCATTCTATTCTTTTTCTTATTATAACCTACGTTATAATCATGTTTATTACTTAACCCAAGGTCTAAGTATGAAAATAAACTTCTTTCATCTTTTAGTTATAATTCTACGTTATAACTAAGCCAATTAATTAGTCCGATTCTAATCATAATTAGGCATAATTTCAGTCCAATTCCATTTATATTACAGTCTTTATAATTTACATCTTATTATTATAAATAGGCCAATCTCTTTAATTCAGTCCAGTTAATATCATAATTAGGCATAATTTCAGTCTTAATTCCCTTTTATTACAGTCTTTATATTTTACATCTTATTTTTCGTTATTTCAGAATTCTTATAATTTAATCCAATTTCGCGTTAATTCTATTCTAATCCATACGCGAAGAAGAAGGAGAAATAAAAGAAAACTGAAAATAGAAGAAAATCCAAGGCGTAGGAAGAAGATGTAAATAACGCATAAATAATAGTAAATAGATTAAAATACTATAAATAAACTGTAAATAAATGGAAAAGCTATAATTAACAGAAATAACTAAAATTAACTGAAAAGAATAGCTAGAAAGAAATAGACTGAAAATAATTCTAAAAACTGTAAATAAAACCGCTAAAAAGGTTATTCCAAAAATCATAGTAAAACTACAACTATTGGAAACCCTATTATTTTAAATTACTTCAAAAAATCTTAAAACAATTACAATCACTCACCTCCAGTCCTGAGCTCTTCCTTTGGCCTTCCCGGATACACTTGGAGTTGTAAAATTATTTAATTTATAACGATATTATCCTTTGGAAAAATTATTCCGTTTTGGGGTCCTTCCTAGAAAGGTGAACCCAATTGGAGAAAACCTAGAATGAGAAAAAGTGTCAGGTCTAGGGTTCTATTTATATGGGTAGAAGTGGATCTCGGACCGTTGGATTTGGGGATTGAATAGGACGCAATCACGTCATAGGCTGAATAGTAGCCATCAGATGCAGAAATAGATGGACCGGATTGGTCAGAAGAATGCAAAACACGTCACCAATATGCTCTGGAACGTTCGAACGAATGAATGTTCGTTCGTTCGCAAATTGCAAAGGCGGGTCAACCGGGCGGTCGATCGCCTTGGTGCCCAGGTCGACCGGCCGGTCGAACCTGCCTATATATATATATATATATATATATATATATATTCTGTTTATCTTGTTTATTTTATAACTTGGTCATATTAGCTCGGTTTCTGACGTTCTATATATGGAAATTGACCAGAAAATTACCACGAACACAATGGTGCAACCCCCGTGGCTCAATTCTGATAATTTCACAAAGTTAATTTATTATTTAGTTAATTAACGAATTAATTATTACGGGTTGAATTTCGGGTTGTTACAATTCCTAGGTTCTCACTAGGGTCCTATACACTCTACGGAAACTCTATTATTACTTCCAAAAGTAATTACTACTGTCTCCTCTGTAGCCTTACCCCTTTTTTCGTTACACCTAGGAAATGACTCATATCTATTCCACTTTTAAGAGTTTGGTTTGGTACTTATCCTCTCATTTCAAAAACTAAGACTTCTAAATTTTCAAAACATCAAATCCCAAAAACTTTGTCTTTAAAAAGTGTTATTTTTGAGTTTCTATTAAATTCAAAAATACTTGGTTACTTAACATTATTTCCCAACCTAAAGAGAAAAACTTTCAAATTCTAAATCCAAAACTTATTCCTCGTTTGCTTTTAAAGACCTTTCAGTTTTCTATAAAAAAAATTGAATTTTCAATTTCTACTTTTATTAAGTTTTTTTTTTCATTTCCAAAAACTTACTTACTTTTTCACCAAACCATTTCTTTTAATATATCTTTAAGCTATTTTTATGTGTTTCAAAACATCTTCTTATTATACCTTACGGTCTCATACCTTAATGTATTGGAACTACTTTCTCAAGTGAGAAATTATTAATGCTAAAATCTTCTATGAACCTTTTAAAAGAGAATTTAATGTTTATGTGAAATTATAAGGAACTTATTTTATATTTTTCGAAATAGGCTATGCAGAATATGGTGCTTTTCATACCTTGTATATCTCTTTCATGTATTCCTTGTAACTTGCACAAAATATTTTACTGGTTTCATATAAAATTATACCATTACTCTTTTCATTCCAGTAGATTAAAGTATGTTTAATTTATATTCTTCCATGATAAATATTTTCTAATATCTAACTTACACATTTTCCTTTCAGAAAAACTCATCTTCAAAACTGTTTTAATATTTCCATAACTGCAAAAACACTTCCTTATACTTATTAAAAATAATAAGTGTACTTTACAAACCATTTTGTTTCTATACTTAGAAATTACCTTTTAAAATACATTTTTATTTGGGTTAAAACAGATGTTGCATAAAACACCGTTACTACAACCCAAAAAAATACTAGTGTATGGATTCAATCAAATAAATACCAATAAATCTCATATACCTATGTAAAAATATTTCTCTTGGGAGTCCCTTACTATAACGGTAGTGTTATAGCCTATGCTCCACTTACTTTTCACGAAAACATTTATTACAACAATAAAAGTTGTAGTCTACGTTTTCGATACTTGATACACTCTAGGTCTTTATGTTTAAAATCTTTGTTTACTTATAATGAAACTAGTGAGTTATATATATATACACACACACTCCATAATTCTTCAAAAAGAGTTCCAATTTTTCATTATATAAAAACCAACTCATGGGTTTTCATCTTTTCTTATCAACTGAACCTATTGTACATCCCCCAATCTTTGCCTACCTCTCTTTGGATTTCCACAGTCCGATCCTAAATGTACAGAACCATTTCTTAAATCCCTACCATGTGTAGACATTCCTTATGCCCCAAAAAACGTACTTCAAAAGTGATACTTCAAGAACTCTGTCACGAAGCGTACGAAGAACCTCTTTTAGATGAATAATATGCTCTTCCATACTTCTTGGAAAACACCAAAATGTCGACCACGAATACCACCACAAAATTTATTTTAGGACATCTCTAAAAACATGGTTCATTAAATACATAGAATAGGCTGGGACATTGGTTAACCCGAAAGACATAACCGACCACTCGAAGAATCCGTCGGGTGTCCTAAATGCAGTCTTATCAATGCTGTTATCAGCTACCCTAAGCTGATGAAATCCAATGGCTAGACCAAGCTGAGAGAATACTGAAGAGCCAACTAACTGAAAAGATCATCTATCTTAGAGAGTGGATAATGGTTCTTCTTTGTGAGCTTATTCAATTCTTCATAGCCAATGTAAAGTTGAAGAGAACCACCTGCTTTGGTAGTGAAGGCAACTGGTGCTCCTTATTCTGATATGTTTCTTCTTATGAAACCTTTCTCAAAAGCTCATGGATCTACTTGCTCAATCCCTTCCCTTCCCTAGGCGCCATATGCCCTACGGGTAATGCTATTGGATAGCAAACTAAATCCTGAAGTCAACACCTCTATTTGGGGGGGTAGTCCTCTAAACTCCTCAAAGATGTCTGGAAAACCTCAGACGACAGGAACCGAATCTAATTATGATGATGATGAATCGAGGGAATAAAGGAAACTCAACATAACTGACCCTTGCGGGTCGTAAGAAATCTCGTGAGTCCTACTGATGCATGTCTTTAGTCTAATGACTCTCCTCTCACAATCTAATATAGCTCCATATATGAATAGCCAATCCATTCCCAAAATCATCCCATACCCCAAAAATCTCAAAACATAGGCGTCACAGTCAAATTCTACGCCTAGGATAAAAATTTTCAAACCCCTACAAACCATAGACAAGAGTGTCGATCCTCCTATGGGGTTTGAAACAAAGATGGGGTCTACTACTAAAGAAATGTCTAAGTGCAAATAGTCCACATGAGAGCTAGAGATAAAAAATAATATGATACTCCAGAATCGAAAAGAGTCCCAATGGGAAAATCAGAAATAGAAATCAAATTTTCCTACCTCGATTTGGTCTACTGTTGGAGGGTGCTGCCTCCAAAGCCTGAATCTGTGCCGCTGGTGCACCTGCTCCCTGCCCCGTCTTCTAGGGACAATACTTACTAATGTGACCGGGTTCTCCACAATTATAGCACTTTCCCTCCATCTTCCCTCTCTTGCAGTCGTTGGCTAAATGACCAGCCATCCTATAACTTTTGCACTTTTTCTTGATCCATTTTCGAGGGCCTCCTTTTTTCCTCTTAGAATCTTCCAGCTTAACGGCTTCTTTAGGCTCCCCCTCCTTAGTTGCATCGGACATAAGTGTCATCTCTACCAGTGACTCATATGTAGCTCCCATTGATACACGAGCGAACAACAAACCTTGAAGGGGCTGATTTAATCCCTTTGTGAACTTCATATCCTTCTTGTGCGATGTATTCACCAACTCTATTCCAAACCGCGATAATTCATTAAATTGATTGATGTACTCCTTCATAGACAAGCTTTTTTGCTTCAAGTTAATAAACCGCTCCAACTGAACACTCTCTTCCGCTTGAGATAAAAATTTCTTATCAAATTGCTCCCGAAACCCATTCCAAGTAACTTCTCTTCCTTCCAACTCAATAACCTCCCACCAGTAAGAAGCCTCCTCTTTCACCTGCCAACATGCTAGCTGAACCCGCTGTTGATCGTCCAATCCCAATAGTCCCAATATCATCTTCGTGTTTATTAGCTAAGCCTAAGCCTCCACAAAAGTCTCCGTACCCGAAAAGGTCTTTCCATCCAAATTTGTAAAATCCTTACTAAGACTAGAGAAATCAACTACTGTAGGTGGGTTGATTGGATTCCCACCCGCTGGTGCTCGATTGGGCGCTTGCACCTCTGGAGTCGTGGCTTGTAGATACCTACGAAACCAGGCTGGGACTGGAATGCCCTCGGGAAGGTTCGGGGCATCAGTCATTCTAAGATAAAGGAAAAGATAGTTTAGGAAAGAGTCAAAGGGAGATTGAACTGGACTTATGAGGGGATTTTTTTTACAAAAACTCTTATATACTAAAAAAACATTTCTAAGAGTTCTTTTCTGAAAAAATACTTTTTAAAACAAGTTATTTTAGAAAATACTTTACTTTTAAAAATAAATTTTAAGGATCCTGTAACCTTATGCTCTGATACCAAGTGAAACACCCCACACCCCTTAATATACCCAAAAGGACACATTAAAAGTGTGGTGCATTGTAGGTATAACTGAAACTAACAGAAACTAAGATTCACAAGACAAAATAGGTAAAAACAGCAGAAACTAAAATAATAACTTATTTAAAACAAAAGCTTCATAGTTGCTTCATAAACCAAATAAGTCAAAATCCAAATACAACATACGTGTCTCAAAACCCAACATGTCTCATGAAATAAAAACTCGTAGTCTCAACAAAAATCAAAGTACAAATATCCCTCATAATAAGCCAGTACACAGGAAGAGCTAAAGCTAGAATAAAAGAAATACATGGTAGAAATCTTCTCCAAGAATCCTCCGAGTAATCGCAATCTATTGTCCTCTCCCTTGACTGCCTATGAGGGGAGAGGGGAAAATAGAGGAGTGGGTCAGACTAAAAGTCTGGTGAATGATAATAACTACTAGAATCTTTAAGCAAAATAAAAGTTATAGACCCTTCAATAGTTCTAGTATACAAAGGAAATAAGAAAGAGATAAACTGAAAATAAATACGATTAAACTATTGCTCAATTAATAAGATAGGTTAACTTTGATTGTTTTCACTTATCTTTGATAGCTACTTTGATTAGGCTGAAGTCCTAATTCTACCCTTTGATTGGCCTGCTACTCCATAGAATTTACCGTGGACTGGACGTTTCCCTACACTAAGCGCTTGGAACTCATAACGATTTATGAGCCATCACTGGAAGCCGCATGCGTGACCACCACTAAGCTCGTGTTCCTGTTGTTCCCTCTTTTGACCTTTTATTTACACTAGACAGCATAAGCGTGCCCCTCGCCTCACTTCAGGATTATGTGTAGCACCTCGTCTCACTTTAGTATTATGTGAAACGCCGTGTCTATAGAAAAATAGGGGAAATGCTGTTCGTACTGGTCCCTATCAAACAAAAATCTAGTTGCGCCCCTTGTTCATATCCCCTTGATTTGAACTACCATAGATTGACCGTTTACTACCACTATAAGCATAAGTGTGCCCCTCGCCTCACTTCAGGATTATGTGAAGCACCTCGTCTCACTTCAGGATTATGTGAAACACTGTAACCATAGAAATATTAGGGGAATGTTATTTGGTACAGGTCCTACTTCTTATCTTTGCTTATTTACTTAGATAAATTATTTAAATAAGCCTTTATTTTTATCAATTACTATTATTGCTTATTAATTTATCCTAAGTCTTAAAATAAGCACCATAGTTTATCAATTTATAACTTACGTTATAATCATGCTTATTACTTAACCCAAGGTCTAAGTGTGAAAATAAGCTTCTTTCTTCTTTTATTCTTTTTAGTTATAATTCGAGGTTATAACCAGGCCAATTTTCTTAATTCGTTCCAATTAATATCATAATTAGGCATAATTTCAGTCCAATTCCATTTATATTATAGTCTTTATAATTTACATCTTATATTCCATTATTTTAGATTTCTTATAATTTAATCAAATTTCGCATTAATTCGATTATAATCCATACGTGAAGAAGAAGAAGGAGGAATAAAAGAAAACTGAAAATAGAAGGAAATCCAAGGCGTAAGAAGAAGATGTAAATAACGCATAAATAATAGTAAATAAACTAAAATACTGTAAATAAATGAAAAAGCTGGAAATAAACTGAAATTAATTGAAAAGAATAGCTAGAAGAAATAGACTGAAAATAATTCTAAAATTTTTAAATAAATTACTAAAAAGGTTACTCCAAAATTATAGTAAAACTACAACTATTTGAAACACTATTATTTTAAATTACTTAAAGAAATTTAAAATAATTACGATCACTCACCTCTGGTCCTTAGCTCTTCCCTTTAGGCATTCCCGGATCCACTTGGGGTTGTTAAATATTTTTATTTAAAACGATTTCCTCCTTGGAAAATTATTCCGCTTAGGGTCCTTCCTGAATAGGTGAACCCAATTGGAGAAAATCTTAGAATGAGTAAAAGTGCTAGGCCTAGGGTTCTATTTATAGGGGTAGAAGTGGATCTCAGACCATTGGATTGGGGATTGAATAGGATGCAACCACATCATAGGCTGAATAGGAGCCATCGGATGCATGAATGGAAGAACTAAATCGAGTCGAAGAATGCAAAACACGTCTACAACATTCGAACGAACGAATGTTTGTTCGTTCGCCCAAATAGGCAAGCGGGTCGACCGCCCTTGTGCCCAGGTTGACCGACCGGTCGACCTGGCTTATTATTTTCTTCTTCTTTTGTCGTTTTCTTGTTTAATTTGTATCTCATTCATATTCGCTGGGATTCTGACGTTCTATATATGGAAATTGACTATAAAATTACCACGGACACAATGGTGCAACTCCCGTGGTTCAATTCTGATAATTTCACAAAGTTATTTTATTATTTAATTAATTAGCGAATTAATTATTACGGGTTAAATTTCGGGTTGTTACATTACATCAGTAAACGGTTCACTGGAGTAGAAAAGAACAATCCAAAATTGGAAAAACTGGCATATTGCCTCTTGATCGCATCTAGAAAATTACGACCTACTTGCAGGTACACTCTATCAGAGTGCTGACAAATCAACCCTTGAAGCAAATGTTGTACCGCCCGGAGACCTCTGGACAGTTTATCAAATGGAACATTGAGTTGAGTCAGTACGAAGTCACATACCATCCTCGAAAGGCGAGCAACGGGAAGGCGCTGTGGATTTTATTGCCGAATTTACAATACGAGATAGCGAGGAAGGAGTGACTCCAGAAGTGGAGACACGTTGGAAGCTGTTCGTCGATGGTGCATTTAACACCTTCTGCTTGGGAGCATGGGTAGTGCTCGAGACTCTCGAAGGATGATCCCTTTGCTATTCCTTGCGCTTGGAATTCCCTGTAATTAATAACGAGGAAAAATACGAGGCATTGATAGCTGGGCTAAAGACTGTGAGGGAACTCGAGATAACATCCATACATATCTACAGCGACTCTCGGCTAGTCGTTTGTTAGGTGAAAGGCGAATACCAGGCCCGGAGGGAGAACCTTGCCCCGTATCTATCTAAAGTACAGGAACTGCTGAACGGCATCAAGCATTACATCATAACTCATATCTCGAGGGACTAGAACACGAAGGCGGATTATCTAGCCAAACTGGCCAATTCTGGAGAAGCTCAATCATTGGGGCTGGTCCCAGTTGAGACCTTGACCACTCCGAGCATAAGCGAAATGGACATCGATTGGATTTTTGAGATGACCAAGGAACCAGATACATGGATGATGCCGATTAAAGATTACCTTCTCACGGGAGCTCTCCCTGCAGAAAGGAACTAGTGGAAAAGGCTTCTTCGGAAGGCAACGTGATTTGTAATGCAGGATGGGATACTTTATCGAAAGGGATTCTCTACCCTCTTGCTCAGATGTGTGACCAACGACAAAGCTAAAAGGATCCTAAAAGAAGTTCATGAAGGTGACTGCAGAGATCATGCTGGGGGGAAAACCCTTGCAAAGAAGGTTTTCTGGTATGTTTACTTTTAGCCAACAGTTAATCGCGATGCAGCAGATTACACCCTACGGTGGGATCAATACCAAATATTTAGCAAGATCAAAAGAACCCCCTCGATAGAGCTAACATAGATGGTCAGTCCAAGGCCGTTCGCAATCTGTGGAATCGATTTGATAGGTACATTACCAATGGCTAAAGGGGGAGCCAAATATGTTATTGTTACTGTTGACTATTTCACCAAATGGGCCGTAGCGGAACCGCTAGCCACTATTACCACAATGAAAGTTATTAACTTTGTTGCTAAAAAATACCATTTGCAGGTATGGGGTGCATAGAAAATCATCACGGACAACGGGACACAATTCGAAAGCGCCGAGTTCAAAAACTTTTGCAAGCGCTTCCGAATCGAGAATTTTTTTTCAACTGTTGCACATCCCCAGGAAAACGGGCAAAGGGGCAAGTGGAAGCAGTAAATAATATCATCAAGTCCACCATCAAAAAACGGCTAACAAAAGCAAAAGGCAATTGGATCGATGAACTTCCACTCGCACTATGGGCCTACAGGACAACACACAAGTCTGCAACTGGGCACTCTCCGTTCGCACAGGCATATGGTTCAGAAGCAATGATCCTGGTTGAGCTAGAAGTCCCTTCTCATCAAAGGCAAAACTTCGATCAAAGGCAGAACGAACAACTCCTACTCGAGTGACTAAATATGGTCGTTGAGAAGAGGAAAGAAGCCGAATTAAGGATTACTACTCGCCAAAAAAGGTTGAATGGTACTTCAACTCCAAAGTTCATAATCACACCTTCGAAGTGGGAGACCTTGTCCTTAAGAGGGTCTACCCTGTACCAGGTGCACTCGGACCAAACTGGGAAGGACCCTATGTGATCGGTCAGAAGCTAGGGGATGACACATTCAAGCTAACAACCGTTGATGGAATCCAAATTCCCCGAGCATGGAACAGCGAATCGCTGTGTTGTTACTTTATCTAAGATTATCTTATGTATTTTCTATTTGCAGCAAATAAGCCATCTCAGGATACCAGAAACATTGTAAATAGGAAAAACTTGCCCAACTTTCATTAATAAAATTACTTTGCTTTCTGAACCAATGAAACCGTGTTCACAAAAGTAACCTTCCGATTCGACAGGGACAAATCAACTCAAAGTTATCCGATCGCTGCTTGAGATAGTGGAATCACGCTCAAGTACGCCCCCCTTACCCGCCGGGTCGACGGAAGCAAATCGACTCTAAGTGTTGGATCGGCGGAACCTGATCCCCGCCTTCTAAGAACCGGGGTTGCTCCGGCAACATCGGGAAGGCCCAAATAAAAGCCACTCATTTTGTAAGCCGCGCACCAGGTCTTGGATTGTGGAATCACATCCAAGCAAGCACAACTATCAAAGTCGCGCACCACCATAAGCCATGCATTACTTCTAGAGCCATAGAACCATGCTCTCAAAACACAAACTCCTTACATTACTTGAAGATTGGTAACGTCGAGAAATTCCAAACCGTTCCAGATCGACGGGTCATATTGATCCCAAAAGCCCGCATCTCTTAAAAGCCGCACACACTCTTAAGTACCGGTATTGTCCCGGCAATGCCGAGAAACTCGTCTACTCCCACCATCGGGAGTAATGGGTATGAATCCAGTATTGTCAAACAACTACGAATCGGCGGAGAATTCTGATTGTTGACCGACAATACTTCTGAAATCAAGGCGCTCAAGTCGCAAGTTCCTGAAGATGGGAACCGCGAAACAGGTTCGGTTACAGACATCCGAAAAACCGCTTAGATCAACCGGTCATTTGTCAAGTGTTTGAAGTAAACGGCCCCATGAACTGGGGGGGAACACACCGATACTCAAAAACAAAACATAAAAACTAAGTACTTCACAGTTCTGTTACTCCAAACAAAGAATTTTGGCGGTAATCACAGGACTAGATAAAATAAAATAGCAGTAAATAAAATTGGCATAAGTGCATGAAACGTAGATAAGCAGACATAGAAAGTTACAATCAAAATATCAATATTGTACTTCTTTAGCATTCTCTATACAAAGTCAAAACGTGGGGGTCGTACCTACAAAATATCTACCAACAAAAAGGAAAATAAAGGTGCTACAATGATCAAAGCAATAAGTCTAGACTCTGCGCTTGAACAGAACATGTATCAAACAAAATAGAATGTCCCAAAAAATGGCTCTACCGTTCCTCGAGCCTGTCAATGCTTCTTTCCATCCTCCCCTTCCCACCTTTACTTGGAAGTTTCTTCTTCCTCTCAGAGTCCTAGCCAGGAGTAGTGTCGCTGCCTGAAATATCAATTATCTCCTTTGTGCCAACATCTCCTCCCCGCTCTTCGACCTTTCAGAAGACCCCCCCTTGGTCTTGCGCTTCCAAAACTTGTGAGTGCTCCTCGAATATTTTCTCTCCTCGATCTTTTCCTTCTTAACGGTGACCATCTGCTATTCGAATTTATGTAACTGGCCAATTTGATCTTCCTGCTCTCGAGCTTCAGCTATCGTGAAATCGCCCTCCAAAGATACGGAAGGGTCGTCTAGACCGTGCAATGTAGCAATCCTCTCGGATTCTAGCCCTGGTTATGAGCTAGACACAGGTGCGGTGATTAGAGCAACTACATAAATAAGCATAGAGACGGTTGAAATAGCAACAAGCCCAGGGATTGAAGAAATCGGTAGATCGATAGGTAAAGAAGACAAACCTATAAGATTAAAAATGAAAGCATTAAGTTCGTCTTGTTCTTGCGGCGTGAGCTGAAAATTCTCAAACTCGGGAGAAACAAGAAAGTTACCTGCATCGGAAGAATGGCCGATAATTTCAATGTCATATTCCCTGCTTTCTCCTTCTTTAGAAGGCAGCACGATATTCGAAGAAGTTCCATGACCACCTGAGGTTTCAGAGACAACTGCCGGAGGGGCAAACGACAAGGCAGCACCGGTCGAACTCGTAAACTGATTGCGAGGCTGTTTTGATGATTCAATGGGCCCGAAAATGAAAGGCTATGGCAACGTTTTGGCAGTTTCAGTCATAGCAGCATCGGCAGCCTCATGTTCTCCCTCAATTCGAATGATATCTCGACCCTCTATCAGAGCTTTCTTCGATTCTTCATTGAGGTATGCATCCTCCAACTTTTGCTCGGTATATACAACCCCATTCTCTTGAAAATGGGCCAGGATTTCTTCCCAAACCACGGCAAGAGAACGTAGGAATTTGAGGCCCAAATAGCTTAGGCTCCCCTGATGTAGTAAGGAGTTAACATAAAAATTTAAGATGGTATCATCCATATTCTCCATCTTCTTTTCAAAAGTATCCTGCAACTCCAAGTAATCCGCTGTTATGACAGCATTCTCAACTTCAACTCGGGTCTTCTCGGCACTAAGCTGCATGACCCTTTCCTAGAGTGAAGCAATCATTTGAGTCTGATCAGAAACGGTCTTTTCATGGGATTCCACAATTCCCGTGTAATCATCAATTGTCTTTTTATAGGATTCAACAACTTCATTATGATTAGCGATGGTTTTCTTCTGAGCTTCAATGATCACATCATGGGCTTCAAGCTCCTCTTTTAGCTTAACTTCGTTCGCTTGGGCCTTCTTGATTTCGTCTTGAAATATGATCTCTATTTTTATATGGGCCTCTTTCAGTTCCTTTAATAAGCTGGCACTGTTCTTACTCTCTCGGAGTGCGGCGTCCTTCTCCTATGTTAATTTCTTGATTCTAGCATCATGTTCCGCTAACGCCCTTTCATATTTGTCTTTCTTTGATTCAAAGGAGTGGATATCTTGATAATTATTATGGTTCATGTCTACCAGCTGCTTGCATAACATTTCCCATCCCTCAGCTTGATCTAAATCACTTTGAATCGCCTGAAGATGGGGCATATAGGAATCTTTGTGGATTGGGCGTAGGTCGCGGTCAAACTTAACTCCTTTTAGAAACCACCCAGGGAGCGCAGCTTCGAGTCTAGGGGGACCGGACGGAAGAATATAAGCTGGCCTCCTACGAGGACATGAAGGAAAAGAAGCAGGCACCACATGAGTTGATGGAGCTTGGGATGAGAATGAAACTTGAATAGTGAAAACTGGAACTTCAAGTCCGACAGAGATTGGGGACGGGGCAAAAGCTTGATTCTCAGTGGGATGAGAACCGTGTTCTACCTTCGGCTTCTTGGACGGCTCTTCTCGGTCCTCAGGAGTTTTTCTCTTCTCATAACCACTCTTATAAATCCTGCTCCATTTTCTGTCATCCCGGCGACGTGCTTCAACTTCCAAGTCTTTCTGCCTTCTCCGCTCTTCCTCGGTTTCACGGGGCTGGTGGCAGCTTGAAGACCGTTTTGACAAACATTGTGAATCAGTGAATTATTCAAGATCCTCGTAAAGTCCATGGCCTCTCACGGGACCTGATATGAAGAATAAATAAAGAGCTTTAGCAACAAGAAATGGACCTAAATAATGCATGTGTAAGTGAACGTGGCCTTAGTGAAATGTTTAATATGTCTTAGGCGGCCTAAGGGGATGTCACAAACAGGATCGGGAAGCCACCGTGGTAGAAATCAGGCTGACTCTAGACACAGTATGACCAGGGCGAGGAGACGATCCTTCAAATTTGATAATTTTCCCATGAGTTCATTGATATCTACATAAACGTTGCTCAAATCCCCAAAGTCAACACCAGTTTCTTTAAGCAGGGAATCCTGAAGTCACTCGGCTGCTGAGGGAGCATCTTTATCATGAATCTATCTGGGAGACGAATCCGAAAGAATGGAACTCATTCCTGGAGTTTCATCGCACGATTTGAAGTATCCATCGCCAGAACTTGCATCGAATTCATCATTGCCAGAGGAGGAATCATAACTGCTGCTGCCCTCAAGTTCACCCTCCTCCTTTTCAATTGTTAATGCAGCCTTGCCCTTACACTGCTTGAATTCATCTTCCCCTTCCTTCGGAATTGGGGCCATTTTGGTCAGGTAGCTGGATTCAGTCGTAACACCCCTTTCTTCATGAATTTATTCGGTTGACTCGCCAGACATACCTTCTCTTTCTGGGAGATCGCCCTCTTCGAAGCATTGTGATAAAGAAGTGGAAGTGTTCATATTCTTGAACGGGAAGGAGATGGGACTTCAACGGCCACGGCGGATCTTCCATGATGCAATAGCCCATACCGAAGGAAATTCTCGTCCGTTAGAAAAAAATTGACCGATCACTCCTTGGGGTCTACGGCCTTCAAAGTATGGAAAATTAGATGGAGTGATGAATCTTTATTTTTCCTCGGAATAATTGCAAGAAGTAATCGATCTAGCAAAAATCCCATAGTGACATACTGAAACTCAATAAGTGAAAGAAAGAACTTACCCCCCCACCCCACCGTCGTCCAAAGGCGATTAAATCCTCAAGACACCTAAAAAGAAGTACCTGGTCTTGAATTGAGATAGATTGCTTTGAAGCTGCAGCACGATCTTGAAGTTTCTTTGGGCCTTGATGACTACAAGGGATGGACACTCATTTCTTCTCTTGAATGAAAGAAAATATCTCAACTCACCGAAACTCTGGGCACGATTAAACGTCCGCATAAACAGGACGTTAAGGTAGGTTAAGATCGTGTACCCATTAGGATGAATTTGTAATGGAGCGATTCCTAAGTTCAGAAGAGTTTCTTTCAAGAAGTTATTGAAGGGGGGCACTACTCCATTTAAGCACCTATACTAGCGGCAAGCGGTATACCGTGAAGGCGGCATATGTGCAAACTCATTCTTCGACAGAAGCCGCACATCATTGTCTGGAATGTCGTGTTGTAGGAAAATGTTGTGTAAAACTTTAACAGAGATTATGGAGGAAACTCTCTTCGGGGATTAAGCAGAACTCTGAAATTTAAAGGAGTCCAATCTATAACCGGACCAAGCAGAACCAGTTGACTGTATTCAGCTCGCGGAACTGAAGAGGTAGGAGCAATGGATGATGATTTTGCTTCCGAAGGAGCTCGACTTCCTCCACTAGACCTACGGTGAGAGGACGGCTCCTTCATTCTATACAACAGAACTTGCATCTAACGCAGTCAGGTAATTCTATCTTTAACTAAAAGTCCCCCTACGACACTTGAACTCCGAAAAAGTATCGATTTATGCCGACACATCAAACAACCAGTCATCACTCCACCATATCAACCACATTCCAATCTCTTCCCTGAAACAACTGTCATCAACCAGGCTACCATCACTGCCAGATAAAAAGACTACCATCAACACAGAGATCACTGACATAACACTTCACTGGCAACTGCTTCAACACATTACATCTATTTCAACTTACTTCTGCAAAACATTACAACTACACCATCAACCCAAATCTGCCTAACACTACTGCCTCTGTTCCACCTCGGTTACCCCCCAAACCCACAGCAACCTCCCTACCTCTCAACTCTAGCCATAACAACTGCTTGATTGGATCAATGATAACTACTGCACCACTTCATTACTGCCTGCACACACCACTTCAACCAAACCATCAACTGCTGACAACATCACTTCAAGCTCCAGCCATTTTCTAAACTACTACACAACCCCAACAACTCCCCAAACCATCAAACTACTTCAATTCTGCAAACACTCAAACATCCAACAACTCACCTCTGTTCCTATCACTGACTTCATACTTTCACTAAACTATGACATATACACTTCTTTGCTTCATTTCAACTACCCTACCCTTCACAAAACTCACCTAAACTCCTGCCATCAATTCCTCCCTGAACCAAACTTCATACATACGTACAGTTCAGTGCCATCCCCTACCTCACTATTATAGCTTGCCTCCTTCACAATCATTTCAACAATCATCACCAACACTCATAGTCGGAATAACTTCACCGCCTATTTTCATCAAAAACTATCATCCATATATCATACTGCTGCTTCCACCACATCTCTACTACGTCACAACATCCCCCACTATCAAAACTGCATACAAACCATACCGCCATTTTCATCTCCCTTTCAAACAGTTCCCCTGCATGGTGGTACAACTGCCAGTTCCAGCATTCAACTAACCACCTTCCCCTTGCCCCTACACAAGCTTCACAAACCTACCAGAATGGTTCATCTGCAACTAACCTTAACATTCAAACATCCCTGAGCAAACTACCTCCAGTTCATCAGTGTACAACTCCACTCCCACACTCAAACATCAACTACATACCATCGCTACTTCTCAGACCACTTTATACATACCACACTATCCCTCTGCATACATACCACTTCATACATACCATCTATCACAGTTCATCCATCTATCACTGCTACAATTTGCACTTCATCCATCTATCACAGTTCAACAGTGCAATCACCCCGCATTCAGATTTCAACCAGTAATAAAAAGGAGGGTGCCCAGAACAATCACCTAACCACCACAAATTCGCCACTACCCAATACCACACCACTCTCGTCCACGCTCGCCTCCCTGAGATCACAGAACCGTGACAACACAACAGACCACAACTCGAACCACCCAATTGACTTCACCCACTTGCAATCGAGTCACCGCAACCCACCTCTGCCAAAACATTTCCCAGTCACCGTCACTCCTCCACCTAAAATACTCTTTGGGACATTGAAGTACTCTCTGCAACATTCCCCCAAAATCCACCACCTTAAAACCAAGTCGTCTCCAGTCCAAATCACCGCAACGAAAATTAAGCATCTCCAATACCCGAATCCAACAGCCGTCAAACAAGTTTTGGAATCGGGGAAATACGAGAAGGAAATGTAATTGGGAAATTTGGAAACTGTGGAATCCAATTTGAATTGGCGAAATTCATTTTTTTCGATTTAGAGGAAATGCGGTTTCTTTTTGAAAATCTGGTGTGCGTTCTATTTTGTTGTGGGATAAGTGGGTCGGGCCGTGCTTCTTTTTGTTTTTAATTTTAGTTTTATTTGTTAGTTTTCCTTTCTCTATTTCATTTTTCATTTTTTTGTTCTTTTTAAACAAAATCAACAAGTTTAATTTTGTTTTTCATTTTTTTTCGTTTCGTTTTGTTCTAGTTTTTCTTTCTTAAAAAAGGGGGCTTTCAATTTGTTTTGTTTTGTTGTGGTTTTTTTTTCTTCTTTGATAAAAAAACTGTATATATATATATATATTCAGATTGCCAACGCATATAAAGGAAGGAGCCGCTTGCCAAAAAAAACTGCTTGCTTGCTTATAAAAAAAATTTCACCATTATCTACTGTTTTATTTGCTTTGCATTGTTGATTGCTTGCATTTTAAAAAAAATTCAAAAACCAAAAAAAATAACAAAATTTCATTCGTAGTTTCATTGTTAATACACGTTTAATTTCTGCTTTGCATTTCATCTTAGATTTTGATTAATAATAACGGTTAGACATCGATAACACTTAATTGTATGTTGACAAATTGTCTTCTTTGAACAATTTACTTTCTTGGTGTCTAGGCTACGGCAGAGTAATAACCATTTATAAATATTACGGTGATTCGTAAATATTATAGTGGTTGTTCCTTTGAAGGTACTTAAACCTTCGGTTGCAATGCTACGGTGATTCGTGGTGCACTGATAACTCTTTCCCGTTACCTAGCTGAGAACTATCTTGTTGATTTAAGACAAAGTGTGATTATACAATTTTAGGTTACTTTAGGATAAATAATTTGTAATTAGACCCTTGCATTCATTTAGTTTCATTAGTTCATGCATATTTAAAAAAAATTCAAAAATCCAAAACTAAAAAAATTGTAAATATTCCTTTTTCTTTGAAATTTTTAAATCCTTTTTCTTTGAAATTTCAAAAATCCAAAAAAATTTAGAAAAACCAAAATCCAAAAAAAATTTATAAAACCTTTTCAAAAACAAAGAAAAAATTTGAAAAACAAAAAAATCAATTTCCCTTTTGAAAAATGAATTCTTTTTGTGTAAATATTTTTCCATTATAAAAAAAAGAAAAAAAAAACTCCAAAAACATTCTTGAAAATGTCGGAGTTTCCCTACTCAGATGAATTTTACGATAGTTGTGAAAATCAATATAATCCATATAATTTCACTTTAAATTCTTATGGATATTTCAACAACAACTATTGTTTCAACGATTCAAATTTTGAACCACAAAATTTTCAAGACGATGATCAACCTTCAAATCTTGAAAATAACATTTCGTCTTTACTTGAAATCTCTACACAACAAAATCAAGAGATAAATGAGTTGTGTAATTCATATCTATGCGTTAACTCAAATCAATGTTTTCAAAACAATCAAAATTTGAATTCACTTCAAAATTCAAACGGTTTCGATTATAACCCATGCCAATTCAATTTTGAACTCCAAAATGAATTTCAAAATCAATACGAAAAAGTGATCCACTTTTCAAATAATTTTGGCAATGGGAATAATCTCGAATACGATACGAGTGAAAAATTTTGTTCTCAACAAATCCTAATCAAAGATTCTCAAGTCAATAATTATAAGTTGGATTTTGTTGAACAAACTAATGAAATTTACAATGATCACATGGACTCGTTGTTTGAAACATATATGAAACAACGTGATAAACAAATCAAATCCCAACGTGTGACGAGTCAAATAATAATTCATCTTTTACCACAATTGACGATTTTCAAATAACAACTTTCGAAACTAAAAATGCCACTCTTAATGAAGTTGTTGAAAATTTGGTAAATGAGTTGGATTTCAATTCTTTTGAGGGTGTGGAACCAAATTTAAAATTCGATCTTCCTTTTCTCGATTTCAAAATTTTGAATACAACAACTTTGGATTCTGAACTTAATATATGCGATGAAGTTGGTGATAATCCATATAAGGAAGACGAATTCAATAAACACGATTTCTTTGGACTTTTCGAAAATGAGTTGTCGAATTTTGATGGGGAAGATTTAAATCACCATTTTGATTTTGAAATCAATAATTCTGAAGAATTTTTCAATGAACAGCTTGACTTTCAATTTGGTGAAAATAAACTTGAACTTCAATCAATCGTTTTATCAACCCCAAAAATCATCGAAAAGGAAACAACTCGTACGATTCTTAATAAAACGACATTCGTTTTTTCAAGTCCACATTCAACTTTGAAATCTTTTACGATTTGGTTTTCTGAGTATAAGCTGTGTCTCGTATGCTTGACGAGACAAATGAATCGGTCTTTGGAAGACCGTTTCATTTACTTTTTGACTATATACTTTCTGATCTCATGTAAATACCGCTCACCTTCATGTAAATATAGGTCATCCTTTTATTTTTGTTTTATTTTTCTCCTTTCACTTGGGTTAACTGTGGGGACACAGTCAGAATCAAGTGTGGGGGGAGACTCACCATCATTTTCAATTTTTCATGGTTTATTTTTTTTATTTTTCTTTCCAAAATTAAAAAATATCTCAAAAACAAAAAAAACAATTTTTTTAAGCATTTTGATTTATTTTTAAAGAAACACTATAGAATACATATATGGTTTTTGTTTATTAAATTGAAATTTTTGAAAATTTATTCGTCTTAACAAAAATAAAAATGAAGTTTGATTACAAATAATAATGGTTTAACTAGTATATAGGAAGATTCATACGTGTTAATTGTGAAATACATCCTAATTGAAAATCTTTGTTTTAAAAAGTGGTTGATTTAAAGTAAAGATATAACATTTTTTAGTCTTCTAAGTTAAATGGTGCTAAGATGATAGTGCGAAACTCTCTCTTCTAAAAAAACAAATTTCTTGTATATAAGTTTATATTTTTTTAATAAACACCTAGAGTCATGTGTTCACACTCATATGTTCACTCGCCATGCTTTGTACCCTTCTCACGTAAGCCCGAAAGGCAGTGCACGATCGGTATATATGGCCTCAGTTTATCTGAGTTAGGTGTGTGTACATAAAAATTCTTTTATTAATAACGCCTACAGTCAATAAGTGTTCACACTTGTGTGTTCACTAGCCACGCTCTGTATTCCCCTCACATCAGTCCGCAAGGCAGTGCATGGGTAGTATATCTGGCCTCAGTTTATTTGAGTTAGGCATATGTAAATATTGTTAATATAAATAAAATTTTCAAATAAAAAATTAGAGAGAGTAAGCAACTGAAATCCAATCACTATTTTAACTTGTTTGATTTGACTTGTTATTGAAAAGAAATAAAAATACCACTTTGATAAACTTTGATAATCAACCAAGGATCCATTTCATAGTTACACTTTATTATCGACCGAAACAACGAGTTAAACTATAACCTATTTGTTATGATAATTTCGTTTTTATTGGAAATTTTGACGAGTAAATGAATTAAATTTCAAGATAATAACCAAAGCCTATATTTAACTTATTCATGTTAATTTGAAAGTAAATCATTCGTTTGTAAATATTTTCAAAAATTCGCATTCATCTCTTTGTAAATAAATCTTGCATTTTGTAAATATTTTCATCCTACATTTGGATTTTGTAGGTAGTATCCACTGAAAACCCTCATGAGACAATACTCGTCCTACCGGGGACACCCAGAGGTTTAATGGCTTGTTGCATACGCTAAATGCAATCGTGCTCCCTACGAAAATAGATTTATCTCATTTTTTAGTTTATTCAAGAACGAATAAAAAGATAAGTGTGGGGGTATTTGATGTGCACGTAAATGTGCATATTTTTACCACTATATTTAATCTATTTAAATTAAATAAATGATCATATTGGGTATTTTAACTTGTTTAAACCAAAATTCAAATTATTTTCAAATTTTCACATATTCATCTTCATATAGGGGCAAAATGGTCATTTTTGTGCATTTATTAAATTGTAAAAATTTACTTGGAATTTTCTATGTTGTTTTGTAGGAAATTTAGTGAATTTTACAAGTGGTTTCATGATGATATATGCATGCACAAGAGTGAAGAGAACAAATGAAGATGGAAATAATTCAAAGTGAAGATCATGGAGGACCCCACTTACCCACCTACCTTAATGTACACTTAGGAGCTAATGCATATGCTAAAAGGCCATTAAATCTTCATGCACACTTGTTGGATGATTGGTGGATGCTAATGGTTACTTGGCCACCACACTTCCTAAGGGGTAGTTTGGGCATTCCCTAAAAATATGGATTAGGGTTTCTAACTTATTTAAATACCCCATATCTTCATGTAACCCCCTCTTCCTCTTAGTTAGTTTTAGCTTAAAAAAAAGAAAGCTTCTCTTTTCTTTTCATAGCTACTTAGCCATTTCTATTTCATGTAATTTCCTTTTTTTTTATGAAATGTTAATTAGTGTTCTATGTTATTTACATTCTTCTCTTCTTATGTAATAGTGTAGATCTCTTTTATTTTATGCAAGTAGAATAGTTCTTCTTTCCTTTTGCTCTTGTTTTTCCTCTTATTTTTCTTTAATGTTGCATGCTACTTGTGTTGATATGATAACACAAATGAGAGGCTAATCCCTTCAATTTAGGGGTAATGAAGCCTCTAATCATGTAGCTTCAACAATTTGATAATCTTTGCTCTCTTTTTGTGCTTCATGAAAAGTTGATGTTTATGTAATTTTGTGTTTGGTATTGAGTTTGATAGCCTATGTTGTTCAAAAAAATAGGCTATGCTTAGTCATATGAATCACAAATTGCCTCTTCATCTATATATGATTATGGCAATGAAGTGAATGTTGAAATTTGATGGTCTATATTTCTAATTAATAGTTAATAGACCATACTTAAAATAGATTTTGCTTTCAACTTGTTGTCATTTTTCATGAGAATTAAAAGTGTTTTAAAGGTTGTGTTATAGTTTGATGGCTTATGTTGAGCTAATTAATAGCACAAATGAGCCATACTTATGATAAACACATCATTTAAACTCACTTATGATCAAAAAAGAGAGATCATGATTTCATAATTTGTTGAACTATATGATCTAGAGAGTGGAATTATCTCTAAATTGTCATTTAACTCTCATATTTTTCTAACTTTCTTTTTGTTAGTTTCTTACATTTTTAGCTTAACACTATCTTAATCTTTGGTTAATTTAATTGAATAGATTTTTAAAATCAACAATTCCCTGCGGATCGACCCGTACTCGCCACGTACTACGATAGTATGTCATGCGCTTGCGGTATAAATTTAATTCAAAATTTATCGGTGGTTTTCTAATCCGATAGAAAAATCATCGTTAAACAATCAACAGTTCAATGCAATCAGTACATGAATCATCATCAAAACAAAGCATCTAGTCATGAAATTACATGTAGAGCATCTACACAAGGCAGGAAACATGATTCAAAGGGAATGAGCCAATAATACTTTGACCTCATGGATCGTTAGTGATCCATGCCCTATGGATCGCTAGCGATCCATCGTATTGGGTCGGCTCATTCCGGAACTTCTGGAGCGCCTTCATACCTTCAAATGTAAGTCTCTGACGAAGCAGCTTTGGCCCAAGTGATCTTTAGCCCCTATAAATACAATTCTACCTTCAACATAATGGGGATCTTCTGGATAGGGTGTTGAGACTCTACAGAAACTATTCTTCACTCTTCCCCTCCTACACAATAGTTATCTAAAGAGTTCACTATGATTCTCCAATGAACTCTGACATTGGTGACTTGATCTAACTTACAAGATTTAATCATTTATTCAACTTGTAATTGCAGCCAGTTAATAACAAAAGTTATAAAGTGGACATAGGCTTTGTTAATAGCCGAACCACTATAAACATCTCTTGTCTTTGTACTTTATCTACAAGTTATTATTTCTTGCCTCTATTCTATTTGCCTTGATAAACAAGGCTGTGCTTTCATGCTAAATCCAGGGTGTTGTTCCATTTTTTGGGTTAACACCTATCATCCTAGGAAGGTGATTCGAGGATAGGATTTGACCGATTTCATTACTAAATTCACTATCGGAGATGACAAAATGAAGTAAGAACTGTTTTAACTTTCTCAATGGAAATAATATATGGATAGAGCATCCATTAACCATAGCTTTAGGATTGGAGTAGTTCATATAACCCCGAAGGTCGGAGGAACTGTTATGCACAAAATCTTGAGTTTTGTGTAAAGAATAATGAAGCGAAATACTAAGCAATGATATGGGGACTTAAGATTCTGAAGAATCTATAGTGACTCCCAATTGGTGATTTCCCGAATTAAGAAAGAATTTCAAGCTAATGGTGCACGACTTGCCTTTACCTATCAAAGGTGTCAGAGCTACCATACGACATCGAGAGCTACATGATAATGCATATCCCTAGAAAGATGAATACATATGCTGATTCATTTGCTAATTAGGCTAGTTATAGTGATGCACAACTATTGGGAATCTACGGCAGGAGATTTTACAATTTCTATGTATTAATGAGATGGATATTGATTATCGCATGGTGATTGAAGAAAGGGATTCATGAATGACTTCCATCAAAGAATATTTGCTAAAGGGGACTCTCCTTAAAGTTGAAACGAAAAGGGGAAGCTCTTACATAAATAAATCGATTTATTTTGTAAGAAGGAGTGCTTTATTGGAGAGGATTTTCTACCCCTTTGCTAAGGTTTGTTAACAGGGATAAAGCTTAGAAGATCCTAGCGGATGTTCAAGAAGAAAGTCATGGTGATCGCACTAGAGGCAAACTTTAGCAAAGAAAATTCTTTTTTATGGATAATTTTGGTCAACTCTCAACCAATATTTGGTCGAATATTTGAGGAAATGCAATAAGCGTAAGTGGTTTGCGAAGGTTCCAAGAGCCCCATCTGATAAGCTTACGTACATGGTTAGCCCTTGGCCATTTACTATTTCACAAATTTTATATCATCGGAGTGCTACTGATGTTTCGTGGAGGAGCGAAATAAGCAATTATTGTCATGGACTACTTTACAAAGTAGGTAAGATAGAGCCCCTCACTACAATTACTTCGACGAAGTGATCAAGTGGTGTAGAGAACATTTTATGCAGGTTCAGAGTGTCATAGAAGATCATGACGAATAATGGAACACTATTCAAAAGTGCATAATTCTATGATTTTTGTGCTCGATATTGAATTGAGAAGAGCTCTTTGATAGTAGCACATCCATAGGAAAATCTATAGGTTAAGGCGATGAACAAAATCATCAAATCCATTATTGAAAATGCGACCAAAGAGAACTAAAGGCAACTTGGTGGATTATTTACCATTGTAGTTATGTGTTTATCGGACATATTTGAAGCCTGCAACCTGTCATACTCCATTTTCTTTGGCACTATGACCCCAAGGTGAACGAGGGACTCTTACTAAAAGCCCTCAACTTGGTAGAGGAGAAGAGAGAAGAGGTTAATTTAATGGTAGCTGGTCACCAGCAAAGGGTAACAAAATAGTTCAACGCCAAGGTTCGAAACCATACATTTGAGATAGATAACCTCATTTAGAAACGAATCTTTCCAAGTATGGGGGCTCTTTGTCCAAATTGGGAAGGACACTCCATTACCAAAAAGAATCTTGGAGACGGTACTTTCAAGCTATTAATAGTCAATGTTATCCTAATTTTGCAGGCATGGATTATCGAGCATCTATTCTGCTATTTCTCTTGATTTCATTTTATAAATAAGCATCCTATTCATTAGGATTTTATATAATAATGCGGTAATTGCGATATGTTAACAAACAAAGTTATCTTTTGAATCAGTGAAACTATATTTTTAAAGTTTGACTTTGTTCCATAGGATCATTGGCACAAAAAAGATATTCTATGTTTTAAAAACTAGATGTCTAGGTACTTGGAGATAGTACTGAAAGACTTCTAGATCCATGATCGGATCATTGGAGTATAAGTGGACTTGGGGTAAATCGAATAGTTCACCCCTACACATTTTACCTGTGACCAATACCTATAGATAGGCGAGTTCAAGGATAGACGACCAGAGATATGCCTCGTAGACACAGATACCCAAAGAAAGGTATTGGTGCATAATTGAACATTATATGTACAACACTGAGTTATATTTGTACTTGTGAAAACATATTGAAAACATAGAGGATAAGTCTTATAATTTCAGATGCAAAAACGAAGTAAAATTTTATTTACTATTAAACAAGAAATGTTTGACCGATAATAAATAAAACTAAACAATGGGACAAACTGGGGAATTGTAGAAATTTCATTTTTTGTATGTAATTATAGTAAATAAAAGTAGCATATATATCATAGTCATATGCAAGTATGATATATAAGTAATTCCACTACATATATTTATTTATTTGTACCTACAGGTAAGTATATAGGGAAGAACATAAAAGGTGCGATAAAGTGAATAAGATAGAGTCGAACAAAAACCAACTTTTATTTACAAAATCTTTTTGTACAAAATTGTGGAGACATACTTACACATTAATAGGCTGTGTATAGGAGAATGAAAAAATATAAGAAACAAAAATATGTCTTCAAGAGGTGATCAAGGTCAGTCACTTCTTCCTTTCCCTCTTCCCTACTTTAGCGTTATGTGCTCTAAATTTGAGGCTTCCTCTTCTGTCATCCAGTAGAGAGGATCATTGAGATTGTCACGGACCCTTGGAGGTGTCCGAAAAGCGCCAACAGCTAGAGAAGAAGGTAACTTAAGGAAATCGGAGGAACAAGTATAGCTATGGATAAGGGTTTTGGGTGATTCACTTAGACGAGTTCGAATTTAACTTTCTTTAGCTTTATAGCATCGGTAACCTTATTGGTTACCATAGAAGGCTTGGCCCAATTCTCTTTAGTTACAATGACATCATCTTCATCCTCGATAGTTGCATCAGGTTCACCCAAAACCTCTTCCATCAAACAATAATCTTCTCGGCATCGAGATTAGGGGCCGGACTCAGTGAAGGTGGAGATTGGAAATGAAGTCACGACGATGACAAATGCGATCGTAAAAGCAGTCATTGGAGGAACCATTGCATGTGATAAGTTTGGAAGCACCATGACCACAGGTTGACTTATAAGATGGAAAATGGATACGAAAAGGCTAGAAGTATCTTCAAAAGGCATTTGAAGATTTTTGAGGACTATAAAGTTAGGGATATCCCTCTTGGGGTCAGAGTGAGCTCTTTATGAGGTTCCAAAACTTTCTCCTCTTCTCTGATTCGAGTAAGAATCAAAAGGCCAGGGGTAGTCAGTGGTGGCATAGAGTTAGGATCCTTAGGGCTACACTCCTTAGAAGTTGAAGCAGTAATGGTGGTGATTGGCAGAAATGGCACAAACTTGGTAATGTTAACGGCTTTAGAGCCAGCCACCATAGAAGTGATTTTCTCCACTCGAGGCTCCTTGATGATAAGCGACGACTTCAACCAAGTCTTTGGAGGTTGACTCAGTAGGAGTGCTAGTGGGTGCATATGTAGAAGAAGCAGCTTTGCTAGCCCACATTTCCTGGTCCTCGGCTAGGGCCTTTAAGTCAAACTCATTGAAAATGAGGCCTTGATCGCTTTTTCATCGACCTCTCTTGTCGTTTCTTCCCTCTCTTGGCTTATAATTTCTTTGTAGATTTCAGACAGAGTTTTAGGATAATCATCTTCCAACCATCTAACGTTTCCTGATGATTTAACGGCATTGACATAGAAGCACATGATGGTTGTGTCAATCCTGTCTTTAAATTTTGATTTTTCTTTCTCCACTCGGGCGAGGCAAGCTTCTAACTCCTTCACTCTGTCCATGAGGTTTTTCTATTCCACTTTTAGGCTATAGACCTTTTAGCATATGATTGGGTGGTCTTAAGAGCATGGACTTTTTTGTTCTTATTTTTTTAGGTTGAATTGCAGCTTTTTAATCTCGATATCCATTTGAGTTTGGAGCATGACCTTCTCCTTAGCTAAATCACTTATGCTAGCATGAGCCACTTGGACTTGCCCATTAAGCATTTTTATTTAAACCACCATGACTTAAAGTTCAGCCTTGTATTTCTCCTCAGCTTCTTTGGTTGCCTTTTCTTTGCAGTTATCTCCTTCTTGAGATTTTCTACATGATCGAATAGATTTTTCTTTGTCTTCTCATCTTTCTCGCTCTTCTTCTCATGCATCACTATGATTAAGCGATTCTTCTTATTGAGATCTGCCAAACTCATGGATAACTTTCTCCATAAGCTATACTGTTTTATCAACTTTTTATAGAGTGATACACCCATGTCTAGATCCCTCGGGGGAATGTTTTTCATGTTGTACATAAACTGAATCCTAGTTAAATCCATTCTAAGATATATAAACCCCCGCTCTAATAAGGCTTTAGGGGATATAATATTGGGAATTGATAATGAAGCATTCAAAGTAGTAATGCGTTGCTTTCCCAGCCTCTTTTATGAAACTAAAGAAGAGGAGCAAGCAGTTTTGGACTTGTGATGAACGGGAGCTAAGGCGTGAGAAGACAGATTAATACTTACGGCAAAAGCATTAGATAGTAGAGGTGGAGATAGACTTCATACTCTAGGAATATCTAGCCTTTTAGAATAATGGTTTTAAGAGTGGGACAGTGGAGATCGCTGTCATGGCAAAAAGCTAGAGCTTTTTTTTAGACCTAGAGCAGTCCCGAGTTCTTTCATGCCTCGAGTGGAGCCATCTTCTTTCTTCCACCTCTCTCTCTCTACTCTCCTTTTCATTCCTCCTAGATAATTTGCTATCTGATTCATTATAGGTCTCGGGTCGATGTCATTTTGATCGATGGAGAGAGGTAGGTGGTTACTTTTTCTTTTGTCTAGAGTATCGAATCTGGATTTTTCTATTGTACCTTAGAGGAAGACAATGGATTTTCCTATTGTACCTAAGTCTCGTGTAGCCGATGTATATGATACAATTGATGTCGTCATTTTTTGACTAATCATATTATGTACATCAACTGGGAAAATGTTGTGTCGATCTATTTAGTGTGTGTCCTATGTCCTTAGCAAGATAAATTGAGGCACTCTGTGTATAGCCTACTCATGCTGGCAAATGAACTACAGCAAGTGATGGAACTGTGTATTGAATGTTACCTGTTAACATGGGATTTATAGTAATGAAACTGGATGATACACTAGGCATCAAGAAGCTTTTATTTTGCATGACTGCAAAAATGTGATGTTTGATTCTAAACTTCGATGGGGTGAAAATCCTAGAATGTGTCAACACTCAAATTGGTTGAATGTCGGAGTGTGTTCGACAAGGACACTTCACTAGTCAACTTGATCAATCATTCGATACCAATCTAGCTCCAAATTCAACCCAAAACCATGCTTCTCTTTACTTTCCCATTTCCACCCCATGATATATCTCGTTATTCTTGGCATTGACGCTAGGTGCGTTAGCGGCGTAGGAGGGGGGTTGGTAGTTTGGGCATGGAGGTAGGACGATGGTGGCATCGAGATGGTAGTGCTGGTCTAATAGGAAGGTACTATCCACCTAAAAGTCAAGAGTTGGATCTAGTCAAAGAGAATTGTGTGAGATTGATGGAAAACTCAAGATTTGAGGTCGAGTTCTTATGAATAGGCCGTGTAAGAAATTTGAGATCTTGTGATGGTGTCGTGCTGTTGGAAGCTTGAAGCGACATTGGCAAGGCCGTGAAGGCAAGGAGTATGAGTCGCAAAAGCTCACAGTGATAAAGGCTGAAGTGAAAGTGATAAATGAAAATTCTCTAAATGTTCATTATGTCTGAACTTATATATGTAAAAAAAGGAAAAGGAACGGAGATCTACTTGATCCAGGAATGGAATAGTCTTTAAAAGTTCCTAGATATAGTTGAAGATTTTAGATGGAGGACTCCAACATTTATATGTACTAAAAAGATGCTATTTGATAACTATTTGGAACGATATGCCGATATTCTCAAAGGGATACGATGTTTCACGAAAATGGTTCAGATGATAGAATCGTTTTTATAGATCTGGGTTTGATCGTTTATCTTAATTAAAAGCATGCTTTGTTTTTATAGAAGGGCATTTTAGCGGGAAAGTGTTATTCGATATTTGAACCAAGTGACATCAATGGATCTAGACTATGAAATAATGGAAGGAATAGATCTATAAGCTTAGGATAAATGAAGTAAAGATTAAAAAATTTGTCTAAGTTTGGAGCACTTCATATTGGTCATCGTCGATCCATATGGATCAGTACCAAATGGTCCATTTGCATGTGGGGTCATTATACTCATATGCGATTCAATGCTTGAAGTGAAGAAAAAAGGCAAGTATAATGAGTAGACATCGGTCAGTACCAATCCATATGGATCAACATCAAATAACCTTGGTTTAGAGATTTAAGTACCCAACCGCCAAAGACTTGGAAGATATCAAAGAAGAGAAGTCAAAGACACCATATCGATCAGTCTTAAGCAACAATGATTGCCAAAAGAACATGCACTTTGACCTAGTATTATCATTGGGACTTCAAATCTAAAGACATTTACCAATTCAAACTAGATCTAGCAATTTTTGTGCTTGAATTCGTCTATAAATAGACATCTTACAAAAATTAAAAGCGGACTTTTGATTCTTTTGCAAGGAACTATGTCAAATTCAAAACACATCAATTTGAATTTAATAACCATTGTAATTTGATTGTATTAGCAAAAGTAAATCGGTAATAATATTAAATAGTGGATACAAGCATATGGTTTGACCGAACTACTCAAAAAAACATGTCGTTTTCTCTTAATTTTGGCTTTATTCTTTTTAACTTTGTTTTTGATTAATTTAGGGGTGTTAATCAAGTTTTCGGCCAATACTACCGATCAATAAGTTCTTCGGTTTTGTTGTGTTTTCTCTTATTTTCCTCGAGTCAAGATGCTTTGTTCCTTGATTAAATCTTCCCTTGATGCTTCTAAGCTTGTTTATTCATGTATTTGGTGAGAAAGTCGACTTTAAAGAGAAAATCCAAAGATTGAAAGTGATCCACAGACTTTCCCAAATTTCTTCAATTTTTCCTTGCGTTGATGTCTCTATCATCATTGAGAAGTTAGAGGAAAACACGACATCTTTATGGATCAGTATCGATCCATATATGCATCGGTGCTAATCCATAGACTTAGCCATTTTTCTCCTTTTTATCCATTTTCCATACGTAATCGTTTTGAGTCCAACTTCCATTTCTTCATCATTTCATAGTCTAATTCCATCAAAATATGCCTTGTGAAAAATACCAGATTAGCTTTCCCTCTAATGTATACTTATGTGAATACATAGTGTGCTTTGAACCAAGACAAGCGACCAAATCCAAATCTGCATAGTGCATCTTTCACTCTAACCTCTTCAATGAAACGTTATATCTTTAATGATAATTTAAACACTTTGATTTCACATAGTCATTGAATTATGTCCATTTGGCAGATATAATAGCATTGTGATCCAGGAAGTTCATTCACTTCATACATCATTGAGAATTATCTGATAGTTGCTTCAGTCCATTATTAGGAACATAACCCCCATTCCAAATAACATTGATTCATCCATCATTTTTTAGCATTTTTAATAAATTGGTAACGATTTATATATGGGTCATTACCGACCAATGCTTTGAGTTGTTATGAAACACAACACTTAGAAATTTTTGTCTCACTATGCATTTTCATTCGAACGCATCTCCTTGCTTCAGCATGAGTTAGGTCTTCTTGTTAATTCAAAGCTCCCGTTTCCTTCTACCAATCCATACAATCACTGATCCAGTGTAAAATTCGCTCCCACGTTGCTCGATTGCCCAAGTCACACTGTCGTCCACTTTTGTTTTGCTACACTACCAACGTATACTCTTTATTATCACCGTTGATTCCTTCTTTCTCTTGACAATGATTGATTCAAATTGACATGTGATGAGGTTGAGATGTTAAATGGAAAGTAAAATGGTTTCGGATGATATAAAGGATGTTTTTGCATAAGATAGGATTTTTCTATAGTTTGGAATGATTACAACATGATTTCATGAAGCTGAGGATGTATTTCAATAAATTCGTGTGTTAACTTATCCTTGAATACAAACTCTATCAAAACATGCTTTTATAGGTTGAGAAAGATCCATTCTTTAAATATTGCATCGTCTCTTTAGGGTACACCCACTAAGAGTCAGAGCTACAGTCCATATTGGATCCATCCAGCACCGTTAATGTAGTCCTTAAGTTCATGATTTTCATTTGACACATAGTTCCATCACATGCCGAAGCTTGTTTGCCGGCATGAGTGGGCTTTCCCTCTATATAGTGTGCTTCCCTGTGCTGCACTCAAGACCCAAAGTACACACGATTTAAAACACATGTATTGCCCACTGTCAATGTACAAGATCCAATGCATAGACACACATTAACATTCGTTAGATACTATACATTGATTGAATCTCGGCTTATCATGGATATACGTTACTATAGAAAATAAATTATACTTACTTGACCATGCTTGTCATTCAAATTTCCAATTAACTTATGGCAACTATACACTCTCTTCGCCTTTCTGTAGCCACAGTGACTCCTTCTTCCTTTTCTGTAATGGCTTCTAGCACAGTGTCAGCTTCAGCCACTACTATATTGGCTAGACTATCTCATATCCATTATGTCATTTCCTATGTCACTCCATTAATGGTCATCGATAGCCACACAATGAGATTCCCTTGGATGTTGCTTTGAGAAGGGTCATGATATTAGATAATCCACCTGATTCCCTTCCTTCTCGCTTAATCGCCTCAGATATTAAAAATATATGCGAAATGCACAAAATCTTGTCGGGTGAAGTTAGGCTACCTTTGTTGCGTGAAAGTACTTATTCTCCTCCCACCAGTTACATCGCTTGAAGCCAATAGATGTGCCTTTTCGGGGTTGTCCTGCCTTTCAGCCTATTCTTATGTCAAAATCTCCAATGATGAGAATTACTCCATCTTAGCAGCACCCTAACCCCTATGCAGTGATCTTGAGTTTGTACATGACCTTTATTTGTCATTTAGGAAGCGAACCACTACTCATTGACATTCACTACCCATACAAATTCAAATGACGATCTTCGAATCCTTCACTAAATTTCTTTGAACCCATCCCATACAATCTAGTGGTAATCGATCTTTACGATAAGCATAGCTGTTTTAAAAAAGACTACTTCTTCGTTCACTAACCCATTGGGTCAGCCCGATGCTGGCTTTGCAGATGTAATTCTTATTCCACTGATTCTAAATTTCCACTCCATTTGGACTTACTTTGCCTAAATTTTATACACAAAGTTCTTAATTTGTAGATAACCCGCCAAGGATCAGTGACAATGATCTAAGGCACATTCTCGTTTGTTTTCAATTCATCCTTGAAGTTGAAGGTGGTACCTCCTTCATGCTTACTAATCAATGTCCCAATCAATACCGCCTGCTCCACAATGCTCGAAGGATCTTATTTAAATTTACCGCACCCAAAACCATCAATTGGGGACCAACTCCCGATGCAAGACTAGGCTAGTGTAAGTGAAGCCCCAGCTCATTGCCGGGTGCTCGTTGAAAATGATGATGAAGTGATGATCATGTGGAGACAATAAGAATAATGGGTGGAATATGTGGAAGAACGCTGACTTAAAGAGTGTTGCTATTCCTACCCAGTTCAAACATCAAAGGAGTGGTGTCTTTGAAGTTGTTCCATGTTTAAGTTTGAGTTGTACCAAGGAGACGACCCCCTACTTGTCATAGCAATGAGGCTGTTAGGCCTTTAGATTTTCCACTCTTGAGACCATGTCCATCTCAACTTTCACTTCGTTGACTCTCCAGAGTTTGACATGCTTCTCTATACCATGAGCATGGTCGATGTTACTCTATAAGAGGGCATATCCACTCCCTCCACACTACTAAGTGGTCCTAAGGGTAAATAGGGATTCAATGCACTCATGCTTCTTAGGTTACACTCAAGTACACTACACATACTCTCATTTCTTTTAATTTGGTCGTAGTTCTTCTTTTCCGTTTCCAAGGTGCTAAAGGACATTCTAATTACTGTGGTAGTCTCAACAAGAAGGCATCTTGGGATGAGTATCTACCCTCATCTAGGTTTCATCGCTCTCATAAAAGCTACTATTTGGGTAATGACCATGATGACTACTATAGAGACAAGGATCATAAGGAGCACCGCCATGAACGTGATTAAAATGACCATCCATGCTCGCTATGTGTTAATTAAAAATTTAGCTAACTTAGAAATTATACTAATGCATTTGTATTAGCAAAGGATACTTGCTAACACTAAAAATGTAAACTGAGGAGTCAAGTAAACAACTAATGTAAATGACATGAGTTATAGGGTGGTTTGGTAGAAGCTTGCTTATGCCCACTATGAAGGTCTCTTACTATATTTATCTCTTGTAAGGAATTACAAGAAAATAATAAGAAATTAGCACTTAAGCTTATAATGGTACTAAAATTAAGAGCTAATGGACTTGCTTGCTGTGAATAAGAATATGAGCTTAAAAATCAACTAATTTTCAACCCCGTTGATGTTGTATGGCAAAGGGTATCAATAGTAGCTGAAGTAGATAAATGGATGGTTGAGATTGTGCTATATATAGGTGAGAATCATTCTCAGCCATAAATATGGTCGCGTATGTTGATAGAAGATAGTCGGAAAGGTAGATGGAATATGTGGCTAAGAAGCATGTCGGCTATAACTCTGTATGGGACATGTATTTTATGTTGAAAAAGGTAGCATGTTATAGGACTTGGGACACTTTTGGCAGACATGCTATAGCTGTAGGTGTAGTAAATCCTACTAGGATGTACTTTTCGATGTTTAACATAGCTATCTTGGCGATAAGAATGGAGAGAAGCTTATTACATAGTAACGGTCGGTTTCTAGTTGTCGAAGCTTGTCAAGGACAAAACTTAAAAGGATAAGGATAGATTGTGATAAAACTGGCTGATACATAGTGATAAGATGGGCTGCTTAGGATCGGTCGTAGGCGGCCTGAGAAAGTCAAGCCATAGACGGGTCGCTTTAAGCTGGGTCAAGTCATATGAGATGGTTATGTCAACTCATGCTAGATTGGGCCATGCATAGGAGTCCAGACCGGCCTATTTTTGACTTACTTATAATAATTGTTGGGATAGAGCTTGGTTGAATGTGGGCTGACTGGAATTGGGTCGAGATAAGAAGTGCTAGTTGGCATGGATTTGGGTTGGGCTTAGAATTGCTGGCTAGATAATCGTACTAGCAAGGTAATTAAGCAACATTTTACCCCCAACCCATATCTGTGAGTAGAGGCGGGCTTGTCAAATCATAAAGATCTCGTCAGACTGCTCTTCTTCTTTGCATTTAAGCATGCTACATATGGCTCTATCTCATTGGCAAAGATAGATTCCTTTTCCAAACGTGGCAGAGGCAGCTCAAGTTTCCAATGTATTTGATGTGACAATAGCATTAATTATACCTATACTATTAACATTTAATTGCCTTTTGAATCAGACTATTGTGAGGGATAGATATATAAATTCCCCTTCTCCTTCGTCCTCACTTTTTACCGGAGCTTAAGAGAAACTTTTAAGGCTTTCATCTTCTGCAAATAGGAAGCCTTCTTCTCCTTTGATTCTTTTGTGTTTCTTCTTCAAGTTTTTGAATTAACATAAATATTTTTCCATTAAAGTTTTTGCTTTGCATTGTGTATTTTGTTGCTATTTGAAATGCATTGAATTTGAGTTTGATTCGATGTCATCGCTTAGTAAAAATTTATGCTTTATAGTCATCTTTTGGATGTCGATCGACCATTGCTGCCATATCAGTGGTGTTCGATCAACATTGGTAAACTTTCCAGTGGCCTATGATTTTTTGATAACTTACTAGTGTTAGGTTGTAGTTTCAAACCCAAATTGATACTTTTAGGCTTTAGGCAAAAAATAGAATAGTAGACATGGGTCATAAGGCCTGCAACTTATCTTAAGAGTTTTTAAGTTATGAGCCGTCGTGGAGTGCTCGACCCAGGCATGCCATGAATATGGTTGTCCGACTTCCCTTCCAGGGTATTGCCCTCGGGTCTTATTAGGTTTGGATGTTGGGAACTTGTTTAACTTTGCCTGCTTATATTTCAGATAGCAACCTTTGGATCTACCTCGGTCGGTATCTTTGGCCTTATAGCTTCCAAGTTATCAACGAGGTAGGCAAACTTGGCATAAAGCCTAGTTGGGCTATGGATGCAATGTCAGGATGGTGAGCTGTCCTACGACTGCCGATCGACTGAACCACCCTTCCCATGCTTCTTTACATTGTCTATGGGATACTTTAAAGTTGGAGTCATCCTACTTCTTTACCCCTAGTTCATTTCCATCTTTAATGCTTTTAAGAATGCCACCGGTCTGCTTACTCCTGATATCTATTTGTTTCTATATAGGCTCCATGTTGCCTGTACGAATCTTAGCCAACCTCTCAATTGTTTAACATTCTCTTCTGGATGTAGAAGGAAATTGGGTATTCGACCGACACTTATTTCCACGTCCAAGTAAACACTAAGCCTGCCATTTTCATGGGTGTTTTCAACAAGGCTGCCTAAGGATGGATGAGGAAGTATTTCTTTGTCCCTCACAGGGTCAACCTCAAGCTAAGGAACACCGAGTTCAAAATCTCCATTAAGTTCTCTTTGCCACTCTCTCCTTTCATTTTTGTCTCCTTTCCTTTGATTAATGTGTCCTTTGACAGGAACTTCTATCGATTCTATCGGCTACGGCTTCAGATTGTTGAGTGAGTATATCCATTAGTTGAAGGTAGCTATTAATAATGCTTAGGATCTAAAGGTCTTAGTGATTGGTAAAAACCTCCACTGGGTTGGGCTAATGAGGGGAACCCAGACCATGGTGGCAGAGCGTGCGACCCCATGAAAGAAAATGGCCATAGAGAATCACGATTAGACCAAGATCACATTCTTGGACCCTCTAGCTAGGTTGATCATAGATGAGAATTGGGAATATGATGACGTTATCAAGGGTGAGGGGCAGGGAGAGTGGCAACATGTATATTTTGACAAGCTGAGTGATGTAGTGTCGATGCCTTAGTGGAAAACTTTTGACCTACAATAGTCGGTTGATGTCCTGATTCCATAATGTTGGACACCAACCATTGATTGGGACACCGAGGAGAGTTCCAAGGAAAGTAGTGTAGGGGGAGGGTCATAAGAACTGGGCATCGGTAGGGAACTATGTCCCTCCTTTGAGCCATATCATGCATATGATCCTTTGTATCCTAGATACGATGTTTTGCTACAAGGTGTGTTCTATGCTGGGACTGTCAATCTAATATAGGCAGCTCGGTCTCTTCATGCCTGCCCCTCATTAAAAGGCAAGGCTAGGGAAATCCAAATGGAAGTTAATTTACTTGCACTTGTCGCTTTTTCCTTGTATCTGGACTAATCATTGCTTTTTGTTGTTTTAGCGACCGATAATCTGAACTTCAACGCCTTTGACGCCAGCTTCCAAACTACTATATATGGTTCTTATTCCCAAGGCACCTATGCAGGCTTAAAGATTATTGAGCACAGCCCCGACTAGGGGATCCAGTACTCCCCAAATAATAGAGGGAAAAGCGCTAGAGGGAGTCATTCGAGGATGCCAGCACACCTTTTTCCAAGCATGCGCCCATATATGATGTAGAGGGGCAGGCCCGTGAGGAAGAGGTGGAGGTGTTGGGTTGAGTGTCTTTAGAGATTGATCGAGCTATAGACCATGTAGACCTGGATCAATTGCCGAGGTCGTTCCATCTCCTGTCCATGGGATCCTATCATTCACTCACCGGCCTAGATTCGGTTGGAGTCAGCACGCTACAGATTCTATGATTAATGCACATACATTGGACTCCCTTTTTCAAACTTATTTTTATTTTTCCTTTATGGAATTTCCTCTAATGCCAATTTTTTAGGCCGCCCACTGCTGTATCCATGTCAAGGATAAATACTTAGAACTTAAAGGGAAAGTTCGAAAGAAGGAGCAGAATCAGAAGGCGATAGATGAGGCTTTGGCGGCAGCCAAGGTGGTAGTAGAGGCAGCCAAGAAAGTGGTGAAGAAGGTGGTCGAGAAAGTGGCCGAGGAAAGGGAAATGGTAAAGAAATAGTAGTATATGGTAATGATACAGGCAATAATTGTGAACCGTTCAAGTTAACTATATGAGATGATTTTATGCAGAAGTTATCTTGATGATAGATTGACTATGGTTGGCTAAAAAGCCTAGTCATAGTTAAGCACGGAGGTGGGGATGTGGTGGCTGACCCTGTTTGTTTTGATGTTGTTAGGTGGTCTCGGAATGAACTGGGGCATGAAAAGGCTCAGGGGTTCTCTTGGGTGAGATGCGGCAAGGTAGAGTGGTTGACAGTCCTGGCACGAAATGGAGCACTGAGTTGCTCAAGGGTTCTCCTGGGTTACACGTGGATGGTTGATAACTTAGGCGGTCTCAGCATGAACATTAGCATTGAGTGACTCGAGGGTTCTCTTCGGTGACGCATGGCAAGATTGAGTAGTGGGCGTTCCTAGCATGAGTCGTAGAGCATAGTGGCTCAAGGTTTCTTCTGTGTGACACGCAGCCAATTGATATGGTACCCGACTTATTTCTATGTGGCGCACTATATATGCTGGACCTCGGCGTTACTCCGGGTAACAACGCAAATCTCAAAAAAATGCAGAGGCCTCATAGGTAAGGGAATCGGGACTGTTACGATCGTGCTTCCAGTCGTCGATGCAACCAAGAATGAAGGGGAGAGATGTCTCACCCAAGCTCAACGTGGTAGTTTGGTAGTCCCTAAAAAAGATGCGAATGCATGGGCAATTCACCCTTGTTGGACAACCGACGGACAAGGAGGGGAGTGGGATTTGCACAGTCTTTTATAGTAAGGGTAGGCAGTCCCCAAGCAAGGAAGTAAGCACATAATAACTCACCCTTCACTAGAAAAACTATCCCCGAACAAGGGAGTGAATGCATAATAATTCACCTACATTTGATAGTCGTCGATATGGAGGGGAGCGAGACTCTCACAGTCCTTGGCAGAAGAGCTCGGTAGTCGCCAAGTAAGAAAGTGAGCACATAATAACTCACCATAACTGAATAGATTTGGTGTTGACAGAACTGGCTCTGAAGCCATCTTATATTCTTCACAAAATATTTTTGTAACAGCATCATAATTGCAGCCCATGTACGATGGGCCCGGAGGTGCTCTATATTCCATGTGTGGGATATATGTGTTCCATCTCGGCATGAGAGGCGGTAAACGTCATATGATAAGACAATGCTAATAACATAGGGACCTTCCTAATTTTGGAAGAGCATTCCTTCAACCGGGTTCATTTTGTTTGAAAACAACTGACGTAAGACAAGATCAGTAGCAATGAATTGCCGAAGCATTGATTTAGAGTTGTAGCGCTTGTCTATTTTCCTTTTGTAGGCTTCGATGTAGAGTTTAGCTTCGGCTCTTTGTTCTTCAATGGTTTCGAGCCCAAGCTTGAGCAGTTCATCATCTTGTTCGGGTTCGTATGTGAGATGCCATCATGAGGAGATGTCTACTTCGATGGGTAAAACGGCTTTGTACCCCTAATAAAGAGAGAAGGGAATGTGGTCGGTTGAAGTACGGTTGGAGGTATGGTAGGACCAGAGGACAAGCAGCAATTCCTCGGCCTAGCTTCCCTTAGCTTTGGAGAGGCGCTTTTTGAGTGTTGATTTGATGGCCTCTGCTTGGCTATTTTCCTAAGGGTGAGCAATGGAAGAGAAGCACTTCTCAATCCCTATCCTTGCGTAGAAGTCCTGGAAGAGGCTACTCTTAAATTGGATGCCATTGTCGGTGATGATCTTCTTTGGCAGGCCTAATCGACATGCAATGTTTTTTATGACGAAGTTCAGTGTCTTAGGGGCAGTGACCCTAGTAGAAGGCTCAACCCCAACCCATTTGGTGAAGTAGTTGCTGGCAATAATGGCATGGTTATACCCTACTTTGGCATTTGGAAGCTTTCATATCAAGTCAATTCCCTAAGTGGCAAATGACCAAGGGTAAGTCCTTGAAGTGAGATGGGTCGGAATGGATTTGGGGATCCTGGTGAACCGTTGATACCGATCACTCTTCTCAATGAAGTTCATTGAATCTTTAATCATAGTAGGCCAGTAATGGCCTTATCGGACATCCTTTTCTGCTAAGCACTGCCCTTGTCATGATCCCTACAAAATTCTTCATGCATCTCTTCTAGTATTTAGCCCACTTTATCTTTAGAAATACATCACTGAACTGGTGTTGAGTACCCTCACTTGTAGAGCTTTGCGTCCATGATGGTGTATCGAGGAGCCTGGTAGAGGTCTTTCTAGATTTCTATGCAATCGGTCAGAAGCTCTTCTTTTACTATGTATTTGACCATACAAACCATCTAGTTATCCATGGATGGCGTATCAATCTCCATTGTTGTTTCCCATGGCTCGTAGCAAGGAGAATTTTGGGCCTTTAATGGAACCTAAGTTGTGGCTTCTTTTCAATTGTTTGCTACATTGGCTAGCTGATTGGCCTTGGCATTCTGCTTCCTTACTATCTGCTCTAGCTTGAACTTAATGAAGGTGCTGATTATCATCTTTTCTTTTGATGCATATAAAACCAGTGCTTTGCCATTTACTTGGAAGCAATTTCCAATCTGATTGATGATTAACGAAAGTCGTTTAACACATGGATGGAATCCACACATAGCTCCTTTGCCATCCTAAGACCGACCATGATAACCTCGTACATAGCTTCATTGTTCGTCGCCTTAAAGGTAAGGTGGACAACAAAATAAATTTCTCTTTCTTGGGGCTGACAATGACCATGTCATCACTTGGACCTTCCTCATTTGGCTTCCCATCCATATATAGGTACCAAGCTTGTTTATTAGTGACGTTCTCTTCTTTGCCATTATATGACCTTGAACACTCGACAATGAAATCTATTATGGCTATCCTTTAATAGAAGTAAAAGGCTGGAAAGAAATGTGATGTTTCCCAAGTTTGACGGACCACTTCAGTAGTTGGGCTGCCATGTTGGGTCGGTTGAGAATTTACTTCAATGGTTGGTCGGTCAAGACTATAATGCGACAAGCTTGGAAATACAGCCAGAGTTTTCGGGCTTCCATGAGCAGGCAGAAAGCTAGCTTTTCCAATCATGTGTATCTTGTTTCGAGACTTGATGACCTTTTACCGACATAGTAGATCCACCGTTGAACCTTTTCCTCTTCTCTGATTAATGCAGTGACGATCGCATGGTTAGGCACTATCAAGTAAAGGTATATATCCTCCCCCATCGATGGGCTTGGATAATAACAAGGGTGTAGTTAAGTGCTGCTTCAGTTCTTCGAATGCCTTGGTGTACTAATCGGTCCAATAAAATGACTTTCCCTTTATGAGAGATCAAAGAAGGGAGGACAACGGTCGGTTATCTTGGACATGAATTGTAACATCCTATATTTTGGGAGTACCAAAATATGAGGAAAATAAGTAAATTAATTGAATAACAAAATAAAATAAAACAAACCACCTATGAAAGGGAGAATGAATGAAGGAAAAGGAATTAATTAAGAACTTATTAAGATTAGAGTAGAAATGAGATTTTAGCCCAATGCCCAAGTTTATAACCCCTTACATTCTCAAACTTCCATTAGTTCTCTACTTATTCATAAAACAAAAGAGAGAAGCTTAGGTCGGCTACCATTTTGAGAAGAATAAAGGAGAAAAAAAGAGAGATAAGGAATCCAAGCTTTCAACTTTAAGGAAAAAAAGATTAACAAGGTTTTCCTAATCAAGATAAGTAAATTTCTTCTCTAAAACCTTCCCTGGCATGTTTAAATTCAGATTTCATTGAGAATGAATGCTTTGATGATGTTTATTATGTTTGGATGATTAAATCTTATTTTAATTATGGTTTAAAATTTAATTAAGGTGAATTAGATCATGTTTGTGTCAAAATTGGGCACAACACTCTTCGAATGTGTTTGAAGAGATTAAATTGAAGAATATAAATGAAAAATGAGGCTAACCTAACAAACACACCAAAAACAGACAGAAAGAAGTATAGAAACACAAGGATTTAGAGTGGTTCGGCGTTGTAGCTTACGTCCACTATGGAAAGTTGCTGTTTTATTAATATTACCCGCTGATTACAGATGATTACAAGAGTACAATCGAGATACAACAATGATTTTGGCAGAGTATCGGCGTTCCAACGTCCAAAAGTCCCTTACCTGAAGGTCTTGGACTGCTATTTGTAGGTGTAGGCTACAAGTATCTCGCTCCAACCTCGGAAGACTCCTTCTCTCACGTGGGTGGGCCCATGCGATCGATCCCTGGACATTTGGACTTGATCCATGATCGATACGCACCAAATTTGTATCGATCCAAAATTGCTCCTTTTAGGTTGAGATCGATCATGGACATTCTTGAGGTTGTATGCAAGCTATTGTGAAAATTTGGTGGCATTTGGTCTTGTAGATTTTGAGAAATGATCGAATGCAAGTTTGGATTTATGGTATGCTGCCGAGCTCGTATCGATACGTTCGTATTGCTCTTGTTCGTATCGATGGTCTACACGTGTTGGCCAGATGACATGGCGCTATCTTCTAGGATTGATCCTCTTTTTATGCCGAGTGACCGAGTCTTCCTTCTTCGTAGGCCTTGTTCGTATCCATCGGTTTAACCTCGTTTGTATCTACCCATTACATCCCAGTTCGTATCCATTGTTGATGGATTTTTCGTATCGAATACATCCACTCCCTTTTCGTATCGATAATAATTACCCCAACTCGTATCGATGCTCTTGAGGTATATTTTGTATCGATCATTGGTCGATCGATACGAATTATTCAAGTAACGAATGACACGAGCTGGGCAGAATATGAAGCAATAAGAAACATCACTAGGTGATGGTACGAGTTGGAGAGGATGCGATGGATACGAGGTGGTGACTCTTCCATGGATACAAAATGGCCGTATTTGACTTGAGGCTTGATGGATACGGATAAGATGGTTATGAATCATATGGATATGTATCAATGACCCCTTGGTGGACATAAAGGAAGCCTTTTGGAGGAATGGTTATGAACTTGCATGGATACGAACGAAGTTGTTTCCCTCAACATTGATCGATCAATTTCTTAAGCATACGACCTCCGATTGATCTGAAACTTGGAACATTGGCTTTTACAGCTTCGCTTGTCGTGTCATACCGATCGTAGCTCGATTCGGACTTGGGCAAAAATTTACCAGTATCCATAGTAGACCTGAGTGTAATCGATCTTCGAGACAGACCATCTGTGGTTTCCGGTCAAGTTCTTGGTGTCACGGCCTTGCCAAAAGGCGGGATAACATTTACCCCCCCCCCCAAAGTATGTCTTGTGTGAACATGACATGCTTTGAAGAGCTGCATTCTATATTCTGAAAAGTTCTGCCCGGCCCGTTGAATAGTTGTCGTCTTTTCGACAAAAGATGTAATCTTTGATTGTTTCTTGGTAATATAAATACTGGATTGTCGACTACTAATGATTGTAGAGTGTATTGTTGTAACTGAGTGTTGGGTGTTATAAATCCGTTGTCCATCGTTGCAATTGTCACTAGGTGAGCATTCAATTCCTATTAACTTTGAAAATTGAATGTTAATTTGTCGCACATAAAATGTATGTTAACCTGACTCTCGTTAATGTTTGTACATTCATGAGTCGTTGTCAGTTTTCTTTTGTACCGAATTCCGTATCGATCCTCTCCTGAATCAATGTGAAATTCAAGTTGTAACAACGCCTAATGGTTGTTTTGGAATATCTCTTCGTATCGATCCTCTCCTGGATCGATGTGAAAAGTTGAAAAATTGTCCTCGTATCGATGGATACGAGTTCCCATGAGCTTTAGGTTGATGGATATGGACAGAGTAGTTTATATTGATGCATTCCTATTGGTTTCGAACTGCTCAGATAGTCTTATGCCTCACATTTAGTATTGATAAACTAATGGATACGAAAGGTTTCATCTCAGATTGGTTGTGGAAGGATACGAAACTGGCTTCGTATCCGTGGTGTCCGATGGGTATGAACAACTCAATGGGCATTTACTTTGTGCTTTGGTTGCCTGATGGGTATGAGTAGTTGCTTTAAATCAATGTAGAATGGACATGAACAAACCATCTTCGTATCGATTGGAGGAGGAATTGTTTCAACTGGCCAAAGTGACTAGGAGACGAACGGACACTTTCCCCCATATAAATACTTTGGCACTTAGAATTCTTTCTAGTTTGCTCATTCTTCTTGTCTGCTCTCGTATCACTCCGACCAAAGAGAAAAAAAAATTTCCTTCGCCTTCAAACTAACTTAAGCTTTCAATTCCTCGAACCAATTGTTGAAACTAGGTAAATAGGCCATGAACTTGTGTTATAAACGATGAGACTTGGAATCTCTGGCTATTCCCGCTGATTCCATGACCGATTATGGTGAAGTGGTGGCCATGAATGGTCAGAATGAGGTCGAGGATGGTGGAGGCGATGCTTGAGTGGGTTTGGAGAAGAAGGAGCGTGGGGATACGATGTGTTGATGGAAGAATTGCTCGGCCTTTATTTCTTATCGATGGAAGAAGGGGGGAAATAATACATTCGTGTCGATCTGGGAAGAGGGATTCGTATCGATCGACAACCGATGGTTACAAGAAGGGAATTCGTATCGATTCTGGAGTCATGGAGTTTCGTATCGACTTATAACTATCGTTACGAAGCAATGTAAAAATGATCGATACAAAAATGACTTAAATGATCGATACGAAACCCTGGAAGGCAATCGATACGACCTTGAGCTTCTGATCGATATGAAGTGATGCATAGGTGATCGATACGACTTGCTTCCTCTTCTCATTGATACAAATTGCCCACGTGGAGATCGATCTGAGTTTGAACTCGATGGAGATGAAATCCTATGCACACTCGAACATTTGACTCCGACGAGCTTGTGCCTTACATAATTGGACTTAATTGTTTTATTGCATATGTGACTGCTAGTCGAAGCTCGTCGATGGAACTGTAACTTGAAAAATTTGATGAACTTTAACTTAGATCGATCTCCGAAGTCTGGATGGCACGGTTGTGGTTGAATTTCGAAGCCTTGTCGTTCAAATACTTTTTAAATCTTGTAGCACTCCATAGATAATATACAGCACTGCACTACACAACACATTCATGAACTTCACACTAGGGAAAACACGGGATTATTGTCATCTAATGATGATTTTTGCTGAGTTGATTAGCTATGGACACTGGAAGTTCGCAACAATAAGAGGCTCAGAGTCCGTCTCTTCCCACAATAGAGATGTCGGCTATCGTAGCCGAAGTTATAAGTCCAGCTCTGGATGAGCTACCAGGAGCAGCCTTCATCGGAAATCCACAAGACTCTGTCCCATCTAATATCTATGAGGAAATGCTAGGTATGATTTGCACAAGGCATGGGTTGTCAAGGGATGATGCCTTACTACCAGGGGCAGAAGAGAGACCCCACTCTTCCTTGGAAGGGTATACCGCTTTTAATAGATTTTCGTGCACAGCTAGGATACTCCCTTCATTCAACCAATACATCCGGGAAGTGTTATCCTACTTAAGGATTGCTCCGTCACAAATGCACCCGAACGGGTATGCTTCACTGAACATCCTATTTATCGTCTTCATGGAGCATCTTTTCCGACCCCGGACCCTAGAGGAAGTTTGGTGCATGTTCAATATAAAGAGCTGAGGGGATAATCCATCTTTCACCTTCTTAGAGGCAGTTAGGAACTGTCAGGTCATGATCGGAGCGTGGACCAAGCTAAGTTATTTCAAGACTAAATGGTTCTATGTCCGATGCCCACCGGGTATCGCCAGACGGTGGCTAGTCAGGCGTAAGTACTTCAACTTTTATGCCGATCGACTGGATAATCTTACTTGATGTCGAATCTAATACTTCTTTCTTTCATAGCTTCGATTCCGTGACCTGACGGCGATCAATTTAAAGAGATTGTAAGGGTTCTTCAAAGAGTGCCCATTGCGGGTAGAGGTATTGATGAAGTCCTAATGGATGAGAATTTGAGGGCCGTCGGATTGATTGGTGGAAATCAAAGCATCGGGCTTGAAGGGTCTCTTGGGGCGATTCCGACGAGGCAAGTTAGGAGGAGACTTCCCGGGATAGTGATCACCGAGCAACGTGACGATGAGGATACACCCGCTGGGGATGAACCTGCACCCGGGCCTTCACAAAGCCATCGACATTCTGAGAGAATAAGGAAAGGCAAGGTCGCTGCTCATAAAGCTCCGAGACACAAGTTCGTTGTCATGTCTTTACCGGCAGCGAATGTGGTAATTTCAGAGGCTCCCTACTCACACATGGAGAGCCCTTTCGAAGGACTTGCGGATCTCCCAATTCTGGACGATGTATCTCTTCAACAAGACACCAAGTTGGAAGGGCTTCAGAGTGCCTTAGATCTAGGAGAGCCAACTTCTCCGAGCATGGCTACAACAACCGGTTGGTTGGGGGGTTAACACATGCATGCATACACTTCATGGCACCACACAACTGAAATCTATGAGCTGCTCAATTTTCGACGATAAATAACTTTGTTTCTCTTTTCACTCTACAGATTCAAGGTCGAAGCAACCATCTATGCTTGGTAGCCTCCGCGTTGCACGCCAACCGTCTAGTTCATATAGGGAGTCCTACAGGCATGATTCTGACTATGACCGTCGTCATTCCAGCCAGGACAGGGATTATTATAATAGAGAAAGAGCTAGGGAAAGGGAGAGAGAAAGAGAAAGAGAGAGGGAGACAGATAGGCGTCGCTCTCGATCACGCTCTCCTCCACCCAGGGTTTCATTGCCACCTCCCAGCTCTGGAACACAAACTGTTGGATCCTCGCGCCAGCCAGTGCCTCCACAAGTTCCAAGGCTCGGTGAACATCACCATACAACTGGGGGCAGAACTTCTATCACTACCACATCAACGGCTGCAGAGATAACCGAGGAGGGAGCCGCTCGAATCACCCAATTGAAAAGTGAGTTTCCTAATATCTGTTTCGACGGCTTCCACTTTCCTCCCAATTTGCGGGTGCTTCCAGATGCGGTAGAGAAAATTATACATGATCATGTCTATCATGCCTTCGGCCAATATCACAAGTGGAAGAAAACCGCAGAGAAGGCCTCGGCTATGGCATTTGAGTGGGAAAAGACAATTGAGGAGCTACAAGGATCTATCGCCAAGAAAGATAGAATAGTCACAGTTCACACTACTGAAAATGACACTTTGAGAAATTCCAAAACAGAGGCTCTGAAGAAAGTTGACGAGGCCAACAGGGAAATGGAGTGGATGAGGCAGGAGCACTTGAAATTGGTCGACGATATGGGCCATAGAAATGCCATCAACACAGTTGAGAGAGACAATGCGCTTAAAGAGCTTAATGAGCTTAAGGCGAAGTACGCCGAAGTCGTCAAAGAAAAAGATGACGCAAATAAGGCTGCCCAGGAGGCGTGCGACCAGACGGTGGAGCTTAAAGGAGAGTGAGATGTGGCTGTGTTAATGGTTTAGGATGCTGAGGCTAGGATTGAAGCTAAAGTCGGGGCAGCGGAGGCTAGGCTTGAAGGTGATATGGAAGATCTATTAATCGCTTATAATGTCAACGATCTAAAATATCGCAACTTGAGCTGGCTCAATGATTACCTGACCCATCTATATAATGCCTGGCGTCATTATTTCGCTGATGAGAAAGCAGAGCATCATACTGAATCCATTGATGAGTTTGAAGTGGAGAACCGGGTGTTGACTAAGGACGAGAGAAGAGTTCTCCACGATGCCACCATCATATTTGAAAAAGAGAGACTCGCCACTCAGCGTCCGAAAGCTGGAGAGGGTTCTGGTGTTGAGCATCATGATACGAGATCTGAAATTCCTATGCCAACCAAGCCCGAATCTACTCCTGTAGTTGATCCTCTATCTGGGCCTGCTTACAATCCCGATCAACCGCAATTGTCTCCGGCTCGCGAGCACATCTCTGAAGGAGCCCCGGCTCCACCTGCGAACCAACCCGAGGAAGGTATTCTAAACACCTCTCGAATTCATTCTAAGTCTGGACTATTATTAGAAGAAATCACTAATATTTTCTCTTATCTTCATTCAATGATAGAAGCTGCACTGACCGTGCCTATGCAACCCAAGTGCAACATCAAGAACAAGAGGCAGTCGTGACAGAGGCGACAACTACCACAACTACTGCACAACCGAGGAAGTTCGTGTAGGCGCTTTTATCTTTAATGAACAGATGGTGGAAGAGCTCCTCGGTCATCAAAGCGATCCACTTACATATTTTCCTTTTGTCATGAGAGGAAGTGCGTTTACGGCCAGTTCTTCGGCTCCAACTGCTAGCATTCCGCCGGACACTCAAGCAGCTCATGATGAAGTGGTAATTGCAGAGATCGATGCCGAGATGGCAAGTGCCGCTTTGGGTAGCGATATTGGAAGTGGGATGGCAGGTCCCGGCCCGACTCCTTTACGTATGGTCTCTCCAGGTGGTACAATCATCATCACAGGGGTACCCCCTGTGTCTCCTTACATAGAAAGTGCCCCCGTCCCTCTGACTATCCACTCCGAAAGCGTTCCAATTTCCGTGAGTTCAGAGGAGGAGATTACAATTCTTCCCCCAACCAGGGATAAGCCGGTTAAAGCCAAGAGCTCAAAACGGCACCACAGTGGCAGCTCAAGTGGGTCGACGCTGAAGGAGAAGAAGAAGAAGAAAACGCCTAAGGAGTAGGCGTGTATCTTGGTGTCCCCTTTTTTGGTAGATAGGTAGGAGTTACTTTTTTGGTTTCTATAGGCCGTGTATAGATGCAGGTTCGGCCCCTACTAGTAGGAATTTTTGAAATAAGCTTCTTTTTGTACTCACTTTTGCTTCCAAAGAATAGATGTAATAAAATCTCCTTTTGTTTTTTAGCATAACTCCGAGTTGATTTGTCTAAGTGTTTCAGTACTCGAATTTTTATTTAATATATTTGTGAAGCTTTAATCTCTGGGTCGGACTTGTGTTCGGTTGTTATGTTCCGGAGTCATGGCTTCGGGCTGTAACCAAACGTTAAGTCGATAGTTCGATGTTGTACTGTCCCGATTAGTAGCTGGTGCCAGAGTTATGCCCCCAGTCCCGGGGATGAAGTGAAGTGGTTGGATGATGATTGTTTTTCACCTTTGACACTTTTATTTTTACGTAGTTGGAACTAAATTGTCGTGAGATGAGTTCGAGTAGTCGGATCATACTCTCTCATGTATTGACAATCGCATCCATACTCTGGGGATTGAACTTGCATGCGGGCGGTAGATCACGCCTGCTTAATATTTAATGTTACGTCCACACTCTGGGACTTAAGTTGTTTTTCGGGCGGTCAGTCACACCAATTTTAATAATCGGAATTTCGTCCACACTCTGGGGACTTAGATTGAATAGTGGGCGGTCAGTTCACGCCCAATTGATGTTTATACTCCAGCCCGTGCTCTGGGGACTTAGAGTTAGCTAACAGACGGTCGATCACATCTGTTTTAAGTTTTTGGTATCTCGTTCGCACTTTGGGAACGATAAATTGATCATGATCGTAGATGGTCGGGTCACATCCACCGTGAGTAAACAAGCGAGGTCATGGGTGGACGGATCCACCCTCCTCGAGCTTGTGAATGTGGGAAGAGAGGTCGTTAGATGGATCGGTCCACCCTCCTCGAGCTTTTGTGGTACATGGGCGAAGTCATGGGTGGAAGGATTCACCCTCCTCGAGCCCACGTTTATAAGTTTATACTCCAGCTCGCACTCTGGGAGTCGGAGTTAGCTAGAGGATTGTCGTGTATCAATCCTTTTTGGCTTCGGTGTGGTAGTTTGCCCCCGAGCTCGGGTTTCACTTAGCGAGTGACCGGTCGTATCACAGCTACTCCCTATTTGAATAAGTCCCACCGTAGGATGGAAATTAGCTCTCTGTGAATCATGATGGTTGCGTGACGTATTTCAAGAATCACTACTTTGCCTCGAAGAGATTGCATTTTATTGCTGAAACAAGAAAGTACGGCAAAGTCAGTTGCCTTATTACAAGTTCAAATTTCGAAATGCATAAATAAATTGCAAATGAAAAGCAGACTAAATGAATAAACAAAGTCTGTTATGTGTAGTAGCGATGAAGACTTTTGCTATTCCAAGCTCTTGGCAAAGTGAGACCATCGACGGTTGATAATTTGGATGTCCCGTCTCCGAGTCTTTGTTCAATAACATACGGTCCTTCCCACGTTGGATTCATGCAAAGGGACCAGATAAATTCTCTTGAGCACGAGATCGCCAAGTTCAAAGGTTCGGGGTCGGACCTTAGCATTGTAGAATCGGGCTACTCGACTTCGGTGCGCGGCTGCCCTCAAATAACCCCTCTTCATGCTTTTCATCTAATAAGTCCAGAGATTCGGCAAGCAATATGGCATTTGTCTTCGGATCATAGTAAGTCACACGATGAGAAGGTACTTCAAGTTCAACCGGAATGACGGCTTCCGAGCCGTAAGTGAAAATGGAGTGTAGCTGGTCGCTGACTTATGGGTAGTTCGATATGCCCATAGGGCCATGGGAAGCTCATCGTCCCATTTGCCTCCGGCCTTTTCCAGTCGCTTTTTCAGAATGGATTTGATAACTTTGTTAACAGCTTCGACCTGTCCATTCGCCTGAGGGTGAGCAACTGCTGAGAATTTTTTCTGAATATGGAAATGTTGACAGAAGTTCTTGAACTCGGCACTATCGAATTGGGCATCGTTGTTAGTGATAATGGTATGTAGGAGGCCAAAATGACAGATGATGTTGCGGACAACAAAGTTGATTACTTTCTTCATCGTGATAGTAGTTAGGGGCTCAGCTTCCGCCCATTTGGTAAAGTAGTCAACTACAACAATGGTGTACTTCGCACCACCTTTAGCTAGAGGTAAGGATCCAATTATATCGATGCCCCACGTGGCGAACGGCCATGGACTGACCATTTGAGTAATTTCAGTAGGCGGGGCTCTTGGTATCCGAGCATGTTTCTGACATCTGTCACACTTCTTGGCATAGTCTGATGCGTCCAGATTCACAGTCGGCCAATAATACCCATATTGGAGTATCTTCTTAGCAAGGGCTTACCCCTAGTGTGATCGCCACACTCTCCTTCATGCAAATCATGTTAACACTTTTTTGATTTCCTCGTGGGCAATACACCGGAGTAAAGGAATAGAGTATCCTCTTCTATACATAACTCCATTCTGGATAATGAACCGTGAAGCTTTCCGAAGAACTTGTATTTTCTCACTTCTGCGCTCGGGCAAAGTTCCATGCTTGAGATAGTTTCTGAAAGGGGTCATCCATGACTCTTTCTCGGATGTGGCTTCATGAACCTAGTCTGTCTCCATCTGGTCGATACTCGGAGAGGTAAGTGTCTCAACGGGGATAAGTCCCATTTGCTACTCTTCATCGGTGCTGGCCAGTTTTGCCAAAGAATCGGCCTTCTGGTTATGATCTCGGGGTATGCAATAGATGACATAATAATCGAACTGATTCAGTACTTCCTGGACCTGAGCAAAATAAGCAGCCAGCCTCCGGTCTCTTGCTTGGTATTCTCCCCGAACTTGACATATGATCAATTATGAATCGCGGTAAATTTCCACAGCAACAATTTTCAAGTCTCTAGTGAGTCTGAGCCAGGCAAGTAAAGCTTCGTATTCGGCCTCGTTATTGGTTTCACGGAAATCAAACTTCAAAGCATAACATACGGATCGACCTTCTGGGGTTTCAAGTACAACTCCAGCGCCTGAGCAACGGTCGTTCGATGCACCATCTTTGTATAGCTTCCATATGTATTTGGGAGATTCACTGGTTTCGGGCAAGTCCTCCGATATAGTGAACTCAGCAATGAAATCCGCTAGAACTTGTCCTTGAATAGCCCGCCTTGGTGTGTAAGCAATATCAAACTGACTCAAGTCGATGTTCCACTTTAACAACCTACCAGACGGCTCAGGCTGCGTAAGGACCTATCATAACGACTGGTCGATGTAGACTGTGATAGGGTGATCCTGAAAGTAGGGGCAGAGCTTTCTCGAGGTAATGATGAGACGATAGGCTAGCTTTTCCAACTTCGGATAGTTTCTCTCTGCTCCAGTCAATCGTTTGCTAATGTAATAGACCGGTCGTTGTATTTGATCCTCCTCCCGAATTAATGCAACACTGATTGCATTCTCTGACACTGCCAAATAGATGTATAGTCTCTCATGATCAATTGGCTTTGACAGAATAGGTGGCGTAGCTACGTGCTAAACCAGTGCTTGGAATGCGCCCTCACACTCCTTAGTCCATTCAAAGTTCCGCTTTCCTTTCCTGATCAAATCGAAGAAGGGAATACATTTGTCGGTGGATTTGGAGATGAACCTGCTTAATGCTGCTACCTTCTTGTTGAGGCTTTGCACTTGCTTTATAGTTCTAGGAGTTTTGAGATTCCAAATCACCTAGATCATCTCGGGATTGGCTTCAATTCCTCGAGCATTGACAATGAATCCAAGGAACTTTCCGGAGGCAACTCCGAAGTGACACTTCAACAAGTTGAGCTTCATTCGATATTCTCGGAGGATGTTGAACATCATTTCAAGGTCTTTGACATGATTTATGGAGAGTCGTGACTTTACAAGCATATCGTCCACATATACCTCCATAATTTTTCCGATCTGGCTGGCAAACATTCGATTAACAAGTCTTTGATAGGTCGCCTCAGCGTTCTTAAGTCCAAACGGCATCACTTTGTAACAATAGGGTCCAAGATCAGTGACAAAGCTGGTATGCTCTTGATCGGGTAGGTGCATCGGTATCTGATTGTAGCCGGAATACGCATCCATAAAAGACAAGAGCTCATGTCCGACCATTGAATCTACAAGCTGATCAATTTTGGGAAGCGGGAAACTATCTTTAGGGCATGCTTAATTTAAATCTGAGTAGTCCACATAAGTTCTCCATTTCCTATTTGGTTTTCTGACAAGCACTGGATTGAATACCCATTTTGGATATAGTGCATCTCGGATAAACCCATTTGTCTTGAGTTTATCCACCTCTTCTTTCAGGGTGGCAGATCTCTCTGGATCTATACTGGGCCTCTTCTGCTTGACCGGGACATGCCGCGGGTCAATATTCAATGTATGGCTCGCGATGTCCGGCGAGATCCCACACGTCGAGGTTTGCTCGGAGAAATTCAACCAACTCCTCTTTCATATGTTGGCTTAGCTGAGACCCGATCTTTATCATTCTAGAGTCATCATCATCATCGATTGGAACATTGATCGTCAACTCTGCTGGGGAAGCTTGACTATCTTTGGCTTCCACTTCATTATCATCGTCTCTCGAATCGAGATCTTTTAGGAATTGGTTGTGGTGCCCGGGCCTAGGCCCAGGCATTAGCTGTCAATTGTCGGTAAAACGGACGCAGAGAGATTCCTCTACGTCCTTGCCCTTCTCTTTTCGCTGCGCCTCCCGCAGCTCAGCAACATAACAAGCGCGTCCAGCTGCCCGATCTCCTTGAACTACTCCAACCCCGTTGTTAGTGGGGAATTTCAAAGTTAAACACCAAGGGACAATGGCTTCCCTGAAATCAACCAGGGTCGGTCGGCCCAAGAAAGCATTGTATGGCGAATTAATATCCAACACAATGAACTGCAACATCTGGACTCTCCGGCGCTCTCCAACTCCCAACTCCACTAGTAATTCTACCATTCGAGAGGGTATAGTCGCACTTCTATTGAAACCATATATACGGGTTTGACATGGTTTCAGGTCCTTTGCTTCCATTTTCATTTGGTCATACGCTCATTTGAAAAGTATATTCACTGAGCTTCCACTGTCCACTAAGATCCTCTTCATCCAAGCAGGACATATCTGAGCTGAAATGACTAGTGGATCAATGGTTGGGGCTTCGACTCTATCAACATCTCTGTCTCGGAAAAAGTTGTCGTCTGTCATCGTCTTCTGTTTTTTAGCCGGATCCCCATCGTCAAGATTACTACAACACTCGAAGTCCGCATGCCTAATCGAACTGGCATACGACTCAATTTCCCTCCAACTTCGATCTGCTGTATGAGGATCACTACTAACTGTGTTAATCACTAACCTCCCGCCAGTACGTGCGGGTTCCTCCGACCTAGCCTGACTCGGTACCTGATTCTGATTTGATGAGCCCGCACCTCCAGCCTACGGCACCTAAACAAATTCTTCCAACTTCCTATCTCGGATTAACTTCTCAATGATATCCTATAAATGGCGACATTCATTGGTATTGTGACCATAGCAATCATGGAATCTACAAAATTTTCCAAACTGAATCTACTTTTCGGACGACTGCTTCGGAGCTGTTATCCCACCCTTTGTTCAAGGTTGGAATATCAACAAATTAACTGGAAAAGGATGGATATCAGGATTGGAAATTGATTGGAAACAAGGCTGTGATCGATGTCGTCAAAATTTGGCCGAGCTCCAATCAAGGCGGGATCGATTGTGAATGATGATCAAGGCTAGGAGAGGCTGCGTTTCAAATTTCAGGTCAATCGGAGTTCGTATGCTCGAAATATGGATGGGTTAAGGATTCGTCGAAAATGGTTTGTATCGATACTGTACGTGTCGATCAACATACAACATTTCGTATGGATACTGTTCGTATCGATCAGCGTGCAGCACTTCGAATCGATACGTTCGTATCGATCAACATGGATACGAATAAGGCGTTCGTATCGATCAGGTAGGAAGGCTAGATGGGTTCTGACTCGATGGTTGTGGACTTGGATTGAATAGATAGGCGCATGGTGATTTGTTTGACTCGATGATTTCATATCGATCAGGATGGAACGTAGCAGTATACTTCATATCGATATAGTTCGTATCGATCAACATGGACTACTTCGAATCGATACTGTTCGTATCAATCAGCATGGTTACTTCAAGTCGATACGAAAAGGGGTTGGCTGATGGATACGAACAGAGGCATAGTTGGTGGATACGAATAAGTCTGCAGACGCTGATGGATGGATACGAAGGAGCCATGTTCGTATCGGTCGTGTTCGTATCGATCGATACGAAGGAAGCAATCAACGCGGCACGAAAGGTGGATCTCCCCTGGATCTACGAGACACGTCATCGATGCCAACTCGATCGATTTGAGGAGAGGGGAGTATGGAGATGAAGTGATGGATACGAACGCAACAGCCAACCGATGAACACGTGCACTACATCTTGTATCGATCATAACTCGCAAACCACAAGTCCAAATGCTATGAAATTTTCATAGGAGCTTACATACAAGTCAAAGAAGGTTCATGCCAAGTTTCGACTCCATTGGACAAAATCTTGATCGATACGAATTACATTCGTATCGATCACGGATCAAGCCGAAACTTCATGGGATTGATCGCGTGGGCCCACTCACGTGCCAGAAGAAGTCTCCCGAAGTTTGAGCGAGATATTTGCGTGGAACGCCTATAAATAGCACCCCAGAGCCTATAGAAGGGGGATCTTTGGCTCCTCAACGTCCTGACTCTGCCGGAAACACCTTTGCAATACTAAGCTACTGTTGTATTCGAATTTTTTCATGGTAATCTGCTGTAATCAGTTGTAATCAGCAAGGAAAGTCAATAAAAGATTAACTTTTGGAGTGGACGTAGGCCGGAGATAGCCGAACCACTATAAATCATGTCTCTATTTGTTTCCCTCCGTTTTAAGTTTACTATTCTTCATTTATTATCCTCTACATTACTTAAATCTGTTGTCCGTGATGATATACTATTGATTTGTGTTCATACACTGGTGCTTTCACGATAATTGGGGTTTGTGACCATTTTTGGCGCAAACACTTTAGTGCTTTCACTGAGAATTGAACTCAGGGATTCTACCGCTTGGATATTAAATTTGAAGGCTTGAGGATTCAGATCTGAAAAGCTTTGACAAGGCAATCAAATAGAAGACAAAGAGCAGAGAGAAGTCAGCATGAAGGAAGCCAGGAAGCATCATCAGGGGCTAATCAGACTTCAGCCTTCATCACCAGAGACGAGATGGAGATGATGATGGGAGCTATGCATGAAGAGTTTCTAAAAAGGCAGGAGGAGATGATGCAGAACCTCCTAAGACAGTTTAGGCAAGCAGGAATAGCTGGAGCTTCAGGAGTTCAGATCCACGGAACTGGAGCAGAAGGACCAAACGGGCAATCGAATGGAGTAGCTCGACAAGGCACAACCCTTGATCAGCACACAACTGCTAATCTGGATGGATCTAGGCTCGGGGGTACACCACCCGACAATGATGGACCAGTTCATGGAGGAATTCCAGTTGACACCACACAACAAGATGCTGGGAGGAATGCAAGAGCGCGTGATGAAGAGTATGTACCAGAATTCCCTCGGGGACTCGGGGGGCAACCCTTGACAGACAACGTTGAATTAGTTGAGATTATCAGGCGAACTATGCGTGGAGGTCTGACAAACAGAGATCTGGAAGGAGTAAACAGGAGTCCGTTTACTCGTGACATTAGAATGGCTCGGAATCCACCAGAATTCAAGCTACCTACTCTAGAGGTATACAATGGCAAGGCTGATCCGACTAATCACTTGATGAGGTACACAAGACATATGGAAGTGCTGGGGGCATCGGAGGAAGTGATAGCCCGATGTTTCCCTATGTACTTGACGGATATAGCTGTTATGTGGTTCAGACAGTTGGAAGAAGGGTCTATTAGGACATGGACAGAATTGGTGGATAGGTTTCTGAAGTAGTTTCGGGTTCATATTAAAAGACCGAAGAACGCGATGATGCTAACATTAGTAAAGCAAAGGGCAGACGAATCGCTCAGAGCTTTCTTAACTCGATTCAATGCGGCAGTTGCTTTGGTGGATCGGCCAGATCCATCGATGGTTTTAATTGCAGCAGTATCAGGAGTCAGGGAGAATTCAGATTTCAAAGTATCTCTAATACGGGATCCACCAATGGATCTCGGGGAATTCTTTCATGAAACTGAGAGATTCCTTCGACAGGAAGATGCATGTTTGGATATGAAATTAAAGGAGGTGAATGCGGCTGAGGATGGAGGGCCATCCAGTAGAAGCTCAGATAAAGATCAAGATAAAGGAAAAAGGAAGCTAGATGACGAATCGGGAAAAGCTAGGAAGCGGTGGAGGGAACCAAAGTTTTCCACCTACACAGGATTAAACGAGACGTTGGAACGAATATTCATGGAGATTCGGAATCGCCTTCCCTACCGAAGGCCAGCTAGGAGAGAACCCTCAGAACGTGAAAGGGCATCAGGGAGGCACTGTCTTTTTCATGATTTAGACGGACATGATAACAACAGTTGCAGGCATCTGAAGGACATAATTGAGGAGCATGTAAGGAATGGACAGTTGCGACAATATGTCGGGGCCCGAAATGCGACGGTGGAGCAGGAGCAACGACCGTCTACCTCAAACAACGATGGCGCGAGGCCCAGGAATGATGGTCGATTGGTTATCAATTGACAGGGATGATATGAAATAAGTAGCAAACTGCTGACAAACGGCCAAATCATTTACTCATGTACGGGGACGGAGATGGCCCCTAGGCATGCTCTGAATGATGATAAACCGCGACGCTATGGTTAGCGAAATCTGCTTTTTCTTTTGGTTTGGACATTTGTCTTTTTTGGCTTGGTTTTGGAGTTTGGTTTAAACTCCTGATGTTGTTTGTTTTCTTGTTTGGACTTTCATTTGGATGATTGTTTTCATGTTTGGATATTGGATTTGATTTCGGATGTGGATTTTTCGTTTCCCGATTTTATTTGGATTTTGGATTGGATTTTGATTGAATTTTTATCTGGTTTTTGGTAAATGGTCATCGAGTATGGACTATGCTCGGCAAGGGTCCAGAGAGACCAGGATTCGGCCTAGGACTTAGGCCCCACAATATCTATCGATTATAATTTCAGGTCATCGAGTATGAACTATGCTCGGCAAGGGTCCGGAGTGACCAGGATTCGGCTTAAGACTTAAGCCATGGTATTACTCAGCGTTCAGGGACACTGGACCACGGTCGTCAGGTGTGGATTGCGCTTGACAAGAACTCGGAGAGGTTACAAATATGAATATTGGCTATGAACGGCAAATGACTTGGATATCAACCCGGAAAGGTCCTGGATTCAGTTATTGGATAAGGATGGATTAGAACTCGGTTATCGGTTTCGGATGGACATGGAATTTGCTAAGGCTTTGGTTACTGGATTTGGAATCAAACGTCGACTCGGAGCAGTCAAGAACGATGCACTTGGATGGTGTTTCCAGGAGACTTGACCAGGCAACTAAGCACTCGGTATTAGCATATTGTCTGGCATTTATGGGTCATTTGGCATCTATACCGTTCGGCTCAACTGGGTTGCTCGGCATCCCGTTACGGTCGGCATCCACGAAGTGCTTAGCAGTAGCAAGCGCTCGGCATTCGAGAAGCGATCGGCATCCAGGAGTGCTCGGCATCCAAGAAGCATTCGACATCCAGAAGCGCTCGGCATCAGGAGACATTCCGCATGGTATAACGTTCGGCGTGTACAAATGTTCGGCATGGCTGAATTGTCCATCATAAGATATTGTTCGGCCTAACTATCGTTTGGCCTAACTATTTTTCGGCCAGATACTTTGTTCGGCCAGAGGCACGTTCGGCTAGATACAACGTTCGGCCAGAGCCATCGTTCGGCCAGAGACATCGATCGGCTAAAGGGCTTCGTTCGGCCAAAGGTAGCGTTCGGCCAGATACTTCGTTCGGCCAGAGGCACGTTCGGCTTCGATTACTATTCGGCCTACTCTTCCCACACAACAAGTGCCTCGTTCGGCATGAGGAGAGTGGTTCGGCATCCGACCGTTCGGCCTGTTTGGTTCGGCATACAACGACCACTCCATTTGGGCTAAGGTGTTCAGCTGCCAGGCCCGCTTGGGAAGTCCAACTCATCTTTGTCTATAAATAGAGGGGCAGGGGCACAGTGAAAAGGACCTTTTTTTCGGGAACACTGGGGAGACTCTGCCGCTTTCAAGACTCATCCTCTTTACTTTGCAATTGTATTCAAGTGTTTGGTCTATAGATTTTATCTGTAATCAATCATCAAGTAAAGCAATAAAGTTTAACCTCAAAGTGGACGTAGAAAATTACGCTGAACCACTATAAATCCGGTGTTCTTACTTTCTGCATTTAAATTAGCATATTCTTCCTTGTTGAATTTAACTTCATCACTTATATCTCTACACAATCTTTCTCAACGAGGTTAGTGACCAATTTTGGTGCTAACACTTTGGTGCTTTCATTGAGAATTGAATTCTCAAACCTCAAGGATCTGCTTTGAAGCTACTGGATTGAATAAATCCACCAAAGAAGATCCGACTCATTGATAGGACGTCCGTTGATTCTACTCAGAGTTCATACCAATAACTCTACAATGGCAAGACCACGTACTAGATCAGCTTCTCATAATGCAGACGCCCACGAGACTACTAGCGTGCAATAAGCAGGACCTAGCAATCAGCAAGCAATTCCAGGTGCAGGGACTACCGCCCAGGACCAAATGCCGGTTGTCACCAGAATAGAGTTCAACGACTTGATGAGAGAACTCAGGGAAAGAAGGAGACAACTCGGAGAGCAGATGCAAGCTAACGCCAACCTCATGGCACAACTCACTCAATAATAGCACCAGAATGCTGGGGGTAATCCCTCTCCTTATTCCTCATCCGACAGCTCAACTTCCTTCGATGAACCTCCTAGGCGTAGACGCCGTAAGACTGAAACTGCGTGGGCAGGTGCTGCTGTCCGAACAACTGGAGACCGTAACCAAGTCGGAGCTGAAAACTTAGGACCTGGAGTGCAAGTGGAGGCCCAGACCATCAAAACGCTAACGATGTCGAACCTCAAGATGCACGTTTGGCAGATCGCCAGCAGAGGAGGCATCAGCATGATCAGTCACGTAGAGCAGACTCCAACCTTCCACCTTCTATACAAACACTAGACCTGACAGCCATGATCAAGTAATTGATGAAAGAGAATCAAGGCTTATCGAATGACGATTGGGGAGTGTCGAGAAGTCATACTCCGTTCACAGACATTGTTCTACAAGTAGCGTACCCCAAAAAGTTTAATATACCAACTATCCCGGCTTATGAGGGAAAGACTGATCCCAGACAGCATGTCATGAGGTACGAGTGGATGATGGATTCAGCTAGAGCAAATGATGCAACCAAGTGTAGATGCTTTCCAATTACTCTATCTGGGATCCGTACTATGTGGTTCACCCGACTTCCTCCGCGGTCTGTATCTAGTTTCGAGGAGTTGGCGAAGAAGTTTATAGAACAGTTAAGGATACACACTACTCGTCCAAAAGACGTGATGTCTCTATCAAGTGTAATCCAGACTCCTGGGGAGTCATTGAAGGAGTATTTACAAAGATTCCATGTTGCGGCGACTGAAGTCAGTAATCCCAATGATCATGCAATTCTAATGGCTGTGATGCGAGGTGTGGATCCAGATTATGAGTTTGGAGACTGGCTGGCAGGAAAACCTCCGACTACGCTAGAGCGTTTTTACTCAAAGGCACACCAATTCATAAGAAGAGAGGAAGCCAGGTGGGTAAGGCGAGATAAGGCACCGGGACCTATCCAGGAGTCCGTAAAAAGCAACATTGCTGTGAAGCAGTCCGGAGACAACTCGGGAAAAGTCCAAGTCAATGTCCAGAACAAGCCCGGGCAGCCTAAGGAATCCGGAGGAAGAAGTCAAGGGAAGAAGAGAGAAGCGGGGAAGTGGAAGCCGAGAATTCCAAGCTACAACGAGTATACCCCGCTGAATGCGTCTCTTGAGAACATTTACCTATCAACCTGCAATACCTTTCAGTACAGAAAGCCACGTCCAAAGGAGTCAACCGAGGAACAAAAGTGGACTAGGAAATACTGCTGCTTCCATGAGACTTATGGACACAATATGGAAGAGTGTAGACACCTACACGACGCTATAGAGAAGTTGATCGGGCAGAAAAAGTTATAGGAGTTTGTGAAGGATCCACAGGAAGGAGGACAGGGAACATCCAACCCAGGTCGTGCACCAGCTCCACGTCATCCCGAGGAGCCTGCCCGGACTCTGGGTAGACTAGTCATAAACACGATCATCGGCGGACCTCACCCCGCAGATAAGAATTTGCAAGAGATGGAGCGGTATGCTAGTTCCCTGAAGCACGCAGATTTCGAATGTTGTTCCAACGTAGAGGATGGGACCCGGGCTAAACAGCTGCGCGTGATGACGGACGATATAGTATTCAGAAACAGAGATGCTGACCAAGTGGAGGCTCCTACCATCGACCCGATGGTCATATCTGCGACAATCGGACCAGCTTATGTGAAAAGAATTTTGATTTGTTGTGGAAGTTCTGTCAACATCATCTTCAAGAAGGCTTATGACCAGATGAAGATGGAAACGAAGGATTTGAAACCGTCTAAAGCTCGTATACATGGCTTTAATGGCGCAGCGACCGATGCAGTGGGGTATGTTGAGTTACCAGTTGAACTGGGACAAGGCGAACTTCATAGTTTTGAATGTGGATTCTCCGTACAATGTGTTCTTGGGCCGACCGGCCCTGACTAAGTTTAGGGCAGCATTAGCCCCGTGGTGCTTAACTTTGAAGTTCCCAACTGACAAAGGAGTAGGTGTTGTTCATGGCGACCAGGCGACTGGTCGTGCCTGTTATGTGGCTGAGCTCCGAGAGGCCCATCGGAGGGAGAAAGGAAAGGTTGCGGACAATCCCGTCCGCATCCATAATACTGATAATTGACAAGTAGTGCCCGAGCCCTGGCTCGGGCATAATTCTCGGATCTTTAGAGACATAGATCCGAGAGACGACGATGAGAAACCCAGGGAAGAAAAGGCAGCGCCAGCTGAATTAACAGTTGATATTTTAGTCAGCCAAGACAATCCATCGCGAGTACTGAAGATTGGATCACAACTCGGCCCCACAATGACTGAAGACCTTAGTGATTTCCTCCGAGCGAATCTTGATGTTTTCGCATGGACGCATTCTGATATGTGCGGGATTTCTCCTGCCATTACGAGTCATATGTTGAACATAGACCCGAAATACGTCCCGGTTAAACAAAAAAGGAGAGGAATGGACCCAGAGAGGTCCACTACTCTCAGAGAGGAGGTGGACAAACTCAAAGCCAATGGGTTCGTCTGCGACGCCCTCTACCCTGAATGGGTATCGAACCCCGTGCTGGTGAAAAAGGCGAACGAGAAATGGAGAACTTGCGTAGACTATTCCGATTTGAACAAAGCATGCTCCAAGGACAGTTTCCTGTTGCCTAGGATTGATCAGTTGGTCGACTCCACTACAGGACACGAGTTGTTATCATTCATGGATGCATACTCAGGATACAATCAAATCCCAATGCATATTCCAGACCAAGAACATACCAGTTTCATCACAGACGTCGGGCTATATTGCTATGTAGTAATGCCTTTCGGATTGAAAAACGCAGGAGCAACGTATCAGCGTTTGGTGAATCAAATGTTCAAAGACCAGCTTGGTAGAACGATGGAAGTATATGTGGATGACATGCTCGTAAAGTCATGACAGTCGAACGACCACATTTGAGATTTAGCAGAGATGTTCGATATACTCAAATATTATGGGATGAAGATCAACCCTCTGAAGTGTTCCTTCGGCATTGCGTCGGGGAAGTTTTTGGGATTCATTGTTAACGCAAGGGGAATTGAAGCTAACCCATAACAGATTCAAGCTATTCGAGATGTGCAAGTGCCCAGAACTATAAAACAGGTGCAAAGCTTGAATGGGAAAGTGGCTGCGCTGAGTCGATTCATATCCAGAGCCACGGACAAGTGCGTCCCTTTCTTCGATATAATAAAGAAAGGGAAGAGGAATTTCGAATGGACATCTAACTGTGAGGAAGCATTCCAAGATCTGATGAGGCATCTGGAGAGCCCTCCAGTGTTGTCAAAGCCAGTAGACCACGAGATGATGTATGTATACTTGGCCGTATCCCCACATGCTATAAGTGCGGCTTTGGTCCGCGAGGAGGACCGAGTCCAAAAACCGGTGTATTACGTTAGTAAACATTTAACGGGGGTAGAAAGGAATTACCCTAAAATTGAGAAATTGGCCTATTGCTTAGTGATTGCATCACGTAAGCTACGCCCATACTTTCAAGCACACTCAGTCAGTGTCTATACCGATCAGCCCATACGGCAGGTACTCCAGCGACTAGAAACTTCTGGGAGATTGTTAAAGTGGAATATCGAGTTGAGCCAGTTCGATATTACCTACTTGCCATGAAGAGCCATACAAGGGCAAGCATTAGCAGATTTCATCGCTGAGTTTACTGTATCTGACGAACCAGATAATCACAGTGTCATTCCCCCCATTCGATGGAAATTGTACATCGATGGGGCATCAAACGACCGTTACTCCGGAGCTGGCATAGTTCTTGTAACTCCAGAAAATCGATCGATCTGTTACGCTTTAAAGCTCGATTTCCCGGCTACGAATAATGAAGCAGAATATGAAGCACCGGTTGCTGGCTTAAAACTCGTTGGAGAACTTGGGGTTAAATCAGTCGAAATCTTTTGTGACTCACAGTTGGTGGTCTACCAAGTGCGGGGAGATTACCAAGCAAAGGGACAGAAGCTTGCTCCGTACCTTGTTCTGGTTCAGGAACTATTATCGAGTCTCGAACATTATGACATTTCACATGTCCCGCGTGAACAGAACAAAGAAGCCGACTCATTGGCTAAATTCGCAAGCACTGGCGATGCACAGCAAATGGGATTGTTCCCCGTTGAAACCTTGCATGCTCCAAGCATCGACGCGATGAAAGTTGATTTTGTGTTTGAAACAGGAATCGAGAGAGAATCATGGATAACCCCATTCAAACTATACCTGACGACCGGGACTTTACCAGAAAAAAGGAGCGAAAGACGACAGGTCATTCGAAATGCCGCGCGATATGTGATGCAGGATGGACTAAGGTATCGAAAGGGGTTCTCGGTCCACTTATTACAATGCATCGCCCATGATGAGACAACGCGGGTCTTGAAGGAGGTTCACGAAGGAGAATGTGGCGAGCATACTGGGGGGCAGACACTAGCAAAAAAGATCCTCCGTTATGGATACTATTGGCCAACTGTAAATCGGGACGCTGCAGACTACGCAAGAAAATGTGACAAGTGTCAAAGATATGCTAAAATCCCGAGAGCTCCACCAACAGAACTCACACAAATGGTTAGTCCCTGGCCATTTGCAATTTGGGGAATCGACATAATCGGCTCCTTGCCTATATCCAAAGGTGGTGCAAAATACGCGATAGTTGCGGTCGACTATTTCACAAAATGGGCCGAGGCAGAACCTTTAGCAACAATCACCTCTAAGAAGGTCATTAATTTCGTTGTACGAAACATTATATGCCACTTTGGCCTCCCTCGAACCATCATTACGGACAACGGAACGCAGTTTGAAAGCAGAGAGTTCAAGGATTTCTGTTTAAAGTATGGCGTTGAGAAGAAGTTCTCCGCCGTTGCGCATCCGAAAGCTAACGGACAAGTTGAGGCTGTAAACAAAATAATCAAGTCCATACCGAAGAAGCGTTTGGAAAAGGCCGGAGGCAAGTGGGTAGATGAACTCCCAACAGCATTATGGGCTTATAGAACTACCCACAAGACCGCGACTTGCCACACTCCATTCGCCTTGGCATATGGCTCGGAAGCCGTTATACTTGTGGAACTTGAAGTTCCATCGCATCGAGTGACATATTACGATCCCAGGATAAATCAGGATCTCTTGTTGGAATCACTGGACTGCATCGATGAAAAACGTGAAGAAGCTGAACTAAGGGCGGCGACACATAGGCACCGAGTCAAGTGATATTACGACGGTAGAGTCTGCCCAAGGATCTTTGATGTGGGTGATCTCGTTTTGAAACGAGTTTTCCCAGTGCCATCACGTATGAATCCCAACTGGGAAGGTCCATACGTCGTTGAACGGAAGCTTGGAGAGGGAACATTCAAGCTAGCGGCCGTTGATGGCGTGACACTACCCCGAGCATGGAACAGTGAACATTTGCGACATTATTACATTTAGCCTGTTTCTTTCTTGTTTTAGGCACAGTTATTTCCTTTATGTTTTTGTTCCGTTATCACTTAGTTTCTTTTTGACGTTGTAATTAGGCAATTTAGTTGTTTTTCATTAATAAAGGCATGAAGCCGTCTTTCCCATGAATTACTAATGTTTCTATATCTCACTGTCGGGTGACGAATTGTTGGAGTTACATTATTCTGTATGATGTACGAACTCGTATAACCGACTCCAATCTCCGAGTCCCCTGAGTGCGGACCGGAGTACTCTAAGTCCCCGAAGCGCGGACTAGAGTATAAAGGACTTCAATCTCCGAGTCCCCTGAGTGCGGACCGGAGTACTCTAAGTCTCCGGAGTGCGGACTAGAGTATAAACGACTTCAATCTCCGAGTCCCCTGAGTGCGGACCGGAGTACTCTAAGTCCCCGGAGCGCGGACTAGAGTATAAATGATTTCAATCTCCGTGTCCCCTGAGTGCAGACCGGAGTACTCTAAGTCCCCGGAGCGCGGACTAGAGTATAAACGACTTCAATCTCTGAGTCCCCTGAGTGCAGACCGGAGTACTCTAAGTCCCCGGAGCGCGGACTAGAGTATAAACGACTTCAATCTCCGAGTCCCCTAAGTGCGGACCGGAGTACTCTAAGTCCCCGGAGCGCGGACTAGAGTATAAACGACCTCAATCTCCGAGTCCCCTGAGTGCGGACCGGAGTACTCTAAGTCCCCGGAGCGCGGACTAGAGTATAAACGATTTCAATCTCCGTGTCCCCTGAGTACAGACTGGAGTACTCTAAGTCCCCGGAACGCGGATTAGAGTATAAATGACTTCAATCTCCGAGTCCCCTGAGTACGGACCGGAGTACTCTAAGTCCCAGGAGCACGGACTAGAATATAAGCGATTCGAATCTCTGAGTCCCCGGAATGCGAACTAGAGTATAGGCAATTCGAATCTCCGAATCCCCTGAATGCGGATCGAATTGCCCAAATCATTGGAGCACGGATTTAGAGAAAATTCTAAGTACACAAGAATGTGGAACAAGAAATATACCACTCCAAAGAATGTTCGAACAATGTAAGAAAGGATTGGGAAATTGTGCAATTCATAAGAACTTGAGTTTTGACCACAGTTGTTCAGAAAGCTAAAGAAGCAAAAAGAATCTTTCAAGTGACTAAGAAACTAAACTTTATTTAATAATCCAAAATGGGGTTATACAGCTATTCCTCTGAAACTTGGAGTCAAAAAATATATCTACACAGACTACGGAAACGACAAAATAAAAGTAGTTACAAGACCTAAGCAAAATCTCGTTGAACGAGTATAGAGACTATTTCTTTGGTTTCTTCTTCTTATCTTCCTTTGTTTTCTCAGATGATTCCTCTCCTTCACGCTTTTTCTTGGATTTTTTGCTTGACAAAGAAGCAGAGTCAGGAGTGGGAGAAGGAACATCCATCGGTTTGGATTTGCCGGGGAGAATGATTTTCAGCGGTCTATTCCGCGGGTCGGTAAGTTCCAGTATTTTAGGCTCGACTTTGATCTCGACCTTCTTTTTCTCCTCTTCAGCGAGTCGTTCCTTAATGCTCATCTTCGAAGTATGTTCGGAGGCGCCAGTGATCTCGATTTCATCACTCCCTTCGATAGGAGATGAAGTATCAAACTTATCATCATCTAGCGCCCCGATTACTTGAGCGTCAGGGCCAGGAGTTACTCCTGCATGAGCAACATCGCTTGTTTTCTTTGCCTCCTCCTTGGCGTCATCGCTCCTCAGAGTTGGCTCAGGATCATAGCAGCCTGCATGAAAACATAAAGAATGAACATTAGGACAAATAACCACTACCAGAAAGTGACAGATCTTTTAACTTCTAAAAGAAGAATTTTATATCGGGTTCTGGCTGGCTATCAGTTGCATGTGGAGATTCACCCTCTAGAATATGGGATAATGCATGAACGCTAAGCCCGGGATCTTTTGGGTCATAACCAGCATGCTGCTCAAATGGGTCAAGTGTTGGCCGACCGGCCGATTGAGCAAAAGGAGAAACAGTAGAAGGAGGAGTTGTAGCCTTAGCCCCAGATGAACGAGCTTCATCGTTTTTCCCTTTTGGTAGGGGAGAGCCTTTGCTATAAAGAGCCAAAGCTGCAGATAAGTCCGCTGGCTCGTTCCCCCTGAGATATTCTTTCACCAGAGCATCCTCATCGACTTCCTCAGAACCCGACTCGATCTTTCTGATCTTTATTAAAGTTTCCCAAGCCTCAGCTAGAGATTCAAGATAGCCCTCGCCTAGGAATGTCAAGTCGCGGTGCATAAGGAAGCGGGTGCCGTATTTAGCGATCAGCGGGTCAAACATGTACTTGACCTCTTCTCTACCGGCCTCTGCACCTGCCTCGAGGCGAGAGTCAATCTCCTCAAAAGCTTTTCTCTTGCCCTCCTCACGGGCTTCGTCTTTCATTATCTCGACCCTAGCAAGTTCATCATCGAGCTTTGTTTTTAAGAGCCGTGTAGCAACGATTTCGTCGCAGTATCGTTGGGACTCTTCTTGAGCGGCTGTTTTCTCCTCTTTTTCCTTAGAGAGTAATTCTTTCAACTCTCTGACTTGTAGGGCGAGCGCGTCCCTTTCTTTCTGGATAGAATCTTTTTCTAAGGCAAGGGCTCCGCTGCGCTGGACTGCTTCGTCAAGTTCCTTTTTATGGGTCACCTCTAGACGAGTGACGGCCTCGGCAGTGTCTTTTGCACTCTGCTCTGCGGCTTTAAGTTTCGACTTATACGAAGCAAGCTCTTCATCTTGACTCTTGATGATGCCCTTGTCAAAGCTAGCTTCCAACTTCAAACGGTTAATCTCCTGTTGGCGCTCAACAGATACTTCCGAGACTTTTTCGACCAAGTGTACAAACGCGTCATGTTGAACATAGACATCGTTGTTGAAGGTGATGGCACTCTGCTTGACGTGCCCTGGGATATGATGAATAGCTGGGAGGAATTTCATGCCATCAAAGCATATTTATGGGAATTTATCCTTAAGATCGACCATCTTCTCTGCTATAGTTGGGTCAGCCGCAGGAGTAGGGGGAGAAGGCTTTGAAAGTTCTGTTCTTTTCCGATGCTCCTGAGTTTGCCTTGTGCTCGACGAACCGGAATGTTGTTCTCGGGAGACATCGAGTTAAGACCCCTTCTGTGAAGGCTTTTCTCTATCCGACTCAGTTTGAGGAGGAGGGTCACGAGAATATGAAGACTGGGAATATGCTTTCTTTCGATAAGACAAATCGCGAGGACGGTTGTCTCGATCCTCGTAATCGTCTTTGTCCCTACGTCTACCTGAGCCTGAATCCCGTCCGGGATGGTGAAATATAGAAGAACCATGGAGGCGATCGAGTCCGTGGGAGCGCCCCATGTCACCTGCAAAGAATAAAAATAACAACGAGTTAGGAAAAATCGAGGTAATGGTAAAACTTGAAGTGTATGGTGAAGTGCGTGTGTGCGTGTGTGTCCTAGTGTTCCCCCCGACGGACCGGTTCCTTTATCTTTATTGATTGGAATGTTATCTCCCTGAACTGGGGGTTGAACTCCCGCATTGCCTCTAGTGGGCGAATGAAACTTAAGGGCTTCGAAGCCATAATTGAGTGATCGTCGGGAATGGTAAGGTTTGACAGACCCTTTAAAGAACTTTCCATGTGCTGTGAAGAAGCCTCTTTCTCTGGCGGGATGAGCGTAATTTTGGAAGTCCCGCCAACTTTCTCCTTCCGTATCTTGTACGTCAATTTCCTTTTCCCCTTCGAAGGGGAAGATGACGTTTCAATATCGTGCACTTCGACCGCCGGGTCCCAAGCAGGACCCACATTCTCGCCTTGTGTCTCAGGAGCTTCATCCTCTTTGTTTTATCCCCCTTCATGTGCATCGGGGGTATGGCGTGATGACGATTCAGCTTGTTTTCTCCCTTTAACGGATACAGACTTGGGAATGGAGACGCCCTCAGGAAGCCTAATCCGGTGACCTTCTGCTAACAGTCCGAACCTCGACAAAGATTCATTTGAAATGATGGTTCGGATGTCCCGTTCCTCGGCAGGGAGAGCTCTAATGGCTTCGACAGTCTCAGAATACCCTCGGCCCTCAGGACGCGGGTTGATACCTGAAAAGATGAAACAAGAAGTTAGAAAAAGCATAGATCCGATTGAGCGCAAATGTCGACTCAGGGAAGAGACTTACGGCCTTCGACCCATCTCCTCGCAAAACCAGGAGGGCAGCGCACATAGAACCATTCATGTTTGTACAGGGCGAATTTGCTACATGCTCCGGTCAAAATCTAGCATTTGTGGTACAGCTCGAGGAACATAAAGGAGGGGCTATCTTTCCGTTTCTTGATCATATAAATATATATGATGTCGCTGGGAGTTGGAGGCCTAGAGAAGGTGGCCATGAAAAGTAGGTACGTCTCGTATATGAACGCGTGACCGTTTGGATGCAGCTGCGATGGAGCGATGTCTATGTATTGTAACACGTCCCAAAGAAATAAATTGAATGGAGGCACGCTGCCCATCCAGCACATAAACTTATTACAAGCAGTATACCCGACTGGGGGCAGATGAGGACGATCATGTCTCGACGGGACCAACACATCGGCGAAAGGGATTCCGTGGATAGAGCATATTCGCCGAAGCGCGACTTCGTTAATCTTCGAAGCCAGTGAGTCGATCGGATTGTCCAAGAGAATCGATGCCTCCAGGGCATCAGGAGCTAAGTTATGAGCAGGAGAAGTCGACGGATTTGAAGTGTCCGCGACTTCTTGCCTTGAAGACGGCTCGGGCCTATTAGATATAGTGGCGGAGCTAGATTTTTTAGACATCTCCAATAAATAATGAATCTGGCTAAGCGCCTATGAAAACTATACTTGAAAAATGTTCAACGTTAGAATTAACAACACGAATATTCCCCCCACGTGGTGTGTGAACTAGTGCAAGCAATCATGTATAAGCGTTGAAACTTTGAAGGTCGCAAAGTTACTGATATAAAACTGAGCGTTAAGTCATCGCCTTCGAAGACCGTCATCGCTGACCGTCTCCAAAAGCCTGCCTTGTGGTGATTATAGTTTCAGATTCAGAAAACGTTAAAAGAAGCTATCCGATTACGTCAATTTACGTCTACTGAAGCTAGGGAGTTAATAGTCCAGGTCAATTTGATATGCTAGTATGCTAGAGTCCTTGTCCTTGTTTGGTTGTGTAATTAGGCAAGGCAATTCATCGTTCGGCCTAAGTGTGGTTCGGCATTTATGTTTGATCGGCACTCATGATTGTTCGACATTTGTATTGTTCGGCCTAAGTGTGGTTCGGCATTTATGTTGTTCGGCACTTATAGTTGTTCGGCATTTGTATTGTTCGGCCTAAGTGTGGTTCGGCATTTATGTTGTTCGGCACTTATGATTGTTCGGCATTTGTATTGATCGGCTTAAGTGTGGTTGGGCATTTATGTTGTTCGGCACACATGGTGGTTCGGCATTTGTGACTGTTCGGCAAAGCATCGTTCGGCCAAAATCTTGTTCGGCCGAGACAACGTTCGACATCCTATCTGGCTCAGACTCCCTCTGTATCCTTCCATTGCACTGCCCGGCATATGACGAATCATACCGGACCATCCTGTTCGGCATTCTAGCCAACTCCTACTTTCCTCCACATCATCTGGCCCTAAGAAGCTGTAATCGAAGTTCGATTCCTTCATCCACGCAACACATATGGGCTACAGTTACAATTTACGAATTCGAGCTTCATGTTAAAACCTCTTTGTTCAGGGAAAGGATTTAATTAGAGGGATTGTTACCTAGTTAGTAGATCGAGACTTGGAGAAATCTGGAGTTGAGGGCGCGGTTTTGATTAATGTCGAATAGGTTAGGAAGAATTGTTAAGTCTTTGAAGGCTGTTAACAGGCGAGTTTCTCAAAAGCAAGATAGAAGAAGTGAGTGTAAAAAAGAGAAGAAGATGGAGCAGGCCAGCCTTTATATAGGGAAAAAGGAGAAGTCGAAGGGACGATGACCATTTGAACCGGTCAAAACGGAGTTGTTCGGCAGACACGGAGCGCTCGGCTTCACCTGTATCGTTCGGCATTCACATAACGTTCGGCACACACCACTTGGTAATTACAAGATGACACCTCCGAGAGAAATGAGGCAAGGATTGAAGCGGAACACAGAGAGCACGTAATCCAAAGCGTATCACATTCGGTCACGTGGTACACTTTAGGGGGCAAGTGTTTCCTGGAGACTTGACCAGGCAACTAAGTACTCGGCATTAGCATACTGTCCGGCATTTATGGGTCATTCGGCGTCTATACCGTTCGGCTCAACTGGGTTGCTCGGCATCCCGTTACAGTCGGCATCCACGAAGTGCACGGCATTAGCAAGCGCTCGGCATTCAAGAAGCGATCGACATCCAGGAGCGCTCGGCATCCAAGAAGCATTCGGCATCCAGGAGCGCTCGGCATCAGGAGACGTTCGACATGGTATAACATTCGGCGTGTACAAATGTTCGGCATGGTTGAATTGTCCATCATAAGATATTGTTCGGCCTAACTATCGTTCGGCCTAACTATTGTTCGGCCAGATACTTCGTTCGGCCAGAGGCACGTTCAGCTAGATACAACGTTCGGCCAGAGCCATCATTCGGCCATAGACATCGATCGGCTAAAGGGCTTCGTTCGGCCAAAGGTAGCATTCGGCCAGATACTTAGTTCGGCCAGAGGCACGTTCGGCTTCGATTGCTATTCGGCCTACTCTTCCCACACAACAAGCGCCTCGTTCGGCATGAGGAGAGTGGTTCGACATCCGACCGTTCGGCCTGTTTGGTTCGGCATACAGCGACCACTCCATTTGGGCTAAGGTGTTCGGCTGCCAGGCCCGCTTGGGAAGTCCAACCCATCTTTGTTTATAAATAGAGGGGCAAGGGCACAGTGAAAAGGACCTTTTTTCGGGAACACTGGGGAGACTCTGCCGCTTTCAAGACTCATCCTCTTTACTTAGCAATTGTATTCAAGTGTTTGGTCTACGGATTGTATCTGTAATCAATCATCAAGTAAAGCAATAAAGTTTAACCTCAAAGTGGACGTAGGCAATTACGCTGAACCACTATAAATCCGGTGTTCTTACTTTCTGCATTTAAATTAGCATATTCTTCCTTGTTTAATTTAACTTCATCACTTATATCTCTACACAATCTTTCTCAACGAGGTTAGTGACCAATTTTGGTGCTAACAGATGGGATGGATTGGTAATGGATTGGATTATGAATCGGATGGTATGGCTATGGACGGAATATGAACTTCGGATGTCGGATTCGGAACTATTCAAAACACACCTTCTTATCACAAGGCATGTTTTGGGGGGGCAAATGTTATCCCACCCTTTGGTCAAGGTTGGAATATCAACAAATTAACTGGAAAAGGATGGATATCGGGATTGGAAATTGATTGGAAACAAGGCTGTGATCGATGTCGTCAAAATTTCGCCGAGTTCCGATCAAGGCGGGATCGATTGGGAATGATGATCAAGGCTAGGAGAGGCTAAGTTTCAAATTTCAGGTCAATCGGAGTTCGTATGCTCGAAATATGGATGGGTTAAGGATTCGTCGAAAATGGTTTGTATCGATACTGTACGTATCGATCAACATACAACATTTCGTATCGATACTGTTCGTATCGATCAGCGTGCAGCACTTCGAATCGATACGTTCGTATCGATCAACATGGATACGAATAAGGCATTCGTATCGATCAGGTAGGAAGGCCAGATGGGTTTCAACTCGATGGATGTGGACTTGGATTGAATAGATAGGCGCATGGTGATTTGTTCGACTTGATGATTTCGTATCGATCAGGATGGAGCGTAGCAGTATACTTCGTATCGATACAGTTCGTATCGATCAACATGGACTACTTCAAATCGATACTGTTTGAATCAATCAGCATGGATACTTCGAGTCGATACGAAAAGGGGTTGGCTGGTGGATACGAACAGAGGCATAGTTGGTGGATACGAATAAGTCTGCAGACGCTGATGGATGGATACGAAGGAGCCATGTTCGTATCGGTCGTGTTCATATCGATCGATATGAAGGAAGCAATCAACGCAGCATGAAAGGTGGATCTCCCCTGGATCTACGAGACACATCATCGATGCCAACTTGATCGATTCGAGGAGAGGGGAGTATGGAGACGAAGTGATGGATACAAACGCAACAGCCAACCGATGAACACGTGCACTACATCTCGTATCGATCATAACTCGCAAACCACAGGTCCAAATGCTATAAAATTTTCACAGGAGCTTACGTACAAGTCAAAGAAGGTTCATGCCAAGTTTTGACTCCATTGGACAAAATCTTGATCGATACGAATTACATTCGTATCGATCACGGATCAAGTCGAAACTTCATGGGATCGATTGTGTAGGCCCACTCACGTGCCCGAAGAAGTCTCCCAAAGTTTGAGCGAGATATTTGCATGGAACGCCTATAAATAGCACCCTAGAGCCTATAGAAGGGGGATCTTTGGCTCCTCAACGTGCTGACTCTGCCAGAAACACCTTTGCATTACTAAGCTACTGCTGTATTCGAATTTTTTCATGGTAATCTACTGTAATCAGTTGTAATCAGCAAGGAAAGTCAATAAAAGATTTAACTTTTGGAGTGGACGTAGGCCGGAGATAGCCGAACCACTATAAATCCCGTGTCTCTGTTTATTTCCCTCCATTTTAAGTTTACTATTCTTCATTTATTATCCTCTACATTACTTAAATCTGTGGTCTATGATGATATAATGCTGATTTGTATTCATACGCTGGTGCTTTCACGATAATTGGGGTTTGTGACCATTTTTGGCGCAAACAGGAGCAGTCTTCTTATATTGGTCGGTATTACAGGTTTGCAAGTACACATTCTCTAGGGATGTATTCAAAGGAGTATATGTGTCGAACATAGGAGCTCTACGTCGTGGTCCGCGATTTTGATCCCTCTTCTTACCCTGATTTCCATCGCCTTTCTGCTGATTCTACGTATTCTGCTTATTTAGCTGCACCTTTTCGGAACTCTCACCGGTTTATTTCACAGCGACATTACTCTAGATTCCTTCCACATTGGGCCCTACATCATCCTTCTTCCTAGACTATTTCGCATCTTCCCTCCTCAAAAACTGGGCTGCCTTGGAATAGAAATGGTCCAATGACGCAAGGGATTTCCCAGCCAACCAGTTGCCAAATTCGGAATCAGGATCGATTCCTTTAGTCAGTGCCATCAATATGGAATTATCATTAGGGTTACTAATCTCCGTGCAAGCGGCATGGAACCTTTCCAGATAATGTCTAAGCATCTCTCCAGGAGCTTGAGTGACGCTAGATAAGGTGTTCACATCCTTAGGTCTTGTAACATGCATACGAAACTATTTGACGAATTTCATAGCTAACTGATCAAAGCATGAAACAGATCGGGGTGGCAAGCGAGTAAACCACATAGTCGCGATGCCCTCTTGAGAAATTGGAAAACTTCTGCATTTGACCGCATCGTTAGCTCGTGCGGCATTCATAATCCATTCATACTTCAAAATGTGCTGGTTAGGGTCTGAACTCTCTTCGTAAACAGGTAAAGTTGGCATTCTGAATTGACAAAGTGGTTCCACATAAAGGATGTCATTAGTAAAGGGTGTATGACTCTGGGAGATTCCCCAGTCGTCATTGGAGAGGCCTTGACTTTCACGAATCATTAGATGAATCATGGTCGGGATATCTAATATCTTGACATTCTAAGCATGCTGGGCCAAGGTGTGGTCGGGTTCCACAATGCGAGGATGGCCTGGGCGCGGTCGACGGTCCATAGCTCGCCTCCTTGGCTCTAGGTCTTCGGGAACATAGGGTTCAGGAGTACGATCACGTTGACGAAGGTTTGGGTTTGTTCGATTTTGAATGTCAGCTTCCAAGTCGATAGCGGCAGCAGCATCACGGTTATCATTGATGTGATAAGGAATTGTCCCTCCTCGGGAGGAGGGCCCTGCCTGGTGACTAGAAGACGGACCAGGTCCTGCTTGTCCAAGATTCATAGTGCGCTGATGCCCGGGAGCTTGTGCGTAGCTTCCATCCAACCGTGGACGTGCGGATCTGTGATGGTAATCGAAAGAAGCAGAGCTCTTAGTAGATGAGTAGGAAGCTTGATCCCTTCTGGATCTCCTTCGTCTTTCCTGATTCAATTGGTTGGTTAACTCCGTGTTGGCATGGATCTGCTGGGTAAGCTGCCGGCAACTTTGGATCAGTTCTTGCATCAACATCTGACATTCCCCCCTGGTGATGGGGCCTTGTGGATCTGAAGGTCCAACTGAGTTCTGACCAGTAGCGGGTTGCTGCGCAGGATTCTGTCTATCTCTTCCTTCCTGATCCGCAGCGGTTAAGGCACTCCTCGTAGTAACCATGGTGAAGGGTGAAGCTCTCTCCTAGACTTGATGCAAATCTGAATAGGATGGAAGAACTTCATGGTATGAGATCTAGATCTTCTCCTTAGATTCTTGCAATCCAACGATGGTAGTAGATCCAAAGAGCAGGAGAAAAGCTGGGTTTTCTCAGTGAAAGCACCAAAGTGTTTGTGTCAAAATTGGGCACAACACTCTTCGGGTGTGTTTGAAGAGATTAAATTGAAGAATATAAATGAAAAATAAGGCTAACCTAACAAATACACCAAAAACATAGAAAGAAGTATAGAAACACAAGGATTTAGAGTGGTACGGCGTTGTAGCCTACATCCACTATGGAAAGTTGTTGTTTTATTGATATTACTCGTTGATTACAGATGTTTACAACAGTACAATCAAGATACAACAATGATTTCGGCAGAGTATCGGCATTCCAACGTCTAAAAGTCCCTTTTTCTAAAGGCCTTGGACTGCTATTTATAGGTGTAGGCTGCAAATATCTCGCTCCAATCTCGAAAGACTCCTTCTCTCACTTAGGTGGGCCCACGCGATCAATCCCCGGACATTTGGACACGATCCATGATCGATACGCACCAAATTTGTATCGATCCAAAATTGCTCCTTTTGGGTTGAGATCGATTATGGACAGTCTTGAGGTTGTACGCAAGCTCCTATGAAAATTTGGTGGCATTTGGACTTATAGATTTTGAGATATGATCGATGCAAGTTTGGATTTGTGGTATGCTGTCGTGCTCGTATCAATACGTTCATATCGCTCTTGTTTGTATCGATGGTCTGCACATGTTAGCCAGATGACGTGGCACTATCTTCTAGGATCGATCCTCTTTTTATGTCGAGTGACCGAGTCTTCCTTCTTCATAGGCCTTGTTCGTATCCATCGGTTCAACCTCATTCGTATCTACCCATTACATCCCAGTTCGTATCCATTGCTGATGGATATTTTGTATCGATTACATCCGCTCCCTTTTCGTATTGATAATAATTACCCCAACTCATATCGATGCTCTTGAGGTATATTTCGTATCGATCGTTGGCCGATCGATACGAATTATTCAAGTAATGACCGATACGAGCTGGGCGGAATATGAAGCAATACAAAACATCACTAGGTGATGGATACGAGTTGGAGAGGATGTGATGGATACGAGGTGGTGACTTTTCCATGGATACGAAATGGCCGTATTTGACTTGAGGCTTGATGGATACGGATAAGATGGTTACGAATCATATGGATACGAATCAATGACCCCTTGGTGGACACGAAGGAAGCCTTCTGGAGGAATGGTTACGAACTTGCATTTATACGAACGGAGTTGTTTCCCTCAACCTTGATCGATCAATTTCTTGAGCATACGACCTCTGATTGATCAGAAACTTGGAACTTTGGCTTTTACAGCTTCCCTTGTCATGTCATACCGATCGTAGCTCGATCCGGACTTGGGCAAAAATTTACCAGTATCCATAGTAGACCTGAGTGTAATCGATCTTCGAGACGGACTGTCTGTGGTTTCCGATTAAGTTCTTGGTGTCACGGCCTTGCCAAAAGTTGGGATAACAGATCAAGTTTTAGGGTAAAACATGGATATATCATATATAAATGCAATGAAATTTTTATACGATATTCATAATGAGGAAATAGAAATGGGTATTTAATTTCATAATTTTTGGAATAAATTTGGAATTAATATGAAGTTTTTAAGGTGGGAAAAGGGTAAATTTTGAGTAAATTAATTATTAAAAATGGTAAAATTTATTATTTTGACCTAAAAGTTTGGGAAAACGTAAAATATGATATTTTGATGAATTTTTGGATTTTTTCCATTAATTTTCGATTCGATATGAATTAATTAGTATAGGAAGAACTAATTAATTAAGGATAATTAATTAATTATTAATGTAATCAACAAGTTTCGGAAAGAAGACTGTAAAGTAAGAAAGTAACAAATAAGGTTTTGACAGCAATTGGGATTAGGTGAAAAGAGAATGCTTAATAAGGTAAGGAAACGGTATTCAATCTAATTACAAATTGCCATTTCCAATTTTTGAAAACTAATATTAACACATTAATGCTTTAATAAAAACAACGCACGATAGCTTGGGTAACTATCTACCTACAAAGGCTTAGGGGAAATAACGCACGAGCACTTTTGGGAGAGTTAACCTACCATGACTATTGAAATTAACATGCGAAGCCTTAGGTGGGTTAGTACACGATGACTTCGAAATGTTAGTTTGAACAATAAACTAAATTATGGAATAGAGGCTACAAGCAAAGCGATGATTGACCATAAGTATGAAATGAACTTACGGTACTATAAGTTAACAAAGAATAACTTAACTAAAGTGTAAAGAAGAGACAAAGCTTGATTAAGTTATATGATGATGAATGAAACCATATGTAAGAATAAAAATGCAAATGGAAGGCCTTTATGGCAATAAGAGGTATAACCCAACTTCTTATCTGATGATGAGTGATGTAAGGCCTTTATAGCAATCGCATGTCTAAATTCGATATTATAATTGGTGTCTTTGATGAAAGGCCCTGTGGCTACCAAATGTCTAAATTCGACATTATAATTGGTATCTTTGATGAAAGGCCTATATGGCTACCAAATGTTTAAATATGATATTATAATTGGTATCGTTGATGAAAGACCTCTGTAGCTACCAAATGTCAAACCCACGATATTATAATTGGCACCGTTAATCAAAGCCCTTAGTGGCATCCAATTGTCTATTCACAACAAATTTTCAGAGCGATAGTGTAAGGCCTTTGTGGCAACCTAGTTACCTGTTTAAGATATAATAAAGATGTAACACCTATGAATAAATCATAAGGGTTAAGAACTAGAAGTTGAATTGGTAAAGTTAGGTCTGCATGGCAATCTAAAACAAGACTTCAATGGTTAGTCATGTATGTATGAAAAAATCTCACACCTATAATGAATTGATGATCATGCTTGGTTGTATTATGTGAGGCATATTACTTTGATGTTGAAGTGAGAGGAAAACCTATTCCAGGTTAGTGGTGTGGTCTCACTATGGTTGCTTAGGATAAAGATTTTACTTATACCTGGCTTTATTTCTGATCCGTGTTTTTATTGGGTACTCATTCAGAAGGCTGAGTTTATGGATTGGATAGGTATCTTTTGAAGGACAAATACAGATTTCGAAGATGAAGTGGGAGGCTTGCTGTTTAATAAAAGTTTTTTTTTTAATTCCACTATGTAAAACCAGGGTTCACAACTGGTTGTGTGTTGTGTTGGCATCGTTATATGTTGGATAAAACAATACTATATTTACTATTTATTTATATTTACCTATGTGGGAATGATTTGGGTTAAAGCTGATGTAATGATTTATGTAAACCAAATTGATGTAATCAAAAAATATCATTTAATTGTTATATTGACTTATGTTATCCAATATAATACTGAACTCACTTTGTCGTTGAAAAATAATTCTAGTGATGACTCCAACATCATTGGTGTCTATTTTCGAGTCTCGAAGTGAGAGATGTTACAATGTGGTTTAAGAGCTTAGGTTATGGAACACTTAAGTAAAATAGAGTAAAGTAGAAGCTTATTAGTAGAAAATGAACACCTTAGGAATGGGTAAATGCAATATATGACAAATTTGTATTTTTGATATGGATGTGTGTGTGTGTGTGTGTATGTTATCCGACCTTTTAGCCCAGCTATATCTGAACTGATTAGGCAAGTTAATATTAACTATCTTTGGGGTTGACAAGTCAGATTAACAATAACAAAGCTCGAAGATCAGGCATAGGTGATGATATGAAGTAGTAGCGGAGTGAAAGCAGAAGACGAACTTAATAGAACGATAAAAGTACGAAAATATGGCATGCACTAAAAATGGATCGGGTACGATCAATACTCATCAATTGTAGATTGTACCACGATAATACAGTTCAACGCAATAGAAAACGATCGATATCTCAAAATCTACAAGTCAAATATGAATGAAACTTTGGGAGCATCAATATATTGAAGAGTGGAGCCCACTATATCGATCACACACCATAACAAGCTAACATAACGATGGGCACCGATTGTTATTCTTTTGGATTTGGGATATGCAATCGTTATCATGACCTCTTCTCGATCTGGAGACTCCATTGTTGAAATTTCAGGAAGATATTTCACCGTCTTTCCCAATATAGGATTGATTGTTCATTTAGGGGATCTTTACGCTACTTGTTACTCTGCACTTCATTGTAACTAAGTGTTTACTTCGATCCATCTTTCTATACTCAGCAATTCAAGTGTTTAATAAAGTAATTTCTGGAAAGTGGACGTAGGCATCCAACGCCGAACCTCTATAAATCGTTGTCTTCTTGTTATTGCTTATATTCTATTATTTAATTGTTAGATTCCTCTATTTCCCTTTTATATTCTTTATTTACTTTTCTACAAACTCCCTATTGGGTGTTTATACCAATTTTTGGTGCAAATATTTTGGTGCTTCCACTGAGAAGGAGATTCTCAGCCTATTTGGATCCATTTGTTGCTACTGGATTGCATAAATCCCCCCAAGAGATCGGGAATTACCTTTAAGAAGCTTATTCATTCTATTCAGATTTGCAAAATTCTAAGGAAAACTATCAACAATGATTAGGAACACCGGATCCACCTCTCAAAACGCAGAAGGAAACAAAACGCTAGCATCCGACAAGGAGGCCAAAGCAATCTACCAGTAGATGTTAATGCTACCAATCCTATTGAAGTCCAAAATCAGGCTGATTCCATCACAAGGGCTGATTTCCAAATATCTGATGAGAGCGCTCATAGATAGCCGCCGACAGTTGAACTAGCAGATTTAAGCCAATATTGATTTAATGAATTAACTCAGAGATCAACAATGCGGGAAAGCTAGGAGAGACCCAACTCCCTATTCTGCATCGGAGAGCTCAACTTCATCAAATGACTATCACAGACGAAGGCATCATAGAACCAAAGGATACCATGCAAAAACATTAATATGCCATCACTTGATCGATCTAAAAGGACCGATAACAATCGGTATCAATACATATGGAATGGTCGACGCCGATCCAACTCTTGGAGGTCGCTCACATCAGATGATGGAAAGAACACACATTTGTGATGCGGCGATCGATCTGGATGCTGGAATTCAAGTAAATGCAGATCAGTCACCTCTCTGGAATGATGACAATGTGAATGCATGCAACGTACATTGAGAGGATGTTGAGCCAAGAAGGCATGGGACGGCCCGTAGACAACAACCAGACCATTCATGTGAGGTGGAGCACAACTACCGCTTGGCTCTAGCTATCCAAACACTGAACTTGTCGGATATGGCCAGACAGTTAGTAAGGGAGAACCAAGGTTTGACCAATGATGATTGGGGGATCTCAAGAACCCATACCCCATTCACAGAAAATATTTTACACGCGGAGTATCCAAGGAGATTTAGCATGTCGTCGATGCCTATATACGAGGGAAAAACCTAGCCTAGGCAGCATATCATGAGAAATGAATGGATGATGGATTCTGCACGAGTCGATGATGCACAAAATGTAGGTGTTTTCCATCACTCTCCCTGGCATAGCGACACTGTGGTTTACGAGATTACCTCCACGGTTAATCTCTAGATTCGACAATTTAGCAAAAAAGTTTGTGGAGCAGTTACGTATGCATGCAACTTGCTCCAATGGTGTAATGTCCCTATCAAATGTGATTCAAGCTCCAAGAGAATCGCTGAAAGACTACTTGGAGGGATTTCATATGGCTGTCAGAGAAGTCAGTAATCTGAATGACCATTCAATATCGATGGCAGTAACAAGAGGGATTGATCCAAAATCTGACTTTGGCGATTGGTTAACTGGCAAACCACCTACAACATTGGAACGTTCCTATGCCAAAGCAGCTCAGCGTTTGAGGAAATGGGAAGCTAGATGCTCTAGGAAGAAGAATGTTGTCGAATCGAGTAGAGAGGGAGTGCAAAGCAACATTGCAGCGAAGCAATCCGAGGAAAGTTCCGGAAAAGTTTAAGTAAATGTCCAAAATAAACCGAACCAACAAAAGAAAGGCGATGTTAGGAACCGTGAATGAAAGAGGGATTCTGGAAGAGGAAAGCCTAGGATTCCAATGCATGATACCTATACACCACTGAATACGTCTCTAGATAGCGTTTACTTATCTACATGCAATACCATGCAATATAGCAAGCTACCTCCAAAAGAATCGACGGAGAAATAGAAATAAACTAGAAAATATTATCGGTTCCACGAATGCTATGGTCATAACACAAATGAGTGTAGGCATCTCCAAGATGTTATCGAGAAACTGATTCAAGAAAGAAAGCAATTTGTTAAATCCCCACGGGATGGCGGGCTAGGAACATCCCCAAACCGAGGACAAGCGTCGCACATGGCTGAAGAGCCTTCGTGGACTGGTGGAAGGTTAGTGATCAATACAATAGTCAGAGGACCGCATCCAGCTGGTAGGAGTTGGCATGAGATAGGGCGCTATGATAGTGTGATCAAGCATATGAATTTTGAATACTATTCAAGTGCAGAAGATGGAGCTTCGACAAAAAAGCAACGTACAATGAAAGATAACATTGTGTTCAAAAACAGAGATGCAGAAAAGGTGGAGGCACCGACGATTGACCCAATGGTCATTTCGGCCATGATCGGCCCCGCCTTAATGAGGAGAATTTTGGTTAATTGTGAAAGTTCTGTAAATATAAATTTCAAAATGGCTTACGATCAGATGAGAATGGAACCCAAGGACTTGTAACTGTCTAAAACCCGTATTCATGGCTTTAATGGTGTTGCAACCGAAGTTGTCGGATATGTCGACTTACTTGTAGAGTTGGGAGAAGGAGACCATAGGAGAGTGTGAATGTTGTCATTTGTTGTCTTGGATGTTGACTCTCCATACAATGCTTTATTGGGACAACCAGCCTAGCTGAATTCCGAGCAGCTCTTGCCCCATGGTGTTTAACTTTCAAGTTCTCGATTGATAACGGTGTTGGAGTTGTGCATGGTGATCAGGCGACCGGATGTGCCTGCTATGTAGCTAAGTTGAGAAATGCTCAACGGAAGGAGAAAGGTAAGGGTGTGAACAAGTGTCTCCACATCCAAACCGCTGAAGGTTGACAACCAGCGCCTGAGCCTTAGCTCGGGCGCTACAGTCGATTCTATAAAGACAGATCTGAGGGATGATGATGAGGATCCCAAAGAGACAAAGGCTGCACCGGTTGAGCTGACGATTGACATTACGGTCAGCCATGACGACTCGTCGTGGGTCTTATAGATCGGATCATAGCTCAGCCCCCTAATGATGAAAGAACTTGCTAGTTTTCTCCAAGCAAATCTTGATGTATTCGCTTGGACTCATTCTGACATATTTGGGATCTCGCCTGCCATTGTGAGCCATATAGTAAATATCAACCCGAGGCATGTCCCGGTGAAACAAAAAAGGCCTGGCATGGATCTGAAGAGATTTGCTGCCCTTAAAGAGGAGGTGGATAGGCTCAAAGGCAATGGGTTTATTCATGATTCCCTCTAACCCAAATGGATATCTAATCCTGTACTTGTGAGAAAGGTGAATGGAAAATGGTGGACATGCGTTGTTTACTCGGACTTGAACAAGGCATTCCCAAAAGATAGTTTTTCCCTTCCAAGGATCGACCAGCTTGTAGACTCAATCATAGGACATGAATTGTTATCTTCCATGGATGCATACTCTGGATATAACCAAATCTTGATGCATATTCCCAATTAGGATCACACAGGCTTCATTACCGATGTTGGATTATATTGCTATGTGTAGTGCCATTTGGATTGAAGAATGCTGAAGCGACCTATCAATGCCTAGTCAACAGAATGTTTAATGATCAGATTGGAAAGATAATGGAGGTATACGTAGTTGATATGCTTGTGAAGTCACGACGATCAAGCACCACATTAGAGACTTGGAAAAAATGTTCGATATCCTCCGATATTACAAAATGAAGAGCAATCCTCTAAAGTGTTCTTTTGGTGTTGCATCAGGAAAGTTCTTGGGTTTTATTGTCAATGCTTACGAAATTGAAGCTAATCCCGAGAAGATTCGAGCAATTCGCAACATTCAAGTGTTGAAGACCATCAAGCAAGTACAGAGCCTAAATGAAAAGGTTGTCACCCTAAGTCGATTTATTTCTAGAGTTACCGATAAATGCATTCCTATCTTCGACTTGATTAGGAGAGGGAAAAGGAACTTTGAATGAATGTAGGATTGTGAAGATGCATTCCGAGCTTTGGTGAACCACTTAGAGAAGCCTCACATCATGTCAAAGCCGATGGATCACGAAGGCTTGTATAACTAATTGGCCGTATTGGTACACGCTATAAATGCCACACTGCTTCGTGAGGAGAATCGAATCCAGAGATTGATCTATTATGTTAACAAGCGATTAACAAGAGCTGAAAGGAATTATCCAAAGATAGAAAAATTGGCGTATTTCTTGTTGATTGCTTTACGAAAGCTCCATCCCTATTTCCAGGCTCATCCTATTACTGTTTACACCGATCAGCCGTTACGATAGGTCCTATAGCGACCTGAGACGTCAGGAAGGTTACTTAAGTTGAACATCGAACTGATTTCCAATTCAAAATCACTTATCTCCCTCGAAGATACATCCAGGGACAGGCACTGTCGGACTTTATAGTGGAATTCACTGCACATAATGGTCTCCCAGAGAGCAATGGTGCCCCTACTATTCGATGGAAAATGTATATGGATGGAGCATACAATGGTCGTTGTTCTGGAGCTAGAATTGTGCTAATAACTCCTAAAGATTGATGAATTTGCTACGCTTTGAAGCTTGACTTCCCTGCAACGAACAACGAAGCTAAGTATGAAGCTCTGATTGCTGGACTCAAACTTGCCAAAAAACTAGGAATAAAATCTCTTGAAATCTTTTGCGACCTACAGCTGGTAGTAAACCAAGTCAGGGGAGATTACCAAGCTAAAGGACAACGACTCACTCTGTACCTTATCCAAGTCCAAGAACTATTGACTGGCTTCGAGTATTATGACATCATGCATATTCCTCAAAATCAAAACAAAGAAGCCGACTCATTGGCAAAGTTTGCTAGCACTGGGGATGCACAACAGATGGGTTTGGTTCTAGTCGCAATATTTGACACTCCGAGCATAAACCAGATGGAATTCAACTAGGTACTAAAGATGAAGCCCGAGAAGGAGTCATGGATGACTCCGATTAAAAACTATTTGCTATAGGGAGTCCTTCCTAAACATAGAAATGAAAGGCGACAAGTCCTTCACAAAGCTTCATGGTATATCATTCAGGAAGGAGTCAAGTGTAGAAAGGGTTTTTTCGTTCCCCCGCTTCATTGTATCACTCATAATGAAGTAAAATGAGTCTTAAAGGAAGTTCATGAAGGGGAATGCAGCAATCACACTAGAGGGAAAACTCTAGCAAAGAAAATACTCCGTTATAGGTATTATTTGCCGACTATCATCCGAGATGTTGGCGATTATGCTAGGCGATGTGACTAGTGATAGATGTATGCAAATGTTCCAAGAGCTCCACCGATTGAAATCACACAAATGGTCAGTCTATGGCCGTTTACCATAAGGGGCACAGATATAATCGGTTCCTTACCAATCTCTAAAGGTGGTGCAAAGTACGCCATTGTCACAGTTGATTACTTCACCAAATGGGCGGAAGCGAAACCTATAGCCACGATCACGACAAAGAAAGTAATCAATTTCCTTGTCCAGAACATCATTAGTCGTTTTGGCCTTCCACGAACAATTGTGACCGACAATGGAACCCAATTCAATAGTGATGAACTCAAAGACTTCTGTTGTCAGCATTATATTGAGAAGAGATTCGCAGTAGTTGCTCAACCTCAAGCAAATGGATAAGTTGAAGATGTAAACAAATCATAAAGTCCATTCTGAGGAAGCGTTGGGAAAAAGCTAGAGGCAAGTGGGTGGATGAACTCCCAATAACATTATTGGCTTACAGAACCACCCATAAGTCTGTGACTGGCCATACTTCATTCGCCCTTGCTTAAGGATCTGAAGCCATCATTCCTGTTTAACTAGAAGTCCCTTCTCATCGAGTAAACTACTACGATCCTAGAATGAATGAATATCTCCTCTTAGTATCTCTAAACTTTGTAGGTGAAAAGTGTGAAGAAGCTGATTTGAGGGTAGCTGCACATCGACACCGAATCGACCGATGCTACAACACTAAAGTCCGACCTAGAACCCCTAAAATCGGTGATCTCGTCTTGAAATTGGTTTTTCCTGCCTCGTCACACATGAATCCTACTTGGGAAGAAACATATGTCATTGAAAAGTGGCTTGGAGAGGGAACTTTCAAGCTAGCAATTATTGATGGCATCACACTCCCAAGGGTGTGGTATAGCGAGCATTTACGACGTTATTTCACTTAATTTATTCTTTTTTATTTAGTTGTATTAAATTTCTAAAATTTCTTTATCATTTGATTTTCTAGATATGTAATAAGACAAATTATGTCATTTCCTTCCATTTGGCAAATAATGTTTGAAATTTCCTTCATATCTGTGATTGCTACATCATTACATATTAGTTACGATACCCAGCTAACTAATATTGACATGTCCGAGTAGGTTCTCGGAGTTTGGAGCTAGCCGATTACATAAGTTAACGATCGAACTAAACAAAATGAGGATGGTCCGACATCTGATGATTCTTGCTCACAACCCGACGGATGGAATACCTAAGGAGGAATAGATGTGACTCAACCATCCGATAACCCAGTTAATCCTACCGAGTGATGAGATAGACATGAGTCAAAAAAGATCGTGATATGACCGATCTCTCACCAAGTTAAACCCCGAACTTAGGGGCAAATCAATCAATTAAGGAAAGTACGGTCCGACTATTTTTCAAAATAACTCTAAGTCCCCAGAGTGTGGAGCCCCAGAGTGTGGACTGGAGTATAAACACAAATTGGGTACGATCCGATCGACCGCCAACTAACTCTTATTTCTAGAGCATGGACCTAAGTATAAACAAATAAATGAGTGTGGTTCAACCTCTCACTACTCCATAAACTCCAACCTAAAACCAACAAGGGGAGTATAAACTCGATAAGGATGGAGTTCGACCATCCATTGTCTAACTCCGCTAACCCGAGATTGGAGGAAAGAGTATAATCACTCGAACCGCTGATCCGGCGGCGTAACACTAGGGCTCGAGCCCACTGTTTGATACAACTTAAGGCCACAACCACATGGAGGCCTTGAGTAAAAAATTAATGGATGATTGTTCAAATTAATGAGCAACGAATTAGAAGTACATTGATTGGAAAAGTAACAGCTCAACTACTTATACAAAATTCACACAAGAGTTTGAAAAAAGTAAAAGGACTTTATTTACGTAAGCTTGGAAAGTCAAGTATAAGTATTCACAGTAAAAGAATCAAAATCGTGGCCCGATCACATACAAATTCGACTAACGAAAACCCAAAAAACTCAACAACATGAGTGCATGCGAAGAATCATTTCGTCCTCGGCTTCCTTTTCTTCTTCTTGGAATCAAGAGAGATTTTGTTTGAGTTTTCTCCACTCCCTTTCTCCCCTCTCTACTGCTTCCTTGGCCTTTAATTGGAGTAGACTGGGTTGACCTAGTAAGTGCATCTTGAGCAGATTCTGGCCGAGGAGCGGAGGCCTCCACGGTTTCTTCGAGTAAAATAATGGAGATGGGAGGGGGAACGATCTCCATTCTCTCCTACTTGACTTTCAACTCAAGGAAAATGTCCACTTCAAATTTCTATGCCATTTCTTGCATAAAGGGGCCTGATAAGGATTGGGAAGCTCCAATAATCACAACGTCATCGTCATCAAGAATCTTTTGATGCAGATCGCTATCTTTCCTCAATATATCATCCACTAGGTGCTCGTCGATCATAAAAGATTCCTCTTTTGGAACATTTTGGGTCGTTGTCGAAGATGTGGTAATAACAGACTCCGTCGTTGGCACCTGACGTCTTGGTTGAGATTCTTCAAGAAGAGGTGGAACTGCAGCTAACGGATCTAAAGTCGAGGAAATATAACTAAAGAGATTAGATATATCGATCGGGGACACTTCAGCTTTTTGGAGAACAAGTGAGTTTAAGGAAATACCTTCCCCATATTAATCTCCCAGGTGAGCTAGAGTGCCACCGAAACCACTTTCTATAACGAGGAGAGCCTACTAGATGTAGCAATATACGACTTTTCCAGATTGTAATCGGGCTCAATAGAAGGATCCACAGTGGTGCTAGGAATAGCTTGGGTCATCGGATTTTGATCATCTTCGACACTGTGTGATATGGACCAAGAACCTTCACTAGTTTCATGTTGAGAAGTTTTGGCATGCTCCTTTTGGAGTATAAGCTAGGTTTCATGAAGAACTTCGGGTTCATTACCCAACTTAATTTCTCCTTCCAACCTCATCAAATCGATTTGTTCAGTGTCGAGAGCCTCCTTGTCCTCCAGAATAAGATGGTCCCAAGCAGATACAAGATAAAAAAGTATAGTCACCCCAGAGCCACTCCAAGTTTTTGTACTTTAAGACGTTGGCATTATAAAGAATGAGTAGTGGATCCAACTCCTCTATAACCTCCTCCCTGACCTTTTCTTACACGGCTTACACTTGTCGTTTAATGAGGGCATCAATGTCTTTAGCCTTTTCGACAACCGCGTCCTTTTCAAGCCCGACGGTAACCAATTCCTCACAGGCATCCTGGACGATTTTCTGCACTTCTTCTTTGTCTTTGGATTTGTGCCCAAATTTAGTTTTATACTCGGTTGCGCTTCTTTGGGCTACGTCCTTTTCTAGCACTAGTTTATGATTCCAATGATGAAGCACTTCAACTTCGGCCAAGTGCCTGGCTTTCTCATCAAGTGCCTTAACGGCTACTTCTACTTTTCTCTCGGCTTCTGCTAGTGAACTCCTTAAAAATTTTAACTCATTGGTTAGAGTTTTGATGATTCGCTTGTCTTAGGCCTCTTGACATTTCAACTTCTCAATCTATGCCGCTCTCCATTAAGACACTTTGAAAATAATCTCTTTTTCTCTGATCCACTCATTGTACTGCTTGTGGAAATTAGTCACACAATCAATAGTTGTTTGTTGGACTTTTTCAGGACTTTCTTAAGATTAGGTACAAAGAAAAGTTAGTCAAAACATACATTTGGGAAATCTGACTTAAGTTGGTGTTATCCCGCCTTTTGGCAAGGCCGTGACACTAAGGAATTGACTAGTAAACCAATGACGATCCATCCTAGAGATCGGTTATACACAGGCTCACTATGGATATCGACGAATTTTTTCCGAATCCGGATCGAGCTTAAAATAACACAACATGACAAGCTAAGCTATGAGAGTCAACGTTCTAGATCTCAAGTCAATTCGAGTTCGTATGCTCAAGTTACAACCGATGCAAAATTTATTAAAAACAGCCTTCTTCGACTCGCTCAGTTCGCATCCCTCAGAAGAGCCTACTTCGACTCGCTCAGTCTGCATCCCTTAGAAGAGCCTACTTCGACTCGTTACACTTCGACTCGTTCCACTTCGACTCGCTCCGCTTCGCGTCCATCAGATAGCCTATGTTCGACTCCACCTAGTTCGACTCGCTTCGCGTCCATCAGGTAGCCCATGTTCGACTCCATCAGAGGGCCACATTTCACCTCGCTCCACTTCGTCAACTTCGCATCCATCCGAAGACTCCTACTTCGTGTCCATCAATGCGAGGCAAGGCACAACAGTCAATACGAGTAAACGCAACGTCACCAAGTCGAATAGAACCGAGTCGAACAAAGAGCGAGTCGAAACAAGAGCGAGTCGAACGAAACAGCCAACCAAGAATCCCAATTCGTATCGATCATATCTCCTAATCTACAAGTCCAAATGCTATGAAATATTCACAGAAGACTATATGCATGCTAAAGAATGTCCACGCAAAATTTCGACTCCATTGGATGAAATCTTGATCGATATGAAATCTGTTCGTATCGATCACGGATCGGACCGAAACTTCACGGGCTTGGGCGCGCGGGCCTGGTCACGTGCCAGAGAGGGTCTCCTGAGATTTGAGCGAGATACCAGCCTCCTACACCTATAAATAGACCCCCAAAGCCAACAGAAAAGGGGTTCTGCTTCTTCTTTGAGATCTCCAATGCCCAGACTCTACCGGATCCAGATCTGAACTCCATTGCTGCTGCTACCAACGAATTTCACTGCTGCAAATTATAATTACCCGATGTAATCCATTGAATTCACTTGTAATCATCAAAGATAGATCAATAAAGCAAACTACTTCATAGTGGACGTAGGCAATACGCCGAACCACTCTAAATTCTTGTGTCTCCTTGCATGTTAATTATTTTCATATCTGAGATTTGGAGTTTTTGTTAGATAATTCCTCTTTTTCCATTTTACTCTCTTCACTTTATCTCTTCAAAAACTTCCGAAGATTGTTGTGCCCAATTTTGGTACAAACACTTTGGTGCTTTCACTGAGAAAACCCAATTTTTCTCCTGCTCTTTGGATCTCTTATCTATATCGGATTGCATAAATCCAAGAAGAAGATCCAGATCTAGAATCTTGAAGCCCTTCCATTCTATTCAGATTTGCATCAGATCTAGGAAAGGACTTCCATCACCTCACCATGGTAAGTACACGGACTACTTCTACAACTGCTGATCAAGGAGGACGGGACCGACAAAATCCCATGCAATTGCCTCCATCAAACCAAGATGCCGCCGGACCTTCAGATCCAACAGGTCCGGTTACCAGACAAGAGTTCCAGAAGTTGCTTCAAGAGTTGACCCAGAGTCGACAACAGTTAACTGAACAACTGCGCGCCAACACAGAGTTATCCAACCAGCTAAATCGCCAAAGGCAAAGAAGATCCAGAAGAGACCAAGGTTCCTATTCTTCCATAGAGAGTTCAGCCTCCTTTGATGGCCAAACCAGATCCACACGCCCATGGCTAGGCGTAAGCTACACCCAAGCCATGGGACACCAACCTGCTTCGAATCTTGGGCAACCTAGAACTGGACCATCCGCTAGTCTCCATCAAGAACCTTCATCTCGAGGAGGTGCTGCTCCTTACCATGACACCGACAACATTGCTACTACCATCACTGCCGGGCGAGGAGGTGATGCTAGAAACCAAGCTGATCCTCAACGCAACCAACGAGAGCAGACTCCTGAGCATTATGTCCCTGAGGATGTTGATCCAAGGAGGCGAGGCACGGACCGTCGACCTCGTCCGGTCCAAACTCGCGCTGTGGAACCCGACCACACCTTGGCACAGCATGCTCCCAGCATCTGAATGCCGGACATACCAACGATGATTCATCAAATGATCCGTGAAAGTCAGGGTCTCAGTAACGACGACTGGGGAATCTCTTAGAGTCATACCCCTTTCATCGATGACATATTGAATGCTGAACAACCTCGGCGCTTCAGGATGCCAACTTTTCCAGTTTACGAAGGTAGTTCTGATCCCAATCAACACATCCTGAAGTACGAATGGCTGATGAATGCTGCAAGAGCTGATGACGCAGTAAAATGCCACAGTTTCCCCATTTCCCTGGGGGGCATTGCAACCATGTGGTTTACTCGTTTGCCACCACGGTCCATTTCTAGTTTTGATCTGATGGCCACAAAGTTTGTTGAACAATTCTGCATGCACGTAGCGAGGCCTAAAGATGTTAACACTCTGTCTAGTGTTACACAAGCTCCCAAGAAACACTTAGACATTACTTGGAGCGGTTCCATGCTGCGTGTGCAGAAATAAGCAATCCCAATGATAACTCTATCCTGATGGCGTTGACTAAGGGGATTGATGCTGATTCCGAGTTTGGAAATTGGTTAGCTGGAAAACCACCTGCATCATTGGACCGTTTCTATTCCAAAGCAGCCCAATTCTTGAGAAGGGAGGATGCGAAACAGTCTAGGAAGCAGGATGACGCAGGGCCTAACATCAAAGGAATCCAGAGCAACATCGCAGTTAAACAGTCTGGAGATAGTTCCGGAAAAGTTCAGTTGAACGTCCAAAATAAACAGAATCAGCAGAGGGACAATGGAAATCAAAGAAAAAAGCGCGATCAGAATCGTGGTTCACGGCGTAGAGCTTCCATGTACGATAATTATACTCCATTGAACACGTCGTTGGAAAATGTGTGTTTGCAGACCTGCAATAAAATACAGTACAAGAAACCTGCCCCGAAACCACCAACTGAAAGACAAATCCAAACAGGAAAATTTTGTAGATTCCATGAGAGTTACGGCCACAACACCAACGAGTGTCGTCATTTACAAGACCTCATCGAAAAACTGATAGGTGAACGGAAGTTGGATCAGTATGTGCGGGCGCCGCAGTCTGGTGGTGCGGGCCCATCAAATCAGAATCGTGCACCGAATCAGGAAAGACAAGAGGAACCCGCTCGTACAGGCGGGAGGTTGGTCATCAATACAATAAGTGGTGGTCCTCACCCAGCAGATCGAAGCTGGAAGGAAATGGAGTCGTATGCCAGTTCTATCAGGCATGCAGACTTCGAGTGTTGTAGTAATTTTGTCGAAGGGGCTCCGGCCAAGCAAGAGAAGACGATGACAGATGACATCATGTTCAGGAACAGAGACGTTGATAAAGTCGAAGCCCCCACTATCGATCCACTGGTCATCTCAGCACAAGTAGGTCCCGCTTGGATGAAGAGGATCTTAGTTGACAGTGGAAGCTCTGTGAATATTTTGTTCAAGTGAGCTTATGATCAAATGAGAATGGAAGCCACGGACTTGAAACCTTGTCAATCCCGAGTCCATGGTTTCAACGGAAGTGCTACTATACCCACTGGAATGGTGGAACTGCCAGTAGAGTTGGGGGTTGGAGAACGTCGGAGAGTACGGATGTTGCAGTTCATTGTTTTGGACATAGACTCCCCTTATAATGCTTTCTTGGGCCGACCGGCCCTTGCTGAATACAGGGCAGCAATCGCCCCGTGGTGTTTGACTTTAAAGTTTCCCACTGATCATGGAGTAGGAATCATTCAGGGAGATCAGGCTGCTGCCAGAGCCTGTTATGTTGCTGAGCTGCGGGAGGCGCAGTGAAAGGAGAAAGGAAAGGGCGTAGACGAATCTCTCTGCGTTCGTTTTGCTGATAATTGACAATTAACGCCCGGGCCTAGGCCCGGCACCCCAGCCAATTCCTCAGGGATCTTGACCCACGAGAAGCTGAAGACGAAGGAGAATCTAAAGAAAGTCAAGCATCCCCGGCCGAACTGACAATCGATGTCCCAATTGACAATAATGATGATTCGAAAATGATAAAGATTGGGTCTCAGCTAAGCCAGCAAACTCAAGAGGAATTGGTTGAATTTCTACGGGCGAATCTTGATGTATTCGCCTGGACGCATTCCGACATGTGTGGGATCTCACCGGACATCGCGAGCCACACCCTGAACATTGACCCGCGGCATGTCCCGGTCAAACAGAAAAGCGTGGTATGGATCCAGAGAGATCTGCCGCCCTTAAAGAAGAAGTAGAAAAGCTTAAAGCGAACGGGTTCATTCGAGATGCACTATACCCTGAATGGGTATCGAATCCCGTGCTCATCCGAAAGCCGAACGGAAAGTGGAGAACATGTGTCGATTATTCCGATCTGAATAAAGCATGTCCCAAAGACAGTTTCCCGCTTCCCAGAATTGATCAGCTAGTATATTCGACAGCTGGGCATGAACTCTTATCCTTCATGGACGCATATTCTGGCTACAATCAGATACCGATGCATTTACCCGATCAAGAACATAGCAGCTTCGTAACCAATCTGGGACTTTACTATTACAAAGTTATGCCATTCGGACTCAAGAATGTCGGGGCTACTTATCAACGATTGGTCAATCGGATGTTCGCCAATCAAATCGGGAAAACAATGGAAGTATATATAGACGACATGCTTGTGAAGTCATGACTCTCCACCAACCATGTTAAAGACTTGGAAACTATGTTCGACATACTTTGAGAATACAAAATGAAGCTAAATCCATTGAAATTCATTTTGGAGTTGCATCCGGAAAATTCCTTGGATTCATTGTCAACGCTCGAGGGATAGAAGCTAATCCTGAAAAGATCTGGGCTATCAGAAATCTTGAAACTCCAAAAACCATAAAACAAGTCCAGAGTCTCAATGGAAAAGTAGCAGCATTGAGCAGGTTCATTTCAAAGTCCACTGACAAATGCATTCCCTTCTTCGATCTGATCCGAAAAGGGAAATGAAATTTTGAATGGACCATGGAGTGTGAAGGCGCTTTCCAAGCACTAGTCCAACACCTATCCACACCACCTATCCTGTCAAAGCCTATTGATCATGAGAAGTTGTTCGTATATTTGGCGATATCAGAAAACGCTATTAGCGCTGCATTGATTCGAGAAGAAGACAAGATACAGAAGCCAGTATACTACGTCAGCAAACGATTGACTGGGGCCGAAAGGAATTATCCGAAATTATAAAAGTTGGCTTATTGCCTTGTTATTGCATCAAGAAAACTCCGACTGTATTTCCAGGCACATCCCATTATTGTTTACACCGACCAGCCGTTACGACGGGTCCTTTCGCGGCCTGAGACGTCTGGTAGGTTACTCAAGTGGAACATCGAACTGAGCCAGTTTGACATTACTTACACTCCAAGACGGGCCATACAAGGACAAGTCCTAGTCGATTTCATAGTTGAAGTTACCATTCCAGAGGACTTGCCCGAAACCAGTGAATCCCTCGAATACGTCTGGAAGCTTTATACCGACGGTGCATCAAACGACCGGTATTCGGGCGCTCGTGTTGTACTTGAAACTCCCGAAGGCCGATCCATATGTTATGCTTTGAAGTTCGATTTTCATGCGACTAACAATGAAGCTGAATATGAAGCCCTCTTAGCTGGCTTGAAACTTGCTAGGGATTTAAGAATTATCGAAGTGGAAATTTATTGTGATTCATAATTAGTTGTGTGTCAAGTACGGGGAGAGTATCAAGCAAGAGATCGAAGGTTGGCTGCTTACTTAGCTCGAGTTTAGGAAGTACTAAATCAGTTTGATTATTATGCCATTTATTGTATACCTCGAGAATGCAAACAAAAAGCCGATTCATTGGCGAAGCTAGCCAGCACCGGCGAAGCTTAGCAAATGGGACTCGTCCCCATAGAAGCGTTATCCTCCTCGAGCATTGACCGGGCAGAAATAGACTGGGTAAGCGAAACCGTCCTCGAAAAGGATTCATGGATGACTCCACTCAGAAATTACATTGAGCACGGAACCCTGCCAGAGCGCAGGAGTGAAAAGAGACAAGTCCTTCGGAAGGCCTCACGATTTACCATCCAGAATGGAATCATGTACAGAAGAGGGTACTCAGTCCCTTTACTCCGGTGTATCGCTCACGATGAAGTTAAACGGGTATTGCACGATGTGCACGAGGGAGAATGTGGCGATCACACCGTGGGAAAGCACTTGCCAAGAAAATACTTCGGTATGGATATTACTTGCCTATCGTGAATCGTGACGCATCGGATTACGCAAAGAAATGTGATAGGTGTCAAAAGCATGCTCGAATTCCTAGAGCCCCGCCTACCGAGATAACAAAATGGTCAGCCCCTGGCCGTTTGCAATGTGGGGCATCGACATCATTGGTGCTTTACCTTTAGCAAAAGGTGGTGCAAAATACGCCATCATCGCAGTTGATTACTTCACAAAGTGGGCTGAAGCCGAAGCCCTTGCTACTATAACGATGAAGAAAGTAATCAACTTTGTAGTCTGCAACATCATCTGTCAATTCGGTATCCCACACACCATTATTACGGACAATGGAACCCAATTCAACAGTACTGAATTTAAAGATTTCTGCAAACGATTTCACATCCAAAATAAATTCTCCACAGTTGCACACCCTCAGGCAAACGGATAGGTCGAAACGGTTAATAAAGTTATAAAGTCCATTCTGAAAAAACGACTGGAAAAGGTCGTGGGCAAGTGGGTCGATGAACTTCCCATGGCTTTATGGGCTTACCGAACAACCCACAAGACCGCGACCGGTCACACTCCATTCTCTCTCTCTCTTACGGTTCAGAAGCTGTTGTTCCAATCGAGCTAGAAGTACCTTCTCATCGTGTGACATACTATGATCCGAAGACAAATGCTATATTACTTTCTGAATCTCTCGATCTATTAGATGAGAAGCGTGAAGAAGCTGATTTGAGGGCAGTTGCGCATCGAAGTCGAGTCACTCGACTGTATAACGCCAAGGTTCGTCCGCGAACTATTGAACTAGGCGATCTCGTCCTTAAAAGAATTTATCCGGTTCCTTCGCATATGAAACCGACATGGGAAGGACCGTATGTTATTGAACGAAGGCTCGGAGATGGCACATTCAAATTATCGACCGTTGACGGTCTTACCTTGCCAAGAGCCTGGAATAGCGAAAGCCTTCGCCGCTATTACACATGATAGGCTATCTTTATCCATTTAGTTTGCTTTCCATTTTGCAATTTGTTTCTGCATTTCGAAATTAGAATTTGTAATAAGGCAACTGACTTTGCCATATTTTCTTATTTCAGCAATAAAATGCAATCTCTTTGGGCCAGAGCTGTGATTTACTTCAAATGCTTCGTATGATCATCACTATGCATGGAGAGCTAAGTTTCACCATACGGTGGAATTTATTCAAATAGGGAGTGACTGCGATGCAACCAATCACTCGCTAAGTGAAACCCGAGCTCGGGGACCAGCCATCACATCAGAATCAAAAAAGGATTGATACACGACAATCCTTCATTCAACTCCGAACTCCCAGAGTGCGAGTCGGAGTATAAACATCAACTTCGAGTTCCCAGAGTGCGAAACGGAGTATAAACATCAACTCCGAACTCCCAGAGTGTGAGTCGGAGTATAAACATCAACTCTGGATTCTCAGAATGCGAAACGGAGTATAAACATCAACTCCGAACTCCCAGAGTGTGAGTCGGAGTATAAACACCAATTCCGAACTCCCAGAGTGTGAGTCGGAGTTTAAACATCAACTCCAGGTTCCCAGAGTGCGAATTGGAGTATAAAAATACATCTACGAAGAGGGTGGATCCGTCCGCCCAATGACTTCGTCCGTATCCGCACCAAGTTTGAGGAGGATGGACCCGTCCATCTAACGACCTCACTTGTTAACTCAGGGTGGATGTGATCCGACCATCCATGATCCTGATACAACTCCAAACTCCCAGAGTGCGAGTCGGAGTATAAAAACAAACTCTGAATTCCCAGAATGCGAAATGGAGTATAAACTACAACTCCGAACTCCTAGAGTGCGAGTCGGAGTATAAACATCAACTCCGGATTCCTAGAGTGCGAAACGGAGTATAAACCACAACTCCGAACTCCCTGAGTGCGAGTCGGAGTATAAACATCAACTCCGGATTCCCAGTGCGCGAAACGGAGTATAAGCACCAACTCCGAACTCCCAGAGTGTGAGTCGGAGTATAAACATCATCTTTAAGTTCCCAGAGCATGAATTAAAGTATAACATCAACTCTGAACTCCCAGAGTGGGAGTTAGAGTACAAAGGTCGATTCCAAGTCCCCAGAGCGCGGACGTATGATTTGAACTTAAGCTACCATGACCAACCGCCGATAATAAAATGAGGATCCCCAGAGTGCGGATAGGACCATCGACAATCGGACACGCGTGAATAAACCGCTCAACCTCAGATTGTCTCAAACATGCCTTCAGTGGCACTAGACTCAACATGATATAAGCGAGAATCAATTGCTGACTGATATTCCACAACTCATCCCCGAGACTGGGTGGCAGGACTTAAGCATCAACCATTGACTGAAGCGGTGAGACGTCAAAATTCAACTCATTTCCCGGTCGTACACCATGTCCATAGTATCTGAACTTGGCGAACAAAAAACAAACTTTATTCAGAAGCTGAAACTTCACAAGTGCACTTCAGATATTGAAACACTTAGGCAAATACCCAATGACAGAAAAGAAGCCAAAAAAGAAAGGTTTCATTTCTATTATTTGTAAAAGGAGTTCGTATACAAGTTTGTCCCAAAAAATTCCTACTAGCAGGTGCTGAACCCGCATCTATACACGGCCAACAAAATGCAAGTCAAAATAAACCGGGGAAGCATGCCTAATCTCTCTTCTTCCTTGGCCTCCTTCTCGGTGTAGACCCGCTGGAGCCACCGCTAACTTTCCTTTTCGAGCCTTTGCTTTTCGACGGTTGGTCTTCAGGCGAGGGCATTATATCAACATCCTCCTCCGAACTCGAGTGGATAGGAATGCTTCCTACGGGCGGAGTCGAAGGAACAGGATCAAGTACAGAAGGTGGAATGGGCACACTGGTGATGAAAACAGTACCTCCAGGAGATATCATTCTAAGCGGAGCAGGTCCCGGTGCTGCCATCCCACCTCAAAAACTGCCACCATGAGCCACTGCTGCCATTTCAGCGTTGATTTGAGCGAACATCTCCTCTTCAATTACTGCTTGAGCCCCGCTGGGGGCATCAGCAGTCGGCATTGAAGAACTTGTAGCAGGATCAGTTCCACTCATGACAGATGACAAGTCAGCGAGAGGATCGTCGTGACGGCGAAAGAGTTCATCCATCAGCTGCTCATCAAACACAATCGTACTCCCCTGCATATCGTCAAGCGGGGCAGTTGTAGTCATGGTGATCGCTTTAGTAACGATAGCCTCCTGTGTCTGATGTGATTCTTGGGTAACAGGAGGCCCGGCATGTGCAGCATCGATCACAGGACAAAGAATAAGAGAACTGTTAGAACTTAACTCGATCGAAGATTTCGACTTAAGAAAGATATGTGGAATGTTCAGAGTACCTTCCTCAGTTTGACTTGTAAACGACGGGGCGGCTTCAGTAACTTGCGCTGCAACTGGAGACATCTGCGGCTGATCCGGATTATAGGCAGGAACAGCTTGGGGATCGACCGGAGACAAGGATTCGGGCTGGGTTGATGCCGAGACTTCAAGACTCGGTTCATGGTGGTCAACCCCTGAACCCTCTCCTATCTCGAAGTGCTGGGCGCCAAGTCTTTCTTTCTCATGCAGAATCATTGACTCATGAAGAATCTTCCTTTCATCCTCATTCAGAATACGATTCTCGAGTTCAAATTCATCCACAGACTCACCCGGATGCGCCTCCTTCTCCTCCTCAACCAGTCGGCCCCAAGCGTTGTAAAGATGCATCGGATAATCATCGAGCCAGGCTAGACCCCTGTGCCTCAGCACATTAGCGTTGTAAACAACGAGAAGGTCTTCGATATCAGCCTCTAGCCTAGACTCGGCCGACTTCACTTTCTCCTCGACCTCAGCCTCCACCTTGTGGACTTTAGCCACATCTGCATCCCGCTCACCCTTAAGCAGAACAGTTTTCTCGCACGCCTCCTGGGCTGCGCTGTTTGCATCATCCCTTTAGTTGGCCATGTCGGCGAATTTGGCCTTGAGTTCATTGAGCTCCTTGACCGCCGCATCCCGCTCGGCGGTGACAGTAGTGTTCCGGTGGCCCATCTCCTCCACCAGGGCAACATGTGTCTGCCCCAACCTCTCCATTGCCGCCTTCGCTTCGTCAGCTTTTTTGGTGGCCTCAATCTCCGATTTCCGAGAAGACTCGGCCTCAGCAGCAAGCACTTGAATGATCCGGTCCCTTTGAGCGAGGTCGATCTCCATCTTCTCAAGCGCTTTGGCTCGCTCAAAGGCCACCTTGGAAGCCTTCTCTACAGCCTTCGCCCACTCTCTGTACTAGGTGTAGATGTCATGAACATAATCATGCATCGTGCTTTCCACTCCAGACGGAATTCTTTTTAAGTGTGGCGGGAAGACATAGCTATCGAAGCAAATATTCGTAAAATCCTTCCTCATCTGAGCCAGTTTAAGGGCCCCTTCTCCTGTGGGCTCAGTGGGGACCTGCTCTGCAATTATGGAGGCGGTGGTCTCAACTCTCTGAAGATGAGTCTCAGATCTAGAAGTACGAGAAGGTGGCCTGTGACGAGGAGGCTCTGGCGGGTGTGAAACAAGAATAGGGGGTGGAGATGGAAGTCTAGGAGGAGGAGAGCACGATCTAGACCGATGTCTGTATTCTCTGTCCCTATCACGCCCGTACCTATCTTGGTTAGAGTACTCGCGATCGCGATCTCTATCCGAGTCCCTCCTGCGGGAATTGTAATAAGAAGAAGCCTTTCGGGCCGAGCGGAGATTCCCGAGCATCGATCCTTTCCCAGACATAGTACCTGAAAATGAGAGACGAAGGAAAAGTTAGCGATTTCTCAAGTTGGATGATTTACAGTTATGAATTGTGTAGTGCAGTGAAGTGTATGTATGTGCAACCCCCCGACCAACCGGAAATGTCAGCCGCACTTGTAGCAAGCGACCCACTCAGCTCAAGAGCATTGTCAAGCTCCTCCATCCCGGTGTCGTGTTGAAGCGACACATAATCGGGAATCAGAATATTAGCAAGCCCTTCAAAAGGATGCTCTACTTGCGGGGGAGGAGCCTCTGAAATTCTAATCCCCTGAACAGGCAAGGACATAACAACAGATTTTAATCTCTCAGATTTAGAACGCTTGTGAGCAACAGCCTTGCCTTTTCTCCTTCCTCCTGAATCTGGAATATCGGAAGAAGGCCCGGTTGGGAGCTCGGTATCAGTAGGCGTTCTCTCCGGATCAACTTCTTCGGTTATCACGACTGCGGGCGCTTTGCGCTTCACCCGTTTCTTCGGGACCACTCTAAGTGTCCCTTCCAGCCGTATGCTTTACCTCCGTTCTATCAGCCCGATAGTCCTCAAATTTCTATCGGTCAGAACCAAGTCAATATGCCTCTCTTCGCCCGGAAACGCTTGGAGAATCCGAACTAGCTCTTTGAAGTATGCACCGTCATGTCGAGAGATTGCAGCTATAAAAGAGAAAAAGTATGTCAGTTTTGAAGTCAGTTACTAATATCTCGATGATTCAAGAGAAAAATGGCAACTCTTACGTCTATCCAACCACCGCCTAGCAAATTCAGGGGGGCACCGAATGTAGAACCATTCGGTCTTGAAGTAACTTAGCCTTCCCCAGGAGCCCATTACAATGTGACAGTTCCTGACTGCTTCCAAGAAGGTGAAAGAAGGGCTGTCTCCACGGCTCTTAACGTTAAATAAATATCTGATCTCGATCGGCTTTGGTGGTCGAAAGAGGATCTCCATAAACAGGATAAAGGTGCTATTCAACAAAGCGTACCCGTTGGGGTGCAGCTGGGATGGAGCTATTCCAAGAAATGATAACATCTCCCTTATATATTGATTGAAGGGAGGAAGTGTCCCCGCAGTGCAAGCGTGACGGTTGAAAGCAGTAAACCCCTCTGGGGGATCATGTGGCATGTCATCTGGCCCAGGCAGTAGCACGTCGTCGAGCGACAAACCATGCCTTAAACAAATCCGTCCTAGCATATCCTCGGAGATACCCGATGGCACATAATCTTGTGGACGACAAATAAACCGAGCCCCTAGACGCTCGTCCGGAGCTGGGTCTATAACTTCGGCTTCAATAACTGGTATTTCGATGGTTGGAGGAATTGAACTCGGGAGTTCCTGCTACTGAGAACTTGAAGGTTCCATGACAAGCTAGCTTATGAAAAATCATTGTTAAACAGATAATAACGCTCGTGCATCCCCCAGTGTAAAGTGTGTGAGCGTGTTGTGCAATGCGGTACTGTATATCATTTAAAGAAGTTTTACAGAATTGAAAGAGGCATGTAAACGATGAGACTTCGAAATTCGATCGGAAGGACCGTCATCGTTGACCGTCACAACCGTGCCATCCAGTTATTAGCAATCAGTCCAAGTTAAAGTTTGTTAAAATTTTGTCAGAGTTGCAGTTCCATCGACGAGCTTCAAAGGGAAATCAAGTATGCAGTCCAAAAGTCAAGTCTAATTATGCCAAGAATGAAGCTCGTCGGAGTTAGATGTTCGGATGCACAAGGCTTTTTCAATATCATCGAAGTTAGGTTCGTTGTCAATCGTCAAAGGTTCAAGTTCGAGTCGATCGCTAGGGTTCAAGTTCGAATCGATCGCCAAGATTCAAGTTCGAATCGATCGCTCAGGGACATGTTCGCATCAGTCCCAGGGCTGCATAGTTCGACTCGATTCGAAGCCTCCAGTTCGACTCGATCCAAAGCCACCCACTTCGACTCGATCCTAAGGCTACGCAGTTCGAATCGGTCCAAGGCCTCCACTTCGAATCGATCCAAGGATACCACTTCGACTCGATCCAAAGCCATCCACTTCGACTCGATCGAAGGCCATCGTTTTGAATCGATCAGACGCAACCCCTTCGTATCAATCTACGTATTCAAAGCACTCGATTCGATGCAAAGCTCAACCATCGATCGATACGAAGGCCCCCGTCTCATCATCACGAAACCCCTACTCCAGATCAACGTGAAGCTGAGGCCAAGGAATCTTCGATCGATCGCGACTCTGGTTGATTTGGTGTTAAAGATTGAGTCTCATCGTTTATGCGTTGGATTCGCTTAGTGGATTACCTAGATGTTAGTTAAAGTAATTGAAGGTATGAATCGGTTCAAGGGTAAGAACAGTTCTTTATTTTCCCAAGTCTCAGAGCGATACGAAAGCAAGGCAGAAAAACAGAAAGTGAAAAGTGAAAAAATGTCTAAGTACGAAGTATTTATATGGACTCGAGCACAAAGGTAAAAAACGCTTCGCATCCCAGCGAGTTCAACTAGCTACGAAGTGTCATCACAAGAGCAAGTCGAATGAGCTATTCGAATCCACCAACGCGATCAGTTATCGATATGAAGTCGCCAGCGAGGGCCTTTCAGTCTTCACCAAATCCATCGATATGAAACCTTTCTTCGTATCGCTCGTCTTCGACTCCGTCCCCTGTGTCGTTCGAATCCACCTCCTATGCAGTTCGAATCCATCGAATCACGGCTTCCAGAGGCCAACTCCATCGATACGAATTGCCTGTTCGTATCCAGTGACTCCATCTATATCGATTCGAAATGCTCATTTCGCATCCCTAAATTCAATGAAAGTCGTCTTCAACGTTTCAACCCTTCACGTCGATTCAGGAGAGGATCGTTACGAAGGAACATTCAAAAACAACCATCGAGTGTTTTTACGATGAATTTCACGTCGGTTCAAGAGAGGATCGATACGGAATTCAATATAAAATAAACTGACAAAGACTCGTGAATGTAAAAACGTCAACGAGAGTCAGGTTAACATATATGCATGTATGTCGGACTAATATTCAATATTCCAGATTTACAGGAATCAGAAACTCATCTAATAACGATTACAACAGCAAATGGCTAATCACTGGCGTACAACAATCAGTTGCAACAATACAAGGTACAGCAGTTAACAGTCAACAATTTACATTATCAAGAAAATCAGTCGAAGATTACAGCTTTCATCGAAAAGACAATAACTATTCAGAGTAAAGATGACAGCATTTCAAAGCACATCATGTTTCCACAAGACATACTTTGGGGGGCAAATGTTATCCCGCCTTTTGGCAAGGCCGTGACACCAAGGAATTGACTAGTAAACCAATGACGATCCATCCTAGAGATCGGTTATACACAGGCTCACTATGGATATCGACGAATTTTTTCAGAGTCTGGATCGAGCTTAAAATAACACAACATGACAAACTAAGCTATTAGAGTCAACGTTCCAGATCTCAAGTCGATCCGAGTTCGTATGCTCAAGTTACAACCGATGCAAAATTGATTAAAAACAGCCTTCTTGGACTCGCTCAGTACGCATCCCTCAGAAGAGCCTACTTTGACTCGCTCAGTCCGCATCCCTCAAAAGAGCCTACTTTGACTTGCTACACTTCGACTCGTTCCACTTCGACTCGCTCCGCTTTGAGTCCATCAGATAGCCTATGTTCGACTCCACCTAGTTCGACTCACTTCGCGTCCATCAGGTAGCCCATGTTCGACTCCATCTAGTTCGACTCCATCAGAGGGCCACATTTCGCCTTGCTCCACTTCGTTAACTTCACATCCATCCGAAGACTCCTACTTCGTGTCCATCAATGCGAAGCAAGGCACAACAGTCAGTACGAGTAAACGCCACGTCACCGAGTCGAACAGAACCGAGTCGAACAAAGAGCGAGTCGAAACAAGAGCGAGTCGAACAAAACAACCAACCGAGAATCCCAATTCGTATCGATCATATCTCCTAATCTAAAAGTCCAAATGCTATGAAATTTTCACAGAAGACTACGTGCATTCTAAAGAATGTCCACGCCAAATTCGACTCCATTGGATGAAACCTTGATCGATACGAAATTTGTTCGTATCGATCACGGATCGGACCGAAACTTCATGGGCTTGGGCGCGCGGGACTGGTCACGTGCCAGAGAGGGTCTCCCGAGATCTGAGCGAGATACCAGCCTCCTACACCTATAAATAGACCCCCAAAGCCAACAGATAAGGGGTTCTGCTTCTTCTTTGAGATCTCCAACGTCCAGACTGTGCCGGATCCAGATCTGAACTCCATTGCTGCTGCTACCAACAAATTTCACTGCTGCAAATCATAATTACCTGCTGTAATCCATTGAATTCACTTGTAATCATCAAAGATAGATCAATAAAGCAAACTACTTCATAGTGGACGTAGGCAATACGCCGAACCACTCTAAATTCTTGTGTCTCCGTGCATGTTAATTATTTTCATATCTGAGATTTGGAGTTTTTGTTAGATAATTCCTCTTTTTCCATTTTACTTTCTTCACTTTATCTCTTCAAAAACTTCCGAAGAGTGTTGTGCCCAATTTTGGTACAAATAGTTGGGCCATGGGAGCGGCGGCATCGGCTTGTTGAGCTATGGTGACAACTTGGGTGTCGGCGCTTTCTTTGCCCGACCTCTGTTGGTAAACATCATGATGTCGACGATCACTGGGTCATTGAGGATAAGATGGAACAACGGACTGTGAAGGGATTGAAGTGGTAGGAGAAACATCGTCGCGAGGGTCTTGTTGCTTTTCAGAATCTTTAGGAGGAGGAGATCTAGATCTGAACCGATATTTTTCATGGGAAGACCTGTCTCTGTCACCTTTATTCTGATAATCACAATCCCAGCTGGAGCGATAGCTAGGATCTTATTCATGACCACTACCTTGGCGATACGAGCTCGAGCGAAAACTAGGATTCTGGCATGATATTTCCTGCAGAGATTGAAACATGTGCTTCTTTCTCATCATTGTTTCTACAAAGAAAGACAAATAACGAATCACTTCTATGTATTGAAGGACTTGGAATAGGTGAAGTGCAATATTGTGAAGTGTGTGCGAACATGTGTGTCCTTATGTCTTCCTAATGGATCAGTTATCGAAGCTTTACTAGCAGGAATAACCACTCCACCAGTGGTAGGAGGGATTCCAGCCCCAGCTCTGGAGGGAGATTCTGATTCGCCAATGCTCATGTTAGTAAAATGAAAGGCATCAACATCGTCCTATATTGGAGGATCGGATAATGCCTTAAATGTTTCGTTTAACTGTTTTGACGGTTGAGAAGCGGACTGATCCAAAATAACTTGAGGGTCGATAGATAGTTGGGTTGTTTAAAGAGACGACTCTTAGGGAACCTGCACACAAGCTTCTACCTTCTTCTATTTTCGAGAGCAGAGGGCCGTGAAGTTTGTGAAGATCCGGCCATAGCCTCAAAACTAGAACCCACGTCGTCGGAGTGGAGGTCGTCTCCCTTATCTCCCACTGTTGGGGGCAAGATAGGATTGGCTTGATGGCCTTCATCACCATCTGTATCCCGTTGTTTAGCTACTGTAACTCCAGCGATGACTGATTGACCTATGCTACAACCCTCTTTTATCAGGCCGTTGGTAATGAGACGTTCGTCGGTAAGGAGATTATCAATATCTCTATCTTTTGATGGAACCCTTTTTAGCGCCGAGACCGTGTTTGAATGTTGTTTCCCATCAATTCATGGATAAGAACCTACACAAACCAAAGAAATTGCTTAGTTAAGGATACGACCTGGATGCAGGCACTTAAGAAATTAAGCAAGGAGTAATGCTTACATCCTTATAACCACCATATGGCAAAGCCGAGCGGGCAGCAGATATGAAACCACTCACTTTTGAAGGTACTCAGCTTATTCCAAGTACCAGTCAGGATCTGGTACTTCTTGGCTGACTCAAGGAATGTAAATGAAAGGCTTCCCTTTCAATGCTTAAAGGTGAAATGTAATCGAATGTCTTTAGGAGTTAGAGGGCTAAATAAAAACTCCATAAATGCCATGTAGGTATAGTTAAGCAAGGCATAGCCATTTGGATGCAATTGTGTCGGTGCAAAACTCATATGATGTAACATTTCTTAGATGAATGAGTTAAAGGGTAGGATGCATCTTGCCTAACACATGAACTTGTTGCATGCAGTGAACCCTTCAAGGGGGATATGAGCTCTATCATCCTGATATGGGACTCTCACATCATCAAACGAAATCCGTGTCTGGCACAGATTATATGAAAAAGGCTTCATTAAGCTTCGAAGCCATAGAATCCTCCAAATCTTCAAAACGTTTAGCGTCATCTAGAATGTCAAAGCAGGGACTATCACTTTTGCTAGAAGAAAATGAATAATAGAGAAGTAGTTGAATGATGCACATGAACTTTTCGATTGTTATGCTTGATGACCGGAGAAAAATTCATCGGAAGCAGTTGCGGAGCTTGATTTGTCACCCGTACTATTGTGCTGTGAAATCTGTTCAAAAGACATGGCAGCTAAATGCCCCGAGCTTCTGGAACCCATGACTACTAAGCTTAGAAAATAATCATTATTAGAGAAAATAACTTATTCCCCTGATATAAAGTGTGTGCTATTGTAGAGTGGTGTAGTGTCGTGTGATGCAATAAAAACAGTTCAGAATAAAAGGTTATGTTTATGATGAGACTCTTGGGTTCGAATCAGAGTGACCGTCATTGCTGACCATCTCAATCGATTTTCTACGTCAATGGCAAGGGGTTCGATCTAGTCATCAGGATCAGTTATTGGCATGTTGAAGTTCAAGTTGTGCGTTTAAAAGTGGATGAGCTTCGGAAATTCATCCAAGGCATTGGTAACAAACATAAATATGCAGGGAATTAGTCAAGTTCATTCCACGGTTTGATTGTCGTATACATCTAATGTGCAATTTATTTCATATGCAAGTCTTGTATGACCATTCAAGTATTCAAGGTCAAAGCTCATCACGACGTTTAGATAGAAATTTAAGGATTTTAAGTATGTTTCTCCAAGTTAAACCAACAACCGATCCAAAATAACGTTCGATCGATTGATCCCAATGCCCACGACCGATCATTCCTGTGCAACCTTTCATGATCGATCGTTCTCCAACCTTCAACTACGGTCCACACTTCACTCCATTTTGAAACTTGAAGCACCGACCCAAAACCGATCAACCAACAACCCTAACAAATAACGACCTGTCCAAATTTTATTGACCAATCCATCATAATGATCTGGCATACTCCATTTCATTCCCCTATGCTAGCAACTTCACCACATCCACCTCATTAGAAACAATCGGCTAAAAACAATCTTCCCCCTCTGGTCCAACTAATCTAATCGCCATGAATTTGATTATGCAAGCTAGAATGAGATCCCATTATCTCGTTAGTAAATCCTAATAAGTAAAAGGAAAATTAACCTACCTATGTATCAAAGTGGGAAAGCGGTGGCGATTTGGATTTAAGTGCGAAGCAAAATCAGGAGGAGATGGTAGCGGTGATGGTTGGCATAGCAAGGGATTAGCTCGACCTATGGAGATGGATGCAAAATGAGTAGGGGGTTGGATCGGAAGGATCGGTGGATCAATGTTGAAAGAGGAGATGAAATTGGTTTTTTCTTTTCTGTTTTGGTTCAGGTAGCGACGATTAGAAAGTGAAGTGAAGTGAAGAGAATGGTCTAAGTACACGAGTATATATATGAAGGATGCGATATGAACCATCGAAGTTTGCAGTTTAATGGAAGCCCAACCTATAAACGATCAGGTACGATCGTTTTATGAAGGCTTTAAGCCGACCCGTTCTTCCTAACTTACGTCTCAACCAAATAGCCAAATCAAGGAACGATTGGGATGCGATCGTTCTATGATGGCTGCATGCTGATCCATACCCAAATAAAAAAAGAAAGAGAGAGAGGAGGAATAACGATTGGACCTGAATCAATCTCAAGAGGATTTGGCTTGATCCATACTAGAAATGGATCAAGTACGATCCATTTACCAGATGGATTCATGCCGATCCATTTCATCAAAAAGAGAAGAAAATTGCAAATGATTCAGTTACATTCCAACAAATTGGCAATGACCCATAAACGTATGAACACACCCAGGAGCCAACGACAAGAAAATGTACATGAACATGCACATCTGCATCCTAAAAATTCAATTTCCTAAAATCGATAGAAATTGGATTCTCACTTGGAGCTATCAGAGAGAGAACCGGATCAGATAACCGAGGCCTACTAGCTCGATGAAACTGGGTACAAATGTTAATTGGCAAATTACAATCCAAAATTTTACTATTAGAGATCATCCAATAGTCATGTCGAACCGAGAGAGAAATGACTCTTCAAGGAAAGTAATTCATTAATGGGATGGCAACTTTTTAGAAATTTGAATGGATTCCTTTCCAATGACTCTAACTCGCATCAATTCAAAGCACGTCATGTTGAAACAAGATGTAATTTAGAGGGCATGTGTTATCCGACCTTTTGACCCGGTTGTATCCGAACTGATTAGGCAAGTTAAACTCGACTGTCGTTGGGGTCGACAAGTCAGATTAACAATAATGAAGCCCGAAGATCAGGCACAGGTGATGATATAAAGCAGTAGTGGAGTGAAAGCAGAAGACAGACTTAATAGAACGATAAAGTATGAAAATATGCCATGTACTAAAAATGGATCATTATGATCCATACTCATCAATTATGGATTGTACCATATCGATGTTACAGTTCAACGCAATGGAAAATGATCGATATCTCGAAATTTTGAAGTCAAATACAGATGATACTTTAGAAGTATCAATATATTTAAGAGTGGCACCCACCATATCGATCGCACGCCAAAAACAAGCCGATATAACGATCGACACTGATCGTTATTCTTTTGGATTTGGGACCTGCGACTGATATCATGATCTCTTCTCGATCTGGAGACTCCGTTGTCGAAATTTCAAGAAGATATTTTACTGTCTTCCCCTGTAAATATAGGATTGATTATTCATTTGGGGGATCTTTACGCTGCTTGTTACTTTGCACTTCTTTATAACTAAGGGTTTTACTCTGATCCATCTTTCTCTACTCAGTGATTCAAGTATTTAATAAAGTTATTTTTGAAATTGGACTTAGGCTTTCAATGCCGAACCACTATAAATCGTTGTCTTCTTATTATTGCTTATAATCTGTTATTTAATTTTTAGATTCCTTTGTTTCCATTTTATATTCCTCATTTACTTCCTTACAAAATCTATATTGAGTGTTTGTGTCAATTTTTGGTGCAAACAATATATATAAGAATATATCTACCTCTCTACAATTAATCTAACTCTTTTTACTCCCATTTCTTATGAACCCTTGCTTATGTAGAAGGCAAGAATGGATCTACATAATTGACGTTTGACAATAGGAAGTAGAAGAGCGAATGGTAGTAGAGGAGATGATAGTACTCAAACTAATGGCTAAGGAGCGGAGGTGAACTTGGAAGTAGATACTAAAGCTGGTACTCAAATGCCTTCCATGACCGTATGGAACCTGGATGTGAATACGCTTTTTTAGAAATTTCTTGCAAACATGGTGCAGCAACAAGTACCACCACATGCCTAGAATGTGTCTAGAGGCCCGTGGAAGCCAGAAAGAGAAGACTTTACTAAGATGAATACGGATTTCTATAGCCTTGGAGGAGAAATGATCGAAGGAACGAAACAAGCGTTGGAGTCAAGTGATTGGCTGTTAGTGAGCGAAAGGATTTGCGAGGATTTTGGTCTAATGGATGCCCAGAAAGTGAAGTTGGTATCTAGGCAGTTTAAGGGACAGTCAGGGATTTGGTGGAGGATCGTGAGAGAGGAGATTCCTGAACAAGAAATTAGTTGGTGTAGGTTTAAAGAGATGTTTGAGGAGCAGTAAATTCCCAGTTTGGAACTGTCTGCAATTTTTCTGTAGTTCGTGGAGTTGCAACAAGGAAATATGATCATGCTAGAGTATGTGTAGAGGTGTAACGCACTATTTAAGTATGGGGCTGATTTGATAAGAACTCGGAGGAATAAGGTAGAGAATTTTATCCTAGGGTTAAGGATGGGATTGAATGATAAGACCATGACTCATTTGGCACTTCCATTAAACGAAATGATAGATATGGAAAAGGCGATGTGGGGAATAAGGCCCAAGTTGAGAAGAAAAAGAAGTTAACTCCATATTCAAAAGGTAAGAAGGGCCAAAAGCAAATAAGGAAAGGCATAAGGAGCAGTAGAAAGAAAGGAGGTCGCTGAAGTGACTTGTTATAATTATAGACAGAAGCGGCACTATGCAAGTATAAGTGTCCAAAGTCGATTGGAATAGTGAGGTAAAGTGTTTGTTTGTGATAAGCCCAGGCATAAGAAGAAAGGTTGTCCCGAGATAAAGCAGCCGAAGATTTTTGCTTTGGAAGGACCTTCGTCTGAGCTGAATGCCAAGGAGAAGGAAAGGGTATGCTTGGATGTATGATTTTGATTTTCAGTATATTGGTCAGAGTTATGTTTGATACTGGTGCTACTCGCTCTTTCATTTTGAGGGATCCGGTTGATAGTTTAGAATTAGAAACTACCCATTTGATTACATCCTTGCGTGTGATTAATCCAATCGTTGGATATGCCAATCTTGGGTTAAGGTGTGCTAACCTTAAGTTAACTTGTGTGGACAGTTGTCTACATGCGACCCATATGTGTTTGACTTCAAAGGGTACGTGGTGAATTTGTGTATGGACCGGTTAGTGCGTTATGATGCCAAGATTTATTATGCAGGTAGGATTATCACTGTACAAAATCCAAGGGAAGGAGAAAGAACCATGGTAGCATTGAACATAAAGAAGAAGAAGTCGGATTTTATGCAATGTGTTATGGAAGATCAAGAAGATAAGATTAGTAAAGTACATGTAGTCCATGAATTTGCAGATGTTTTCGAACCTCTAATAAAATTATTGCTAAGAAGGGCAATTGAATTTCGAATAGACTTGGTGCCGGGGGCACAGCTTGATAGTAGACCACCCAATAGAATGCCCCCTAAGGAGTTCGCCGTGGGGAGCGTCCAATGTATTTGTAAAGAAGTCAGATGGATCTTTACAGATGTGCATTGATTACCGAAAGTTGAGTGAGTGACAGTGAAGAATCGTTATCCTTTGTCTAGGATAGATGGCTTGTTTGATCAGTTGAATTGAGCTCGAGTGTTCTCGAAGGTAGACTTAGCAATGGTTTTCCATCAACTGAGAGTAACATAATATATTGTTCCATTGATTGCGTTTCCAATAAGGTATGATTCATATGAGTGGTTAGCGATTCCAATTGGACTAATTAATGTCCCTGCGTTCTTTGTAGATCTTATAAACCAAATCTTTCACGATCAATTAGATAGATTTATGTTAGTCTTCACTGATGATGTCCTGGTATACTATAGGACATCATGAAGCCCACTTGAGATTGTTGTTGGAGACGTTGAAATAACACAAGTCAAAGTTTTCAAAATGTCCTTTCAAGAAACAATAGGTGGAGTTTCTTTAGCATGTTGTTTCAAAGAACGGATTAGTAGTGGATCCATCGAAGATAGTAACTATTAATGGTGGGAAGAGGTCAGAGATGGTCATGGAAATGAGAAGTTTCTTAGGATTGGCTTGTTATTACCGTAGATTAATTAAGGATTTCTCACGTATAGTAACACCCTTGACTAAGTTAACTAGGAAGAACGAGAAGTTCATGTGGACTGATATGCGTAAAGGTCATTTCAGGAGTTGAAGAAGTTATTGACCAATGCCCTTGTCTTGATCGTGCCTGAAGGGAACAAGGATCTAGTAGTGTATACCGATGCTTGCGGAATAGGTTTGGGGGTGGGGTTGATGTCAAGAGGGCGAGTGATAGCTTATGCATCAAGGCAGTTGAGACCACATGAAGTTAGATATTCAACTCATGACTTGGAGTTAGCACCGGTAGTGTTTGCATTGAAAATTTGGAGACATTATTTATTAGGAGAATGGTTCAAGTTGTATACGAACCACAAATCCCTCAAGCATCTATTCTCTCAAAAGGAGTTGAATATGAGGCAACAAAGATGGCTGGAATTCTTTGTGGCATATGATTTCGGGATGGAATATACGCTAGGAAAAGGGAACAATGTTGTCAATGCCTTGAGTAGGAAGCATCAGAATGAAGGATTAGCCATAATGAAGAATGGAAGCCATTAGAACTGTTAGCCTCTAGAGGAGTGCATTATAGGTAGAATACTAGAACAAGTAGGGATCCGGGCATGCTGACAAGTTTGGAGGTACGTCCAGCACTTGTGGAAAGGATTGCTACAAGGTAAAGAGAGGATCCACTAACTGCTGAAAGAATTAGGCGACTAGAGATGAGGAAATATTTTGAGGATATGAAGAGATTCAAGGTAGAAACAAAGTGATGGCTACGAAAGAAAGAGGACTATGTGTTCTGGACATAGAAGATCTTCGGAAGGAAGTCTTGAAGGAAAGTCATCGTTCAAAGTTTATAATTCATCCCTGGGGGAATGAAGATTATCATGATATGACAAGAGTCTTCTTTTAGGAAGGGATGAGAGGGATGTTGGTGTACACATAAAGTGATGTTTCACTTGTTAGCAAGTAAATGATGAACACCAAAAACCAAGCAGATTACTTCAACCTTTGGAAGTACCGACATGGAAGTGAGATTCAATGTTTATGGATTTTGTAGATGGGCTACCTAGGTCAAGAATGGGAAATGATGGATTTGGGTGATAATCGATAGACTGACTAAGAGTGCTAACTTTATCCCGGTGAAGATGACAAGGACGTTAGCTAGATTAGCGAAGCTATATATGAAGTGCATAGTGAGGCTACATGGGATATCGAGCAGTATCATTAGTGATAGAGACCCATCGTTTACCAGTGAGTTCTGGAGAAGCTTGTGGAAAGCATTGGGTATGGAGTTGAGCTTGAGCACGGCTTACCACCCATACACGGATGTTAAACTAAGAGGGTGAGCCATGTTCCTGAGGAATTACTGAGAGTGTATGTCTTGGATTTCAAAGGATCTTGGGAAAATCATTTGAATCTAGAAGAGTTTTCCTACAATAATAGTTTCTAGTCGAGTATTGGGATGGCACAATTTGAAGCGCTTTATGGTGGACCATGTAAGTCAATAGTTTGTTGGTTGGATACATGAAATAGACTTATATTGGGGCTCGATTTGGTAAGAAATGCTACTGAGAAGCTAGAATTGATTCACGCCAGAATAAAGGTAGCGCAATCAAGGCAGAAGAGTTATGTTGAAAAGTGAAGGAAAGAGCTTGAGTTCGAGGTATGCAATCATGTATTTGGGTAGGTTTCTCCGATGCAAAGAGTTATGTGCTTTGGGAAAACAGAGAAATTGGCATCTGGAAATGTAGGATCATTTTCGGTGATTGAGAGAATCGGTAAACTCGCCTATCGTGTTGAGTTACCAAGTAATATAGCAGGTATGCGTAATGTTTTTTCACATTTCACATATGAGGAAATGTGTGCTCAATCCGGATTTGGTGGAGGAACCGAGGGCATTTGAGGAACTATCCGTAGAACTAAATTTGACTTATGTTAGAAGACTGGAGGCAATAGTAGGTTGGGATACGAAAGAGTTAAGAACATGGTTATTAAACTTGTTTGCATCCAGTAAAGTGATGATGTGGATGATTGTACTTGGGAGGTAAAGGATAGGATTAGGAATATCTATCCCTACTTGTTCTGATATGTATAATTGAGACATGTATGTTTGTTACATAGACTAGTAAAACACTAGTATGATGTTGTGATGTTTGTATATGTTAGCAATGATACTATTACATAATGGTTGAATGATGATGATTTACACTAGTGGGGAACTAGTTTGATTGCTGTAATGTGTCTACATTGTTTGATTGTTGTACTGTATGTACATTGCTTTGACGATAGTGGTCCTTATCCTGCCTTGTTTGAATTTCGAGGATGAAATTCTTATAAGGAGGGGAGCCTATAACATCCCATATTCTGGAGAGTACCAAAATATAGGGAATATGTAAATTAATTGAATAATAAAATGAAATGAAATTAAAAACCACTTAATAAAGAGGGAATGAATAAAGAAAGGGAAAGTAAGAGTATAATAAGATTAGGCTAGAAATGGGATTTTAGCCTAAGGCCCAAATTAATAACCCTTTACATTTTCAAATTTTCATTCGTTCACCCCTTATTCACAAAACAAAAGAGAGAAGCTTAGGCAGGCCACCATTTTGAGAAGAAAGAAGGAGAAGAAACTAGGAGATAAGGAATACAAGCTTTCAACTTTAAGGAAAAGAATATTAACAAGGTTTTCCTAATCTAGGTGGGTAAAATTCTTTCTCTAAAACCTTCCCTAGCATTTTTGAATTCGCATTTTGTTGAGAATGAATGCTTTGATCATGTTTAACGTGTTTGGATGATTAAACATTATTTTAATTATGGTGTAAAATTTAATTAAGGTAAATTGGTTAATGTCTTAGGGTAAAATACGGTAAAATCCTATTCAAATGCCACAAAAAAATTTATGATGTTCATAATGATGAAATAGAGATGGGATTTTAATTTCACAATTTTTGGAGTTTGGAATAAATATGAATTTTCTAAGTTGAGAAAAGAGTAAACTTCAAGTAAATTAATTATTAAAAATAATAAAACTTATTATTTTGACTTGAAATTTTGGAAAAAGGTAAATTATGATGAGTTTGATTTTTGCTGAATTTTTGAGACTTTTCCCATTAGTTTTTGATTTTGTATGAATCAATTGATGAAAGAAAGAACTAATTAATTAAGTATAATTAATCAATTAACTAGTAATTTAATCAACAAGTTTTGGAAAAAAGACCGTAAATAAAGAAAGTAGTCAATAAGGTTTTTAGACCAATTGGGATTAGGTGAAAAGAGAATGCTTAATAAGGTAAAGAAACAGTTTTTAATCTAATTACAAGATTGCCTTTTTCAATTTTCGAAAGCCAATATTAACACATGAAAACTTTAATGTATACTACTCACGATAGCTTGGGTAACTATCTACCCACAACGACTTAGGGAAATTAACACATGAGCGCTTCTAGGAGACTTAACCCACGATGACTATTGAAGTTAACACGCGAAGCTATAGGTGGGTTAGTACGCGACAACTATGAAAGGTTAGTTTAAACAATAAACTAAATTAAGGAACAGAGGCTTCGAGGAAAGTGATGATTGACACTAAGTATGAAATGAACTTAGGAAACTATATGTTAAAAAAGAATAACTTAATTAAAGAGTAAAAAAGAGATAAAGCTTGATTAAGCTATATGATGATGAGTGAAACCATTTATAAGAAAAAAAATGCTAATGGAAGGTCTTTGAGGCAATAAGGAGTGTAACCGAATTTCTTATTCGATGATGAGTGATGTAAGGCCTTTGTGGCAATCACATGTCTAAATATGACATTGTAATCAGTATCGTTGATGAAAGGCTTGTGTGGCTACCAAATGTCTAAATTCGATATCATAATTGGTATTGTTGATGAAAGGCCTACATGGCTATCAAATGTCTAAATATGACGTTATAATTGGTATATATGATGAAAGGCTTGTTAGTTTGAACAATAAACTAAATTATGGAATAGAGACTTCGATCAAAGTGATGATTGACCCTAAGTATGAAATGAACTTACGATACTATAAGTTAAGAAAGAATAACTTAACTAAAGTATAAAGAAGAGACAAAGCTTGATTAATTTATATGATGATGAATGAAACCATATGTAAGAATAAAAATGCAAATGGAAGCCTTTGTGGCAATAAGAGATATAGCCCAACTTCTTATTTGATGATGAGTGATGTAAGGCCTTTGTGGCGATCACATGTCTAAATATGATAATATAATCCATGTCGTTGATGAAAGGCTTATGTGGAATGTCTAAATTCGACATTACAATTGGTACATTGATGAAAGGCCTGTATGGCTACCAAATGTCTAAATATGACATTGTAATTGGTATCATTAATGAAAGACTTGTGTGGCTATCAAATATCAAACCCATGATATTATAATTGGCATCGTAGATAAAAGCCCTTAGTGGCATCCAATCGTCTATTCATGACAAATTTTAGGAGCGATGGTGTAAGGCTATTGGAGCAACCGAAATATCTTTTATGATAATAAAGTTATAAGACCTATGAATAACCCATAAGTGTTTAAGAACTGGAAGTTGAATTGGTAATGTTTGGCATGCATGGCAATCTAAAACAAGACTCTAATGGTTAGTCATGCATGTATGGAAGAAATCTTACACCTATAATGAGTTAATGATCGTGCTTGGTTGTATGATGTGATGCATATTAGTTTTATGCTGAAGTGAGGGGAAAACCCATTTTGCATTAGTGGCATGGTCTCACTATGGATGCTTAGGGTAAAGGTTTTACTCATACCGGGCTTTATGTCTGACCCATGTTTTTATTATTTCCTATAAACTCATGGGTACTCATTCAAGAAGGCCGAGTTTATGGATCAGGTAGGTATCGTTTGAAGGATGAATAAAGATTTCGAAGTTGAAGCAGGAGGCCTGCTGTTTAATAAATGTTATTTTGAAATTCCAGCATGTAAAACAAGGGTTTATAGTTGGTTATATGTTGTGTTGGTATCTTCTTATTTCAGACACAACAATACTCCATCTACGTTTTATTAAAATTTACCCCAGCATGGGAATAATTTGGGTTAAAACTGATGTAACGAATCATTTAAACCAAATTGATGTAATGAAAAAAATCATTTAGTTGCTCTACTTGTGTTATATAATATAATACTGAACTCACTTTTTTGTTGGAAAATGATTATGGTGATGACTACAGCATCATCAGCGTCTATTTTTGGTTCTTGAAGTGAGGGATGTTACACGAATCGACTCAAATATATAACCATCCCGGTCAGGTTTTTCACTTGCCTTACAGTTCTCAAGACTTGCATGGATGGAATGGATTTTTTCGATGTTCGCTTCAATTCCCTTGCCGCCCACAACATAGCCGAGGAAATTTTCTAGACCAGATGACAAATGGACACTTCACCTTCATACTGTATTGATGTAGGAGGTTAAAAGACTCAGTCTGGTTCTATATATGGCCCATGGCCTTCTTTGATTTTACAAATCCACATATACCTCCATGTACCGGTCGATTTATTTTGAGCACATGCAATTAGAGAGTCGTTGGTAGGTACCGCATGAATTTCATAACCCAACTGGTGTGGCAGGATAGCAGTATAGGATAACATTGGTGATGATGGAGATGTGTTCTTGGTCGAGGCCATGCATGGTAATCTAATTGTACCCGGTATAAGCGACTATGAAGGTGAGGAGCATATGTCCACTAGTTGCATCTACCATTTGATTGATGCGAGGCAATGGAAAGATGTCTTTGGGCTAGGCTCTGTTGAGGTTGGAGAAGTCAAATTAAGTTCTCCAAGACCCATTTGAGTTTTTGCCCAATACTAGATTGGCTACCCAGACCGAATATTCCACCTCCCAAATGAAACCATTCACCAATAGCTTTTCTACCTCTTCTTTGAGAGCTCGGTATCGTTTTGGATTATGTGGTCTATGCTTTTGGTAGATAGGTGTTGCCTATGGATTGATGTTTAATGCATGGAAAATGATCCTTGAGTTGATGCCAGTCATGTCGGTGTGCCCCTAAGTGTAGATGCCTTTGCTTCAATAATTTTACCAACTTGTCTCCAAACTCTAGGCCGAGTTCAGTGCCGATCTGGATGACTTTATTAGGGTCGGCGCTGTCTATAGATATCAATTCAATTGGAGTGGCAAGCCCTCTATAATGTTTGAATCTCTCATGTGAGAATTAAGTGGATCATTATCCAGATCTGGGTTGGTTTCTAAGTCGTGTTGGTACAGCATGAAATCGTGCGCTCTATGACATCCTAAGTTAGGATAGATGTCCATGCTCGAGTTAAGGGGTTAAGGTTGCACACGGATGAGTCTCTCGATTAAGAGGATAGGAGCTACTGCGTTGGATGTCCCTAATTGCTAATAGGTGCGACTTCTCATTCCAAGCTATGATGAGCTCTTTTGTTCTTTGGGTAGTGGCCAATGAAATGATATTTAGGCCACTTTAGTCTTCAATGTGGTAGGCAATCCCGACACGAATTGACAAATTGTTGGGCTCGAGGGTTTTCCCTGATGACACACGATCAGTTGGTGTAGCTTTACTATTTTGGGTGGTCCCTCCACGAACTGAAGTGTTAATAGGTTTGGGGTTACTCCTGGTTGACACATTGTTGGCAGTAGTTTCATCATAGCTAAGGACGGTTCCAGCATGAGTGGGAGCGCTAATAGGCTTGAACACTCTCTTGGGTGAAACGTTGCTGATAACAGATTCTTCAAGGGTTAGGACGGTCCCGACGTGAGTGTAATCACTAATCGACTCGAGTGGTCTCCTGGGTGATACATTGGTTATGGCTATGACTTCATTAGAGGGGTCATTGATTACAAAGGACTGCTTTAGAGCTGGGGTTGGTCTCGGCATGAATCTGAGCGTCGACTAGCTTAAAATTTCTTTCGGGCAACTCATCGTTGATTGTTGTAAATTCTTGCTGAAGCATAAGGACCCTCTTCTTAGCTTGTTTTATGGAGGTCTCATAACACTCCCTAGCTTTTTATTGATTGCCGCAGATTTTATTGATTTCCCTAGATTTCTCCGACCCCAACTTGGATAGGGAATTTCATGACTAGTTAGTTGTAGGAGACAATTGCATCAAGGACTGCGAGGGACGGTCATCCTATTAAAAGACTATAAGAATATGGGCAATCAACCACTATAAAGTTCACTTGTATCTTTGCAACAAGGGCTCTTTGCCGAATGTGGTCATGAAAGAGGTCGTCCCTATTGGAATAATGCCAACACCCCCAAATCCATAGATTAGCAAGGTGCAAGGGATGGGGTTGTAAGTAGGGAGCTTGAGTGCCTTAAAGACATATTTGAACATGAGATTGACTGAGTTGCAACCACCATGAAGGCTCGATGTACATTTTCTATTGCAAAGGTGATGACCATGTGGTCATGATAAGGGTAGGAGGTGACTTCTCTTTCTTCGATAATGTTGGTGACAGGTCGATCTACTTCTAGCATGGGTGCTTTGAACGCATGGTGCTCTAATGAAAAAACTTAGCTAGTGGGACCTACTTCTCTCTGGTATGGGGCTGAGCTCCCCGTTTGAGGTTGAGCCGTTGTGGGCCACCCTTTGATCGACCTATTAATGAACGAACTCTATGAGTTCTCCTTCTTGGATTAGTCTTTCTATCTCATCCTTAAGTATATGACACTCTTGGTGGAGTGGCCATTGATTTGATACGACTCGCGGTATTTTCTATGGCCACAAGGTTCCTTCTTTTTCCTAGCTCTGGTAGTAGACGATCTTTGGGATTGTACTCGATCTATGGTTGTAAGTTATGTGGATTCCATATCTCCGGTCAAGATGGCATAGTGAGCATACCTGAGCTTCTACCGAATGCCATCTTTTACACGCCTCTTGTTATTGCTTGGCCAACCATTACTTCAGCAGTCGGTTGTCTCACTAGGTTCGACTTTATTTGAACGTCGGGCTCCATCTTTGCTACCTGAAGGATTACCATCCTCCATCCTCCTAATGTCATTTTCCTCTTGATAGAAATCAGTTAGGGATATGACCATTTTGTAGTTCCTTCAATTCTGGACTTGTATCTGACCCTCGAGCAGATGGCTACAACCAGGATATTTTTATCGACACCCTAATCCGAGTAGACTCTTTGTTGAAGCAATTCACATACAATCGAAGATTTTTGATCTGCAATTGCCTGATGTTACTTAGCTCACTAGCCATCATGGCATGGGTCTAAAGAACCTGAACTTGAAATCTGGAAAAAGCTAGGCCTAAGAATAAATGTTGCATGGTTTGTATATGTAAGATCTGGCTAGAGGTCAGTCTAGTAAGAGTGAATGGGAAGAGCAGACACTTTATGGGGATAGAAAGCTGGCCGATCTGATAGAGTTGAAGGCAGCGATGTGATTTGATGGGTTAGTACTCCCATTGTATTTGTTAATGGATGGTAATGTATACCGCTAATGGATGTATGTGTTTAGGATTTCCTTGGAAAATGGCTCCCCGTTTTCTTTATTAGATAGAGCTTCGCCCTTAGCATTCTGCGCTTGTATTCTATTGATTTGCTACAAAAAAATTCACCTGCTCCCAGAGGTTAGCACCAGCCTATTGTGGGAGTGCTCGATCTACAACCAAAACTGGGCTTAGTTGGCATCTTTATGGAGTGGAAGAATGAAAGAGATGATATGTAGGATAGTGGTAGTGACGATGATGACCTAGAGATAGGGACCTACTTTCCCTCTGCACAGAGGGTGACCACGAATGCCTAAGTTGCCACTATCTTAATTTAGGCATGGCCACACCCCTATTGGACAAGGAGTGTACCAAAGGGGCTTTGGCTCTCTACCGATGACATGAGCATCGCCGATAAGATGCTCAAACCTTAAGTCTCAACCTCTGTCTACAGCCTAGAGGTGTTCAAAAGCTGATGGTCGTTCTACTGTAGGTGGACAACAATATCTTGCTTCACTATGCATGGCAATACTGGGTCAATCTCAACAACGTGACTTGGCCCGTGCGCAACATGTTCTCTCTTGTTGTGCATAGGAGCTACTCCGATCGAGGTTTCAAGAACCAATCTCTCCTGGGCAGTATTAACAAGATTATAAGCATTGGGAAAGGCATGTTGGTAGGAGTAAGATCAACCAAAAAAGGAGGTGGAGGACCAAAGTTTTCAGTGGTTTGAGCATCCAACCTCATCCTTAGATCATTCACCTCAAGGGCTAAAGTTCCCACATTGGTTAAGCCTTAAAGAACACTTTACCACATGCCATTGCTGAGTACAGGGATGGGACTAGCAGTGCTGGTGATAGTGTTATTAGTATTCTCACGATCATTAGAGTTGATAACCTCATTCTCACCATTAGGATTTGATATGGTGCAAAACATAAAAAGAGTGTAGAGAAGAAAAAGTGCAGAAAGGCAAGAGCTTTTAAGGAAGGCGCTCCTTCTAGTGCTAAAATGTTGATTAAAAATTAAGCCAACCTTGGAATTAGACTGATGCATTTGTATTAGCAAATGTTACTTGCTAACACTAGGCTTAAAAATGTAAATTGTGGAATCAAGCAATTAAAAAATGTAAATGACAGAAGATATACAATGGTTTGGCAGAAGCTTGCCTACGTCCACTACTATGATCTCTTACTATGTTATCCCTTAGAATTACAATGAATTATAAGAGAATAGTAAGAAATTTAGCACTTAAGCTTGCAATGGAACTAAACTTAAGAGCTTATGGAGTTGCTTACTATGAATAAGAATTCCGAGCTTAGAAATTAACTAATATTCGACCCCTTTGATACTATATAGAAAGGGTATTTATAGCAGCTAAAGTAGATCAATGGATGATCGAGACTATGCTACAAATAGGCAGGAATCATTCCCAACCATCAATCTGGTCGCCTATGTTGATGGAAGATATCCGGAAAGGTAGTATGAATGTGCTCCTAAGAAGCATGCCAGCTATAATTCTATATAGAGCACGTGTTTTGTGCTAAGAAAGGCGATGCTAATGAGTTGGTATGATTTTGGTAGACATGCTGCAATGGTAGGTGTACTAAATTGTACTGGGCTATAATTTTTGACGTCTAGCACACTTCTCGAAAAAGCAACTGTAACGGCCTACCTCTATACCCGTACTACCAAATAATATTACGTAGTAATATTGTCCGATAATACAGAATATATGGAATGTTAAGAGGAACCATCCATAAATATTCCTTTGGGCTAACACCGTCATGTTTTTCCTTTACATAATATAACTATAAATGACGTGAAAGGTATCGGCACAAAGCAATAAACACATTAGCTAATTAAGAACATAACAATATATAATATAACATAGAATATAGAGTCATATATCATAGTGGAAAAATATATTACATCTCAAAACTATACTTATAAAGTGAGTCTAGAAATGGAAACACTAGACCCACATATGATACATATATATCAAGTGCTAGACATGTTTCAAAAGAATATACACATCATGAGTCACTACCTCATACAAAAGACATACAGACATATACAAGGGGACTAGTACAAAATGATATAACTATATATATATATATATATATCACTCCAAAAGCAAGCCCACATTCATGGTCAATGAGTCCATGTACCTATCAAGTCTGAGTATTATAAAAATAATAAAGGGTCAGACTCTCTTTACGCAATAAGGGTGAGATCACCGAAGTAAGCATGCATAAATCTCAATAATATAGTAACAACTATATAATATGCTAACATTTCAAATGAAATAGACATAATCACAATAAGGTCACCATGTCACAAAGTCATATCATGCCCATCATCGATAATCATCGTAAATATGGTGAACAAGCACAACAAAAATTAAATCAATAGACTAGCATAAAAGCAAGTGAATCTCAAGAAACATAAGACTACACGAAAGCAATCAATCCTCAAAGTGACACAAGACTGCATGAAAGGGAGTCAATCCCAAAGAAACATAAGACTGCATAAAAGCAAGTAAACAACAAAGAGGAGCACAAGGCAAGTTAACATCAAGAGACGACCATGAAGAAAGTCAGGGCAAAGTTACTGATCCTATAGATATATTAAAGGGGAATTCTTGGTGTAATTTTCTCTCTTCCAAAGGGAGACTGATAGGAAAAGCTCCAGGAGTTTCTAAAATAAAATTGTACTGAAAACAACACTCATACAGTCATAATATACCCAATCCTCAAAACACGTGTTCTGCCTACTCAAATACATTTGTGAGGTGCGACGTCTAACGACAAATGACGTAAGTGTTTTGACATCGAATATTGCCCAAGGTACTAACTGCTCGCATTGTGGTATTGGGCAAATAAAAGAAGCAAGTAAAGCATGAAGAAAGACGAAAATGATACCATGACTCGAGGCACGACCAGCGTAATCAAGCCACTAGGGCGAACAATAAGCATAAAAGGTCAAGCTTTAAAATGCACTGACGAATATGGAAAGCTATAGAAATAGCAAGCTTCCCTAAGATATTGATCAAAATGTGTTATATACTTCCAAATGTTGATTACTCGAGTATCGCCCAAGTGTCGTGTTACTAAAATATTTACTATAAGTTAGTAAATTCCACTCACTCAAAATATTCTACAGAACAAGTTGTATAATTAATTGATGAAGTGATACCGAATATCTCATACAACTTAGTACTACTAAATCATTTAATTATATTTCTCATTCCACGGAAAGGATAATATTGAAAATACTTTTTTAAGTCCTTGTATTAGCTTTTAAGAAAAAGCTATTTATTTTCTAAAGGTATGAATACCCTTTTAAAATTACATGTATAGCTTTTGATATTTGAAATAACTCAAATTGAGAATTTTATATTTATAATGCACTATATTTATGCTTCTTAAAATATATAAAGAGATTTTATTTTATTCAAAACATTTACATAGCCTTATAATTATTTTTAGGGAAAGGATTCTTTATTTTTCAAGACTTCAAATCTCTTCCCTATATTTAAATAGCTATTATAATCAAAATCATTTCAAATGAAAGAATTTCTTTTATAATATTTTTTATAAAATAGTAATGTATACTATTTTCCTTTAAAACATTTTCAAATTTAAAATAAATTAAATAGTGATTTTTAATGGATTTTTTAAATAAATAAAAATCCATTTGAAAATTCGGAATAAGATTTGAATAAGAAAATGAGTGGAAATAGAATATGACTTAATGATATTTTCCACACAATAAATAAATAACCTCCAAACTTATTATTATTTTTCAAAATATTAATTTTCCAAACATCATATATGATTCAAATGTCATAAAATAAACACATCATTCTATATATAACTACAAATCTCTTTCAAATGTTTTTAAAATCACAGTGAAATAAAATATCACTTCAAGGATTCAAAAATTATTCTTTTCAATACGCACACACACTCCTAAATAAATTCTTTAATATAATCAAATTCCAAAATTATTTATTCCAAAAATAACATAATCAGTTGTATAATACTTTCAAAACCGTTAATTCAAAATTCTCCTTGCGAATCAATTTCAAATGCAATGTCCGTCCATTCTCAAAACAAATCAAGGACATATGCAATTCCAAACCAAAAGTAAGGATTCATATTCAATATCAAAATAAAATATTCTTATGTGCTAAAATTACACTTAATAACATTTTTCAGCATAAATTCAATTTAAATTCACCATAACAATGATTAAACATTAGCATGTAATTATATTTCACACAATTCAATCATTCACAACAAAGATTCATCACACAATCGATCAAACAAGGGCATGAAGAAGGAAAATAATTGTTATATAAATAGATTTGTGAGTTAAATAGAATAACCCATCAAATCTAATCAATTGGTGAACAAACAAGCCCAAGGAGTTATGCGCCTCCTTCTTCCATCATTGTGTGGGGCCTTGAAGTTCGCACCTCTGCTTTCAACTGTTGTTGCTAGGATTCGTGTTAATAATCATGATATAATCCTCTGGGTTAGCAATCTTAATATAATATTTTAGGTTAACAATCCCAATAATAACTTGTCACTTAAGTGTCGAATAACCTTCTCATTTATTCCTATATCCTATGATCTATACCATTACACAAATAGCATCAAGGGTGGATTAACCTATCCAACTCCTTTGTATGATTAATAGATCCTACTATGATGGATTTCTCTACCCACTCTTTCTAGGTTTCACCAATAGGTGGCTAGGACTGGTTACTAATGATAAGAGCTTCCAATTACTATGTAATCACTCGCTTTAATAGTGAGACTTTCACAAAGGCGATCTCCAACTGCAAATTCCCTCTTTGTACATCTCTTATCAATATACAACTTCTATCTACCTTGTGCATCCTTTATCCCTTTCCTTGTTAGTTCTAACTTCTTTAAAGTATCTTGTTATCTTATATTTGGATCTACATTTCAATGAAGAAATCAACCAAGAAGCCTAGAGATGTTTGGAGTGCCAAGCTTGAAAAACTCAAGAAGTTAGAGAAAAAAGTTACTCAAGTCATGTGGGTCAGCAAACCATATGGGTCGATACCGAACCATATAGAGTAGTGGGGCCCTATGCTCTACTTGATGTAAGAACTAAGACTTGAATCTTGAAACATGTCGAAGTGGCATGGGTCAGTACCAAACCATATGGGTTGGTATGACCTATAGTAATTTCTAGAAAAGTTGCATATAAGAGGCGTGAAGGCTTGTACTACTAAAGGTAGCATACTATAAAGTCAGAGTTATCGATTGGAACCGACCCAAATGGGTTGGTACTGAACTATGTTAATTTTTAGGTTGGCATGATTTTACCCATTAATCATGCTGGAGTTTTAGAGCTTGAGATTTTTACTCGTTCAAGCTGGATTCCATGACTTCGATGGTGGATTTCATCTAAAAGTAGAGAGCTATCATAAAAAAGGGTTTTTGGATATTGATACCAAATTAATGTCATTTTACATTGTGAAGTAGTTTCTAAAACCAAACATGTTGTAAAAGTGGTTGTAGTTGTAAGGATCATTCGAAATAAAGGTGATACTAGATGCACACAATCGAACTGAGGCCGAACCACTTTAATAATCCTGTGTCTAATTTTTCTCATTTTGAAATTTGTAATATTATTTTTTGAGTTTTTATTGAATTGGGATGTTTGTCCAAATTTTGAGCAAACACTTTTGGTGCTTTCACTGAGAGAATGAATTTCTTATGCTAAATTTGATGTTGTTTATATTTGAGAATAATCTACCATCAGACCTAAAAGGAAATGGCTCCACGGAAGGAGAAAGCAGCTGCAATGCCTACAGTTATCATTGAAGAAGAGAGTGAAGGATCTCAACATGGAGGACAAATGAATCAACCAACCCATGCAAAAACTTCAAGTGCATCGGAAGTGGTGATGAAGACCGAGTTGGATAAGGCGATGGCTGAGATAAATAGGAAGATGATGGAGAATCAATTACCCATCATGGAGGAGACGAAAACATTATTATCCCAACCCTGGTAATAAGTGGAGACTCGGATGTGTAGAAAGAGTAGGAGGGATTACTTGTCTTTGGATTCAAGTGAAGAGAGTTCTTCGTCATCAAAACAGTATCGTAGATATGGCAAGCATAAAATGTGTAAGGAGGATGCATGGACAAAGAAGAGATGGACTACTAGGATTGGAGGTATTATACATTCATCCCCATCGGTCAGTTCTAACCAACCCACATGGGTCGATACCAACCAATAGGAAAGAATCCACATTGGTGACTATAAGGTGGAGCTATAGGATGTTGGAGATGGGGGACCCACTGGTACCCAGACCGGTGGTGTTTTGACTAACACTACCGAGCCATATCACAGGGGAAAAAAATCCAAACCAGACACCAAAGAAGTCCGAGACAAATAGTTCTCCTAAATAAGAGGAACCTAGGATGTCATACAAGCAACTAAGACCATGTACTAGACCAAACACTTATGGACATTTATAATGATCATCGTCCAATAGGTCAGAGTAATGAAGAACATATAACTAACATAATTAAAGTCTGATGGGTCAAAGTTAGCAGAGACATGTTGACAAGAGGGGTTTGTCGATGAGTAGGACTCCATTCCCTCAAGGGATTTTACAAGCTAGGTGTCTGAAGAAATTTATGTTGTCAATCAATCAGAGTTATAATGGCATGATTGACCCCAAGCAACATTTGTTGAAGTACATATGGCTTATGGATAGTTCCGTTGTAATGGATTCTGATAATTGTAGATGTTTTCTGGATTTTCTTGGAAGGATAGTAACTATGTGGTTCACTCGGCTTGCATATAGGCCAATATCATCATTTTATCAATTTGTAGGACAATTTATAAAATAGTTTTAGCTTCATACAGTGCAACCGAAGGATGCCATGTCATCATCAAATGTGCATCAAAGAAATGTGCATTAAATATCTAGAGAGACCTTTAAAAGTTTTTTGAAAATATTTAATGCTATGTTGATAGAGGTGAACAACCCCAAAGAAGAAATAGTGTTGAAGTCATTGATAAATTGGATTCAACGGAGGACTTATTTTGATAGATGGCTTAAAAATAAAGAAACTACCTACTTTGAAAGAGTTCTGTCGTAAAGCATCTCAATTTCTACTATTGGAAGAGGAAAATTTGGCTAATGATTGTCCAGAAGGATCGAATAGCGTTATACAAAGCAACATGGTTGTAAAACAGATAGCAATAATGCTAGGAACGTTGTAGTGAATGTTTGCAACAATAATGGTAAAAGGAAAAACCAAAACGCTGGTGGCAAGAAGTAGCACACCAAGAAGCGTACGGGATACAACCTTCTAGGAGTGTAAATGGAATTGACCTACTCTATTGAGAATATTTAGCTTGCGACCTAAGGTATAGAACGCTACACGAAGCCACCTCCAAGGGAGGCTACTTAAAAAAGGCATCTATGAAAGTATTGTCACTTTCATGAGACTCATGGGCATAATACAAATAAATGCGGGCATTTGATAGATATTGTTGAAAATCTGATCAGGAAGAAGAAATTATAGTAGTAGTTAGAAACACACAGGTGGATTGCCAAACATCAACCTAAGGGTAATTTGCCCAAGGGAACCAGGTTGGCTCCAGTGAAGAGGGATCAAGATAGGAAGCTAATGGGATTATGACTAATATAATTTATGGAGGCCCACAACCTAGGAAAAAGAGTTGGAATGAGAAGGAGCTTTATGGCAGCTTCTTGAGGCATGCGTCTCAAGATATATGTTACGTCGTAGAGGAAGGTGCTATAGAAAAGAAACAAAGAACCATTAAAGGTTATATTGTGTTTAGAAATAGAGATGCAGATAAGGTCGAAGTGCCGATGCTTGACTTTATGGTGATCACAGCCGCAATTGGGCCGACAACAGTGCATCGAGTCCTTATTTACCGCGCAGCCTGATGAGTATTTTATTCAAACAGACTTTAAGAAGATGCGCCTCGATGAGAAAGGTCAAAAGCCATGTAATTCCTACATCTATAGATTTACTAGAGAAGCAAAAGAGCCGGTAGGGTGCATCAAATTGCCAATTGAGTTAGGACTAGGTGACCGCAAGGTTATGCAGATGTAGATGTTTATTGTGGTTGATGGATTTTCAACCTACAATGATTTCTTAGATCAGTAGACCATTGCCAATTTTCGAATTTCACTTGTTCCATGGTATTGATGATGACATTTCAAACCGAGAATGGACTAAGGGCGATTCAAAATGACTAAAGCACAGGTTGAGAGTGCTATGTTTCTAAGCTTAGATAAGCAAAACGATGAGAGAAGAGGAAGAATGCAAAGAAGCCTCTCTTCATCAAATCCTCAGAAGCATAGCAACAACTGCCCAAGCCCTGGCTCGAGTCCAACAACAAATTCTACAAATCCATGGGCCATGAAAAGAGCCAAAAGAGATGAGGGCGACGCTAGTGGAGCTGATGATTGACATTTTGATCGATGATGATATTCAATGAAGGTTCTAAAAATTAGGTCTCAACTCAGGTTAAAGATGAGGAAGTATTTGGTAGGATTTCTCTAGGAAAACATGGATGTGTTTGCTTGGACACAATCAGATATATGCGGGATTTCGCCAAAGATATTATGTCACACATTAAATATGAGCCCAAGTTACCCTCCATGAAGAAAAGGAGGCATGGTGTGGAACCAAAGGGATCCGCTGCATTAAGGGAAGAAGTAGATATGTTGAAGACAAATGGATTCATATGCAATGCACTATACCAAGTGGATGTCAAATACAGTGTTGATTAAAAAGGTGAACATGAATTGGTGAACAGGCATTGACTATTCCAAATTGAATAAGGCGCTCACAAAGGACTATTTCCCCTTACCGAGGATTAACCAACTTGTGGACGGAATGGTCGGACATGAATTGCTATCCTTTATTGATGTGTACATGGCTACAATCAGATTGTGATACACATCCTAGATTAAAAGCACATGATATGTATCATCGATTTGGGGTCGTATTGTTACAAAGCCACACCTTTCGGACTGAAGAATGCTGGAGCAACTTACCAACGCTTGGTGAACTGAATGTTTAAAGATCACATAAGACAAACAATGGAATTTTGTGTGGAGAACACGCTCGTGATGTCATAATGATTGGCAGATCACATGGGAAATCTTTCAAAGTTATTTGGTGCGCTTCAAAAGTACGAAATGAAGCTCGATCTAATAAAGGGTTCTTTCGATGTTGCATCGGGCAAGTTTGGGTTTCATTGTAAACTCATGGGGCATTGAATCTAACCTGGAGCACATCTAAGCACTAAGATGAGTTTTTGCCTCAAAGATAAGGAGAGAAACGCACAGCTTGAATGAAAAAGTCACAATATTGAGTTGATTCATTTCAAAAGTGATGAACAAGTCCAACCATTCTTTGATGCCCTCAAGAAAGAGAAAGGAAAGTTCATATGGATGAAAGAACGTCAAAATGCTTTCCAAAAGTTTTTATACTTCATAGAGAGAACATTGATATTGTTGAAGTCTTTGAAAAAATAGGTTCAATTTATTTACTGGTAGTGTCTTCTAATTCACCGAGTGCAGCCTTAGTATATGAGGAGTGCAAGATCCAAAGCCAGGTATGGTATATCAACAAATAGTTCACTGGAGTGAAAAAGAATTATGCAATGCTAGAGAAACTGTCGTACTATTTGTTAATCGTTGTGAGGAAGTTAAGGCCCTAGTTGTGAGGAAGTTAAGGCCCTACTTTTAGTCTGATATAATATAGGTGTTGACTAGTTAGCCATTAAGATAAGTGCTACATCTACCAGAGACTTTGGGAAAATTGATAAAGTGGAACATCAAGTTGAGTCAATACGATATAACCAACCATCCTTGGAGGGTGATTCGAGGACAGACATTGGTAGATTTCGTTGCTGCATTCACCACCTAGGACGATGAAGTGGAAGAGGAGTTGGTCCAACATTCTCAATGGAAGTTGTATGTTGATGGAGCCTCAAATGAATATGATTTCGGAGGAGGCGTAATGCGTGTAACCCTAGAAAGGCAGAGGATCTGTTATACGTTAAAGCTTGAGTCCTAAGCGACAAACAATGAAGTTGAATATGAAGCGCTGATTGCGGGCCTCAAAATAGCAAAAGAACAGGGAGTGAACATATTCTTAGCAACTCCTAGTTAGTGGTTTTTCAAGCTAAGAAATAATTTTAGGCTAAGGGAGTATGACTTGCCCCTTACCCGATGAAGGTGTTGGAATTATTAGGCGATATCGAGAATTACACGATAATGCACATCTATAGGAAGGAGAATACGAATGTTGATTCATTATCCAAACTGATCAGTTTTGGGGATGCATACTGATTGTGAATTGTAAGTATAGAAGTTTTGATTGCTTCGAACATTGATAGTATGGATATTGATTGGATCTTGAAGGTCGAAAAGGAAAAGGAGTAGTGGATAACTCCGGTTAAAGATTATTTGTCGAAAGGGACACTTTGGGTGGAAGAAATGAAAGGTGGAAACTCATGCATAAAGTACCACCGTTCATTATGAAAGAAGTAGTTCTATATAGGAAAGCATTCTTAACCCCCTACCGCGGTGTGTCGCAAAAGACGAAGCTAAAAAGATCCTTATAGATGTAAACAAAGGAAGTTGTAGCGATCGTACCAAGGAACAGACTTTAGCGAAGATGATTTTTGTCTATGGATATTTCCTAGCCAACTGTTAACTATGATGCATCTGATTGTTCAACAAGCTTACCCAAATGGTTAGCCCGTAGCCATTTGCAATTTAGAGAATAGACGTCATCGGAGTGCTACCGATGTTAAGAGGCAAAGCAAAATATGCAAAAGTGGTTGTGGACTACTTCATGAAATGGGCGAAAGTAGAACCGCTTATAATGATCACTTCGATGAAAGTGATCAACTTCGTAGTGAAAAATATTTTGTGCAGATTCGGAGTTCCATAGAAGATAGTCATAGATAAAGAAACTCAGTTTGAGAGTGCCATATTCAAGGAATTCTATGCACAATTCAGATTGCGAAACTTTGCGCGGTAGCACACCCCAAGCCAATGGATAGGTAGAGGTAGTGAACAAGATTATCAAATCCATCATTAAGAAGCGACTGAAGAAAGCCAAGGACATTTTGGTGGATGAGTGCAACTGGCATTGTGGGCTTATCGGACAACCCAAAAGTCTATGATTAGCCATACTTTATTTGCCTTGGCCTATGGAACCAAGGCCATGATTCAGATTAAAGTTATAATCCTTTCTCATAGAAGATTGCACTATGATCCCAAGAAGAACAAGGAATTTTGCCTGAGTCCCTTGACTTGGTTGAAGAAAAGCTAGAAGAAGCTAATCTAAGGGTAGCTGATCAGCAATGAAAGGGGATCACAATAGTTCAATGCCAAGGTTAGAAATCATACCTTCGAGATAGGCGACCTCGTTTTGAGACGGGTATTTTCAGGTATGGAGGCACATGGCACGAATTGGGAAGGACCTTATACGATTGCATATAAGCATGGAGATGGAACTTTTAAGCTGTCAATAGTAGATGGGATCCCAATTCCGCAGGCATGGAATAACGAACATATGCGATACTATTTCACTTGATTTCCTTTTTTATACATAATGCAACCTATCCATCAAGATTTGATGTGATAAGTTGATAATTTCCCTTCTTTTATTCATAAATAACGTTTGCTTTTTAAATCCATGGACTGTATTCTTAAAGTTTGGCTTTATGCTGCAAGATCCATGGCAAAAGCAGAAGTTCTACGTTTTTAAAACCAGATGTCTAGGTACCCAGAGATAGGTACCGAAAAACTCCTTCGATTCATGATCGTGTCGTTGGATTATAATTGGGCCGGGGTCTATTAGATGATTCGCCCTTACATGTTTTACCATTGACCAACAACTGGAGATAGGTGAGGTCAAGGGTGGATGCTTAGATGAGCATCTAAGACACCAGAGTCTAGGGATAGGAACCGGTGTGGAAATGAATCTATTTGTAGGTACACAATTGATTATATTAGTTCTCATATTGACATGAGCAAATAAACCATTTAATTTCAGTCGGCATTAGAACTGACAACATTGTTTATGGCTAAATAAAATACATTTAACCAATGATAAATAATGTTAAGTAGTGATATATAGTTTTGCTTAGTTGAATAAGAAATATTTATCCGATAATAAACAAAGTACCAGAAAAACACGGAGAAATTTTAGAAACTTAGTTATTTATATAAAGTTACAGTAAATGAGAAAATTGCACATATCAAAAACACATGGAGGTATAATATATGAGTAATTGCATTATAGATTATTATATATTTATACATGAAGGAAAGTACATCGAAAAATAGAGTAAAAGTGGAATAAAGTAAATGTGACAGAGTTGAACAACAAACAACATTCACTACCTAAACTTTTTGTACACACAAAAGAGGTGGATATACCCACAATACAACGACCTATATACAAAAAAGCCAAAATGATTAAAATATAAAGAGATAAAAGGAACGCGTTTTTCAGAAGTGACTGGAGCCGATCACTTATTCCTTTCATTCTTTCCTCACTTTCTTTGTGCAATGCTTTCTCTCCTGGCTTTCTCTTTCCCTAGAGTGCTTGTCTCAAAATGAGTAGTTTATTCTTTGGCAGTCCAATACAGAGGATCACTTACTCTAGTATGAATGCTTGGTGGAGTTTGAGAAGCACCAGTAGCAGGAGCAGAATTGGTCCTACAAAAGCAGCATGAATGGGTAAAGCTATTGATAATGGGGAGGGATGCTCTCGAAGCCCAGTTCTTTTTGACATCCTTCAACTTCGAGAGGTCAATCTCTCTTCTTATTGACATGGACGGTTCAGCCCCCATCTCTTTAGTGATGACAATGTCCTCGCCATCATAGTCTTGGTTTCATCTAGATCCTCCTTAGTTAGAGCCATAATCTTCACAGCATTAGGACCGATGATAGATCTTGCTGAGGAGATGGAAATCAAGAGAGGTGTTGAGATGATGATGGATATGGTGGTAGAGAAGTCGGGGCCTAGAGTGAAGGAAACCCCTTGTAAAGGAACGATATGCAGCTAACCTGAAAGTTGGCAAAGAGATGAAAAGAGATTAGTGGCATCTTCAGAGGACATGTGAATTTTCTTGAACTTAGGAGAAGTCAATCATATATCTCCAAGAGATGTCATTAGGACGTGAGGGGAGTTTTATATCTTCCCCTCTTCCTGAATTGAAGACATGAATGGAAGAGTATGAGGATTGTAGGTGGCAAAAGCTGGGGTCTTCAAAATTATACTCCCTAGGAGATGAAGCAGTAGTAGTAGCAAGTAGGAATGGCATAGACGTAGGAAAAATGGCGGCCTAAGAGCAGGCCGCCACATAAATGACAACATCCAACTAAGGCTCCTCATTGATGGGAGCAGTGCCTTCCATCGAGACCTTTGAGCTGGACTCTGCTAGAGCCTCAGTGGGAACCTGTACTAGAGAAGTAACTTTAGCATCCCTTAGAGCTGGACCATCGACTAAGGCCTTCAGATCGAAATCATCAAATAGAAGGGCCTTGATTGCATCTTTATCTACCTCTCCATCTCTATCTTCCTGCTCTTCCTTCAGGATTTCCTTATAGACCTCGACCAACGTCTTGGGGTACTCTTCCTTCAACCATCTGTTGTTGCCAGATTTGATAATGTTAACATAGAACCGCATGATGGTGAAGTCAATCTTATTTTCAAATTCAAACTTCTCTTGCTCAACTCGAGCTAGGCGAGCTTCCAAATTAATAACCTTGTCCTCAATTGTCTCCTTTCCTTCCTTCAAATTGTAAATTTCTTCAGAGTAAGTCCAGGCGGTCTCAAGAGCTTCATTCTTTTCATCCTTATCATTCTTGAGATCTAACTTCACTTCTCAATTTTAGTGCCCATTTTGATTTGTAATGCATCTCTTTCTTTTGTCACATTATTGGTCCAAATCTAAGATGCCTAAACTTGTTCGTCCAAGACTGTCATTTTGGCCTCCATGGCCCAGATCTTAGCCTTGTGTGTATCTTCAGCCTCTTTGGCTACCTTATTCTTAGTAGTAAGCTCTTTCTCTAGCTTCTCTGCTGGTCATAGAGGGTTTTCTTGATTTTCTTTTCCTTCTCACTCTCCCTCTCTTGTGTCACTATTATCAGACGATTCTTCTTATCAAGGTCAGCCAAGCTAATGGATAACTTCATGCATAGATTGATTTTCTTAATCAACTCCTTATAAAGTGATGGTCAAGTCTCCAAGTCGGTAAGAGGGATGTTCATCACATTATACATGAATTGGATCCCCATGAGGTAAAATAAGGTGTATGACCTTGTGCTCTGTAAGTATCATGGAGGGCGAAGCACTTGAAGTTGGAGGCAGAAAAGTGGCAGAAGTGACTTTTTTCTTTTCGCAGCCGCCGTTCCGAGAGTGAGGATGATGCATGAACATTTTTGGATTTAGGAAGAGTCCAAACTAAGGCATATAATAGATGAGGTGGGTTGGAGTTTGTCCCTTTAGAGAGTTAGGCCTAGCAGAATAAGGGCTTAGATCCATTGGAAGCGGAGATCATGCCCGAAGCACTGAGTCAAAACCTCGCTTGGACCCAAAGTGGTTCCTAGTCCTATCATGCTCGAAGCAATGCTTTCATCTTTCCTCCTATTCTCTCTCTATATGTTATCTTTCTTTGCTTTCTCTTTATTCTTTCATAGTTAGATTATTGATAGGAGTCCGTTGGAAATTAGGATTTGTTCGATAGAGAGAAGGGTGGCTACTGATAGATCTCTTATCCAAGATGTCAAATCTAGATCAACCAATTGTACTTGAAAATAAATGATGTTGAATTAGAAAATGAAAGTTGAATAACGGCACGTGCGAAGTGGATGTGCTTTTATCCTAAGTGTTTTGCATAATGTTAGTGTCCTGTTGATTCTACGGACCATGCTCATGGGGATTCGGAGGTTGAATTGACTTTTTATCCATAAAAGTAAACGGCATACCAACACCAGTTAGGAAGTCAAGGCTTGAGAGGTCGTTAAGGGTGAAGTTTGGCACAGAGAGCTTGGGGATATTGCCAAGGTTGGAGAGATCATCAAAGGTGTACTCGCGGGTATGTCGGAGAACATTCCCTTGATAGACTCTGTTGGGTCCTATCCCCAATACCAATTTTTAGCTTTAGTGGCCCAAGGGTAGGTAGAGTTGTTTCTTTCTATAGAGTTGTCTCTCCCCTATACCGCTTTCTTCCAATGGGTTGGTTTCTCCCATAGACTCCTCCTTATCATCTCCATCATTGTCATCTCCCTCTCCATCCACATCGTCTTCTTCTACTCGTCTTTATCTCCTCCTCCTCTTGTCTCCTCCTCTTTATATGCTCCTTCACCCTCCTCAACCACATTTGGGATGTTTTGAGGAAGAATGGGTAGAGGATCGATTTCGTCTTCTTGGACTTCTTGCATATTTGAACTGGCTGTCCGAACCTCAATGCAAGGGTGTGGTGACCAATTCATCGGTAGTTGGATACGAGTTTGAACTAAAGTAACCAAAAATTAGTTAGAAGGTTTATTCTCATCCACTGATCCTTTGGAATTTCCTTTAAGAGTTGAATTGTTCACCATAGCAGCATTGGTGTTTCTTCGATGGCTTAAAGGGGGTGAAGAAGTAAAGAAAGTTAGTGACTTGAGTAAACTCTAGTATGGTGGAGTAAAAAGGATAGGAGCTTACATCCTAACACCCACTTTTGAGAGATGGCCATTGGGCATCATACAAAAAAGTATTCATACTTGAAGTGATTGAGCTTGTTATGGAGGCTAATGACTATTTGAAAACCATGGTATGCCTCTAAGAGTGATTGCTAGACTTTCATACCTCTCCTTGAAGTTGTAGAAGTACCAAACCTCCATAAAAGTTGGTACCCGGCCCAAGTGTTAAACGAAGAGCATATACGTATAATAAAAGCAGCGTACGCATTCGGATGAAATTACGTCAGAGCTAATCTGAAGTATCGGAGTGTCAGCCTCATGAAGTGATTGAATGGTGGGATAACTTTGGTAAGAGGCATATATATATTACAGTTAGTGTAGCCTTCTAGAGTATTGTGTGCTCTTTAGGATGGAAAAGGAACAAGAGTCCCTTTTGAAGGGATGTCGTGGAAATCACATATTCTTTTGATGTCTTTCGCCTGTAGCCTCGAGGCTGGATGCTTGGAGGATTCTCCAGGATCAAAACGCCCACCAGGTTGTCATCTAGGGCAATGTCAAGTCCTAAAGGCGAATAAGGAACCAACAGTAACAGATGTTGAGGTTAGCATCAAGGCTATCTTACTCTGGATGGAGTTGAGATAGAAGTTGACATAGAAGAAGAACCCATAGTCGGAGGTATGGAAGGGCTCGTCATAGCTCAGAGATGCCCTGAATGTCTGAGGTCCATCTTATAATGAAAGCTTTAGATATGAGCATGGCCAAATATGATTTAAGTTTGGTGTTAACTTTAATTAAATCCGGTGTAGCCAATGCAAAGGATCCAACAGATGTTAATGTGTGCTGACAAATCAGGTTCCTTACATTGATTGGGCCAGTAGTCTATTACCTATAGGGGCAAAGTAGGGTCGTTACCGAGGCTACGTGTTGACAAGCTATTGGTGGGTATGAGTCACTATTTCCATCGAGGTAACTAAGGCCGTAGGAACAGATCTGACTATACAGCATATGACTAGTAGACCCAGGGTTCCTGAAGCGGGCATACGACCATTAGTCTTCCGTCTTATTTCGGTTTGTGTATGGTAGATAGGCATATATAAGATGAGATTATACCTGAGACTATGTCTAGAGTATGGTTAACCCCGTATCGTTCTTTGACGGTTATTATTGATTGTATTCGGGTATAGTTATGAGCTGGCTCAAATTTTTCTTATTGATTTTAGTGATTTGATGATGGTATTATATAATATGAGACCGAGAGATATATTAGGCAACGCCATGAGCTGGCCTGACTATTCTTGGTGAGATCTCACTTATTATTGGTTTCTAGGTTTTGATTATGATTTCTAGATAAGGATGATTCACCCATTTGATATTGTTTTGGTTTGATAATATCATATATGATTTTATATGGATGATGACATTTTTATGCTGGATTTTGTGGTGTTTTACGTGTATGATATCTGAGATTTTTTAAGATAGCATTTTTATATTTATTTATACCCAGTATATACAGAGTTCTATATGGTTATCGACATTGAATTTAGATATAGTCTGACCCGTTTATTATTTATATAATACTCAAGTCTCTGAGACATTTCAGGTATAGGGATAGTATGACCAGCTTGTGGTTTCTAGACATAGAGGAGACTATATATTCGGTATTTTAGATAATTATCCGGTATTGTATAGCCTCTTGTGTGTATTATTGTGTTGTATATTGGACATGTGTTGTATATTTTGTATTATATATTATCGCTGCAATTGACTATGTGATCTCTATTGTTTATTGTATATTGTGTATTGTTCTATCTTGAAGACACACATGTTTATTGCTTTGTGCCGATACTGTGTACGTATAGGTGAGTTATTTATATGATGTTTAAATACGTGCCAATGTAAGCCTAAGGGAATATTCACGTATGCACCTTCTCCACATTATCTAATAATATTACTTAGTACTACTCTTGGATGGTATAGGTATAGAGGTGGGAGTGTTACAGGTCGGTACCGATCCATATGGGTTGGTACAAATCCATACGGTTCGGTACCGACCCATACGTGTGTATTTAAAAAATGATGGAAAATAGAGAAGTGAAATCCTACCAAACCATAGGAATGAGATAGCTTTTAGAAGCTTTAAGAGTTGACCAAAGACTTCATCTTTTATATCTGCTGAAGAGATGTGACTCCATGACTAGTTGAAGTGATGTACTAATGTTTTTAGAGGAAGTGAGATATCTTATGAAAATAGTTCAGGAGATAGAAGCACCTCTGCAGATTTGAGTTTGTATTTAGTCACTTGACTCGATCTAAAGCATGGTTTGTAGTTTACAAAAACATACTTTGGGAGGCAAGTGTTATCCGGTATTTGGACCAAGCGATATTTCAACGGATATGGACTACAAGGTGATGATGAAATGAACCAAGAAGCTTAGAAGATGTCTGGTGTGCCAAGTTACAAAATTAAAGAAGTTAGAGAAAAAATTACTCGTCATATGGGTCGGTACCGAAGCGTGTGGTTCAATACTTAATTGTAAGGAATAGTAGGGGCCATGCTCTACTTGATGCAAGAACTAGGATTTGGAACCATGTCTAAGTGGCATGGGTCAGTACCGACATATCGACCTATATGGGTTGTTTCCAGAATCATTGGCATACGAGAGGCTTGAAGAGTTGTACTTAGAAAAGGAAATCGATCATGAAGTCAAAGTTATTGGTCTATACCGACCCATATTGGTCGGTACCAAACCATGCTAATTACTAGGACTGGCACGATTTGCTTGTTCTTTGCGAAATTTTGAGAAAATTTATCTCTAATTATATCTGGTCCAAGTATAACAATATTCGCAGCTTCCCACCAATAAAACGATGACTTACATGGTCGCCCGTATAAGCTTCAAATGATGCCATGCTTATGCCAAATTATAGCTGCTATTGTAAGCAAGTTCTACAAGCGGTAATTTGTCTTACCAAGCTCCACCAAAATCAAGTATACATGCTCTTAAAATATTTTTCGATACTTTGTTCACACTTTCAGTTTATCCATCCGTTTATGGGTGGTATGGTGTACTTAGATTTAACTCTATCCCCAATGCATCCTGTAGACTCCTCTGGAACTCACTTGTGAAAAGTGGTCTTGGTCATTAACAATACTTACCGAAATACCATGAACTAGAACAACTTCCCATATATGCAAAGTAGCTAATAATATTATATCCTCGTACTCTTAACTGTATGAAGTGTTCCTTCTTGGTGAGACGATCCACATTAAACCAAATACTTTCATTACCAATCCTACTTCATGGTAATTCTTAGTGGATAAGTTTAGTTCTACAAGCGGTAATTTGTCTTACCAAGCTCCACCAAAATCAAGTATACATGCTCTTAAAATATTTTTCGATGCTTTGTTCACACTTTCAGTTTATCCATCCGTTAATGGGTAGTATGGTGTACTTAGATTTAACTCTATCCCCAATGCATCATGTAGACTCCTCCAGAACTCACTTGTGAAAAGTGGTCCTGGTCATTAACAATACTTACCGAAATACCATGAACTAGAACAACTTCCCATATATGCAAAGTAGCTAATAATATCATATCCTCGTACTCTTAACTGGTATGAAGTGTTCTTTCTTGGTGAGACAATCCACATTAAACCAAATACTTTCATTACCATTCCTGCTTCATGGTAATTCTTAGTGGATAAGTTTTCTGATTTCCATTGAGGAACCTCTAATGGAAATAGTACCCCACTTGGCTTCTTCTATTCTGATTTGACCCATTGATAAGTTAAGCATCTTGCTACATACTCCACTACTTGTCTCTTCATTTATGGCCAATAGAAAACTCGCTTCATGTCTCTATACATATCATTCCACCTCAATGATGAATGGTCATCCTAGAACGGTAACACTCACCTAGATCTTCTTCAATCAATTTCTTAATCTCAAGTACACATAATCTTCCACCCCAGTCTCAAGCATCCTTTCTAATCCATGAAGTAATGGTCCAAATGGTTCAACTGTTCACCTATTTCCAACTGATCCAAGATATTAATCAAAGATCCATCTTACCATTGACTTAACCCAATACGATCCATCAGTGCAGGTCTGACCTCCATTGATGCTAATAATCCTGACGTGTATTCTGATGGAAGTAAGTAATCAAAACTACAAATAAACTTCAACTGCTTTCATTCCAATAACATAGAACTTAACACAACATGTTACCCACTTAGGACATCATCAACTACATCATCCATTTCTAGATTATATGCAATTCCAATATCATATGACGATATGAATTCCATCCGCATTTGCTGTCTAAGAATCAAGTCCTTTTGAGAGAATAAGTAATATAGGACTTGTGATTATTAAACAACTTGAATCTCTCTCCTAACAAATAATACCTCTTAGACTTAAGTGCAAATATAATAGCAGCTAACTCGAGATCATGAGTCGGATAATTCCTCTCATGACTCTTAACCTATATACTAGCATATGCCATATCCGTTCCTTCTTGCATTAGAACGGCTTCAAGCCTGATACCTTATGCATTACTGTACATGGAAAAAGGTTTAGTGCTACCTTGAATAGTTAGAACTAGTGTGATCGTCAACAACCACTTCAACTTAACAAATTTCTGGTCACATCCAAACTCCATGTAAGAACAATTCTTTTTAGTGAGGTGAGTCAAGGGTACTAAGACCTTTGCGAAGTCCTTAATGAACCTCTATAACACCTAGCCAAACTAAGGAAACTATGAAATTCCAAAGCATTCTTGTGTACCTTCAATCTTTCACACCGCTACCTTTCTTGGATATATTGTCAACCCATCTTCTGATACCACATGTCCAAGAAAGCTGGTCAAATTTCTCTAAAAGTGACATTTTAAATTTTTTTCCATAGGTTGGTTTCTTCTGAAAACATCCTATACACCTCTCAGATGAAGTTTTTTCTCCTCTTTACTTCAGGCGTATATAAGAATAACTACCACAAACTAAATCAACTTATCCCGGAAGACCCTACTTATTAAGTCAACAAAATAAACTAGAGCATTAGTCGGTCCAAATGGCATGACAACAAACTCAAAAAATGCATTAGGAGTATGAATGTAGTATTTAGAAATACTATCTTCTACAACCATTAACCAATGAAACCCAGTGGCTAACTCAAGCTGAAAGAAAACCTTTGCCTTACATGGTGATCAAAGAGGTCATTAATGCAAGGCAAGGGATAATAGTTTTTCCTTGTTCTCTTATTTAGTTCTCGGTAGTCAATGCACAGCCTAAGAGAGCCATCCACCATAGTAGCAAAAACGATATGTGTTCCCTATTCCAAGATACTCCTTCAAATGAAACCCATCTGTGATAAGTCAAAAAATTATTTATCCAACAACCATCTCTCTTTTGGAGCCATGTGCCTAAGTAGCATCACAATAGGCCTAGCATCCTTCTTGAGTTCAATTCTAAATTCAATCCCTCTTCGAGGAGGAAAATTGTAAAAAAGCAAAGACATCTAGAAACTCTTATGCTATGGGATAGATAATAACTCATCCTCTGATAGGGAAAGTAAGTACAAATAACTTGCCATCATAGAAATATCAATATCAATACAAATGACAAGGGCTTGCACTCCACCACTTCTCATCTGAACCACCCTCCTATTATATTCAGTATCACCCTATAACTAGTCATCTGGTCTATTCCTAAATCAATTCATACTCTAAGAAACTTAGCACATATGCATCACAAAGTAACTCCACACCACGTATTACTAATTTCAGATCATGGAAAATCATAGATAGACGGGTTGATCCCCAACAGGATTCGATACTTTAAAAGATTCATGCACTGTTTGAGGTCTAAGATTTAAATTGAAGGAACATTCTACACTGATCTTTTTAATAGTGATTCTATGACTTGCAACTATTTAGAAATTACTACTAAAAAGTTAATTGTCGAAAATGCAAGAAGAAAAATGGACAAACCATTTGAAATAGAAGAATTAAAAAGCACAGTGTTTTAAATTGATTATAATGGTAGTCTAGGCCATGATGGTTAGTATAAAAAAAAATTAAATTCCATCGGGATTTGATAGAAATAGAACTGCTCGAAACCATGAACGGGATTTTCAATACAGGTAGAGTAATTAAGGAAATAAATCATCCATTAGTTGCTTAATTCCTAAGAAACAAATCCACAATCCATATCAATATATAGACCAATATCTTTATGTAATATAATTTAAAAAATGGTAGCTAATACACATTGTGGAAGAATGTAGAGTTCGATGAATGATCTTGTTTCACCAAACCAAAATGCATTCATTCCATGGGGAAATATTACTGAAAACTCACCATTAGCACATGAGTTAGTTAGCATCATTTCCAAAAAGACATCAATAATTTATGTGTTAAGATTGACTTAAATAAGGCATATGATGGTATTGGTAGGGAATTTATCATCCACAAAATGAACTCCATGAGGTTTTCCACTAAATTTTCTAAAATGATTTACACTTGTGTTTCCACTCCATCACTTTCTGACATGATTAATGAATACTCTCAAAGCTATTTCAAAAGAAATGGAGGGCTTATGTAGGGTGATCCTTTATCTCCATTCCTATTCTCTATTGCAATGGAATATTTGATAATTCTATTTGATTTAGAATACATTAAGGGTAGAATTACACCAATATATGATATAGAACCAATCCTAACACATTTATTATATGTTGATGGCATTTTTTAGTTCTAGCAAATGAAAATGTTGACATGTAAATTCTACACATGAAGTCATGATAAAAGTAAAGCAGACCACTAATTAATAATGAATGGCCAGAAATCCAATATCTTTTTTGGTAAAGGGGTCAAGAACAAAGATCATTTTAAGTAACATTTTGAAAGTTCAAATGGAAAATATTTCAATCGTCTACTTAGGGATCCCCCTTCAAAAAATGAACTTAAAACTAGGGGTATTCGTCATCTAATAGATAAATTTAAACAAATATTTAGTAATTTGAGTAATAAATTTTTAAAAATAGGGGGTAGAGTGGAACTGATTAAATCAGTTTTATATCCAACCATAAAATTTTGGATGCAATCTTGTCAAATTCCATTGAATATCTTTTAGAAGATCAATTCATTATGTGCTAATTTCTTTTGGTAGAATAGGGCACATAATATGAGTTGTTCTAATGTATGTAAACCAAAACTCGAAGAGGGTTAGGACTTTGAAAATTTGAAGATTTATTTCATGCAAACACTCTCAACTACTTTGGAAACACCATTGTTTGGATTGCTTATGTGCTAATTAGACCAAACATAGATACTATAAAAAAGGACTTTGCAAATTGACAAAATTCTTCTTCCATTTGGAAAACTTTATTGAGAACTAGATAATCCCGTAAGGGTGACTTCACCAAACATATAGTTTATGGCTAAGAGACTAACCTATGGTTGGACCCTTTGATTAATGGGCTATCTTTGGTTGATAAGTTAAGTGGAATGAAATATATTTACTAGGTGGCCCCAACAAGAGGATTTCATCTCTCCACAATCAAGGAGAGTGGAGCTGAACACCACTTTTTTGTCATCCCAAATTCAAGATGAAATTCATAAAATTGTAATTGAAACTAATGGCACAAAGGGTTATTGGAATTGGATTCTTAATTCTTCAGGAATCCTATTATTAAAATTAACATGGAACTCAATCAAAGCAAATAGCAGTGAGTTGGAATGGTGCAAATTAGTGTGGAACAAACATAATGCCCTAAAATGTCAATATGTTCCCTCTTAGCCAAAACAAACAAACTCAAAGCCAAAGATAGAATTGCATAGTGGAATTACAAGGTTGATCTTACATGTAAGCTCTACGAATAATATATGGAAGATAGGGATCATTTATTTTTTAGATTTCCTTATTCACCAAAAATTTGGTACGAAATCAATTCAAAATTACAAATCCAAACCCTAAATCACAACATAGATGAGATTTTTATATAAGCATCAACAGAAAGTTCAAACAATAAAGTTAAAGCAGCCATACTTAGCTCAACAAACACAACAACGATCTGGCATGTATGAAATGAGCAAAACAATTGAGTTTTTAATGATGTTAACACGCCATACCAGATCTGAATTTAGTTAATCAACTAGGAAATCATAGATCTACTAAAGCTAGTTAAAGTTAGATGAAAAGATTATAGTGGATTTGAGAATTTCCTTCATTGTTGTAGCGGTCATACTCAAGATCAGTAGTGCGCTAATCGGCCTACTATATAATGGATCTCATCTAGTTTTTAAATCATCATGAATGGAGAAAGAAAAGTTTAGTTTAAAGGTTTAGTAAAGAGTAGTTCATTTTCGAACTATATTAAATGAATTCAGTGGAAGTTGTTTCTTGAAATTTACTTATTCAATTATCGAAGTCAGTGGTTTATTCATTATAGGGATCTTGTAGTTTCTTTTGCTACATCCTTATGTAGTGCCCTCCATATAAGTGTTTTTGAGTTATTTACCAATGTTACTCCTAAACTTGTCTGGAGCACAATCAATCTCTTGTAATCCTTCAATTAGTAAATAAAGAACTCTTATCCTCAAATTTTTTTAAAGAAACCCAGTCCATTTAAAAGCGGGTGAAATGAGTTAATTTCAAAAACAAATCCTAATTGGATCTTAATGGGCCTATGAAGTCTAATATTTAACATTAGATCCAAAATAGTTCTTTTAGTAAAATCTTATATTTATTTTGAATGTTTTGCTTTATTTATTTAATCTTATTAATTGAATATATTTAGTGTGAATATATAATAAAGAGAGGTAGAGGAGGGAGTGGTCAACCATAGATGAAAGAATAATTTGAATCGAATTCAATCAAATGAAATGAAGATTTTGTATTGTTTAGAGAATGAAACCTTTTTACTACTCTTTTTAAAGACTTTCCTTTAATTTTAAATCTAATAATTAGGCCATATATGTTCCATGTATAGCGACTAATTGATGATTTATATATGGACCACTACATCTAACATGTATACACACAACAATTAATAACACATATAGGGTATAATATGTTGATATGATAAATATTGACTAAATCAACATATACATGTGTAGACATTGATATTTATATCTACATGTATATATTCGTTGTTTATATATACATATATTTCTTCAATTTAGTTATTTAATGAACATATTATATATATATATATATATATAATATTTCAAAAGAACCTATCTTAATATCATAAAGGTTGAATTAACAATATTTAACATAGATTGATTGAATTAAAGTTACAAAACAAAACTGTAGATTAAAATCTGAGATTAGGTAGTAGAATATATTTAAGTTCAGATGTAGATTAAGTTAACTAATATAAAATATCTTTTTGTATTAGTATTATAAAATATATATACATATATATAAGTAATAATAAGACTTAAATAATTTTTAATTAATTCAAAATACGCATACTAGTTATGTTAAATTGTTATACTCCAATTACAAGTGTGTGTGTGTATAGAAACACACACACAAACATATATGTGTGTGTTAGTTAAATTATATAAACGAACCTTCTACAAAAAAAACCTTTTTTAATTTTAAAACAACCAAAAGGTGGATGTCAAAATATGTATGTTAAGCTGAACAGGAAGTTTATGTTTCTAAATGATCAAAATTAAAACTAAATAATTTAATTATAGAAAATATATACTTGTTTAGAAAGCTATTACATTTTTATTAAAACCGTATTCTTGGCTAAAAACATAATTTTGAACATATATGTATTTTGATTTTAATCTACCAAATTAAATCAAACCAATTCCAAAAACAGATGAGGCAATAATACATATATAAAATTGTGAAAAGAATGGTAACGAAAATACACAAATGTAAATAGGAATTGTGCCTAATAGATCTAGCCAATTAGCAACACCATGATCTACAAATCCTCCTCAGATTTCTAGAATCAATATCCTAACTTTTCTAGAATCAGACAAGCCGCTTTATTTTATTTTATTTGAAGTGATTTAGGGTGAAAGGATGGAAACAAAACTTAGCCATAAGAGATGGAGGAGATGGCCATAGATGAAGGAAGGAGAAGGAAAGGAAAAACGAATTAAGAAATGAAAGAGAGAAATTTGTTTTAAGGAAAGAATAGAAATATTTCTTATCTTTCTTTAAAAACTTACTCTTTAGTGCTTATTAATTTTCAATCAAGTCAATCTGTCCCTTTCCTTTGCGTGGCAAGTAAAGTATTCCTTCTTGCATGGATTAAGTTTCCAAAAAGCCCATTAAATAATTAGCTGTATTTAAAGCTTGTTTAAATACATACCGATATTGTATATCGATACGTGCATATATAAATTTTACATATACATCCAAATAATTACTAACAACACGTAAACATCAAATAAATTAATAAATAATATGTATTAGATATTAATTAATTTATAACATTCTATTAACTAACTAAATAATGTGGTTTTTCAAAGAATCCATAAATGCAGTTGTAAGACTCAAAGATATGAATCCGGTTAGCGATTAATATTCAACAATTAAAATATTAATATCTTTGTGTCACTTCAGCCAATTGTGTGATAATTTGGTCGAATTCATCGTTTGCAAATCCTGGTAAAATTCAATTTCACATTTTCTAAAATAGTGACTTTTTGTAACTATTATTTATACACGTTATCTTCATCAAAACTATATCATTTTAGGATACATGAAATATTGTTTTGATCATAATTCCAATATTATCCACATTTAACTCGGTTAGCCCAAAAACAAAGTCCTTGGTTCAATAATAATTGTATCATCCCCTATCTGGAGGCCCAAAGCTAAGCGCTACAGATGTTGTCGTCATCCATAGTATTAACTTCCGGTGACCAAATATGGTAATGTTAATGGTATCCATAATATCAGAAGCACATGAATATGAAACAAAATCACAGATTTAAAAACAACGTTTCTGATTACATTTTATAAAACATGTTTCATATCCATATTACATAATCCCAACATTTCCCAGGTTCTGATCAAATATAATTATTACACAAAAACACCAAGAATGACATATGAAGATGCTCCCTTGGATGACCAGAGTACTAGATAGTCATAACTGACTTAATACAACACAACGAAAATAAAACTAACAACTCCTAAATATAGCTAGCATCAGCTTCCTGCTCGTCTCCGGAAGTTTTATTCGTCCACCTACTAAAACCTGAAAATCCTTAACGCTCAGCCAACTCAAATCAATTTTGAGCACTCGAGAGTTTAAGGGGAAAACATAAACTTCGAGTCAGACATAAAGACTGGTGTGAATAATACTATACATGCATCTCGGTTATTTGATATTAAGTGAGACACGCCGCTTAACGGAACGGGTTTCCCCTCACTAATATCCTTTAAAAACGTATCTTTTGCAAATCTTAATCCTGCAACCAAAACCGGTTAAAACAATAATATCAATATCATGAAAGCATATAAATCAGGTAACAAATGGACTATCCGTCAGAACAATATAGTTTTGTTTGGCTAACTACTAACCTTTGGCTGACTCGGGTCTACCAGAAAAAACAAACAAATAATCTAACTTCTGTTAGATACTCCTCTTCTGGACGGTTTGTCCCTAACTTAATTCTCCTAGGGTCAACTGATCCTAATGGTTTTGCAGGCTCACCAATAACCTATTCTCTCTCTGTATATTCCTTTCTGTGTGTAACATCATTTTAGTCTAACCTGTGACAAAGCCCTACACACTAGAATTTTAGACTAAATTAGCTAGGGGCTAATAGCTAATGTATAAGGCGCAACCCCGTACCAGTCCCATCTGGTATTCTAATATCTGAGTCATTTTACTTAGGCTCATCTACCATTAAGTTTTTCTTGAAAATCTTTTCTTTCAAATTGATTTAAACTTTTAACCACCTTGCCATGTTATATATACTTTACATAAAACTTTGATTATGAAAACATTTAACCTTTGAAAGTACCCCTTTCAAATCCATTGAATGTACCCCTTTCGATACAAGTAAAACCTTAGGCTGAAAGGCCAAAACATACCTTTCGAAACCATTATTAATAAACCTTTCAAAAACATTCAAAGCCTCTCTTTCGAAAGCCTTTTAAAACCTTAAACATCCTCTTTTCAAAACACTTTAAATATGCCTTTCGAAACCTTCCGTTTATAACCTTTCGAAAACATTGGGGAACCACCTTTTCGAAACCTTCATTTAAAACCTTTTGAAAGCATTCAAATATATTTTTATAAACAACCCTTTCGAATGCATTTAGGTTCAAGTAAAACATGTGGAGTGTTAACTCCCTTTTAGCAACGACCTACGAGTTAAGAAATGAACGACTCAGATTATGCCACGACTTATAAGAAGCCAACGAGTTAAAAAGCCTAAAACCTAAGAGGACTCGACGACTTACAACTTAACTGCTAAAAGAGGATCTACGGCTTGAACAACTTACGACCTACCGGGTTAGGGAGCTACGACCTAAGAGAGTCTAAGACCTAACTACTGAAGGTAACTTCGCAACCTAGCAATGTCGCGACCTAAAGACTTCGCGACCTAGCAATGTCGCGACCTAAAGACTTTGCGACCTAGCAATGTTGCGACCTAAAGACTTCGAGACCTAGTAGTGTTGCGACCTAAAGACTACGACTTAAGAAGGTTCCGACCTAATGGGTTACAACTTAGCTTAAGTCGTCCATGACCTATAGCTCCAGTTCCTAAAGACTTAAGAAGTACACGACTTAACAGTCTACGACTCAACAGGCCACGACTTAACAGTTTACGACTTAGTGGGTGTACGACTTAAGAGCTTCACAGCCTACGACTCATGGTCCAAACGACTCAACGAGTTAAGCTATCTACGACTTAAAGAGTTTAAAGGGGTTCTGACTTAACGACTCAGCGAGTTAAGGTCTACACGACTCAAGAAGATGTTACGACTTAAAGAACCTACGACTTAAGGAACTCATGACTTGGCTTAAGTCGTCCACGACCTAAAAGCTATGAGGTTAAAGTCCAGAGCCCATGTGTTGGGTGGATTCTTACCACCGAACCAGCCTAGCCGAACCATCATCCCCGGATCAAGCTCAACGCAGCCCTACAACCGGACCAGTCCTACAACCGGCCACTCTCCACCGAACCAAGTAACTCCCGGACCAACATACCTCCTACCTTACTGCCGAACCAACTCAATCTCTCCACCGAACCAAGTAACTCCTGGACTAACATACCTCCTACCTTACTGCCGAACCAACTCAATCTCTACAGCCGGACCAACACTGCAACCGGACCAACACTACAACCGGACCAGCCCTACAACCGGACCAGCCCTACAACCGGACCAGCCCTACAACCGGACCAGCTCCATTGCCGAACCACAACCTCATCTCCACCCATCTACTACCAGACCAAGACGATGCCGAACCAGATTTGCCGGGCCAGATTGTATCAGCCCGGGCCCATCAACAGCTGTATGCATCCTAGACCCCTACCCCCAACCTCACTCTATAAATAGAGGGGCAGGGGTACAACAATGGGGGACAAGTTTTGAGAGCTCAAGCACGGAGAGAACTTTCAAACAACTTTCTTTTACTTGTATCAAAGCTTTGTACTTGTAATCAAAAGAAGAGAAGAGAAATAACATATAAAGTGGACGTAGGCACATTCTGGCTGAACCACTATAAATCTGCGTGTCTTTTTACAGTTTAGCCCCTGCTTTTCGTATATTTGCATAAATCACCCAAATCACTAAGAACAACATAAGATCTACTAAATCATACAACTTTGAGGTGTTTGTCCATTTTTTGTGCAAACATTTTTGGTGCTTTCACTGAGAATTAGAAGCTCGAAGCTTCAGCTTCATCCGCTTAACAAGTTTTCCTAACAGCATCGTCCGCCACTTGGAAAACATGCCTCCCAAATAGAGAAAAGATGTTAGCAAAGGAAAAAACATCGCATCCAGCAGTCTTCCAGATCCACCTGTCACGAATCAAGTAAATCGTCCTCCTCCAGCAACAGTAACAAATGAAGAACAGGCTAGCCCAACTACTCCTGCCACAGAACAGCCTGCCGCAATTACTAGAGCAGATCTGGACAGAGTTGTGGTTGAAGTAACTAACCGCTTCACGTCCCAGCAGGAAGCCTTGGTGGACCATCTCATGTCACGCTTAAGGGACGCTGAGGAATCCAACCGCAACACTGAATCATGGGGCGAGTCCCAGTCTGGAGGATCTCAGAGACAACAAAGATCTCCCTTCTTCGAAGGAGCTAACGGCAGAAGTAGCCATGGTAGGAGCCGAGACCAAGCACAGCCCGAAGTTAGGCCTGAGGAAACGTTTGGTACCGAACCCAACAGGGAAGGTACCGGGCGAAGGACAACTGTAGCTGAGCCTATCATGCTGCCTAACCACAGAAACGCCAGTGAACGGGGCCGAGCTAGAGTCCAGCCCGAAGTTGGACCCGAGGAAGTGCTTAGATCAGAACCCAACAGGGGGAGATCAAGGCAAGGGCCAACTGTAGCTGACCCAAGCATGCTCCTAGAAGATCAAAGGCAGCCACTGGAAAATATAAGGAATGATAGACGATACCATCCCTACAGGTCATCTGGACGGAATCAATCCCACAGAACAGAACCAAACTCATTTCTATCTACTCCAAGTTCTGATGAAAGGATGGCACGCTTATTCAGAGAGTGTGTCCAACGGGAGCAAAGAGATCGAGGGATAGGCGCTAGGGTAACCGGCCCTTTCGCCCGCAATATCGAAATTGCTATCACCCCCCGAGAATGGAAGATGCCAACAATGGAACCCTACAAAGGAACCTCCGATCCCGTTGTACACTTACAAAGGTACACGCAGCATATGCTCATGAGTGGAGCAACAGAGGGAGTACTGTGCAAATGCTTTCCGCTCTTCTTAGCAGATCTTGCTACCTCCTGGTTCTGTCATCTACCCCAAGGATCCATCAGCTCGTGGGAAATGTTGAAAGAAAAATTTATCAGTCAGTTCCGCATTCACGTGGAGCAACCTAAGGACGCTTATTCCTTATCCAGCGTCAAACAGAAACCTGGAGAGAAGCTGCAGCAATACCTAACCAGATTCAACGCCGCAGCAGCCGCAGTCCAAGACGCCGATGAGAAGCTTATCCTAATGGCCCTCTGCAGTGGTGTGCATCCGGACACTAAATTTGCTAGAAGGTTGACAAAAGAAAAGCCAGCTACTTTACCCGATTTCTTCCATGAAGCCGGGAAGTACATGAGGCTTGAGGATGCTGCCGTTGAGGGGCAGTCAGGACAGCAAAATAAGACAACCCATGGCAACGCCCCTACTGTGGCAAGGGACATTCGAAGAACTGATTCCAGAGACAATGCTGGGGGCAAGAAGGGAGAAAAGCGCCTATATCGGCCAGGACCAAGATTCGACACTTACACTCCTTTGAACGAGACCGTCGAAAATATCTTCCTTGCCACCCAAGGCGAAGTTAGATACAAACGCCCACCGTACAAGAAGGAATCGGATAACGCACAGAAGTCTGGAAAATTCTGCCGCTTCCACGAATCTCACGGGCATGATACCAATGAATGCCATCATCTCCGAGATCTGATTGAGGAACACATCAGAAGAAAGAAACTGGAACGTTATGTAAAAGGTCAGGACAGGACCCCAGCTCCTGCCAATGAAAACCCGAGGCTACCCTCCCCGGGGGCCGACAGAGGGAACCGCAACGCTAGCAGCTCTAGTCAGGAAAAGATAGTGGTCCATACCATCTCAAGAGGGCCACACATCGCAGACAGAAGCTGGAAAGAGATGGAAAGATACGGAAAGTCGCTTAGAGACAATAAAGACTATGTCAATTCGGTTATAGAAGAGCGCCACCCGAAGCGGAAAGAAAGTAATGACATCACGTTCGGTAAGCGTGACCTAGAAGGAAGGCAGTACCCTCACATGGATCCCATGGTCATCTCTGCCCGACTTGGTCCCGCCGAAGTCTACCGAATCCTGGTAGACACTGGAAGCTCGGTAAACATCCTGTTCAAACATGCATTCGACAAAATGAAGCTATCAATGAAGGATGTATCCCCCTGCGATAAACCATTACACGGCTTCACTGGAGACGCGAAGATGCCCCTCGGGCAACTGGACCTTTTTGTCGAGATTGGAAGCCATCCCCGCTCTGCTGTACGGAAACAAACGTTTGTGCTAATAGAAAACCAGTCGGCCTACAACGCCTTCTTGGGAAGGCCATCCTTGTCTGACTTCCAAATTGTCTTAGCCCCATGGTGCCTAAAGATGAAATTCCCAACGGACAATGGAGTAGGGGAAGTGGAAGGAGATCAGGACGTTGCTCGAGACTGCTATGTGACTGAACTTCGCAACAACCACAGGAAGGATAAAGGGAAGGGTGTAGAGATTGCCCTCTACACAAAAAGTCTAGAAGCGTAGCAATTAAAGAAAGCCCCTCCTCTTCGATATACCAGCGACCCTTTCAATGAATTAGATCCTAGGGACAAAGAGGAGGAGGCCACCGCCGAGCCTGCAGAGGCTATGGAGTTTATATCTGTAGACAAGCATGACTCGAGTAGACTATTGAAAATTGGGTCCCAACTAAAAGCCGAATTGAAGGAACAACTCATCGATTTTCTCCGCCACAACTTGGATGTATTCGCTTGGTCACATGCTGACATGACTGGAATCTCCCCCGACATAGCATGCCACGTATTAAACATTGATCCTACCAAGGCGCTTGTAAAACAAAGAAAGAGAAGCATAGGGGCAGAGCGATCAGCAGCCCTCGATGAAGAAGTAAAAAACCTACTCGCCAATGACTTCATACGAGAAGCTATCTACCCGGAATGGATCGCCAACCCGGTGCTGGTAAAAAAGGCTAATGGGAAGTGGCGAACCTGCATTGACTTTTCCAACCTAAACGACGCCTGCCCAAAGGATTGCTTCCCACTTCCCAGAATCGACCAACTTGTAGACAGCACAGCCGGGCACGAACTCCTATCTTTTATGGATGCATACTCAGGATATAACCAAATTCCTATGCATGCTCCCGACCAAGACCACACTAGTTTCATCACCGATCGAGGTTTATACTGCTATAAGGTAATGCCTTTCGGACTTAAAAATGCAGGAGCCACCTACCAGCGCCTCGTCAATAAGATGTTTGCGGGGCTAATAGGACAAACTATGGAAGTATATGTAGATGACATGCTAGTAAAGTCAAGGAAAGCCAAAGATCACGTGAGCCACCTAGGCAAGATGTTTCAAGTACTTCGACAATATGGGATGAAGTTGAATCCGCTAAAATGCTCCTTCGGAGTGTCATCTGGAAAGTTCTTAGGATTCATCATTCATGCCAGAGGGATAGAAGCAAACCCTGAACAAGTCCGAGCGCTAAGGGATATCAAGATACCTTCCACTCGGAAGGAAATGCAAAGTTTGAACGGAAAAGTGGCCGCTCTAAGCCGATTCATCTCCAAGGCGACGGACAAGTGCGTCCCCTTTTTTGAGGCTCTAAAGAAAGACAAGGGAAAGTTCGAATGGACTGACGAATGCCTGACCGCTTTCCTTCACTTAATCGAACACCTCCAGAAACCACCGATGCTCTCAACTCCAAGCGAAGGAGAAGAATTATACCTATACCTCGCTGTGTCATCCCACGCCCTAAGCGCTGCCTTAGTAAGGGAAGACAACCGCACGCAACGGCCGGTTTACTTCGTCAGCAAAAGGTTTACTGGGGCAGAAGTTAGATACCCTAAACTTGAGAAATTAGCATACTGTCTACTAATCACTTCACGAAAACTACGTCATTACTTCCAATCCCATTCCATCAAAGTTCTGACCGATCAACCACTAAGGCAGGTACTCCATCGTCCCGACACTTCTGGGCGATTACTTAAATGGTGTATTGAACTGAGTCAGTATGATATCACCTATCACCCTCGCACCGCCATCAAGGGACAGGCCATGGCTGATTTCATTGCAGAGTTCACTACCAACGAAGATCAGGAGCAATTGGAAATAACAGCAGATATCAAGTGGAATCTCTTTGTGGATGGTGCATCAAACGAACAAGGCTCGAGAGCAGGTGTAGTAATAATCACTCCCAGGGGAAACAAACTGCACTATGCTATAAGGTTGGAGTTCGCTGCCACCAACAACGATGCAGAATATGAAGCGGTGATAGCTGGACTAGAAATTGCCATAGAAATCGGGGCCAATTCTTTGTGTCTTCACAGCGATTCTCAACTTATTGTTAATCAAATACTAGGAGAATTCCAAGCTCGAGAAGAACGACTCATAGCATATCTAAAGAAGACCAGGTTACTTCTCAGCCGATTGGACCACTACATAGTCAAACACATCCCTCGGGAGGAGAACCGAGAGGCCGACGAATTAGCAAAGCAAGCAAGTGTGAGAGACATCACCATCTTCGGGGCAGTGACCATCTCAAAGCAAATGGCGCCAAGTTTTGAACAAGTGAATCTGATAACTGCAACCGAGGAAGCAACTTGGATGACTCCCATCCGAAACTACCTACAAAGTGGCACACTACCCGACGGGCGTAATGAAGTCAAGAAAATCTTGAGGAAAGCGTCCCGCTATACAATACAAGAAGACATCCTCTATCGGCGCGGGTTCTCTAATCCATTATTAAGGTGTGTCGCCGGAAGGGAAGCCAAGGAAATCTTATCTAACATTCATCAAGGAAGCTGCGGAGATCACACCGGAGGGCAAACGTTAGCAAAAAAGATACTCCGATACGGATATTTCTGGCCCACCTTAAGCAAGGACGCCTTAGATTTTGTCAAGAAGTGTGACAGATGCCAAAAATTTGCTAAGATTCCTCGGCTACCGACAACCGAGATTACTCAGATGACCAGCCCTTGGCCCTTCGCAATATGGGGAATTGACTTAATCGGCGAGCTACCAATGGGCCGAGGCAGGGCCAAATATGCTATAGTGGCAGTTGATTATTTCACCAAATGGGTGGAAGCGGAACCTCTAAATAAAGTATCTTCAGCAAAAGTTATTAACTTCTTAATTAAAAATGTTCTATGCAGGTACGGAATCCCACTCAAAATCATATCAGACAATGGACTTCAGTTTGACAGCGAGGAATTCGCCAACTGGTGCCAAGAACATAGAATTCATAAAAGCTTCTCATCCGTACCATATCCCCAGGCAAACGGACAAGTCGAAGCAGTCAACAAAATTCTGAAAACTCTGATCAAAAAGAAGCTCGAAAAGTCAAAGGGCGCTTGGGTGGATGAACTCCCTACGGCACTATGGGCCTACCGCACATCTTTCAGAACATCAACAGGGCACACTCCTTTCTCTTTGGCATATGGATCGGAGGCTATGCTCCCAGTTGAAACCATTGTGCCTTCCCACCGTAGGATCCACTATAACCCAGAAGAAAATGAAGAGCTCCTCAACATGTCTTTGGATCTAGTTGAGGAGAGAAGGAATGATGCAGTCCTTAAAGCAGCAGCCCACAAACAAAAAGTGGCGGCACACTACAACTCCAAAGTCAAGCATCGTACCTTACAGGAAGGGGATCTTGTCCTCAAGCGAATCTTCCCTCGCCCCGGAGCACTAGACCCAATCTGGGATGGACCATATGTAATTCATAAAGATCTCCACAACGGAGCCTATATTTTGTCAACAGTGGACGGAGAGGTGTTCCAAAGGGCATGGAACATCCAACACCTCCGCCGATACTTTTCTTAACTTGTATTGCCCATATGAAGTGAATTAACAAAGAGAATCAGTGGACGTAGGCATTTTCGTGCCGGACCACTTTAAAAAACCTTGTCTCTTTTTTAACTTGTTCCTTTGTATCTTGGCTGCTTGTTAACTTTATCCTTTTCTGTTGAACGAAATCCTGAGTATATAGCATCTCTATTCAAAGCACTCCACAACGCAACTTCACCTGGACAAGACCCAACAGGTACTATGCGAATCTATGCCCTCGCCAATGAGACACTTTTGCTCCAGCATCCCTCTACTGCGGGTTAACTCATTGCTCGCGACGGCCCTCAAAGCCAACTGTAATGAGCCGATTATAAGCCACCGAGAAGGCCGACTATAGCCGAGGCAGCTCATTACGGCGTTAGGCTCGCCGGCAACTGTGAACCGACTATAAGCCCCAACATAAGGTGTGGCCAGCCAGGGGCAGTTCACAGTTGACGATCGGCACCCACGCTAGCCGGCCACAGTAAATCGAATAATACCCACGACTACGGGCCATAATGGTTCGGGTAGTTACTGTGCGCGATCTCGGCTCCGATGTGTCTTAAGTGCGGTTGTGGTAAAAAAAGAATTAACTCCCTGCGGAGGCGTAAGATGGGTGACAAATGTCTCCAAGACCCACAGCTAGGGAAAGTGACTACAAAACCCGTTTGCCACGAACTTAAGCACATCGAAGGCCTTCCGTGATTGGAAGTTTTACCTTTTCACGTATTTCAATTTCACTTAAAAAGCTTTTTCCCTATCCTCTATAACAATCCCTAAAGTACATGATACAGAGTAGGAGATACTCGCTAATTGGTGTAGGGACTCACAGTGGCAGGACATTCGACTACATCCCATGCTCGGTCATACAAGATATTCAAGACTGCCATCTACAATTATAACATGAAAGGCGGTATTTTCTTCTTTTATGTACAAATACATGACTATAATTTGTTCACACCACACGCTAATATTGCAAGTCATGAAATTATGATTTAGAACCAGAATCTGACATCAAACACAATTTAATTACAAGAATATACATAGCTATATTTCTCATACGATATGCCAAAATAACAGCCAACATTCAAAAGACGACAAAATCAGCTTAAGTTAAAGAATTACACGTTAGAAATAAGACTATTTATTACAAGTGGCAAAATATTACAACCTAAAGGCTACGTTACTATTTTTCGACTAACATATACAACACTGTCGAATCCACAAAAGGAGTTTTTCTAGGTATAATCAAGGGGCCGGCTGCAGTGGAGCTTTATCCTTGCCATGTTGACCCCATGTCCAGTCAAAAAAAAAAAAGAGGGACTCATTAGCAATAAGCAACCAAGTTGATGGAGAAACTAAAAAGGGAGACTTACCAGCGCCTGCTTCCTGACTATCCTGATCGTCATCCTCTACCTGCACGCCTACCTCCTCAGCAGCAAGCAACCGCATACCTTCCTTCACCGCCACCTTCTCCTCCTTGGCAAACTGGGCAGTGACCGCATCCATGCTGAAAGCCACGCCACCATCTTTATCCGCATCGGCCTTAGCCTCCTCCAGAGCCCGAAGATAGATCTTAGCCATGATCCTGGGATAATCATCCATCCAGGATAGGTTGCCCTGCTTCCAGGTTCGGAAGTACCTGTCCTGAAGCATTTCGTCCATCATCCCCTCATTATCCTCAAACTCCCTCATCCGGGCTTCGGAAGCCAACAACCTCCCAACGGCAGCATCTCTCTCCGATCGGTATCTCGAGCAGTCGGCTAGAAGGGATCCCCGCACTGCCTCCATCTCCTCCCTCAACTTGGCTTGAGCAAGCTCTGCAGCCTCAAGTTTCCCGGACAATTCCTCCACCTGCTCAAGATCCGCTTTCCGAACCTCGTCCACCGTGGCAATAGCCATGTCAATCCGTTCTTTGCAAGTAGCTTCCATTTTCCGCAATTCGGCCCGACTGGCCTCTTCCATGGTTTTCCTTAATCGTCCAGTAGCAGCCTCATGCTGAGAAATCTAAATAGCCTGATCCGCAAGCTGTTTGGCTTGATCCGAAACCACCAATCGAAGTCGGATATTGGCGCTCCCAATCTCCTCTCCGGCCTTAACCAGCCGGGCATGATGCCCCATCAGCTTCTTAGTCTCCTCCGCCACCCGATCAATATTAGCCTTGGCCTCGTCTCCCATAGTGATTATACGAGTAGTAAGTAAATCGAGATCTAAGGACTTAGCTTCATCAAGTACTCGTACCATGGGGTTGCGGGGGAGAAGGTGTTCACCGGTGACTTCGTCAAAGGTAATATCATGAGAGCTTGGATCCAGATCAGGATGACCCGTAAATGGATTACGAGCCAAGTCTGGACGGTCGATATGAGTAACAGAAGGGTTTCCGGACGGGTGCGGAGAAGGTGCAAACTCGCTATCCTCCTCCGTGATATCATGAAGAGGCTGAGCCGGGAACTGAGGACCAGGCGAAGGTTCGGATATAGGACGACTCCTTTTTCTCTACTGAATACCCTCTTCGATAACCCCGAGAAGAGGACGGTAGCCGACTACATCCCCGGAGCGGTGGGTCGAAGGCTTCGGCTTGACAGAAGTTTTGGAAAGCTTGTACTGTTCAAGCCTGTGCCGAAAATCTGAGGCTTTGACCGTTTTACCTGCTCCTGATATGAAGAAAAAGTGTCACAAGCAGATATTGTTCTATACTTCGAGAAAACGCGGTAAATTAAAAGAATTGAAACACATCTGTGGTTGTACAAACCCTGGGGAGGAGTAGGATACTGCAATAGGTCCTGGATTTCATTCCAGGACGGGAGTGGGTCATAAAATATTCCTAAGTCTCTATCATTAGTGAAGCATGCAGGAGTCGAGAGTTCACCTTGAGTCGTCGGAGCCACCCTGGCTGGAATGGTCTGGGAAGACTCGCTTGCACCGGTCCCGGCCTTGTCCGCTTTCCCGGTTTTCTCTACCGAAGCCGGATCTTCGAAAGCCTGGTGGAACGCATCGTCCGTCCACTCCTGAATCTCGCCCGCTTGCCCAGGAAGCAAGGCCCCGATGCCCTCGCCACCTTTATCACCTTCCCGACCGTCTCCACCCTCGCCTCTTTCCTCCTCTATGTCTTCCTCCTCCCGGGTAAGTGGACAATTGCTGGGGGAGGGACCGTCCGACTTCTTGAGTTTCTTACCTCCGACAGCTGGAGGTTTTGTGAAAGGTTTCCTCTTGCTACTCTCTACCGTAACACCTTCCTTAGTCTGAGCAGCCGCCCTCTCCTCCGCTGTTTCCCTCAGCTTAACTACCGACTGATGTGGAAGGATTAAGTTATACTCCAGAAGGATCGCATTTCTGATCAAGAAGGCAGATGATCTATATTTCCCGAGAATAGCTTCTATCTCAGCCGCCGTCTGAACCAGGCGGTCAGTCTCCACAATCGCAAAGCCACCTGTCGCCAGCAAAAATGAGAAAGTATCAGAAGAAGCATCGCAATCGGAATAGAAGTTATAAGTAAAAGCATCAACTTACATCCAGAAGTAAAGCGCCGAATTGAAACGGGGTCGTCCCTGACAAAGAACCACTCTTTCTTGAACATGCTGAATTTAGAATACAGATCCAAGACCGGTTTGAAGGTCACGGCTGACTCCAAGCTAATGTATGGGGACCCCTTCTTATAGCCCCTCAAATTATACAAGTACCGGATCTCCCGGTTGGAAGGAGCACGACCATACTTCCTCTGGAAAATGACGAAGAGGCTCACCAGGATAGCATAGGAGTTGGGTTGAAGCTGGAATGGGGCCACCTTTAGATATGTGAGGAAGCTGGCTACCCAAGCGTTAAGAGGGGGAATGGCACCACACATGCAATGGTATCTGCTGTAGGCAAAGTACCCTTCAGGAGGGTCGTACGGCATAACTTCTCTCCCTGGCAACAACATTCGAGCCCTGTCAATCCCGAAAGAACGGGAGATGACATCAAGCTGCTCTTCCTTAAGGGAGCTAGGAAAGCAATCGGGCGGGGAGTTCAGAAGCTCCTGAGGGTCGTACCCGTCCACTAGTGATCTCGGGGTAGATCCATGGCGTTCCGGACCTAGCTGAACAGGGGGCACTGAGGAAGTTTCTCCTTCGCCCTGGGACTTCTTTTTATCCGAGCGAGTTTCCACTTTACGAGACATTATCTGCAAACACAGAAAGTACATCGCCAAAGTGCATGAATTATATAACCTAGAACTTCACTGATAGTGCAAGTATTAAAACTCATCCGGTGTAAGGTTCATTCGGTACTTAGAAACCATCGGTTCCGTCCGATAGTTCCAGGGACAAAGTTCATTCGGCATTCCAACGCAAGGGATCATTCGGCATTTTTCTTTTTTCATTCGGTACTGAATTTATAAGCTCATTCGGCAGAAGAGTACATACCTGGTTCGGAGCTTGGATGATTCGGTACTCAGATGATCCGGTACTCAAGTAATTCGGTATTCAATTTGGTTCGGCTCTCTCTGTTCGGTAAGGAATGACGAAGGGGTGTAGCCCCTATTTATAAGCAGATACAAGACACCGGATCAAATGGCTTGGCACTCGGGGACCAAATGAATACACCCCAGCTAAAACAAAGCGCGGCATAGACTAGCATATGCCACACTTTGGGGGGCAAGTGTTGGGTGGATTCTTACCACCGAACCAGCCTAGCCGAACCATCATCCCCGGATCAAGCTCAACGCAGCCCTACAACCGGACCAGTCCTACAACCGGCCACTCTCCACCGAACCAAGTAACTCCCGGACCAACATACCTCCTACCTTACTGCCGAACCAACTCAATCTCTCCACCGAACCAAGTAACTCCCGGACCAACATACCTCCTACCTTACTGCCGAACCAACTCAATCTCTACAGCCGGACCAACACTGCAACCGGACCAACACTGCAACCGGACCAGCCCTACAACCGGACCAGCCCTACAACCGGACCAGCCCTACAACCGGACCAGCTCCATTGCCGAACCACAACCTCATCTCCACCCATCTACTACCAGACTAAGACGATGCCGAACCAGATTTGCCGGGCCAGATCGTATCAGCCCGGGCCCATCAACAGCTGTATGCATCCTAGACCCCTACCCCCAACCTCACTCTATAAATAGAGGGGCAGGGGTACAACAATGGGGGACAAGTTTTGAGAGCTCAAGCACGGAGAGAACTTTCAAACAACTTTCTTTTACTTGTACCAAAGCTTTGTACTTGTAATCAAAAGAAGAGAAGAGAAATAACATATAAAGTGGACGTAGGCACATTCTGGCTGAACCACTATAAATCTGCGTGTCTTTTTACAGTTTAGCCCCTGCTTTTCGTATATTTGCATAAATCACCCAAATCACTAAGAACAACATAAGATCTACTAAATCATACAACTTTGAGGTGTTTGTCCATTTTTTGTGCAAACACCATGCCTATACTACCTTTATCTGATAAGTCGGCCATGACTTAACACTTGCCCAGTCCCTTAACTCGTCACCGACTTACCTTAAGTCTTCCACGACTTAGGACTTAGCATTTTCTCTGCCCAGAATCCAGAGCTGCTCCTATAAATACCCCACCACTTCCAACTTGAGGGGGACTTTTGGCAAATCATTTCTTCAAGCGTCCATACTCTGCTGCACTCACAACTCATTCAACAAGTAAAGATCTTCCAACACTCAAGGCACTACAACAAGCTTCGTGAAGGACTTCATTCATCCGACACGGATTTAGCAAGATTCATCACCGAGGTTTGAGCTAGTAGTCGAGATTGTTATGTGATCAAGTTGCATTGTATTTGACAAGTGATTTGTATCGAATTGTAACCGAATCAGCAATAAAAGACTATAAAGTGGACGTAGGCTCAATTACGGGCCGAACCACTATAAATCTGTTGTTCATTTACTGCTTTTCTGCTATTTTCAGCTTATATTCTGTTCCCGTACCAACGGGTGGTGCTTTCACAATTCTATTACACACACCGGGTGTTAGCGTTCACTTTTTAGCGTTAACATTTTGGTGCTTTCACTGAGAACCCAACTCAGGCGATCATCCACCGTTGCTTCGCAAAGATTCATAAAAAGAACCTCTCTTAAAAACCAGATCCGAAATAATGGCTCCTGGAAGAAAAGGTAGACCTATCCGATCCAGAAATGCTCACGAAGGGACTTCCGCTTCCCCAACAACGGACCAAGCAACTCCAGCTGTTGGAGTCACCAGGGCTGAATTGGATGATGCAGTTTCTGGATTATACCAACAGATTGAAACCCAAAACGCTTTGATGATGGATAGGTTAACTGCTCTGCTCGGGGCAAATCGTCAACCAGAAAACCATCAAACCACCCTTCCTGAAATGCCACCTTTCCAAGCCAATGGTTCTATGCCGCAACCAACTTGTCATGAACATATGCCCGGGCAAACTTCCAAGGGAAGAACTGATGCTTGCCCGGAGGTGTCTTTGAACAATAAAGAGTACCTGTCTGAAATGGTTGGCCGCATCATGAAAGAGAGCGTGCAAAGGGAAGAGGATGAGGCTGACTGGGGATTCACGCCAAGCAGAACTCCGTTTACTGAAAGGATCCTGAGAGCGGAGTTTCCAAGGAAATTTTCACCTCCTACTATCCAAGCCTATAGGGGAACCAGTGACCCTAATCATTTCCTATACAAATACGATTGGTATATGACCGGTGCAAGAGCATCAGACGAGATCAAGTGTCGATACTTTCCAGTATACCTGGAAGGTGTGGCTTTACTTTGGTTCACAAAGCTTCCAGTTCGGTCCGTAGATAAGTTCTCCGACTTGACGCAAAAGTTTAAAGAACAGTTCAGATTGTATGCTTCAAAAGCTAAGAATATAATGTCACTGTCTAACCTTGAACAAGCGCCCGGAGAATCAATCAAATCTTTCTTGAGCAGTTTCAATATAGCTTTAGCCGAAGTAGAAAACGCGGAACCACGCATGATCCTGACTTATTTGATGCGAGCCATTGATAAATCGAGCAAATTTGGGATATGGCTAAAGATGAAGGAACCGAACTCACTTGATAAGTTTTATAAAAAGGCCGACGAGTTCATTCGCCTTGAAAGCCTTTCTACGACATCGAAAGTGGTTGCTGCCCAAACTAATAATAACAATGTCCCATCTAATAAAAGAGAATCTAAAAGTCAAAAAAGGGAGAATGAAGGAGGAAAGAGCCAGGGAAATGAAAAGAAACCTCGCTACTTTAATCCTTCGGATTATACTCCTTTAACTGATACACCAAGAAATATCTTTTTTGCAACAAAGGACGTTGTCAGGTATCCTAAGCCACCTGAGATGACGAGAGGTGCAAAGCGTAATGGAAAATTCTGCCAATTTCACAATCAACCTGGCCATGACACTGACCAATGTCGCCAATTAAAGAATGTGATTGAAGAATTGCTGGAGCAGGGTAAACTCCAACAATACGTTAAGAGAAGCAGAGTCGCTCCAACCTCATCCACTCGGGATCAACAACGTCCTACCCATCAATCCGATTCTCTCAACAACACTGCAGTGCAAGATTCAGAAAAGCTTGTCATTAATGTTGTCACAGGAGGTCCACACCCAGTAGGCAGAAGTTGGGACGACTGCTAATTGTCCACAAATCTGCAACTGGGGCATCTTTCACTTTCTCTGGCATATAAATCCGAAGCTGCAAATCTAGTGCAAATGGAAAATCAGTCCGGAGATTCTGAAACAACAATCACTGGCATCCATTTTTTGCTTAACAGCGTTGCTTAAATTTGTAAAAAATGATGATGGATGTGTAACTTCTGCATTGTAAACCGCTGAGAAATCAACATGATTGAATAATGAAAAACTATGCATTATGTGTTTTCTATTATAAAATGTCTGTTATATTTCGATGTGTAAATACTCTAAATGTATTGCTAAAATGTCGATCTAATATTGCAGGTCATTAAAGCAAAGCTCACCCATCGCAAAGCTAAGCGAGCCTTACAAATCATTTATTAAAGCAAATACCAAGCAACAAAAAATTCCATATTCAAATCCTATACAAGAAGAACCTCACATAAAAAGTTGGCAACTTCACTGGGGCAAGCCTTCGTTAACCAGTTGTGATTGTCAATATGAACAAACATCCAGCTAGGTAACTCGCGTTGGTCCCATGAAGTTATTCAACAGTGAAGTCCACTTCTTCGGATAAGGCAATTTACTTACAAAAGGAACGAAGATACGCTTGGAAATGATAATAAAAGATCGCTAATGGGCAGATGGTGGGAGAACATGGCCAAGCAAGCACGGAAGCAACCAAAAGGAACTTTGCTCCTCAATAAAAGGGCCGGTAGAACCACCGAAGGGACACCTTCCCAAGCAGAAGGAACAGGGCCCTTGCTAACTGATCGTGATGCATCCGATCGGGCAGCTTGCGTCCGTCCCGTGGATCTACTCGCCCCTGAGAAGCAACCTTCCTGGCACACCAACCAACCGATGCTCCTTCCCAAAGGTCAACAAAGCCCTCTAACGAGGCACGCCAATAAATGAAAGAGCTTCTCTCAATAACAAGATTGGTGGAACCACCGGAGGGGCACCTTCCCAAGCTGAAGGAACAGGGCCCTTGTTAATTGATTGCAATCGTTTGTGCAAACGAACATCCAATCAAGCAACTTGCGTCCGCCCCATGGATCCACTCAACCATGAGAAAGTAACTTCCAGGCAATTTCAAGACCTCTTCGGAGGCAAAAGCCCTCTTCGGAGGCACATTTCACCCGTGTAGAAGTGCAAAATGCTTCTCTTCGGAGACCCACTTCACCAGTGATGAAATGCTAAAAAGCCCTTTTTGGAGGCACATTTCACCCGTGTAGAAGTGCAAAATGCTTCTCTTCGGAGACCCACTTCACCAGAGCTGAAATGCCAAAATTGCTTCTCTTTGGAGACCAAAATTGCTTCTCTTCGGAGACCAAAATTGCTTCTCTTCGGAGACCAAAATTGCTTCTCTTCGGAGACCAAAATTGCTTCTCTTCGGAGACTAAAATTGCTTCTCTTCGGAGACCAAAATCGCTTCTCTTCAGAGACCAAAAGACCTCTTCAGAGGCGTACTTCACCTTGCTTGAAGTACCAAAAATAAACCCTTTACTGGGGCACAAAATCAAAACCTTCTTCAGAAGCTCATTTCACTGTGCAGGAAAATTCACTTTTAAACAAATAAAAGTGATCATTCCCAAAAGTCGAAGTGTTCTTCAGGAAGGAAGAGAAAGTAAAAACTTCTCTGAAGACGAGATATACTCTATTAAAAGCAGAATGATTCTTCCCTTAAAAGTGAAGTAGATATTCTCTGAAGTAAGAATATCAGTCTTGAAGAAGCTAGAAATGTTGCAATGCACTTGCGGTATGGAGGCAACACTATATAATTTAATTGTATTAATAAAAGCAACATGCCACAAGTTCATTGCGATATCACAAAAAAAATAGAGGTGGAATAATAAATGTATTCCCAAACACAGACAAAAAGTTTGTACAAGTAAAAGGAATCGTTTATTCTACACCAAAAAAGAGAAACAGATGCATTCTCACATACGCAAGAATTTGTACAAGTAAAATAGCTATTTCATTCAATACTATGGAAACTTTTTACATTGTGCAGATTACAAAAAGGAGCGGAGACCGGTATCCGCACGATCTCCGGTCAACACATGCAAAAAGCAGAAAAGTCAAAATCAAACTCATTTCTCCTTCTTCCCACCCTTGGAGCCTTTACCCGACCTGGTAATTAGTTTCGAAGGCCGTATCGGAGAAGAAGGAGAAAGAGACTCAGCCGGATCGACTTCTACTTCATCTCCAGCAACAGAAGAACTCTTCTTTCCTTTCTTCGAAACCACACGTTTCCCCTTCTTCTTGGAAGAAGACTCACTCCCCGGAGTAAGAAATGTAGAAAGTTTTGTGTCGTAGTCAAAAGACTGCTCCGGGGTCTTCTCGCTATCTTCCAGATCTGCTGCTTTCTGTTCCTCGGAAGCAGGTGGTTCGTCCAAACCTTGAAGGGCTGATATCGGTTCTTCCTGTGAACCTGGTTGAGAAGCTGGAAGAGGAGTAACTTGAGAAGGAGGAGGAACGACAGTTGAAGAAGGAAGAATTGGTGCAGTTTCCGGCACGTCTGCTGCATAATAAAAGAAATCAAAATCAGTATTCTCCGAGAAAAAAGATAGACCGTGAATCGTCAAAGCTTAAGTGATAAGTAAGAGGTTCGTCGAACTCGGTTAAGTCGAATAAGCGATTCACTGAATTCGTCTCGTCAAAGTTACCTGGAAAAGCCGGTTTAGCGAGATCAATCTCAAATTCCCGAGCTTGGAAGTCTTTCATTGCCTCTTCCTCTGTAGGAGTGGTTACAGTTTCTTTGTCAACTTTAGCGGGAGGCGTGGAATGAGAACTAGAGCCAGTAATATCCGCGTAAGCTAAAGCCGAAGTATAAGCAGGAGCAATAGGAGGTATTTCTCTCTCAGGAAGCTTCTCTCCCGTCGCCTCGGCCCGCACTCGGATAAGCTGCTCTTTTCCTTTGGCAAGGGCAGCGCGGTCGCTCTCACCTAAGTAGGTAGCTTGAAGATCTGCTTCAGCATAACCGGCACCGCCAAACAAGTCGATGATTGCCTCCCATACTTCCGCTAAGGTGACTTCATATTCTGGTCCCAAAAATGAAAGGCTCCCACGCCCCAGGACGCAATGCATATAAAAGTCGAATAAAGTCGCGTCAATGGTGGCTTTGGTTGCCTTTTGGGATTCTTCAGCCGCAGCCTTACCAGAGAGAGCTTCATCACGCTCTCTTTCAGCTTTCAATAACTGGGATTGCAGCCTCGCAATTTCTAAGTCTCGAGAGCTGATTTTCTCCTGAAGTTGAGCAGCGTCATCACGATATTTTCTAGTAACATGCTGTTCTGCTTCAAGTTTTACTTCAGTATCTCGCTGAGCAGCATGGGCATCTCGAACTTGTTTTTGAAGCATTTCTTCTTTTTGAGAATAAGATGTGGAAGAAGTGGCAAGCTCATTTTTGAGTCTTTCAACTTCAGCTTCGAACTTCCCATAACCATCACTAATGCTTTTCATCTCCGCATCATGCTGCTTACGCCATTTGTCCCATTCTGATTTATCGTTCTCCATGGTCATCATCGCCTCAAGGTTCATATGGTTGACCCTTTGAAGTTCATCAACCAGCTTCTGCCATCCAGACATTCTTTCAATATCAAGCATGACAGCATCGACATTTCTCAGCATCGCCTGCTTATCAATGGGAACCAAATCTAAGTCAAAACGGACTCCTCTTAGACACCAATTTGGAAATCGGCTCTGAAGTGTGGGAGGCCCGTCCCCGGCTTGATACTGAGGCCTATTAATAATTGCCTGAATGTCAGACTTCTTAAGGGTAGGAGAACAGGACGATGTATTAGGAGGAATAGAAGCGGTAGTCTTTTCCGAGATTTTAGACGTGTCTTTCTCACCAAGTCTGATCCGTTTGCTGGAATCATCGGAAGTATGACTCTTCCCCTTATCGTCGTAAGATTTCCTCTTGTAAGGATCGTCGCTTTTGCGGGAAGAGTCACGTCGCTCGTCTCTACTCCCATAGTGCTCTTCATCTTCTCTCCGATGACGTTCTTCATGAGATCGCCTTTCGTGAGCCTTTCTGGCAGCCCTTTCCTCATCAGTTTCCTTCGGAGCACCGATATAACTCCTAAAGTCATAAGCATCGTGGCTTCCGTGACGCTGGAATTTGTCAAAGTAAGAGCCACTTCGCCCTATTGTAGAACCTGAAATTGAAAAAGAAAGGCAAGTCTTAGAAATTTTCAAATTTAAGGAGCTAAGTGCATATAAGTGCCAAAATCCTAAGTGTGTGTGGCGTGTGGGCTAGGCGCATCGAACTACAAACCACTTTTTTGTGTGGGAATGGTGACGGCTTTTATAGAAGGTGTTGTGGTTTGTTGCAAAGAAGAAGTTGCTTCGATGACAGAAGAGATCGCTTTAGAGGCGTCATCTTTAAAGAGCTCCTGAGAGGTTATCATGATGTCGCTCAGACTGTCAAAAGTATCATCGCCATGATGCATGGGAGAATTATCTTTTTCAACTTCCACCTCAGCCGTCTTTTCAAGAATGTGAAGATTTTCCTCCTCTTCAATAACCGGGGCAAGTGCTAACTTACTAGACGACCCCGCAATGTCGGTAAGAGTAGAACACTTTACCAATGAAGTTTCAACGGTAAGTTCTTTCGGTGAAGGTTCTTTAGCAGAAACGGGGGCATCTGACTCCTCGGCTGGAGAATCAGGGACTTCATGTGACTGAGTGGAGCGGGAAGGATGTAAGAGTCCAAATTCATGGAGGAACTCATCTTTCAATAGAAATTGAACACTCCTCTCCTCAACCGGCGCGGCCATAAGCCTCTCGAAGGTAGTTTTGTGACGAGGTTCCCTAGAGGGGGGAGGGAGCGCTGAAACAGTAGAAAAAGAAGTTAACACTTGACAATTTGGACTTCGAAGAATTTAGAAAACACAAGGAAAAGATAGATGGTCGTACTTCCCACTCTCCAAATGGCGTAAAATCCCGGGGGACAACGGACAAAGAAAAACTGGCTCAGGAACCCAGGAACGCTTTCGGGAAGACCAATAATCAGTTTACGGTTCCTGGCACTCCTTACAACTGTGATAGAGGGATGGTCTTTGTTCTTTGCAAATGAGCACAGGAAGCAAATTTCTCCAAAACTGGGAAAACGGTCCAGCGTTCTCCTAAAAAGCACACACAGTCCCAGCAGGATGGCGTAGCCATTAGGGTGTAGTTGAAAAGGGGAGATAGATAATCGAAGGAGAAGTTCTCGAAGACAGTCATTAAACGGGGGAATCGCTCCACTCAAGCACATTTGGCGGTTCACTGCGACAAAGCCGTGGGGCGGCCTATCAGCAGTGTCATTTACTCCAGGGAGCAAAGCGTCAGATTCAGCAATGCCAAACTGGGTGCATAGTTGACGGAAAACTTTATGACTCAGAGTGGTAGGAGTCCTTTCCGGGGGATCATTCAACGGGGTAGCAATTGGAAAAGCTTCTCCAACTGGTTCCAAGTCTTCTTGATGAGATGCCATTCTACACAATCAGCTGAATGTTCAAAAGTGAAGGTGCACGTTTCCTAAAAGTGTGAAGTGCTGTGCAAAACTAATGAAAACAAGAAAAAGCAAGTATAACCGGAATTAAACTAACTGACAATCATTCGATTATGAGATTTCAGAACTTGTTAATGCTCAAGTGCAGTGTTAATGCAGACAAATCAGTTTTAGTTTACCATTACGATTTTGCTTTAATACTTCACTTGAATTGGTTATTGTATAGCATCTCACTCATACAGTTCATTCAATTTAATTTTTTCTTTATCAACTAATCTGTCATTCGATGTGGGTGGTCAGTGGCAGTATATTCGTCCCAGTATTCTGTGAATGTTGTATTAAGCAGGTTATTAGCATTAAAGTCAAGACAGTGTGAAAGGAAACACAACACAGTTCAAATTCAAGAATCCAGCCAACTTCTGTGCAAGTTCCTCTAAGTCTTAAGTCGTTAAACGACCTATCATAGGTCGGGGCTTTTAGGTCGTATTATGCGAGTCAAGGTGTTCAAGGCATGTTCTCTTAAGTCGGATCATTCAAGTCCAAGAATTCGAAGCAATGGAGTTTAAGTTATTAAGTCGTTCGGATGAGTTCGCGAGTTACGAGTTAAGGGTTATCTCATCCACGACCTAGTCGTTCAGATGTGCTCGCAAGTTAAGAATTTAAGTGCTAACTCGTCAACGATCCATGAGAAACTGCAACAAGATAGGTCGTTAACTTTTTAGGCCGTAAGCCACACAAAAGAAAAGTCTTGTCCTAGCTCGGCAACGACCTAAACCTAATGCTGCAGTAAGCAACCAGAAGAGTTAGTCGCGCGCGATCCAAGCTAAGAAAGTGTTAGGTCGTTCTCAGGGGATCTCGAGCTATCTCCTACTCAAACCAAAGCATCAGTTCCTCTCCTCAAATTCTTTCCTCTACTAAGAATCCCATTCCTCATAATTCTCCAACCCGATAATGGCCTCTTCATCCCTTCTAAGATCACGAATCAGCAAACCTAATGCACTGAAACTCCTCCCCTTCTTCTCGCAAATCACCGAAAGCCAAATCGAACCATTTCGATTTCCTCGACGATCAATTGAAACAAAAATCGTGAAGCAAGGCATAAGGTAAGCGAAGTTCATAGTTCGGTGATAGCCGAGGATTGATCAGAGAATGGGATCACTTACGCAATACGAAATTGAAGATGTCTGGCGATCGAGTAATTGAGTTTATCTGAGAAGAACTTGAATGCTTGCAAATGACGGAATGAAACAGGTGAAGGAGAAGAAGGAACGACCTAAGCTATTTATACCCTGGGACAGTGAAAGGTGAATCGACACATCCAACTTACGACTTATACTAAGTCGTTCGCGACCTACGACTCATTTTAAGTCGGTCGCAATCTAGCGCACTCATCAAGAAGCGAGTTAAGGAAATCGAAGCACACGACTTACGGCTTAAGGCGTGTACCTCAAGGGGCAAATGTTAACTCCCTTTTAGCAACGACCTACGAGTTAAGAAATGAACGACTCAGATTATGCCACGACTTATAAGAAGCCAACGAGTTAAAAAGCCTAAAACCTAAGAGGACTCGACGACTTACAACTTAACTGCTAAAAGAGGATCTACGGCTTGAACGACTTACGACCTACTGGGTTAGGGAGCTACGACCTAAGAGAGTCTACGACCTAACTACTGAAGGTAACTTCGCAACCTAGCAATGTCGCGACCTAAAGACTTCGCGACCTAGCAATGTCGCAACCTAAAGACTTTGCGACCTAGCAATGTTGCGACCTAAAGACTTCGAGACCTAGCAGTGTTGCGACCTAAAGACTACGACTTAAGAAGGTTCCGACCTAATGGGTTACAACTTAGCTTAAGTCGTCCATGACCTATAGCTCCAGTTCCTAAAGACTTAAGAAGTACACGACTTAACAGTCTACGACTCAACAGGCCACGACTTAACAGTTTACGACTTAGTGGGTGTACGACTTAAGAGCTTCACAGCCTACGACTCATGGTCCAAACGACTCAACGAGTTAAGCTATCTACGACTTAAAGAGTTTAAAGGGGTTCCGACTTAACGACTCAGCGAGTTAAGGTCTACACGACTCAAGAAGATGTTACGACTTAAAGAACCTACGACTTAAGGAACTCATGACTTGGCTTAAGTCGTCCACGACCTAAAAGCTATGAGGTTAAAGTCCAGAGCCCATGCCTATACTACCTTTATCTGATAAGTCGGCCACGACTTAACACTTGCCCAGTCCCTTAACTCGTCACCGACTTACCTTAAGTCTTCCACGACTTAGGACTTAGCATTTTCTCTGCCCAGAATCCAGAGCTGCTCCTATAAATACCCCACCACTTCCAACTTGAGGGGGACTTTTGGCAAATCATTTCTTCAAGCGTCCATACTCTGCCGCACTCACAACTCATTCAACAAGTAAAGATCTTCCAACACTCAAGGCACTACAACAAGCTTCGTGAAGGACTTCATTCATCTGACACGGATTTAGCAAGATTCATCACCGAGGTTTGAGCTAGTAGTCGAGATTGTTGTGTGATCAAGTTGCATTGTATTTGACAAGTGATTTGTATCGAATTGTAACCGAATCAGCAATAAAAGACTATAAAGTGGACGTAGGCTCAATTACGGGCCGAACCACTATAAATCTATTGTTCATTTACTGCTTTTCTGCTATTTTCAGCTTATATTCTGTTCCCGTACCAACGGGTGGTGCTTTCACAATTCTATTACACACACCGGGTGTTAGCGTTCACTTTTTAGCGTTAACATGGAGTAACCTTTCGAAACCATTTAAAACCTTTCCTTTCGAAACCTTTGGGTTTTACCTTCAAGAAAATAAAGGGCCGTAAAACAACTAAGTCGAAAGCACTCTTTCGGAAACAATTTCCTAAGCAAAGAAGTGATGGTGTCGAAACCAACCCTTCGAAAGTGTTGGAGAAGCGGCTTGGGTTTTAAAACAAAGAAACCCTTTTGAAGGCATTGCTTCGAAAGGTAAGATGCGGCATCATGGGGCTTCGGCCCCTTCAAAAGCATTCACTCAAAACAAAAGGCACAACCTCTTTCAAAACCATTCCTTTAAAATAATCTGGCCCAGTCGGAAGCTAACCAAGTCGAAAGCAAAAGCAAAGCAGGCGCATTTTCATTTGAAAACAAAGTAAAGCTTCGACCCCTTCAGAACCCCTTGTCTCAACTCTATACCTTTCGCTTATGCCCAATCCACTACGTACCAAAGCTTTTGATACAATGTGTATTGGTTTCGATGGTGACGGAGGCGGGAGTACTGGGTCGAAACATAGGTGCCGAAAGTGGAGAAACATGTAAAAAGCATGTTTAAACTGATTTTTTGCTTTTTAAAGTAATTCATTTCAACTAACCTGCCCTGTTTGTCAAAACATGATTGGTTGCTAATTTTCTTTTCTAAAAGTACTGCCAAAATTTCAGAAATAACTAATTTAATTATTTACAAAATATTAATTCTCCTTTTATAAATATATACAACATTTAAGTCCCATACCTTAAGTAATTTTATATATCTATTAAAACACTTAGGAAAAATCTATAAAAATTCTGATAAATCATTTTTAATATGTTTTCTAACATATATTAATTCCTGACCCAAAACATACATATATTAGCCGTAATTAATTTTAAACCCAAATAACCATTTTCATCACTAGAATATTAATACTAAATCCACAGTAATTCAGAAAATCATGAAAATTGAAACACATCTCTAAAATATCATTTCTGATCACATACTAAAATCGCAAGGCATTTGGATGTCACTTAATAGGGTTTTCACATTAAAACATATCATAAAATCTATATGAATTAGCCTAAATCATCAACAAGCATATATATCAATTTTAACAATAAAAAACATGGCAAACTACTTTGCAAAATATTTGGATCTGATCTACAAACCAAAAACATCAAAAATATGAGATGTAACCTATTATTCACCTTTAGCTTGAGATTAAGGAGTTGAGATTTGATCTTGGAATAAGTTGATTAACTTCTTGCCCTTGATTTTAGCTTTATCTTCTTCTTGCTTTCCTAATGGTGGCCGGCCTCTTATGTTTTTGTTTGTGAGAATGAACGTGTAAAATGAATGTATGTGAGGGTTTAGGGTATAAGGATATTACTTATTCCTATATTTCCCTTATCTACTTACCCTATCTTAATTCATTTTAATTCCTTTAGTTTATTAGTCCAAATAGGCATGGCTACCCTTCTATTAATCACAAATCTCAATTCTCTAATCATTACATTATTTATTTAATTTAACTAATTAAATATCCTAAATAATGTTACTCAAAATTAGGGGTGTTATAGACTCCCCTCCTTAAAGAATTTAGTCCTCGAAGTTACGATAAGGAACACATACAAATCAATCATAAAGGTAAAACATACCATCAAAAATATCAGGATAAGCGTCTCTAATCCTACTCTCAGTCTCCCAACTACAGTCTCTATCGTCGTCACTCCACTGGACCTTGACTAATCAGATTGTTTTATACATTAGCCTATTCTTTTCTCCCGTGACTATACGAACTGGCTTTCTAACTATAGTCAAGTTCGGTTCTACTACTAAGTCCTATAACACAGTTCGTGCTATAGTAGTCTCCAGATCTCTAATACACTTTCATAGATGAGAAATATGAAATACATCATGGACTCCTGCTAAACAGTTCGGTAACTCTACTCTATATGCGAGTTTCCGGATCCTCTCAACGATAGGAAATGGTCCTACAAATCTCGGTGCCAATTTCCCTGATTTCCCAAATCGAATTACACCTTTCATCAGTGATGCCTTAATGAAAATATGATCTCTAACAGAGAACTCTAAGACTTTCCGTCTTCTATCAACATAACTCTTATGCCTAGACTGAGCTTCCTTCATCCTAGCCCGAATCAACTCAATCTTCTCAGCAGCTTCTCTAACTAATTCCGGACCAAGAACCAACCTATCCCCAGTCTCTAACCAACAAACCGGAGATTTGCATAGCCTTCCATGCAAAGCTACAAACAGTGCCATCCCAATACTAGCCTGATAACTGTTGTTATATGGAAACTCGACTAAGTGTAGATGGTCTTCCCATGATCCTCCAAAATCTAACACACAAGCTCTTAACAAATCTTTCAAGACTTTGTTAACTCTTTCCGTTTTCCCATTGGTTTGTGGATGGTAAGCAGTACTCATCTTGAACTTGGTTCCTAAAACTTCCTGTAGACTTTTCCAGAACTCACTAGTGAATAGTGAATCTCTATCACTTATTATACTACTTGGAATTCCATGAAGTCTAACTATATTCTTCATGAATAACTTAGCTAAGACATGTGCCATCCTAGTTAATTTAATTGGAATGAAATGGCACTCTTGGTCAATCTATCCACTATAACCCATATACTTTCATTTCCTTTATTAGATCTTGGCAACCCATCAACAAAATCCATAGAAATAGAATCCCACTTCCATACTGGAATATCTAATGGCTGAAGTAACCCACTTGGCTTCTGATGTTCGGCCTTTACCTGTTGACAGTTCAAACACTATTTCACCCATAAGCCTACATCCTTCTTCATACCTTCCTAGAAGAAACTCCTCTTCATGTCCTGATACATCTTAGTTCCTCCCGAATGAATAGTGAACTTCGAACGATGGCGTTCCTCCAAAACTTCCTTCCTAATGTCTCCAACATTCGAAACACACAACCTTTCTTTCTTTCTCAACCACCCATTCTGGTCAAGACTAAAATCCTTCAGGTCATTGCTCTTGGTTCCATCCTTTAACTTCCTGATCCGTTCAACTAATACCATATCCTCCATCTGTTTAGAAGCAATCTTTTGGATCATCATCGGTCGAACTTCTAAACATGATAAAACTACAGTTTCTCTACTAGATCCAGCTTCAGGTCTCCATAGTACTCTACATCTCATCAATTCTTCCAAATCCTTCCACTCGGCTATCATTGCCAACACCGCATTCTGATGTTTTCTGCTAAGTGCGTCTGCAACCTTATTGTCCTTTCTCGGTGCATACTCAATTCCAAAGTCATAAGCAGCTATAAATTCCAATCATCTCTGTTGTCTCATATTCAGCTCCTTTTAAGAGAATAAATACTTTAACAACTTATGATCCGTATATAACTCAAATCTTTCTCCCAAAAGGTAATGTCTCTACATCTTCAATGCAAAAATCACCATAGCTAATTCCAAATCGTGAGTTGGGTCCCTAACCTCATGCGGTCTAAGCTATCGAGATGCATAGGCAATCACTTTACCTCTCTGCATTAACACAGCTCCTAACCCTGTTCCACAAGCATCAATATACACTACTAAGTCCTGATTCCCTTCTGGAACAACTAACACAAGTGCATTAGTCAATAAGTGTTTTAGCCTCTGTAATGCCTCCTCACACTTATCGGTCCACACAAACTTCACATCTTTTCGCATTAGCTTGGTCATCTGCTACTATCCGCAAAAAATTCTTTATGAACCTCCGATAGTACGTAGCTAATCCAAGAAAACTCTTTATCTCAGTCACTGTCTTAGGTCTCTTCCAATTATTCACCACTTCAATCTTAGTCGGATCTACAGGCAACCCTTTCTTTGAGACTACATGACCAAGAAACTTCACTTCCTTCTTCCAAAAATGACACTTCGAAAACTTCGCCTTCAACTGATTCTGCCTCAACGTCTTAAGCACCACTCTAAGATGAACTTCATGCTCCCTTTCATCCTTAGAGTATATCAAAATATCATCAATGAATACCAACATGAACCTATCCAAGTGTTCTCGGAAAACTTGGTTCACCAAATCCACAAAGAATGCTAGTGCATTAGTTAGTCTGAACGACATCACTAACCATTCGTACGATCCACATCTGGTTCTAAACGCCGTTAAAGGAATACTATCCTCTGCTACTCTAAGCTGATGGAAACCTATTGCTAGATCCAACTAATAAAATACCTTGGCTCCACTCAACTGGTCTAACAAATCGTCAATTCTAGGCAACGGATATCAATTCTTTATCGTCTTCTCATTCAACTTACGATAATCGATACATAACCTTAATGATCCGTCTGGCTTCTTGGCGAACACTGCGGGTGCTCTTAAGGTGAACTACTAGGCCTAATAAAATTCTTGCCTTCCAAATCCACCAACTGCACCTTCAACTCCCTCATCTCGGTAAGTGTCATCCTGCTTGGCGGTCTACTCACTGGTTATGCTCCAGGTACTAAATCTATCTGAAACTCAATGGCTTGTTTCGGTGGCAGTCCTACTACAGGTTCAAAAAAATCCATGAATTCTCTAACCACGAAAACTCGATTCAACTCGTCTTCAACCTCCACAACACCCAACAAAGCATTCACCTCACAACTAGGGTTTTCCATGGAGTATATAATCCGATCACTACAGTCAGGGTGTCTAAGCAATATTTTCCTATCATGGAAAAATATCTTAGCATCGTACTTACTTAACTAATCCATACCCAAAATAGCATCGAACCCTACGAAATCAAACACATGCAAACTGCAAACAAAGGTATGACCCAACAAATCAAACTCTAGGTGGTCACACTTCATCCTAAGTGTCGCATACCCTCCTATCGGATTTGCAACCCTTAAGGAAGTAACTAGGTATGAGGGTTCTAGGTTAAGCTTATCTACTAAACAAAGAGATAAAAAAGAATGCGATGCACCAGTATCAAACAGAACGCTAACTGACATACCATGATCAAAAGTATACCTCCCGACACAACTTTTCCTTTTTCCTCTGATGTTGGCCTCGAGGTAGCTGGCTCCAATGCAAACATCTTTCCTTTTCCATCCTTAGCAGGCTCCTTCCATTGGTTCTTGTAATGTCCAATTTGATCATAGTTGAAGCACCTGATGTTCTTTATCCCGATCACCTTCTTTCCATCACCCCAGCGACATTCATTAGCAAAATGCCCTTTCTTATCACACTTAAAGCAGACAACCTCCGACTTTTCTTTCTTTGCAGCTCCACCCTTCTGAGCTCCTTTCTTATGGAAGAACTTTCTTTTCTGACTCTGCCTCACCTGGACTTCCTTTGCCTTGTTTCTCTCCAGAAAAGCAAGCATCTCTTCATTCCTCAATGCCATTTCGACTACAACATCACATAGATCCCTTATATGCGGTAACATTTCCCTAGCAAGCTTAGGCTTCAACCCCCTGATGAACTTCTCATTTCTCTTAATTGTAGTATCAACCGTAGCATAGCCATATATTGCTAACTCATCAAACCTTGTAGCATACACTAGCACAGTCATCTCCCCATGTTCCAACTCAGCAAACTTTATGAGCATGGCAGAATTCACAATCTCAGACATAAACCACTCTCCAAGCCTCCTCTTGAACTAAGCCCATGTCATTGTCTCCACATTAGCAACAACTGTGTAATGACCCCCTATTTTGGACCATTCAAATCGACAATAATCCACACATGTCGGACTTGAATAATACAAAATAACAGATTGTAATAAATTTTGGAGCAAATAAAATCATTCACAGAATCACAGACACAGAAATATTAGAATAACTCGCAGCGGAAATAAAATAAATAGTGGTTCATGAAGCCACTAAAATACAGAGTCTCAAAATAGATACAAAATACATAGTCTGAAAACCAATACAGTTCTAAAACAAGTACAATAGAAATCCAAATACATAAGTCTCTAATACAAATGCTGAAAATAGAACAACTGAAACTGAAATAGATAGATAACTAAATAAGAAGAACTCCAGCGATTCCTAGCTCCAGAAAATTGAAATCCAAAGCTATGAATACTCAGGCTGACCCGAGCGTAAATAAAACACAAACACTCGAGTCAAGCATACATACTTATACAATGTAAACCAACTCAAGTGAACTGTAATAAAGGTACAAGTAACTTAAAGAATGCTTGGGATCGCCCATTCTTTAAGGATCCGTTAAACTATCTACTATGTAGTAATATTCGCTATTATAATAATGTCTAATCATAAAATAAATATACTTTTAAATAGCGTTAAGGCTATACATTTTCCACCTTAACACGTAAAATGCCAATAGTCTACACAGTACCTGCATACCTCGAAAGGCTATGAGAAGATACTCCATAGGTACGACACAAATAGAAACTCGTAGTAAAGCTCGATATGGTAGGTGACACGGCACACAATGCAATGCCAGGGTAGATATACCAATTACGCATCCGGACTGGTGGTGACGCATAGCAGCCACTACCGCCCACCTCGAACAACACTCCCAAATCAAGAGTGCGCACCAAATCAATCATAAGTAATAGAATGGTATCGAAGAAGTGTGTCCGATCAGAGGTGCTACCTTATTGGCCCATCGATTGCTCATGTTTTAGCCACCTTATGCCAACTCACGGGAGTTGGGTCCACGTATATACCTTAGGATCGTCGCCACCATCCTACTTTATTCTGGAAACTCCACCGCGTACACAGTTGTCAAAGTGGTTTTCGGTATCGACAGAGAGTATGTCCATATCCAATCCTGGTCTCTTTAACAACCAATCGTTATAATAACCCGTGGTTATAAATTTAAAAACAGCTTATATTTCAAATCAAAATACTTCAATTAAACCATTTAAAAACAAAGTCATTATTCTTTTAAATCAAATATTCAATTCCCAAAATTTTACCCTTTTCTGAGTTCATTTATTCACTTAAAAACAATAAAACATTAAAATTCCAGCTTTCACAGCATTTAAAAAGTGCTGTGGTAAGTTAAATTTGAAAACAATTCAATTCAGCAAAGACAGCATTTATAAACTGCTGTAACAGTTCAGTTTTAAAGGAAAAATAGTTCAATTCAGAAAAGACAGCATTTACAGAACTGCTGTAATAGTTCAGGGTTCAAATTAAAGGTTTTGATTCAATTCAGCAAAGACAGCATTTTAAAAACTGCTGCGGTAGTTCAGTTATATACAAAAATCACATTTCAGCCTACTGCAGCACTTAACAAGTGCTACAATAGCCCCTTCATTAGTTTCCGTTTTAAATTTAGTTCCTGCCACTACAGCACTTACCAAGTGCTGCAGATTCTACTTAGTTCAGAATTAGTTCATTTCCAGAAATGATAGCATTTCTGAAGTGCTATAAATTGAATTTCCAGGTTTTAAATACAATTCCAGCCATAAATAAACTTCAATTTAAATCATTTAAACTTATAAAAATCATATTTTTCCACATTAAAAATTTTCACTTAAATCCTTTAACTTATGATTTTTTTTATAAAGAAAAATCTTTCAAATAAAAATCAAAATTTCCAAAGTTCACTTATTTAATTCAAGTGTGTTAATTCCCATTTTTCATTTTTAACAATTTATTTCAACACTTAAATTTAAATCTCCATTTTTCACCATTTAAAACTTAATTTTCATTTTTAATTTAATTAACTTAAATTTCCATTTTAAAAAAAATCAGTCAAATTTCCAATTTAAGTTACACTTAAAAATCATTATTTTTCTATCCATTTATTTTACATTTAAAACAGAAAAACATTTCCATTTTAATAAATCTTTTTAAAAATTCAATTTAAATTAATTTATAATATTTTTACATTTTAAAATACTTAAAAATTTCCAGAAAAATATATAAAATAACCACGGGTCTGTATAATATTTTCTAGCCTAAGTCAAGTGATACGGATAATATATCATTTCAATCCGTAGTTTACCAAAAAAAATCTGGGTTTTATCATTTCAAACCCGCAATCCTAAGTAAATAATAATTAATTAAAAGTCGCTCAGGCTTATCATTTCAGCCCATAACGATCTTTCCATATTCTAAAGTATGTTCGGGTATGTATCATTTCAACCCATAGTGAACCTAATCTACAGGGAACTTGCAGTGTAATAAACGGATAAAAATGAACAGCCAGCAACATATAACAATAACAGGTGATATGACATGTAATTTAACAGGTTTAACATCATATATAAATAATCACAGGCAATTATAACATCATTTTTAATTCTACACATTCAGTTGTGGTCGCTTCACAATTATATAAGTATGAATAGTCGTGTGAGATTTACTCACCTTTAAAATGCTGGAGATAACAAAACCAATGAAACAACGGAAATCAAAGCACGATGACAAGATTACGGATTTGAGTGGAGAGCGAGATCCAATGCTACAACTCTTGTGTTACAACCCAAAACAAAAATCAAAACAAACTATAAATTTCAATACACTTGAAATGGAATAACTTTTAAATGAAAAGAGATACGAATGCCAAATCTTTTGCCTTGCTTTCTCTATTTTTTTGTCATGGCCTAGGGATGGTTTTGGCTCTGGTTTGAACAGGGAATGGCTCGGGTTTGTTCATGTAAAGGCACGGCCAAGGTAGTGGAAACATGGGAGGAAGTTTATATAAAGGAATGTGAAGAGTTTAAGGCAAAATAGTGCGATTCTTTTGGCAAAACAAGGCTCGGCCATGGTCAATTGGGTCAGGTCAGTGGGAGGAAAGGTGTGTGGTGGTCTGGCCAGAGGTGGTGGTGGCGGCCTAAGGTGGTGGTGGTGGTGGAAAATGGAGTGGTGAAGCAAATAGTGGTCAACACATTGTTTTTTTAAGGTTTAGGTTGCATTTTGAGGGTTTTGGTCACCATGGTGGGCTCGGCCATGGTCAAGGCATGGGGTGTAGGTAGTGGTGATGGCAGGGAAGAGATGTAGGAGTTTGTGGCCGTGGATATGGAGGAGAGGCCGATCCAAAACAAGAGAAAACAAGGCAAAATTTCATAGAAAATAAGAAGAAAAGAAGAAGAAAAAGTATAGAAACAAAGAAGCCATTACCAAAGCTTTTGCTCAGATCTGAAGAGGTCGAATTGTGAAATGAAAAATGAGGTGTTTCATGTGAAAAAAGAGATAAAAGTCACGGCCAAAGCGAAATGGGAAGTTTATGGCAAGTGAAAAGACTTTAGTAGGTGAAAGGACTTCAGTTTCTAAGAAATTTTAAACTCTTCATATTTCTTTTTCTTTTTAATTTTATATAAACAAAATAAACTCAAAAATTGAAACAAAGTATTATAAAATAAAATAAATTATTTAATTTTAAAGAAATGGAAAAGAATTACAGAAATTACTTAAAAATTGAAATCAGTGTCCAGAAATTACAAATAAATCACCATTGGCTTTGGAAAATTATTTACGTTATTTTAAAAATAATCAAAAACAAAATTTGAAATAAATTGATTTTTAAAACATTTTCAAAGTGAAATAAATAATTAAATTCAGAGAAAACAGCAAAAGAATTGAATAAATTGTTTAAAAATAGAAAACAGAACATGAAAATTACAACAAAATACCATTAATTCTAGAAAAATTTCTACTTCACTATAAAAATATTTTCAAATGAAATAAATTCAAATAAAAATAATTTCAAAATATTGGGTTGTTACACTCTCCCTCACTCAAACCTTTTCGTCCTCGAAAAGAACGGAAACAAAGAAAATAAGGAAAACAAGATAGAAAGTAAATATTACCTAGAATGAACAATTCCGGATTCGAAGCACGAATGCTTTCCTCCGTCTCCCAAGTACAATCACGATCATCAGTACTCCACTGTACTTTGACCAGACTAACAGATTTCCTTCTTAGCTGCTTTGTACCTCTATCGACAATACGAAGTGGCTTTCTCTCGACAGTCAGATTAGGCTCAATATCCAAACTATCAAGAGCAGAAGGCTGAACAATAAGAGATGGATCATGCAGAAAGCGACGAAGATGAGAAACGTAGAATACATTATGCACTCCAGAGGAGTTCTCGGGAAAATCCAGACGATAAGCCAAAGAACCAATTCTTTCCACAATGCGGAAAGGGCCAACAAACCTAGGAGAAAGCTTCCCTCTACGACCAAATCGAATAACGTTCCTTAAGGGAGAGACCTTAAGGAAAACCAAATCACCAATAGCAAACTCTAAACTCCGCCTACGCCTATCAGCATACTTCTTCTGCCTATCCTGAGCAATCCTCATCTTCCTCCTGATCTCCTCAACTCTCTCAGAAGCCTCCAAATCATATCAGGACCAAGAACCAAACGATTACCGGATTCAATCCAACAAGAAGGAGATCTACAAGGTCGTCCGTAAAGAGCAGCAAACGGAGACGTCTTGATACTGGCCTGAATTCAAAGATAGAAATGAGATAGATAAAAGATTAAGATAAGATTAAAACAGAAGATAGAAATTATACCTGATAACTATTGTTATAGGTGAATTCGACAAGATGGAGATGATCTTCCCAAGATCCTCCATAATCAAGCACACAAGCACGAAGAAGATCTTCGAGAATCTGATTCACCCTTTCCGTTTGACCGTCGGTCTGTGGATGGTAAGCAGTGCTCAGATTCAGACGAGTACCCAAAGAATCCTGAAAGGCTTTCCAAAACCGAGTAGTAAAGATAGGATCACGATCACAAACAATACTGAGAGGGACACCATGGAAACGAATAATCTCCCTTATGTAAATCTCAGACAAACTAGAAGCAGAACGGGTAGACTTGACCGGAATAAAATGAGCTGATTTGGTCAATCTATCCACAATAACCCAGATACTCTCATTACCCCTCCTAGTCCTCGGTAATCCATCAATGAAATCCATAGAAACTTGTTCCCACTTCCAATTGGGAATCTCAAGAGGCTGCAACAAACCAGGGGTCTTCTGATGATCTGCCTTGACTTGCTGACAAGTCACGCACCTACTAACAAAAATGGAGATATCTCGCCTCATACCTCTCCACCAATACAACTTCTTCATATCCTGATACACCTTGGTCACATCTGGATGAATAGAAAGTCTGGACTGATGATTCTCCCGAAGTAACTCCTATCTCAATCCATCAACATTCGGGACACAAATCCTATTATTAATCCTCAACACACCTTTATCATCTAACTGAGCACCACTGCCATCAAGACTACTACCTCCAACTCTACTTCGAACATTCTCCTTAATCACTCTAAGCATCCGATCCTCATCCTGCCTAGCCATGATACGATCCACAAGAGGAGAAGAAACAACAAGTTGACACAACAAAGCCTTCTTCCGATTTAAAGCATCCGCCACAACATTAGCTTTTCCAGGGGTATAGTTGATGTTGAGGTCATAGGAAGCAAGGAACTCTAACCACCTAACTTGTCTCTGGTTCAAATCCTTCTGAGAGAAAATATACTTCAAAGACTGATGATCTGTGAAAAGCTCAAACTTAGCACCCAAAAGATGATGTCTCCATAGCTTCAAAGCAAAAACAACAGCAAGCAACTCTAAATCATGAGCAGCATAATTTACTTCATGGGTCTTCAACTGACGACTAGCATAAGCAATCACCTTACCCTCCTGCATCAGAACAGCTTCCAGACCTTCACGACAAGCATCGGTGTATACCGTTAATCCCTCATTTCCATTTGGAACGGTAAGAACTGGTGTGGAAGTAAGCTTGTGCTTGAACTCACTGAATGTGGCCTTACACTCATCACTCCAAATAAACTTAGCATTCTTTCGAGTCAAAGCGGTGAGAGGTGTAGCAATCCGAGCAAAATTCTCAATGAATCTCCGGTAATAACCGGCCAGGCCCAGAAAACAACGGATATCAGTTGGAGTCTTAGGAGTTTCCCAATCATGTACAGAATAGGGATAAATAAGGACAACAAGAAAGATGAAATAAATTGAATGAACAAGGAAAGAGAAGGAAAGAAAGACTTACATTGATCGCAGCGATCTTGACTGGATCAACAGAAACTCCATTACCAGAAACAATATGCCCGAGGAATCGGACTTCATCCTTCCAGAAATGGCATTTTGAAAATTTAGCCTTCAACTGATGATTTCTAAGAGTCTCAAGAACAGATTTCAAATGAGACTCATGCTCTTTCTTGGACTTAGAGAAAACAAGGATATCATCAACAAAGACTAGAACAAATTTATTAAGCACATCGCGAAAAACACGATTCATCAAATCAACAAAGAAAGCAGGAGCATTAGTCAAACCGAAAGGCATGACTAACCATTCAAAGAATCCATTCTCAGTACGGAAAGCAGTCTTGGGAATACTTTCCTCAGCAACTCTGAGCTGGTGAAAACTTATGGCAAGATCAAGTTGAGAGAAAACAGTAGCACCATAAAGCTGATCAAACATATCATTGATGCGAGGCATTGGATATCTGTTTTTCATAGTGAGCTTGTTCAGCTCCCTATAATCAACACACATCCGGAGAGAACCATCGGACTTGGTGACGAAAACCACCATTGCTCCCCATTCGGAATAGCTAGGTCTGATCAGACCCTTGGAAGACAAATCCTCAATTTGCTTCCCTTACCTCAACCTTCTCGCGGGGTGCCATTCTTCTAGGAGGAAGAACTACAGGTCGAGCTCTTGGAATAAGATCAATGCGGAAATCAATTTCCTGCTTCGGAGGTAAAGCAGTAACTTCACCAAATACATCGGAATAGAGATTGACTACACGAGTCGACTGAAGATCAACATGAGAAGAATCCAGAGAGTAGATAAAATTTCCAGCAAAATCCTGAGGCATGCGACACTGAATAACCAAAGAATCACCCTTATCTCCTACAAGAGTCACAATATGGGCTTTGCAAGAGATACGGGCATCATGCCTATTAAGCCAATCATCTCCGAGTAATAAATCAAAAGCATCGAAACCAAGAACATAGAAATCTCCAGAAAACCGATAACCAGAATGAAAGAGTTTCACATGTTTACAAATCTTATTAAGATTTGCTGGACCACCAATAGGATTTGAAACACATAAAGGAACAAAAGCATACTCAGGAGAAAGGAGATGCTCAAACTTATCACACAAATCATCAAAAATAAAACTATGCGAAGCTCCAGTATCAAATAAAACATGAACAGGATGATGAAATAAAGTAAAGGTGCCCTGAAGAGTACCTTGATTATCACTAGGAGCAGGAGTAGGTGCAGCAGGAGAAGAAGCAGATGTGACAGCAAAAACACCAGATGGCTTCCCTTTCTGATACAAAGGACAGTCATTCTTAAAATGACCAGGCTAAAGACAAACATGACAAAGATTGTTCCTGGTAACCTGAGGTGGAGGAACATCAGCAGTAACCAAAGTAGGGAAACTATTAGCATAGTGTCCCTTCTGGTCACATTTGAAGCAGGTAATGGTAGATAGATCAATAGGGTGTCTCTGAGAAGGAGAAGATGATGAAAATCCCAAACCCGGATGCTTGAGCCAATCCTTCTTCTACTGATGGAAATTTGGCTTTCTCTTCTTAGAATTTGCAAAGGAAGACTGAGATACATGAGCACCAGAAGCAGCAGGACCCTTGGAAGTAGGGTTCTCATAATGAATAGCCATATCCATAAGCTCAGTAAAAGTGCCATGAACATGTGAAATAAGACGATCGTAGAACTCTGGGCGAGCTCCAACTATGAACTTCTCATTTTTCTTAAGCTGGGTGTCAATAAGACCAGGACCAAACTTGGAAAGTTCGTTGAACTTCCGCTCATACTCAGAAAAAGACATGGTGCCCTGCTTAAGATCTATGAATTCACGATAAAGCTGAGATTTCCCGGCTTCGGGCATCCATTTTGCCACAAAAGCCTCCCTGAAAAGAAGATATAGAAACAAAACTTAAGATAGATTCAAAAGAAGAGAAAATGGGGAAAAATTCAAAATAACACAAAGGATATCTGAACTGCTCCCACGAAAGATCACCTTCGTTAGTGTGAGCTGTAACAGACTCCCACCAATCTAAGGTTGACTCTTGCAGCTGCCAAGCTGCTAACTGACGCTTCTGGGCATTAGTAATCTCAAGACCAGTAAATATCCTCTCCAAACTCCGTAACCATTGCTGGGCTTCGATAATGATCTCTGAACCGGTGAACTTAGTACCACCGAGTTGAGAGAATTCCTTACAGAGAACAGTAAACCTAACAGGTGCAACGGGTTGAGGAGCTGGGGCAGTACCATGACCCCTACCTCTAGCATTTCCACGATTCATCCTGAAAATATCAAGAATGAATTTTAGGACAAAGGTACAAAGAAGACAAAGATAAGGTAAGATAGACAAAATAAGATCACTTGGATGAATGTCCTTAAAACAAGAAAATTTTATATAAAAATAATCTTTGAAAATCATTTGAAAAATCATTTAAAATCATTTAAAATCATTTTAAAATCATTTTATACTTTGAAAATACGTTCACTCACAAAGAAATGATTCTGAGGTTAATTTCACTCATTCTAGGGTATTTCTACCCTATCTCTAATGAGTTTTTGCTCCGTAGGCTAAGGTTTGCCTAAAACCAAAGCTCTGATACCAAATGTAACGACCCCCTATTTTGGACCATTCAAATCGACAATAATCCACACATGTCGGACTTGAATAATACAAAATAACAGATTGTAATAAAATTTGGAGCAAATAAAATCATTCACAGAATCACAGACACAGAAATATCAGAATAACTCGCAGCGAAAATAAAATAAATAGTGGTTCATGAAGCCACTAAAATACATAGTCTCAAACAGATACAAAATACATAGTCTGAAAACCAATACAGTTCTGAAACAAGTACAATAGAAATCCAAATACATAAGTCTCTAATACAAATGCTGAAAATAGAACAACTGAAACTGAAATAGATAGATAACTAGATAAGCAGAACTCCAGCGATTACTAGCTCCAAAAAAGTGAAATCCAAAGCTGTGAATACTCAGGCTGACCCGAGCGTAAATAAAACACAAACACTCGAGTCAGGACATACATACTTATACAATGTAAACCAACTCGAGTGAACTGTTATAAAGGTACAAGTAACTTAAAGAATGCTTGGGATCGCCCATTCTTTAAGGATCCGTTAAACTATCTATTGTGTAGTAATATTCGCTATTATAATAATGTCTAATCATAAAATAAACATACTTTTAAATAGCGTTAAGGCTTTACATTTTCCACCTTAACACGTAAAATGCCAATAGTCTACACAGTACATGCATACCTCAAAAGGCTATGAGAAGATACTCCATAGGTACGACACAAATAGAAACTCGTAGTAAAGCTCGATATGGTAGGTGACATGGCACACAAGGCAATGCCAGTGTAGATATACCAATTACGCATCCGGACTAGTGGTGACGCATAGCAGCCACTACCGCCCACCTCGAACAACACTCCCAAATCAAGGGTGCGCACCAAATCGATCACAAGTAATAGAATGGTATCGAAGAAGTGTGTCCGATCAGAGGTGCTACCTCATTGGCCCGTCGATCGCTTCTGTTTTAGCCACCTTATGCCGACTCACGGGAGTTGGGTCCACGTATATACCTTAGGATCGTCACCACCATCCTACTTCATTCTGGAAACTCCACCGCGTACACAGTTGTCAAAGTGGTTTTCAGTATCAACAGAGAGTATGTCCATATCTGATCCCGGTCTCTTTAACAACCAATCGTTATTATAACCCATGGTTATAAATTTAAAAACAGTTTATATTTCAAATCAAAATACTTCAATTAAACCATTTAAAAACAAGGTCATTATTCTTTTAAATCAAATATTCAATTCCCAAAATTTTACCCTTTTCTGAGTCATTTATTCACTTAAAAACAATAAAACATTAAAATTCCAGCTTTTACAGCATTTAAAAAGTGCTGCGGTAAGTTATATTTAAAAACAATTCAATTCAGCAAAGACAGCATTTATAAACTGCTGTAACAGTACAGTTTTAAAGGAAAAATAGTTCAATTCAGAAAAGACAGCATTTACAGAACTGTTGTAATAGTTCAGGGTTCAAATTAAAGGTTTTAATTCAATTCAGCAAAGACAGTGTTTTAAAAACTGCTGCAGTGGTTCAGTTATATACAAAAATCACATTTCAGGCTACTGCAGCACTTAACAAGTGCTACAATAGCCCCTTCATTAGTTTCAGCTTTAAATTTAGTTCCTGTCACTACAGCACTTACCAAGTGCTGTCATAGCCTTAGTTCCTTTTAGTCTTTTAGTTCATTTATGCAACCACAGCACTTACCAAGTACTGCAGATTCTACTTAGTTCAGAATTAGTTCATTTCCAGAAATGATAGCATTTCTTAAGTGCTATAAATTGTATTTCCAGGTTTTAAATACAATTCCAGCCATAAATAAACTTCAATTTAAATCATTTAAACTTATAAAAATCATATTTTTCCACATTAAAAATGTTCATTTAAATCCTTTAACTTATGATTTTTTTATAAAGAAAAATCTTTCAAATAAAAATCAAAATTTCCAAAGTTCACTTATTTAATTCAAGTGTGTCAATTCCCATTTTTCATATTTAACAGTTTATTTCAACACTTAAATTTAAATCTCTATTTTTCACCATTTAAAACTTAATTTTCATTTTTTATTTAATTAACTTAAATTTCCATTTTAAAAAAAAATCAGTCAAATTTCCAATTTAAGTTACACTTAAAAATCACCATTTTCTATCCATTTATTTTACATTTAAAACATAAAAAAACATTTCCATTTTAATCAATCTTTTTAAAAATTCAATTTAAATCAATTTATAATATTTTTACATTTTAAAATACTTAAAAATTTCTAGAAAAATATATAAAATAACCACGGGTCTGTATAATATTTTCTAGCCTAAGTCAAGTGATACGGATAATATATCATTTCAATCCGTAGTTTACCAAGAAAAATCCGGGTTTTATCATTTCAAACCCGCAATCCCAAGTAAATAAAAATTAATTAAAAGTCGCTCAGGATTATCATTTTAACCCATAACGATCTTTCCCTATTCTAAAGTCCGTTCGGGTATGTATCATTTCAACCCATAGTGAACCTAATCTACAGGGAACTTGCAGTGTGATAAACTGATAAAAATGAACAGTCAGCAACATATAACAATAACAGGTGATATGACATGTAATTTAACAGGTTTAACATCATATATAAATAATCACAGGCAATTATAACATCATTTTTAATTCTACACATTCAGTTGTGGTCGCTTCACAATTATATAAGTATGAATAGTCGTGTGAGATTTACTCACCTTTAAAATGCTGGAGATAACAAAACCAATGACACAACGGAAATCAATGAGAAGATTACGGATTTGAGTGGAGAGCGAGACCTAATGCTACAACTCTTGTGTTACAACCCAAAACAAAAATCAAAACAAACTATAAATTTCAATACACTTGAAATAGAATAACTTTTAAATGAAAAGAGATACGAATGCCAAATCTTTTGCCTTGCTTTCTCTATTTTTTTGTCATGGCCTAGGGATGGTTTTGGCTCTGGTTTGAACAGGGAATGGCTCGGGTTTGGTCATGTAAAGGCACGGCCAAGGTAGTGGAAACATGGGAGGAAGTTTATATAAAGGAATGTGAAGAGTTTAAGGCAAAATAGTGTGATTCTTTTGGCAAAACAAGGCTCGGCCATGGTCAATTGGGTCAGGTCAGAGGTGTATGGGTCAGGTCAGTGGGAGGAAAGGTGTGTGGTGGTCTGGCCAGAGGTGGTGGTGGCGGCCTAAGGTGGTGGTGGTGGTGGAAAATGGAGTGGTGAAGCAAATAGTGGTCAACACATTGTTTTTTTAAGGTTTAGGTTGCATTTTGAGGGTTTTGGTCACCATGGTGGGCTCGGCCATGGTCAAGGCCTAGGGTCTAGGTGGTGGTGATGGCAGGGAAGAGATGTAGGAGTTTGTGGCCGTGGATATGGACGAGAGGCCGATCCAAAACAAGAGAAAACAAGGCAAAATTTCATAGAAAATAAGAAGAAAAGAAGAAAAAAAGTATAGAAACAAAGAAGCCATTACCAAAGCTTTTGCTCAGATCTAAAGTGGTCGAATTGTGAAATGAAAAATGAGGTGTTTCACGTGAATAAAGAGATAAAAGTCACGGCCAAAGTGAAATGGGAAGGTTATGGCAAGTGAAAAGACTTTAGGAGGTGAAAGGACTTCAGTTTCTAAGCAATTTTAAACTCTTCATATTTATTTTTCTTTTTAATTTTATATAAACAAAATAAACTCATAAATTGACTTTATAAATTGAAACAAAGTATTATAAAATAAAATTAAATATTTAATTTTAAAGAAATGGAAAAAGAATTACAGAAATTACTTAAAAATTTAAAACAGTGTCCAAAAATTACAAATAAATCACCATTGGCTTTGGAAAATTATTTACTTTATTTTAAAAATATTCAAAAACAAAATTTGAAATAAAATTTTTTTTAACATTTTCAAAGTGAAATAAATAATTAAATTCAGAGAAAACAGCAAAAGAATTGAAGAAGTTGTTTAAAAATAGGAAACAGAACATGAAAATTACAACAAAATACCATTAATTCTAGAAAAATTTCTACTTCACTATAAAAATATTTTCAAATTAAATAAATTCAAGAAAAAATAATTTCAAAATATTGGGTTGTTACAAACTATAACATTGTTCCACCAGTACAGCGCTGCTTCTTGAAGCTGTCTAGAAGTAAGTCTTCTCTTCTGCTCATCATTGAGCCCCAGATCAGCAAATATCCTTTCACAATGAAGTAACCAGTTCTCTACTTCGATTGTGTCCTCATTACCAATAAATGGGTGCTCAGTACCAATAAATGGCTTTTCTCCCAACCGGGTGTAATCTCTACTCAAAATAGCATAGTTATTGACCATTGGAGCTTCCTGAACTCCTCCTCCAACTACTCCAGCAGCAACACCCGCCTGCATTATGTTGACAAAGAATTGATACATTGCTCCCATGTCAACTTATGGGACTCTAGCACCCACATTTCCAGCTTGTGCCTGACCATGGTTCCTTCTCGTATTTGGTCTGGCATTTCCATTTTTTGTGGTGCTTCCCCCTCCAAGGTTAACCCTTCCACTTGTAGCATCCATATTTGTATTCAAGCCCCTTAAGATACAGAAGATTAGCCTAAGAGAGATAGGAGAATAGAGATATAGCGTATACTTATATATAGCATAAGTATAAGTACATTACTATAGCATTATCCCATACCCCGATCTTATCTCTAATTCCATTGGATTATGTTTTCAAAAATCATTTTAGTTTAAAGTTTTACATAAACCTATGCTCTGATACCAAGTTGTAACATCCCCTATCTAGAGGCTTGAAGCTAAGCGCTACAGATGCTGCAGTCATCCATAGTATTAACTTCTGGTGACCAAATACGGTAATGTTAATGGTATCCATAATATCAGAAGCACATGAATATGAAACAAAATCACAAATTTAAAAACAACAACTCTGATTACATTTCATAAAACATGTTTCATATCCAGATTACATAATCCCAACGTTTCCCATGTTCAGATCAAATATAATTATTACATAAATACGCCAAGAACGACATATGAAGATGCCCCTTTGGTTGACCAAAGTACTAGATAGTCATAACAGACTTAATACAACACAGCAGAAATAAAACTAACAACTCCTAAATATAGCTAGCATCATCCTCCTGCTCGTTTCTGAAAGCTTTATTCGTCCGCCTACTAAAACCTAAAAATCCTTAACCCTCAGCCAACTCAAATCAATTTTGAGCACTCGAGAGTTTGAGAGAAAAACATAAACTTCAAGCCAAACATAAAACCTAGTGTAAATAATACTATACATCTCGATTATTTGATATTAAGTGAGACATGTCGTTTAGCGGAACGGGTTTCCCCTCACTAATATCCTTTAAAAACATATCTTTTGCAAATCTTAATCCTGCAGCCAAAACTGGTTAAAACAATAATATCAATATCAGGAAAGCATATAAATCAGGTAACAAATGGACTATCCATCCGAACAATATAGTTTTGTTTGGCTAACTACTAACCTTTAGCTGACTTGGGCCTACCAGAAAAAAAAAACAAATAATCTAACTTCTGTTAGATACTCCTCTACTGGACGGTTTGTCCCTAACTTTATTCTTCCCTGGTCAACTGATCCTAATGGTTTTGCGGGCTCACCAATAACCTATTCTCTCTCTGTATGTTCCTTTCTATATGTAATATCATTTTAGTCTTACCTGTGCCAAATCCCTACACACTAGAATTCTAGACTAAATTAGCTAGGGGCTAATAGCTAATGTATAGGATGCGACCCAATACCAGTCACATCTGGTATTATAATATTTGAGTCATTTTACTTAGGGTCATCTACCATTAAGTTTTCCTTGAAAACCTTTTCTTTCAAATTGATTTGAACCTTTAAATCATACTTTAAACAAGGAAAATATACTCCATGCTTTACTCAAATCACCTTGCCATGTTATATAAACTTCACATAAAACTTTGTTTATGAAAACATTTAACCTTTGAAAGTACCCCTTTCGAATCCATTAAAAGTACCCCTTTCAATACAAGTAGAACCTTAGGCCGAAAGGCCAAAACATACATTACGAAACCATTCTTAATAAACCTTTTGAAAACATTCAAAACCTCTCTTTTGAAAGCCTTTTAAAACCTTAAACATTCTCTTTTCAAAACACTTTAAATATGCCTTTTGAAACCTTTGGAAACCTTCCATTTATAACCTTTCGAAAACATTAAGAAACCACCCATTCGAAACCTTCATTTAAAACCTTTCCAAAGCATTCAAATATTTTTCTATAAACAACCCATTCGAAAGCATTTAGGTTCAAGTAAAACATGTGGAGTAACCTTTTGAAACCATTTAAAACCTTTCCTTTCAAAACCTTTGGGTTTTACCTTCAATAGAACAAAGGGCCGTAAAACAACTAAGTCGAAAGCACTCTTTCGAAAACAATTTCTTAAGTAAAGAAGTGATGGTGTCAAAACCAACCCTTCGAAAGTATTGGAGAAGAAGCTTGTGTTTTAAAACAAATAAGCCCTTTCAAAGGCATTGCTTCGAAAGGTAAGATGCGGCAGCAAGGGGTTTCGGCCTCTTCGAAAGCATTCAGTTAAAACAAAAGGCGCAACCTCTTTCAAAACATTCCTTTAAAATAATTTGACCCAGTTGGAAGCTAACCAAGTCGAAAGCAAAAGCAAAGCAGGCGCATTTTCATTTAAAAACAAAGTAGAGCTTCGACCCCTTTGGAACCCCTTGTCTCGACTGTATACCTTTCGCCTATGCCCAATCCACTACGTACCAAAGTTTTTGATACCATATGTATTGGTTTTGATGGTAATGGAGGCGGGAGTACTGGGTCAGAACATAGGTGTCGAAAGTGGCGAAACATGTAAAAAGCATGTTTAAATTGATTTTTAGCTTTTTAAAATAATTCTTTTCAACTAACCTGCCTTGTACGTCAAAACATGATTGGTTGCTAATTTTCTTTTCTAAAAGTACTGCCAAAATTTCAAAAATAACTAATTTAATTACTTACAAAATACCCTTTCTCCTTTTATAAATATATAAAACATTTAAGTCCCATACCTTAAATAATTTTATATATCTATTAAAACACTTAGGAAAAATCTATAAAAATTCGAATAAATCATTTTTAATATGTTTTCTGACATATATTAATTTCTTATCCAAAACATACATATATTAGCCGTAATTAATTTTAAACCTAAATAACTATTTCCTTCACTAGAAAATTAAAATTAAATCCATGTTAATTCAGAAAATTATGAAAATTGAAACACATCTTTAAAATATCATATCTGATCATATACTAAAATCGCAAGGCATTTGGATGTCATTTAATAGGGTTTTCACATTAAAACATATCATAAAATCTATATGAATTAGCATAAATCATCAACAAGCATATATATCCATTTTAACAATCAGAAACATGGAAAATACTGCAAAATATTCGGATCTAATCTAGAAACCAAAAAAATCAAAAATATGAGATGTAACATATTATTCACCTTTAGCTTGAGATTAAGGAGTTGAGATGTGATCTTGGATTAAGTTGATTAACTTCTTCCCTTGATTTTAGCTTTATCTTCTTCTTGCTTTCCTAATGGTGGTCGGCCTCTTATGTTTTTGTTTGTGAGAATGAACGTGCAAAATGAATGTATGTGAGGGTTTAGGGTATAAGGATATTACTTATTCCTATATTTCCCTTGTCTACTTACCCTATCTTAATTCATTTTAATTCCTTTAGTTTATTAGTTCAAATAGGCATAGCTACCCTTCTATTAATCACAAATCTAAATCCCCTTATCGTTACATTATTTTATTTACTTTAACTAATTAAATATCCTAAATAATGTTACTTAAAATTAAGGGTTTTATAATAACACTTATTATTAAACGTACTACTCTGGCTAAATTTTTTGACTTTTAGTTGACTATAGTTGAACTGATACTAACCTCATACAACTGAGAAATCAAATATTCTATTGAATGATGCTTCAACTCGGACCCCAACCACAGTCACTCGATGGATCATCATGCTATGATTTAACTTTGACTTAAGTGGAGTATTCATATTAAAGTTCTATGGTATTCTCAAATCGAAACCATAAAACGTCATTACATTGAGATTTCATGTTTGACATAGTTCTTATAAACCAACAGGAAACTCTTGGACGAGTCATTCCATTGTTATCCAATAACTATAAGCGAACCCATTAGTGCCCCAACATCCATGAGCAATACATTGCCCAATATTTGGAGAGCTTTACACTCAGGTCTCAACAGATGAATCGATATCCTTTTCTTGAAACATCTTGACCAAGAATATTTAAAAAAATTCCATTTTATTTTATGATTAACTACTCGCTGTTTGGAATAAAAATGGCACGAACACCCAATGAAATATCAAATATGAAAATTAGAAAAAAAACAGAGAATAAAAGCAAGGAAAGAACACACAATTTTATTAGTGGATCGGTAAATACTCTGGCTTATGTCTACTTAGTCGACTTCTATTGGTTATCCTTTGTTTTTACAAAGCTATTCTTACAACTTGGTTGCTTACGACTTAGTATGGTTCCAACAGAGTGTAATTTAAAAGTGTACTTCATAACTCGTCGAAATCGGGAGTTCAAAAGGAAGAAGTTAAAGTCCCTTTTGGAGTGATCTCTACTTCAATTTATAGATAAAAATCCTCGAAATAAGCTCTTGAAAATGCTCTAGCACATTCTCTACGTTTATATGTCTCTCTGCATAAGTCGCATGCCAATCTTGATCCAAGACTTTACAACTCTTCACCGAGTTGTAACTTTCAACTCATCACCGAGTTGACTCGGGCCGATCCATCACTTGACTTGAGTTTGTCCTAGGTTTACATCGAGTCCATCCCATGGTTGCTTGGCTTTATGTTTTCCTATCCCTTTTGTTCACTTGCTCCAAGTTTTTTAATCACTTCCTCAGGTCGTGGCCATGCTTGACTCTGGTCCAACTTAAGAGATCCGAGTTGAGAAGTCAAGTTCCATTTTTTAACAATCTTTTTTAATGAATACCTAATACATTGTCTTGTGATGTCTTTCTAGTGGTTTGTATCCATTTCTTCCTTGTTCCTTAGCTTAATTAAGTCATTTGATTTTGTTCAAAGACTAAAATTTTTGGCCATAACACTTGCCTCCCAAAGTACGCCTTATCAATGTAAGTGTGCTTTGCTCAAGAACTAGTATCAGGAGCGAATAATCATTCGTGGTCGAGTTCTCCGGCTATGTACTGGACCAATCATCGTGAATCATTTGGTTCCTTTGGATTCACTTGTAACTCAAAGGTTGCATTTGACCTTTCACAGCTAAAGATTCAAGTCCTTCCTAAGTATTAGTCACAAATCACGACCATTTCATATTCCTTTGGAAGTATCATATCATATATTATATATTGTACATCAAAATCATCCATTGTTATCTTGGGATTTAACTATCAATTATAACAATCAATGTTGTCGCGTGTTCATCTAGAATTTAGGTTGTCGTATATTAGTATCAATATCGTCTTGTGTTCGTCCATGATTAAATATATTATATAACATACGATCAAGTGCCGTCAATTATTAGAGCTTATTACCACCGATTGGATCGTTACTTATAAATCATCTAGTATCACCTAGTATCCCATTATAAATAAGTCAAATTGAATCGAGGTAATGGCATAACCCAATAATCATATGAAATCATTTTAAAGTCAAGTGGTGTTCAAATCCTAATGCCTCATTTTAATATCTTATAATCATATAATCAATGTCCAATTTAGGTTCTGATCTCTCTGAATCTATCAACATCCAGCTTAGCTTTCGATCTCCTTAGATCACATAATCATATACTCGGTTCACTCTTTGATCTCGTTGGATCATATATGCAATCCAATCCCTGATCTATTAGGATCATATATCCAATCCAATTTCCGATCTCTTTGGATCACATATCCATATCGAGCCTAATTAGCTCTCTCTTCGATGAAAGGACCCAACATTTGAGCAAGTCCATCCTCTTACTCTTCGATATGGGGACTCGCTATCTAAGAGCACCCATCCACTCACTCTACGGTAAGGGGGCTGAGTGCATCCATCCATTCACTCTCTAATAAAGGGGCTTGCTATCTAAACACACCCATGCGCTCACTCTTCAATGAAGGGGATTGCTATTCGAGTGCATATATCCATTTACTCTTTGATAAATGGGCTTGTTTTCTGAGCACATGTAACACCCCTAATTTTAATTAATATTATTCAGTAGATTTAGTTAGATAAATTAAATAGAAAAATGTGACGTGTAGTGCGATAAGGAATTAAGATTTGATAGTCAACATGGTCGAGCCATAATTAACTAACTAATTGGTAAATAAGATTGTTTTGAAACTTAAGAATAATAATAATATATGAGAAGGGTAATTTAGGAATAGAACTGCTTCATACCTTGAACCTCCCTCTCCCTTATCATTTTCACTTTCATAAAACATAAGCAATCAAAAGAATATAAGGAGGCCGACCATTGCTGAGGATGAAATCATGAGAAATCTTAAGGAGATTCAAGAGCAAAGTTAGGGAAACTAAAGAACTCATCAAATCTCAACTCTATTATCAAAATCAAGGCGAATAATAGTGAAACCATCTCACTTTTGCTTGTTTTATTTCGAATCTTATGGGTCTTTGATTCATTTATTTTAATATGATATGTCATGTAGATCTTATCATTGTTTGGATAAAATAATGATTTATTGGAATTTTATGGAATTGTTTAAGTGGGTTTTAAGGGTAAAACCTAAGATTTTGATCTCTAAACGATTTGATTTTTGAATATGTCAAGTAAAATATTATTTTGGAAATGGGTTTTTAATTTCATAATTTTTCAAGTTTAAGAGAATATTTTACGAATTTCCTAAAAAGGAAATTGAGTTATTTTCGGGTTTTAATTATTTAAAATAATTAAATATGGAGTTTAACCCTAAATTTTTTTTATGATAAATAGAAGGATATTCTTAAATTCCTATGAATTTTTAGGATTTTTCCTAAGTGATTTCTATTTATTATGAAATTATTATGCTAGATAAGCATTTAAATGGATAATTAATTAAGGATAAAAATTAATTGGTTTAAATTATGTTTTGGGACTTGAAATTCTAAGTGCGGCAGGTTTTTGTAAATTTTTGGATAAAGAAATTTTATTGTCCAATAGGAATTTGACAAGTGTAAGATTTGACAAAAAGTATTTACTTTTAATAGAAAAAAAACCAGTTTTCATGTTAATTACGATGATGTTATGTCGCATATACCCTCTTCGAGCCTAAAGGAATGTTGTCTTTGTGAACATCGACGTTGATATTGAAGGAACCATATGATGGATACTTGGTAGCTATGGAATGATTCCATTAGCGTCGATGCTAATAGTGTCGGCAACCTATAATTGGCGGCAACATGTTTTCATAATCTATATAAACTTTTAAAAAGCTAAATGTCGACATCGACAACGTTGCATGTCTTCATCGCTGCTTTCAATGATGTCACACTTAATCACTTTGATTGTTTTCAATACTATGGCAGTGATTCCACTTCATATGACTTCAACCTTACAAAGACAATAAGCGGCATAGTAGCCAAAGTGGGTCAAACTTAAAGGTTTTATTATAACATCAAGGTTCTTGGGGTCGATGTGCATCAAGGTCGGTGACCTTATATTTTACAGTCGATGCCTCATGTCCATGATGTCTCACTTCATCTTTTAAGGCCGAAGAGGCTTGCTTTTATATAAATTAAAAATATTTTAAAGGGGCGAAGAGCCCTTTGTTTTAGAGGGTCGATGACCCTATATCTTCGGCAGTTGGCCATATAATTTATAAAGGTTTAAATTTTAATCTTCGACCTTAGATATAGGTCGATGAAGGGTATTAACACCACATGTTTTAAGGTTTTTAATATAGGCGGAGAGCCTTAGTTCCTAGTCGACACTCTATTGTCATCGACGCTGATCTAAATCGACCTACTTAAAGCGGCAATCTTATACTTTTTCTTTAATATAAACATGGCAATACATAAAGTGATTTATAAATGGCATAAGACTTTGGTAACATAAAGAGCTATATATTTCCTTGTGTTAAATATGGATTAAGGGGATTGGGTAGATCAGAAGTATAGGATGCCCAAAACTGATCAAAAGATTTTATTTAGACATGTTATTGGAAGTCTCTAGTAGGTTTTCATAGTCATTCCATAAAAACAATGTCATGAGAAATATTATTGGAAGGATCCAATAAGTTCCTAGTGATCCTATGAAAACTATGTACGGATGATGTTATTGATAGAAATCAATAGGTTCGTAGTGATCCATAGTGATCCCATGAAAACTATGATTTGAGAGATGTTATTGGCGAACTCAATAGGTTCATGGTAAGCCCATGAAAACTATGATTTGAGAGATGTTATTGACAAACTCAATAGGTTATTAGTAGAAATCAATAGGTTCTTAGTGATCCCATGAAAACTATAAAGTTGGACAGATTGTCCCTAAGAATTGAGACAGGTTATTAGTCAGCCTATGAAAACTAATACGTTCATAGTGACTCTAGATAAACTATAAATTTGGATAGATAGTCAAATAAATTAGGATGGGTAATCCAAGGTATATTGCATTCTTGCATATCATCATAATTTGTTATGTTCTAACCATTGTGGATACAGGAGCACGGTATATGGTTAATGTATATTGGTTAAGATACCAGTGAGGGAAAAACCTGTTCCGCTTAGCGGCGTGATCTCACTAGATATCTATTTGGTTCGAGATGGTAGGTTATTATTCACACCACACTATTTGTCTAACCCGAAATTTTTGTCTTTCCCCTTAAACTTAGTTGCTCATTTGAGTAGACTGAGAGTAAGGGTTTTTAATTTTTCATTAGGAATATAAGCTTCCGGAGACGTGCAGGAGGCATTCTAGTTAATTAGGAGTTCTTATCTGATCCGATGTGTGTTTGATTTGTATGAAAGTACGTAAGGGCAAAGTTGTAATATTGCCTAGTATTTAACTCTGATTAACCAAAGGGGCGTTTTCATATGTCGCACTTGGAGTATTTTGTAATAATTATAATTTCTCTGAATGTGGGTTTACAAATGGGATTATGTAATGAATATGAAATATCATTTGAGAAATGAGATGTGAAAATTTGTTATTAAACTGTATTGAAAATTTTTCATATTCATCTGCTTCTGATTATTGATATTAACATAGCCGCATATTGTCGTTGAGAATTAATAACTGTAGATGACTGTAGCTTTCGTAGATGTTAGTTGTGGACCTCAGAATGGGGGATGTTACAGTGCACCCATCCGCTTACTCTCCGACGAGGGGACTCAATATTCGATCATTTTACTATTTTAGCTTGAAAATATAACCAAACTCTACTGGTATTCCATTGTTATATCAATGTCAATCATCATGTTCAAATGATTTTTAAGTCCATTCATCCGTCAGTCATCCATTATTCGAGTTCAAATCGATATATCAAACAAACATCAAAGCACTAAATTTGATCAAGGATTACTCTAACTCAGGGTGTGTTCGGGGATCGATCGGGATCTCATGCATGTGTATGTGGTCTAGAAGCAATCCTTCGAATCTTATTCAAAGAAAAAAGGTGCGAAGATCATACTTCATTCCAATTCATCCCGATCATAGGATAATCATCCTTGACCAAGATCCATGGCCAGATCCAGAAACATCTGCCACGGATGGTGGTTGTTCTTGCTGCACCACTGTAGTTTGATTTCTCGCATATTGTTGTAGCATATTTCTCCGAACCGGCTCCTCAATCAAATCACATAGGTGCCAACACTCATTCGTTTCATGCCCACTCAACTCATGGAATATACAAAACTTTTCATACCTCTTCTCCCAATCTATAAGCTCTGTTTTCATTGGTTTTCGGTAGCGAATATTCCCCCGGTATCTACGAAAATCCTCTTCGGGGTTTCTGTCAGTTCAATTTTGGAGGAAAACTTTGGATCCCTCCTTTGTTGCTTTGATCCTCCGAAGTCATCATTAGCTTTCCACTTCCCTTTGTCCTTTCTATATCCTGCTTTGGATGGTCCTCCATCATCCACAACATCAATATCAACATTTTTAGCTTTTGTGTCCTCCTTGCGCAAATATCTCTCCACTTGATAATGAAAATCTACCAAATCCACTGGTGGATCTCTCTCTAAAGCACCTTTGAGATTAGTCTTACTTGCAACTCCTGAAACTACCGCCAGCAAAACTATCGATGGATCCGGCTTATGAAGTGCAGTAGCTTCTGCGTTGAACCTCGTCAAACAACTTCATATGGTCTTTCTAGATCTCTAGCTATTTGCTTCATACTTGAAAGCGTCATCACATTCTTTGGTCGTGCAATATGAACTTTGAACCATTTCATGAACCTTTCTACCAATTATGTCCAAGAGCTAATAGACCCATTCGTTAGTTGTCAAGACCATATTTCTGCCAAATCCATCAAATATAATGGGATACACCATCCTATTACCTCCTTAGGAGCACCCAACACCTCCATATGTCAGATATATCTCATCAAATGAATGGTTAGATCTGACCTTCTGTCATAAATCTCTAGTGCCGATAACTTGAAATTAGGTGGATTCCTTGCGTATCAGATGTTTAGGAGGAATGGATTTCTGGTCAAATTCTCCAAACTTCATTCTTGGGGTCCACTTCTCAATACCTAACTTATTCTTTTAGCAATCCTATTATTGCTATCCAATGGAAGTCTCCATACTTTCATCTTGCCCCCTTCCCCCAGGTTCCTACGAGGAACTGCTGGCTCTAGCTCCAGTTGTTGTAATTCACATTCTGACCTTTATTGTTCCTTGGACATGCTCCATTCAATCCTAAGTCAAAATCAATCATGTCCTTCTTATAAACATGAGTCGGCGTCGACTTGTAAACGTGGGTCGGTACCTACTTGCGAGGTCTCCAAGGGACTGACTCTAACTCCTTCTGTTCCACTATCAGGTGCACTAGTTCCACATCCTAACCTTTGATTCTGGTTTCCAGTAATTCTAGCTATTCTCTGCTATTCCATTCTTCTGAATAATTTATCAAGCATTTCCTTTTGACGAGCTATCATCCTATCTTGCATCACCTTCACCATTCTTTCCATTTCTTATCTAGTCACGTGGATTGATGGATTTGAATCTAAGGACACCTCTTGCCTGCTTCCATGTCCTTCATGGCTTCCTTCAGCAGCAACTCTCATATTAAGCCACTTTATCTTCTTCAAATCACATTTCAAGTCCTTAGATCTGAGGTTTTTTAGTGAAAGCTTAAAAAAATTTAGATCAAAAATGGCACAAACACCCTATGATATATCAAATATGAAAATTAGAAAACAATAAGGGATAAAAGCAAGGAAAGAAAGCATAATTTTTATAATTGTTAGGAAAATACTCAGGCCTATGTCATTTTATTTGAATTCTATTGATTATCCTTTGTTTTTACAGAACTATACTTATCAATCTGATATTTCCTATTTGACCTAGTTTTTATCAACCAATAGGAAACTCTCGGATGAGTCATTCCACTATTATCCAAGAACTACAAGTAAACCCTTTGGTGCTCCTACTAGCCATGAGCAATACATTGTCTAACATTTGGAAAGCGTTACACATTCAGGTCTCAGCAAATGAATTGATATCCTTTTCCTAAAACATCTTAACCAATAATATTTAAGAAAAGTCATTTTATTTTGTGATTAATAACTCACATTTTGGAGTAAAAATGACATAAACACTCAATGAAATATCAAATATGAAAATTAGAAAAGAAAAGAGGATAAAAGCAAGGAAAGAACACCTAATTTTTATAATGGTTTAGTAAAAACTTTGACCTATGTCCACTTAGTCGATTTCTATTGCTTATTCTTTTTTTTTACAAAGTTGTTCTTACAACTCGGTAAGGAACCAATAGAGTGTAGTTTAGAAGTCTAATTCACAACTCGTCGAAATTTGGAGTTCAGAAAGAAGAAGAAGTTGAAGTCCCTTTTGAAGTGATCTCTACTTTTTTTTATAAACAAAAATCCCCGAAATAAGCTCCTAAAAATGCTCCAACACATTTTTCGTGTTCACCATGTCTCTCCACATAAGCCGTATGCCAATGCCAATGCCAATCTCAATCAAGGACTTTATAACTTGTCACTGAGTTGTAGCTTTCAACTCATCACCATATTGACTCGAGTTTCTCCTAGGTTTGCATCAAGTCCATCCCATAGTTGCTTCACTCATTGTTTTGCTATCCCTTGGCTTCGCATGCTCCATGTTTTTTCATCACTCTCTTAGGTCGCGATCATGCTTAACTGAGGACTTGCTCGAGAAACCCGAGCTGAGATTAAGTTCCATTTTTCAACAAGCTTTTTTGATCAATCTCTAATCCATTGTCTTATGATGTCTTTCAAGTGGTTTGTATCCATTTTTTCCTCATTCCTTGGCCTAATTTAATCATTTGATTTTGTTTGGAGGTTGGAAATTTTGGCTATAACACTCACTATTGCAACTATTTGCAACTAAAACCACATAACATTTTATTTAAGGATTTTCTTATTATATACTTTAAATTAAGTACTTAATTAATTATATCACAATATAATAAGTTATATAAAGTGGTTAGCCCTTAGTAGAAGTTTAACTCATTAATGGGCATAGAACCCTAGCCGCCTTTCATTCACTCATGCCTTTCATCCACTCATCCCGTCATTCCCTCCCTGCCTCTACTCAACTTTAGGGATGTCTTTCATTTCTTTGGGTTTTAGAAAAATGCATGCTCTCATATGAATTCTGAAACTAGGATTCTTCAAATCACCTCCGTCCAATGTAAACTTTTCCACTATGAGATCTGGTCAAATTCGCCTGTCGTTGTTATAAGATGAAACAGAATTTCCTAAGCTCAAACCAAAGAAGAAGGGGAAGGTCGGTTCTTGCTCATTCCCATCTTCTTTTCCTACTACTGATGCCTTTTTCTCCTCTTACTCTTTGGGCATTCCACCTAGATTGCAAAGCATCTTCGATCGATGTAGCCTAATGGCAAAGCTAGACACTGCTGATGTAGCACATTGTTTCTAATGTCACTACTGGATTTGAAGTGATTTCTGCTTCCAAGCCTCAAGTGGCTAATATAGATGAATTAGTATCTACTGTAGAAGTGTTATACTGATCTCTTATTATTCCACTTTCTCTTGTAGTTTCAAATACCAAAGATATGTCTGTTCGTTCAAATAAGGGAACTGCTGATGATTTTCTAGAACATCATAAAGAAACTCCTCCTTACGCAAATAATTGAGCTTCGTTGTTTTCTTGCAAGCTGAACAATGTAGGAAAGTAGAATTTTAAACCTAGTGTCATCAAATTTCTTGTCTCTCCATATAAGGTTGTAGATGTCGACAAGGAGTTTTTGAAGAACCACCTTGTTGGGTTCTGTTTAGATAAAAACTTGCCATACAAAGTAGTGCAAAATCATCTACTTAAAGTTTGGAAACTTAAAGGTATGGTTAAAATTACATTTGATAAAGACATGTTCTAATTATTTCTCAAGTTTAAGACAAGTTCTACTTTGATTTCTCGTGTTTGGAAGATAGAGCTAGAATCATTGAATCGAAATCATGCACCATATTTGACAAAGTTTTTATTATTACTAATTGGCATCCCATCATTGATTCTCCTGATGAACAAGTTCATTACATTTGTGTTTGGGTCAGACTCATAAATATTCCTTTGCTTTATCATCCTTTGGTAGGATTAGATTTGCTTGTCAGCCCTATAGGGAAATTAGTATGTTTTGATGAGCCAACTGAATGTAGTGATAGAACGCTTACGTGCAGGGATTGGTTGAAATTACCCCAAATAAGGAACTTCCCACTTCCCTTCCTGTAATAACCATGATTTTAGAGTAGCTTACATAAAATAAATAAAGATTTAAATTGGAAATTTAAATGAGAAATTTGATTTCTCAAATATTGAAATTGAAGAAAATTAGAATTTTATATTTTATAAAAGATAATGATTTTATTTGAATTATGAATTATGAATTTTTATAATATTGGATGATTACTATTTGTAAGTGAATATTTTCGAAGCTATAAATAATAAATCTATTTTTATGAGCTTTGAAACTAATCTATAATCAAAATTTTATACTTTGGATTTTGAGAATATTAGAAAGTTAATATATGATTTAATAAAATAGGGTCGAAAAATATATATTGTAAAGTGGAGAGAAATATTTATTTGCATATAAATAATGTAAATGATAGTTTAAAGGAGATAATAAATAAAATGAGTTTGCATTTGATTTAGATGAGCTTAAGTGCAACCCAAACCCCATTTTTAAGCAAGTATGAGAAGGCTTCCTACTCATTTTCTAAAACCAATACTTTCTTTCATTTCTGAAAATAAAAGAAAAAGCTAGGGTCTCATCCCTCTTCCAACTCAATCCAAGATTTCAACTTTTAAAATACAAATAAAATCCTGAAAAATTCTAAATAAGTCAAGGTATGTAATCCAAGCTCTTATCCATCCTCTAGGCTATCTAATTTCGATTTTTGCAGCAAATACCTCTTGTTTTTTTATTCATATGAGTAATTTGTTCTAGGGATTTGGTATTTCATGTGAAGACAAGTTGGTTTTAGTATATTGTTAGGTGAAATCCTAAGAACTAAGGTGAGTAACCCTAACAATCTATCTCTAATTTCAATACATGTTGATAATTGTATGATTGTTAAGTTGTTGGTTGATCTATAACTATTTGATTACCTATAAACTATGCTCTGAAATTCATTCACCAATTGTTCTAAAATCCTTTTGCTGTAATCACAAATTTCCCTCTCTTCTCTATGATTATGTTACATGCTAGATAGGATGTGTATGCAATGAAACAGTGGGTCAAAATGGTAAACACAAGTTGCTGGAAGGCGAAACTGGTAGGATCGGGTTGTTGCCTAAAGTAACATCATGCTCCAGGCACCAGCACAGGTCGACCGGTGCTCAATGACCGGTCGACCAGTCACTGACCTAGAACATGTATTCCAGGCAGTGCCAATCCCCCCTCTCCTATGTTGTTTGTTATGCATTGTGTTTCACAATGTTATTTACATGGTTTTGAGCCTTGTTTTGTGAAGATTTCATTACCTGTTTCCTGAGTTTCGAATTGCTATATTATTGTTTTGATTCTAGAGAAGTTAAAGTCTATGGGTACTTTTCTAAAACACATTTCCTATGCACTAGATTTCAAGTGTTTTGTAAAGACATATTTGAAACAAAAATTATAGAAAGGATTTATTTATAGTATTAATGGTTTTCAACAGTGATTTTGGAAAATAGATATATAAATATTTGTGGTTTCAAAGCATTTGCAAAACAAGATTATATATATATATATATATTAAATTGTAGTTTCGTACTATTTATTGCTAGCCTTTTAAGTTGTGTTTTGAAATAGATTTCTAAGCACAAAACTATCTTCTTGTACAAGTGCATAATCTCACTTGAATGAGAAATTGAATTAAAAGGTCTAGTAAAACAAGTGGTATGGAACTCTTCTGTTTACTTCATAGGTTAATTCTTGGACCTGTTCAATTGAACATTTATTTATATACGAGTGGAATTTACTAATTTATAGTAAATATTCAAGTAAACCCATGTGGTATAGGACACATGGTCATTACTTGAATGATTACTATTCGAAGGTGCATTACTTTTATCAAGTGAGGTATACTAACTTGTAGTAAATGTTCGAGTAATCCCATGTGGTATAGGATGCATTTTCATTACTTGAATGATTGCTATTCGGAAGTATATAACACTTATTCTGGCGAGTTTATAGGCTCGTCCTTAGGTGATCCATTTATAGGAAGATTAAATAGGTTTTTAGGTCCATCTTATACTACTCATATAAAAGCAAGTGATGACTTGGGAAGTGCTCGTCTCTTGTGTTAACTCGCGAAGTGCTTGTCTATTACTATAGCTTGCAAAATGCTAGCTATTAGTTTCGACTTGTGAAGTGCTCATCTTCTATGTTAACTTGTGATGACTTGCGAAGTGCTTGTTTTATTTGTCAAATTACGAACTACTTATTTTATTTATCAACTTACGAAATGCTTATTTATTGACTTGCAAAGTGCTCGTCTATGATCATTGACTTGCGAAATGCTTGTCTATTGCTTGCTTATATGATTGGGAATTTAAATGCTTTTAATGTGATGGTTGCTATGAATTTGATGATTGCTATGGATGGGCATAATTTAACTTTAAGTTATGAAGTTTTATAATGATGTCTTATTGCATTTAGTGAAGTACAATATATGGCATTTTATACATTTGATGTTTATGCAAGCTTATTATTATGATTTCACCTTTTAGATATTTAGAGATAGCCTGACCTATTTATTATCTTTTTAATACTTGGGTCAGGCCGAGACTTGACAAGTACTGGGACTCAGTGACCTTGGATGTAGGCTAGCCTAAGAAGTTATATGATGTTACTTATATGTTGATGTATCATTTGAGTTTAGCCTATATACTTGTTGTATATATGTTTATGTTATAGAATTTTATAACCATGTATATTTGAGACCTGTCATTCTCTATATATGTATATGCTTATATATGTGAGTCTAGTATTTTCCTTTTGTAGACTCATACTATAGAGAGATATTTGGTGTATTATGTTTATGTCGCGATATATAATTCTGTGTTGAATATTATGTGATATATTGTTCTGTTCTAATTGAGCTAATGTGTTTATTGCTTTGTACCGAGACTATTCATGTCTATATATGGAGTTAGGAGGTAAAATATGACGTGGTAGTATTAGCCCAAGAAAATATACATGGATGGTCGCTCCTATCCAGCTCTATTCTCCATATTACTGAACAATATTACTAGTAATATTCTTGGGTAATTTGAGTATAAAGGTGGGGTGTTATAGCTTGGTATCAAAGCAGAGGTTCAAAACAGTATAGAATGTAAGAAACATGAATTTTATCTTTAACAGGTTTAGAGTCTCGTCTTGGTGTGCCGGGTAGGATTTAGGATCTATTTCCTATTTATATATAAGTAGAAATGATTATAGGGAATAATCATTATGACGTATTTGTAAAAATTTTGAATTACTTTACAAAGTACTGTTATAAAATGATTTTAAGGTTTAGTGCAGTGTTGAGTAGTGGTGTCCTGATCCAATAGTGATCAGAGTTGCACAGCAGAAGTTGATAGACTGCATTCAGCTGAGCATGGTAAATAGTTTGTTTATATATGTTTAAATGGATGATGGATGCTGATTGTTTGAAATCAGAAGTAATTGTTTAAAAATAGTATTGAGTAGGAATCATCACTTGAAATTTGGAAACCTACTCGATATTGATTATAAGACTTTGAAGTTTCTTCAGCTGTGTAGTTACCGCAAACAATATAGAAAACTTTACTTCGTATAAAATGAAATATTAATTTATAGTATAACTAATTATGTAGAGTTGGATGATTGCATGATGTATGCGTGGATGAATGGTTGTATTGGTGAATTGTTATTAGTAGATTAGCATTTGTGTGAAATTATAAAGAGTGATAAAGAAATTTTTGGAAATTAGTTTGTGTTAAATTGCTCGTTGAGTGCTTTAAAAATTCTGATCGATGTGCATGATCAACATTATCAATAGGGATTCCTAAACACTAGGATGAGACAAATGGACACGATATTTTGAGTAATAATATTTTCAAGTATTATAAATAATTATGATGTGTTATAAATAAAAATTAAGAAGGAAATAAAGTTTTAAGTGAGGTAAATATTACTTTAAAATGGGGTAAATGTTTTGAAAAATGCATATGCATACATATGCAATAAATTTTAGAAAGAAATATTGTGAGCTATATGTTTATTTTGAAAGAAAATATTATATGCAGTTTTGATAATAATATCAAGTGATTGATTTGGAATTGTATAATATTATTTGAGAATATATAATATTATACGGAAGATATTTTTAAATAAATTAAGAAGAAAAAAATTTCTACTATGAAAATAGTTATCTATATGTATATATGTGTTTAAAATTTTTGATGGTTTAGAAAATTATAATAAAAATAGAAAAGATGCATTACATGTATTAATTTTAGATGACGTATGCAGCCATCAAACATTAGTGATAACAGAGGTCAGTGGCGAGGCAGCGTTGATTTAACGGTCAACATTGCAGCCATTTGACAAAGCAATTTGCTATAAATAGATGGCGATGCAGCATCATTGTATTATTTGATATATGTAAAATTATGTATGTTTATTTACTATATATATGCTAAAATGAATTTAGTGTGTTGCTTTTGATTTGTTGAGTGTATCATATTATGATCTAAATGAATGTTAAAACTTTATATATGAGTTCTAATCTAAAGAAAGTTAAAATAAAATATGTAAAGTAATTGTGTAAATAAAATTTGGAATTTCAAAATAAAAAATTAATTGAAAAAGAAAATAGAATTTTATATTTCGATAATTTTAAATCAGAAGGATAAATTATGTAAATAAGATTTGGTATAAATAATTATCATAAAATGCTATTATATTCTTTGAAAAAATGTAAAATTTGAAAAGTATTGATTGGAGTTTTGTTGAAAAATAAATGTGATGATAAATAAGTCTGTGAGAAGAGAATAGAAGGTAGAACTTCATTTCACCTTAAAATGACTATATTAAAAAGATTGAACTTTGTAGCTGTGATTAAAATAGGTGGTTGAATTTTTGAACACTCTGATTTTAGAAAATAAGGAATATTTCAAATTTAAATAGCTTTACAAAATAATATAATGAGATATAGAAGTTTTTCTATAAAATGAAGAAAAGAGTTTTGAGAAATGAGTTTTGAATTTGAGTATAATAATATGACTTATACTAAATTAAATTTTTATAATTTTGAAAGGAAGGCTTCAAATTTATCTAGAATAAAGTTTGGTAAGATAAGTATTTTAGTAAGGAAAAAGACAATTCTTTTGGTTTGATTATATATGCGACTTCTTATCAGAAGTTGGTTTTCCTAGTTATGAATTTCAAATATAGAAATTTGAATTGAAAGGAATTAAAAAGTTGGGTAATAATTGAATATTTGAAAAAATTTCATGTTATGCAAAATCAATTCTTTGAGAAATGAATTTTTGTGATAAAAAATATGTAAAATATTTGGAATAATGGAAAATCTTTAAATTATTTTCCATCCTTATTCTAAGGAATTAAATAAGTTGGATGTCTTTTAAACATCTTTAATACTTAGTATTCCAAACTATAAAAGGTATTATATTATTTATAGAAAGTGAACTATTTGTGTAAACTTATTTTCGAGCTAGAAAATAAGGAAGAAAAATATATTGATTTTTGTAAATTGAGGTGTTAAGTCAAATTAATGTTTTATATTAATAGAGTTTGGTTAAAATTTAAATAATAAAGAAAAAACTAGAAAATAAATTTTTGAAAATATAATTTGATTTTTTAATCTTTTGAAAAGTAATTAAAAGATCTTATTTAAGTATAAATAAAATAGTGTTCTTATGAATTGCTGGAGGGTTTTGTTGCTTTGATGCTTGATTGTGTGGTGCTAGTGTATATTTTGGAAAATGAATGTAGTACTAATAGTATTATATTTTTTATTGTATTATAGACATTTCTCTGAAATGGAATTAGGAGGAGTGTTAACCAGGTTCTTAACCCAGCAGAATTCAAAAGGAGTTAGAACATTCAGATTAAACCAGAACGACTCGAGACTTGATCGAAAGGCCTAAAAGCATGAAACAAAGGAACCTGAAAGTTTGACCCAAAAATATGCCAACACTTTGGATCAGTACCAATCCAAATTTTTGGCTTAAGGTTCCTCCAAACCACTTGTGTTATGTTTCTACCTCTCTACTAAGTCCATCTACCAAGTTTGGTAACAATCTAAGCATCCAAGTTCGAGAAGTAAAGACTTATCGAATTCAAACTAAAGTTCAGTCAAACTCATGAGTGAATCATTATCAAAACAAGTCAACAAGCTACAAAATTACATAGAAAGCCTCTTAAGAAAGAAGCGAAGCCAACCGGAAAGAAGTTATGTGAAAATTGCACAACTCTTTGGATCGATACTGATCCAAAAAGTTACCTTGGAATCTCTCCAAATTTTTCTTGCTTCTTCCTATGGACAATTACCGACTTCTGGTGCAATGGTTCTGATCCAAGTTCTCTCTAAATCCTATAAATATCATCCTACCTCCAATAGAAAAGGGGTTCCTAACTTGATCTCTATTGAAGCTCTGCTATTCTTTCTTCACTCCACTTCTCCCACACAATAGTCATTAAGAGACAATTGAGGTCCTCCTTTTGTTTCTAACAACGGTGGCTTAATCTATTGCGAAGAGGAGGAATCATATTGTAATTCAAACATTCTTGTAATAGTAGTTGATCAATAAAAGCTATAAAGTGGACACAGGCTTCGTTAACAGCCAAACCACTATAAAAATCCCTTGTCTCTTTACTTTTTCTGCAATTTGCTATTACTTTTCCTATTTTATTTTTCTCGATAAATCAGGCTGGTGCTTTCACACTCAATCCATGGTGTTGATTCATTTTTTGGGTTAACATTTTGGTGCTTTCACTGAGAACCCAACTCAGGTTCAGGTCTAGCTATCTACTTTAGATCAGGTAGGTTCTGAAGTTAAAATCCTCAATCTCTGCTTAGAAGAATCGTTGTTGAGAATTAATGGTGCCAAGAAGAAGGAGAACTACTTCCGGAAGATCCATAGGAAATGCAATAGCTGGAGAAGAAACCAATCCTGAGCAAATTGAAGTCAATGGCCCCAACAGCCCATTAGTGAGACCAAATTCTGGCGCCAACACAGGAGATCAGGTGTCGGGTTCTTCTATTCAGCATGAAGTTGTCACTAGAGATGAATTAAATAAGATGGTTGATGAAATTAATCAGAAGATGGAAAACAGCCAAAAAGCTCTTATGGACAAATTGAATGCCCTCCTAATCTTACAATCACTGCTGCTCCAAGAACCATGATAGAGCCCACGGCCGCCATAGAACAAGAAAATTCCTCTATTTCTGGCTTGAACAAGAGAAACGGAAAGCAACAACAAAAAGGAATAGTAGGTGGGGCTATGGGAATCACCATAGAAGGAAATGCAACCACTCCACCAATTACAAAGCAGCCCAATATAAACTTAAATCTAGGGACGAAAACCCCACGGGAAGATATAGCAGTGGATCTCTCCGGCTCTGAAGATGGAAAATAACTTAACGACAACGAGTTGAAAGAGAACACTAACGTACTCAATACCGGCAGAGAGGTCCAAACTACCCCGGTACGACCAACCTCAAGCCAATGAAACTCTGAGGAAGTGGCGCTCCCGAAGACAGGAGAGCCTAGGCTTCAACCCACTTACCAAGTCCGTTTGCAAAATCAAACGCTTGGTACAGTCACTGACAGCTAACCCACGGATTACTGGACATCCGAAGCATATACCGCGAACATGGTCAAGCGCCTAATAGACGAAAGTAAGAATAGGAGAGATGATGAATGGGGATCCACCCCATGCCGGACTCCCTTCACTGACGATATTCTAAATGAATAATATCCTAAAAAGTTCACTATGCCAACCATCTCATCCTACGATGGAACTAGGGACCCGAAACCGCACTTGTATAAGTATAGTTGGTACATGGACGGAGAGAATGCTTCAAATACTGTTTGGTGTAGATATTTTCCAATCTTTCTGGAGGGAATCGATTCCATGTGGTTCACCAGGCTCCCACCTAAATCCGTCTCCACTTTCGATGAGTCGGCAACAAGGTTCCTTGATCAGTTTAGGCTTCACATGGAACAACCAAAGGAAGTGATGTCCTTATCGGGCCTATTCCAAGGACGAAATGAATCTTTGAAGTCCTTTATGAATCGGTTTAACACCACAGTCACTGAAGTAAGTAACTCAAATGAAGATATGGTCTTCATGGCATTGGTCCGCGCCATCCATCCCCACACTAAATTCGGAAAATGGATCAAAATGAAGCAACCTACCACTAGGAAGGACTTTAATCGAATAGGGAGCTAGTACTTGTGATTGGAAAAAGTAGAGGAGCTAGAAGGAAAACCTACTAACCTACAACCAACCAACGTTGGGCAGAATGGTATGATAGTGAACCAAGACGCAAATGCCTCTGGAATCACTGCAGGAAACGCAAGGAAAGACGGGAATCGAAGAAAGAAGAATCAAAATTCGAACGGGCGGAATGGAAGTAGCAAGCGACCTAAAGAATTGAGGCTCAAAGATTACACCCCGCTCAATGATACTCTAGAGAACGTCTACCTTGAGACATAAGGGATGGAGGAGTACAAAAAGCCGCCTAAAAAGGAAGCGATTGAATAGCAAAAGCTCTCCAGAAAGTACCGTCGTTTCCATGAAACACATGGTCACAATACGAATGACTTCCGTCACTTGAAGAACTTGATTGAAGAAATAATTCAAAAAAACAAGCTTCAGCAGTATGTGAGGAAGCCGTAAAACCTCACCAGTCTGCAGCACTCCAAAATCCTAGAGATCGGGGGAACCAAGCCAAAACTAGTGAAGAGGGGTCCAGATAGACCAACCGGAGACTTATTATCGGAACAATATCTGGAGGACTTCATCCTGCACAAAATAGTTGGGGAGAAATGGAGCAATAAGCAAGCTCACTAAGGCACGTTCTGAAAGATTTGTGCATTGTGATCGAAGACGGAACTCCTGCCAAGCAGTAGAGGACCCTGAACGATGATTAGTGTTTCGAAATCGAGACACCGAAGGAATAAAAGCTTGAACTCTCGACCCCATGGCCATGACAATAGGAATCGGACCAGCCATGGTCGGACGAGTATTGGGAGATAGTGGCAGTTCTGTGAATATCCTTTTCAAACATACCTTTGATCAGATGAAGATCAATATGAAAGATGTATCTACTTGCCAAAAAAATCTAGGGATTCACCGGTGAACCCAGACAACCTGTCGAAACAATTGATTTATCCTTAGAACTCAGGGAAGGTGACCGAAGAGTCGTCCTCATCCAAACCTTTGTGATCGTAGATGGAATATCCGCCTACAATGCCTTCTTGGGACGGCCTACTTTGGCAGATTTCAGAATTGCTTTAACTCAGCGGTGTCTAACCATGAAAATCCGATAGAGAATGGAGTTGGAGTGATCAAAGGAGACCAAAGTGCCGCTAGAGAATGATATATCGCATAACTACGCGAGTCTAAAAGAAGGGAAAAGGGAAAGAATGTGGGGAGAACTCTCCACATTCATGAACCTACTGAATACCAACTACAAAGCGGACCCCTGGCTTGAGGACCATAGTTGATTCGACAAGGCTTTGGACCCTAAAGAGAAGAGCTCAGGAAAGAATCGGGCAGCACCGACATAGTTGACGGTGTCTATCCCTGTCGATATGTATGACCCAACACGGGTCCTGAAAATTGGATTACATCTTGGAAACAAGATGCGACTAAAACTCATTAAATTTCTTCATGCCAACCTAGACGTATTCACTTAGACACATTCTGACATGTGCGAGGAGTCGCCGGTTGCGTGACACACAATCAACATTGACCCCAAGAATAAACCAGTGAAGCAAAAGAGGCGCAGCCTGGGACCTGAACGGTCCAAAGCGCTAAGGGAAGAAGTGGACAAGATGATGGAAAATGGTTTTATCCATGATGCAACCTACCCCAAATGGGTATCTAACCCGGTCTTTGTTAAGAAGTCCAATGGGAAATGGCGGACTTGTATTGATTACTCTGACCTAAACAAAGCTTGCCCAAAGGAGAGCTTCCCTCTACCCAGAATCGATCAGCTAGTGGATGGGCCAGTTGGACATGAATTGCTATTATGCATGGACACTTACTTGGGATACAACCAGATCATGATGCACGAACCTGATTAGGAAAAAGCCAGTTTCATTACTGATCTGGGATTATACTACTACAAAGTGATGCCATTCGGCTTAGGGAATGCTGGGGAAACCTACCAACGACTAGTGAACACCATGTTTAAACACAGATCGGGAAAACTATGGAGGTCTATGTGGATGACATGTTGGTTAAATCACGTACAGCCGCAAATCTCTTGGACAACCTCGCTGAAATGTTTGAAATACTTTGGAAATATGGAATGAAACTCAATCCACTTAAATGTCACTTCAGGGTAGCCTCTTTAAAGTTCTTAGGATTCATCGTAAGCGCCAGAGGCATCGAAGAAAATCTTAAATAAATTGCCACTTTATGGGAAGTCGAGGCCCTAAGGAACAAGAAAGAGTTACAAAGCCTGAATGGAAAAGTTGCAACACTAAGCCAGTTCATCTCAAAAGAAACCGATAAATGTATACCATTTTTTGACGTGTTAAAGAAGGGAAAGAAGAACTTTGAATGGAATCAGGCTTATCAAACTACGTTCGAAGAGCTGATGCAACATAGGAAACTCCACCAATCCTATCCAAGCCAGTAGATGGAGAAGACTTGTTCATCTACTTAGCAGTCTTACCCCATGCATTAAGTGTTGAGCTTGTATGAGAAGAAGCTAAGGTCCAGCGACCCGTATATTACATCAGTAAACGGTTCGTTAGAGCCGAGAAGAATTATCCAAAATTGGAAAAACTAGCATATTGCCTCTTGATCGCATCCAGAAAGTTACGACCATACATCTAGGCACACCCGATCAAAGTGCTAACAGTTCAACCTTTGAAGCAAGTGTTGTACCGCCCTGAGACCTCAGGACGGCATATCAAATGGAACATCAAATTGAGTCAATATGAAATCACTTACCATCCTCGAAGGGCGATCAATGGGCAGCCACTGGAAGATTTCATTGCCGCGTTTACTATACGAGATAATGAAGAAGAAATTACTCCGGAAGTGGAAACACGTTGGAAGCTGTTCGTCGGTGGTGCATCTAACAACTTCTGCTCAGGGCAGGAGTAGTGCTTGAAACTCTCAAAGGATGGTCCATTTGCTATGCCTTACGCTTGGAACTCCCTACAAAAAATAACGAAGTAGAATATGAAGCATTGTTAGTTGGGCTAAAGATTGTGGAGGAACATGAGATAAAATCCATACACATCTATAGCGACTCTTAGCTAGTCCTTTGTCAGGTGAAAGGCGAGTACCAAGCTCGAGGAGAGAACCTCGCCCCGTATCTATCTAAAGTACAGGAACTACTGAATGACATCGAACATTACACCACAAGTCATATCCCGAGGGAACATAACACGAAGGCGGACTATCTAGCCAAACTAGCCAGTTCCGAAGAAGCTCGGTCATTAGGGCTAGTCACACTTGGAACTCTGACCACTCCAAGCAAAAGCAAAATGGATATCAATTGGATTTTGAGGCAACCGAAGAACCAGAAATGTGGATGGCACCGATCAAGGGTTACCTGCTTTGAAAGCACTCCCCGTAGACAAGAATCAACGAAAAAAGCTCCTTCGAAAGGCATCACAGTTTGTAATATAAGATGGGATACTCTACCGAAGGGGATTCTCAACCCCTTACTCAGATGTGTGACCAACGACGAAGCTCGAAGGATCCTAAGAGAAGTTCATGAAGGAGACTGCGGAGATCACACCGGAGGGCAAACTCTTGCAAAGAAAGTTCTCTGATATGGGTATTTTTGGCCAACAGTAAACCGCGATTCATTATATTACGCCTGACGGTGCGACCAATGCTAAAGATTCAGCAAGATCAAAAGAACTCCTTCAACAGAGCTAACGCTGATGGTCATCTCGTCGCCATTTGCAACCTGGGGAATAGATCTGATTGGTGTATTACCAATGGCAAAAGGAGGAGCCAAATACGCTATCGTTATTGTTGACTATTTCACCAAATGGGCCAAAGCGGAACCGCTGGCCACTATTTCAACAAAGAAAGTTATTAACTTTGTTACCAAAAACATTATTTGTAGGTTTGGGGTGCCACAGAAAATAATCACAGATAACAGGACTCAATTCGATAGCGCTAAGTTCAAAGACTTTTGTGAACGCTTCCAAATTGAGAAAAGCTTTTCCGTTGTTGCACATCCAAGGGAAAACGAGCAAGTGAAAGCAGTGAACAATATCATCAAGTCCACAATTAAAAAGCGGCTAACTAAATCTAAAGGAAATTGGGTTGATGAATTTCCACTCGTGCTATGGGCTTACAGGACAACGCACAAATCTGCAACTGGGCACTTTCCGTTCGCCCTGGCATATGGTTCAGAAGCAATAATCCAAGTAGAGCTGGAAATCCCTTCTCATCCAAGGAAAAACTTCAATCAAAGGCAAAACGAGCAACTCATGCTCGAGTCGCTTGATATGGTCGATGAGAAGAGGGAAGAAGCCGAGTAAAGAACTGTCGCTCACCAGAAAAGGGTCGCACTATACTTCAACTCCAAAGTCCACAATCGTACTTTCGAAGTGGGAGACCTTGTCCTCAAATGGGTCTTCCCTGTACTAGAAACATTCAGACCACACTGGGAAGGGCCCTATGTGATCAGTCAGAAGCTAGGGGAGGCACATTTAAGTTAACAACCATTGATGGAACCTAAATTCCCCGAGCGTGGAACATCGAATCACTGCATCATTACTTTGTCTAAGACTATTTTATGTACTTCCTATTTCTAGCAAATAAGCCATCCCGAAAAACCGGAGGCATTGTAAATAAGCAGAACTTGTCCAACTTTTATTAATGAAATTGCTTTGCTTTCTGAAACAATAAAACTATGTTCATAAAAGTAACCTGCCGAGTCGATGGGGTCCAATCGACTAAAACCGCTGGATCGGCAGTGCCCGATCCCTACCTTCTAAGAACCAGCCTTGCTCCAGTGACACCAGGAAGGCTCAAATCAAAGCCGCGCACCCCCATAAGTCATGCATTACTTCTTGAGCTGTGGAACCATGCTCTCCAAGCACGAACTCCTCATGTTACCCAAAAATTGGCAATGTCAAGAAGTTCCAAACCGTCTTGGATCGACGGGTCGTATCGATCCCAGATGCCATGCATTTCATAAGCTGCGCATTCTACAAGCCGTGTATTTCATAAGCCACGCACCGCTTATTGGATTGCGGAATCACGCCTAAGCAAATATAATTACTTAAGCCGCGCATTTCGTAAGTCGGGCACTCTTAAAAAGTCGTGCATTTTGTAAGCCGCGCTCTCTTAAAAGCTGTGCATTTCGTAAGTCGTGCACTCTTAAAAGCCGTGCATTCCGCCTAAACACTACTTGATGTTGCTCTGGCACCATCAACAAGCTATTAAGATTTTGTAAGTACCGGTATTTTCCTAGCAACATCGGGAAACTCGTTTATTGCAGGACTACAAGAATCAATCCACTCCCACTATCAGAAATAATGGACATAAATCCAGCAAGGTCGCACAACTACGAATCGGCAAAGAATTCTGATGATTGATTGGCAAAATCTCTTGAATCGAGATGCTCAAATCATGAGTTCCCGAAGATAGGAACCGCAAAATAGACTCGATTATAGATATTCGAGGAATTGCTCAGATCAACCGGTCATTTGTCTAGTGTTTGGAGAAAACAGTCCCGTGAACTAGGGGGTGCACTACACCGATACTCAACCAAATTAGCAAATACTTCACAGTTCTGTTACTCCGAACAAAGAATTTTAGCACTAATTACGGGGCTAAATAGAACAGTGATGAGTAAAACTGGTGTAATGACCTAAATTTTGACTAACATTATTTAGGACATTTAATTAGATAAATTAAATGAAATAATGTAGAAGGTTAAGGGAATGAGATTTGTTAATTAAAAGGGGTCGTGTCATAATGAATGTATAAGCAAAAGATAATTAAAAATAAGTAGGTAGGAGGAATATGGTAAGGGCAAAATAGGAATAGTCATTATTCTTATACCCTAAACCCTTCTTACCTTCATTTCTTATTTCATTTCAAAATTTACAAACAAAACCCAAACCACTTGTAAGCTCTGCCGACCACCATTAAAGGGATTCAAGGAGAAGAAAAGCTAGGATTCAAGTAGAAGGCTTAAGTAAATCAATCAAATAGCAAATCTCAACCTTCTTAACACCAAGCCAAGGTGAATAATTATCTTACATCTCATTTTTCATAAGGATTTCGGTTTCAAGCTTTGACCCGAATTGATTTTGCAAATAATATGACATGTTATGTTTGTTTGAATGGATATATATGCTTGTTAATGATTTATAGTCTTTCATATAGATTTTATGATAAGTTTAAATTAGAAAACCCATAAAATGACATTCGAATGATTTGCATTTTTGATATATGGTCGAACCATTATTTTAGAAGAGGATTTCAAGTTTTATAATTTTCCAAGTTATTGAGGATTTACTATGAATTTTCTATGAAAGTAACTAGTTGATATTGGGTTTAAATTATTTAAAGCAATTCTATTAAGATTTTGGGTCTGAAATTGAATATGTTGGAAAACATATTAAAAGTGAATTATGGTAATTTTTGGGGAAATTTTCAAAGTATTTTATTATGGTTATAAAATTATTTAAGTTAAGGGACTTAAATGCTTATATGTTTTATCAAGGAGAAAGGGTTTATTTATTAAAATGTTTCTAATTGATAATTTTGAATACGGCAACCTTTTAGAATGGTATTTTTATAAAGAAATGGCAACCGATTACATATTCACAAATAAGGCAAGTTAGGTGAAAAGAAATTACTTTGTAAGGCATATAATCAGTTTTGTTATGAATTACCACTACGCCACTTCCTTAGCTTTCTTTCGTCAACATACCAGATAGACCTTTCGCTACTGTTCAAAACCAAAGCACATGTATCAAGAAATTAATATGGAGTGCATTGGAGTAAGGCGGAAGAGATGATGGTGTCGAAGGCTGCCTTTCGAAGGGGTTGCATTTAACTTGTCTTTGTTTTTAAAAGGAAGCTTTCGAACTGGTTACCGCTTGCCTTTGTTTTAATAAAAGAGCTTTCGAATGAGTGGCCACTTACTTATGTTTTAAAAGAAGCTTTCGAAAGGATATTGAACCTATTCGAAACCTATGCTGGCGCAATCATACCTTTGAATTAGTTAAGGCCGCTTTTCTTTATAGCCTTAAAACAACATATTCGAAAGGGTGCTTTCGCCTTTTTACTTTAAAGCTGCTTTCTTAATGCTTTTGAAAGGGTCATATAGCTTGTTTTAAATGGTTTCGGAGGCAATGGTTTTCAAAGGGTTGGTTTCGACGCTATCCTCTTCCCCAATTCCTTATTTGGATTAAAGCTTTCGAAAAGGATACTTTTGCTTCTGTTTCTTTAATCCAATGGTTATATTATATGTAAAACCCAAAGATTTAGAAAGGAATAATTATTAAAGGTTTCAAAGCAATGTTTTCACAATACTTTACTTGAGCCCAATACTTTCGAAAGGTATAGTGTGAATGTTTTGAAAGGTATGTTTTAATTATTTCAAAAGGAAGGTATTAATGCTTTCGAAAGATAAGTATTAATGGGTTTGAAAGAGGATGTCTAAGGTTTTAAGTAAAGCTTTCGAAAGGGTTGTTTTCAATGATTTCGAAAGGTATCGTTTAATGTTTTAAAACAAGGATTTCGAAGGTTTTACTTTGGCTTCATAGCCTGAAGTTTTCTAAGTTAAAAAGAGTTTTAACTTATTTTGAAGGGATAGATAATCCCATTGATTATATTTCATCAACGGTGTAAAGCATATATCATGGAATAAGTGTTTCGAGTAAAGCGAAGGATATTATTTTGACCGATGGATCAAAGCACTTCAGAATACAACTATCAAAATCACATGTTGATAAATTTCATTTCATCCTTTATAATTAGTTTTAACTTTAGATCATATCCAAATCCATTTTACTACCAATAATAAATTTTCAAAAAACTTCCTTCATTATGAAGTTGGTATTTCTTGAAACAACAATTGTTCCTCAACATAATGGAATTGTATTCATAAACATTTATGAATTGCCTAAATATGTGTGTGTGTGTGTATAAATTTGATTTGGTTTTTACATTTATGAAACTTGTGTTATAATATAAATTGGTAAATCAATATTTTTTATAAAGATATGATTTCAGGGATAAATCATTTGCAAAGGTTGCTTACAAGGAAATGAAATTTGAATAGGGTATTTAACCATAAGTATATGATAGGAAATGGAATATGAATAGGGTAGTTAACCCTAAGTTTATGACTCAGATATTAGAAAGCCATATGAGACTGGTATAAGGTCACTCCCTATACTTTAGTTAATAGCCCCTAGCTAAAATAAGTCCAAAATTCCAGTGTGTAGGGCTTTGTCACCGATGGGACTATAATAATGTTACACACGGAAGGGAAAATACAGAGAAAAGATAGGTTATTTGTAAGCCCGCAAAACCATTAGGATCAGTTGACCCTAGAAGAAGATAGTTGAGGGCAGATAGCCCAGTATTGTGTCTAACTGAAGTTAGATTATTGATTATGTCTAGTAGGCCCAAGTCAACCAATGGTTAATAGTAGCCAGATAAAACTATAGTGTGGACAGATAGTCCATTGATTTCCTGATTATAATGCATATATGTATTTGCTATTATTTTTATAATCAGTTTGATTGCAGAACTTTTGTTTGCAAAAGATATGCTTTTACAAGGTATTAGTGAGGGGAAACCCGTTCCGCTAAGCGGCATGGTCTCACTTAATATCAGTAAATCGAGATGTAATAGTATTATTCACACCAGGCTTCCTATCTGACTCGAAGTTTATGTTTTCCCCTTAAACTCTTGGGTGCTCAAAATTAATTTGAGTAGATTGAGAGTTAAGGCCATTTCAGGTTTAGTAGGTTGGACGAGTAAGCTTCCGAAGACGTGCAGGAGGAAAAGCTAGCTATGTAGGAGCTATTTGGTATTATTCCCGATGTGATGTATTTATGACTGCTATGTCTATCTAGTTCTCTGATCATCCAAGGTGGAATCTTCATATGTTGCTCTTGGCATAATTTGTAATAATTATATTTGATCAAAACCTAGGAATTGTTTTAGGATTATATAACTGAATATGATTGAAATGTAATCTGAAAAGTTGTTTTGAAATCTATGTTGATTTTATTTTACACTCGTGTGCTTCTGATATGATGGATACCATTAACATTACCGTATTTTGTTACTAGAAGTCAATACTATAGATGACTGCAGCATCTACAACGCTTAGCTTTGGGCCTCAACATAAGGGATGTTACAACGGGCATAAGTGCACGAAACAGATAAGTAGACAAAATAAAGCTACAATCAAAATCTAGATAGTTTTATTACTTAAAATGTTTTTGATGTACAATAACAAACAACAGGGGCCATGCCTGCACAATATCGGCTAAGAATGGGAAAATACAAACACCATTATTGCAACTACAAGCAAAAATGCTAAGTGCTGGCTCTACACTTATACAAAAAGTAATCAAAAAACAAAAGGAGAAAAAAAACAAATCAAGGCTTCTTCTCACCACTTCTCCAGTCGCCTTTCCCGCATCTAATTGGCAACTTCTCAGGATTGTCCACTCCTGGGGCAATCTCGCTCTCCGAAACATGGCACTGGCAGACCCTCTTTTTCCTTTGTGCTTGTGAGGTTTGTGATAACTCTTCGACGACCGCTTTTTTTCTTCAACCTTCTCCTTCTTCACCGCTATCATATATTGCTCAGTCGTTGGCTGCTCGGCCTCTGCTTTATCTGTTTAAATAGCCTGACCCGCCTGCTCATGTGTATCAGTAGTTGCCAAGCCTACCTCCTGAGATACGGAGGGGGTCATCCAAACCATGCAGTGCTGCAAGTTCCTCGGATTGCGAACCGGGTTGCAAGCCGGATGCAGAGACGACGGTTGATGCGGTTAGAACTGCGGAAGATCCATCATCGTGATGAGGAGGCAACTCAGTAGAAAGAGAAGGTTGATCTACAATGTCAGAATAAAGGGCGGTTATCTCGGCAAATTCAATAGGCGTGAATTTAAAGTGTTCAAGCATGGGAGAGATTAGAAAATTACCTGCTGTAAGGGTTTGTTCATGCATAACAACTTCAAAAACCTTTGCCGTTACCATCCTTTGATGGCTGCACAATTTCAGGAGAAGTAGAAAAGAACCCTTTACAATATGAAGATGCGAAGACGGCTCACTTGGGCCTGAAGGGAAATGCTCAGTAACAGCCTTAATAGTAGTTGTGGCATCGATGGTTTCACGTTCCCTTTCCAGCCTTAAGATTTTCTGGCATTCCACTAAGGCTAGGCGGGATTCTTCATTCAAGTATGCCTGGACCAACTCCTTTTCGTTGTAACCGCCGCCTATGTCTTAAAATTGGGTCAGAACCTCTTTCCACATTACAGTAAGCATGCAAGGGAACATCGGATCCAAGTAACTGAGGCTCCTTTGATGTAGCACGTAATTAGCATAGAAGTCTAAAATAGTAGCATCTAAACCTTCCATCTTATTTGTGAAGGTGTCTTGAAGTTCTGAAAAGCTGGCTTCCGTGCTAGCCTTCTCTGCCGCCAGCAGACTTTTCTCAGTATTTAGAGTCAAAATTTGCTCACGAAGAAAGGCAATCTCTTGGGTCTTTTCGGTGATGGTTTTCTTCTCCATCTCGACCATCGTCTCGCTTATCCTTATTTTTTCTTTTAAGGCTGCCTCATCAGTGTGGAACTTCTTTATTTCGTCTCTGAAGATGAATGTGGCCCGATCGGTGGACTCCTTCGACTCCTTAAACAAAGAAGCACTTTTACTTTCTCTCTTGAGGGCTTTATCCCTCTCCTTCTTCAGCCACTCAATCTCCGTGTCACAATCCACAAGCTGCTACTCGTACTCATCCTTTTCGGACTCAATGTGAGAATTTCTTGGTAATCGGTCCGATTAACAATGCAAAGCTGCATGCATAGTTTTTCCCACCCCTTGGCTTGCTCCAAACTGCTCAAAATCGCATGGAGATGGGGTGAATAAGACTCTGCATGGACCAATTTCAAATTAGGCTTATCGAAAACAACCCCCCTTAAGAACAAGTTGGGGAATGCGACTGCAGGTGCGGGGGATCAACGGGGAGAATGTAAGGAGCACGCCTAAAAACTGAGAAGAGGTGGTCATAGCAGCATGAGTGGAGGAGGTCATGAACCCGGAAGTAGAAATGGTTATGTTGGGTGTGTTTCATTCGGTCTCCCCGAACCACCTCCTACCGAGCCAACCGGACCAGCCTTCATATCTCCAACCGGACCAGCCTTCATATCTCCAACCGGACCAGCCTTCATATCTCCAACCGGACCAGCCTTCATATCTCCAACCGGACCAACCTTCATATCTCCAACCGGACCAGCCTTCATATCTCCAACCGGACCAGCCTGCCTATCTCCCACCGAACCAACCTCCTACCAAACCAGCCGGACCAGCCTTCATATCTCCACGCCGGACCAAGTGCCACCGGTCCAACCTACTGCCACCGAACCAATATTCTTTCATCCCACCACCGGTCCAAGCGACTACCGGTCCACTATACGCTCCAACCACCTCCGAACCAAGCAATGCCGAACCAAGACATACCAGGCCAGATCACATCAGCCCAGGCCCGTCAGCAACTATACATATCCTGGACCCCTACCCCTAGCCTCACTCTATAAATAGAGGGGCAGGGGTACAGCAATGGGGACAGGTTTTGAGAGCTCAAGCACGGAGAGAACTTTCAAACAACTTTCTTTTACTTGTATCAAAGCTTTGTACTTGTAATCAAAACAAGAGAAGAGAAATAACATATAAAGTGGACGTAGGCACATTCTGGCTGAACCACTATAAATCTGCGTGTCTTTTTACAGTTTAGCCCCTGCTTTTCATATATTTGCATAAATCACCCAAATCACTAAGAACAACATAAGATCTACTAAATCATACAACTTTGAGGTGTTTGTCCATTTTTTGTGCAAACATTTTTGGTGCTTTTACTGAGAACTAGAAGCTCGAAGCTTCAGCTTCATCTACTTAACAAGTTTTCCTAACAGCATCGTCCGCCACTTGGAAAACATGCCTCCCAAACAGAGAAAAGATGTTAACAAAGGAAAAAACATCGCATCCAGCAGTCTTCCAGATCCAGCTGTCACGAATCAAGTAAATCGTCCTCCTCCAGCAACGGTAACAAATGAAGGACAGGCTAACCCAACCACTCCTGCCACAGAACAGCCTGCAGCAATTACTAGGGCAGATTTGGACAGAGTTGTTGTTGAAGTAACTAACCGCTTCACGTCCCAGCAGGAAGCCTTGGTGGACCATCTCATGTCACGCTTGAGGGACGCTGAAGAATCCAACCGCAACACTGAATCATGGGGCGAGTCCCAGTCTGGAGGATCTCAGAGACAGCAAAGATCTTCCTTCTTCGAAGGAGCTAACGGCAGAAGTAGCCGTGGTAGGAGCCGAGATCGAGCACAGCCCGAAGTTAGGCCTGAGGAAGCGTTTGGTACCGAACCCAACGGGGAAGGTACCGGGCGAAGGTCAACTGTAGCTGAGCCTGTCATGCTGCCTAACCACAGAAACACCAGTGAACGGGGCCGAGCTAGAGTTCAGCCCGAAGTTGGACCCGAGGAAGTGCTTAGATCAGAACCCAACAGGGGAAGATCAAGGCAAGGGCCAACTGTAGCTGACCCAAGCGTGCTCCCAGAAGATCAAAGGTAGCCACTGGAAAATATGAGGAATGATAGACGATACCATCCCTACAGGTCGTCTGGACGGAATCAATCCCACAGAACAGAACCAAACTCATTTCTATCTGCTCCAAGTTCTGATGAAAGGATGGCACGCTTATTCAGAGAGTGTGTCCAACGGGAGCAAAGAGATCGAGGGATAGGCGCTAGGGTAACCAGCCCTTTCGCCCGCAATATCGAAATTGCTATCACCCCCCCGAGAATGGAAGATGCCAACAATGGAACCCTACAAAGGAACCTCTGATCCCGTTGTACACTTACAGAGGTACACGCAGCATATGCTCATGAGTGGAGCAACAGAGGGAGTACTGTGCAAATGCTTTCCGCTCTTCTTAGCAGATCTTGCTACCTCCTGGTTCTGTCATCTACCCCAAGGATCCATCAGCTCATGGGAAATGTTGAAAGAAAAATTTATCAGTCAGTTCCGCATTCATGTGGAGCAACCTAAAGACGCTTACTCCTTATCCAGCGTCAAACAGAAACCTGGAGAAAAGCTGCAGCAATACCTAACCAGATTCAACGCTGCAGCAGCCGCAGTTCAAGATGCCGATGAGAAGCTTATCCTAATGGCCCTCTGCAGTGGGGTGCATCCGGACACTAAATTTGCTAGAAGATTGACAAAAGAAAAACCAGCTACTTTACCCGATTTCTTCCATGAAGCCGGGAAATACATGAGGCTTGAGGATGCTGCCATTGAGGGGCAGTCAGGACAGCAAAGTAAGACGACCCATGGCAACGCCCCTGCTGTGGCGAGGGACGTTCGAAGAAATGATTCCAGAGACAATGCTGGGGGCAAGAAGGTAGAAAAGCGCCTATATCGGCCAGGACCAAGATTCGACACTTACACCCCTTTGAACGAGACCGTCGAAAATATCTTCCTTGCCACCCAAGGCGAAGTTAGATACAAACGCCCACCATACAAGAAGGAATCAGATAACGCACAGAAGTCTGGAAAATTCTGCCGCTTCCACGAATCTCACGGACATGATACCAACGAATGCCATCATCTCCGAGATCTGATTGAGGAACACATCAGAAGGAAGAAACTGGAACGTTATGTAAAAAGTCAAGACAGGACTCCAGCTCCTGCCAATGAAAACCCAAGGCTACCCTCACCAGGGACCGACAGAGGAAACCGCAACGCTAGCAGCTCTAGTCAAGAGAAGATAGTGGTCCATACCATCTCAGGAGGTCCGCACATCGCAGACAGAAGTTGGAGAGAGATGGAAAGATATGGGAAGTCGCTTAGAGACAATAAAGACTGTGTCAATACGGTTATAGAAGAGCGCCACCCAAAGCGGAAAGAAAGTGATGACATCACATTCAGTAAACGCGACCTAGAAGGAAGACAGTACCCTCACATGGATCCCATGGTTATCTCTGCCCGACTCGGTCCTGCCGAAGTTTACCGAATCCTGGTAGACACTGGAAGCTCTGTAAATATCCTGTTCAAACACGCATTCGACAAAATGAAGCTATCAATGAAGGATGTATCTCCCTGCGATAAACCACTACACGGTTTCATTGGAGATGCGAAGATGCCCCTCGGGCAGCTGGACCTCTTTGTTGAGATTGGAAGCCATCCCCGCTCCGTTGTAAGGAAACAGACGTTTGTGCTGATAGAAAACCATTCGGCCTACAACGCCTTCTTAGGAAGACCAGCCTTGTCCGACTTCCAGATTGTCCTAGCCCCATGGTGCCTGAAAATGAAATTTCCAACAGACAATGGGGTAGGGAAAGTGGAAGGAGACCAGGATATTGCACGAGACTGCTATGTAACCGAACTTCGCAACAACCACAGGAAAGATAAAGGGAAAGGTGTAGAGATTGCCCTCTGCACAAAAAGCCTTGAAGCATAGCAACTAAAGAAAGCCCCTCCTCTTCGATACACCAGTGACCCTTTCAATGAATTAGACCCTAGGGACAAAGAGGAGGAGGCCACCGCCGAGCCTGCAGAGGCTATGGAGTTTATATCTGTAGACAAGCACGACTCAAGTAGGCTACTGAAAATTGGGTCCCAGCTGAAAACTGAATTGAAGGAACAACTCATTGATTTTCTCCGCCACAACTTGGATGTATTCGCTTGGTCACACGCTGACATGACCGGAATCTCCCCCGACATAGCATGCCACGTATTAAACATTGATCCTACCAAGGCGCCTGTAAAACAAAAAAAGAGAAGTATGGGGGCAGAGCGATCAGCAGCCCTCGATGAAGAAGTAAAGAATCTACTCGCCAATGACTTCATACGAGAAGCTGTTTACCCAGAATGGATCGCCAACCCGGTACTAGTAAAGAAGGCTAATGGGAAGTGGCGGACCTGCATTGACTTCTCCAACCTAAACGACGCCTGCCCAAAGGATTGCTTCCCGCTTCCCAGAATCGACCAACTTGTAGACAGCACAGCCGGGCACGAACTCCTATCTTTTATGGATGCATACTCAGGATATAACCAAATTCCTATGCATGCTCCCGACCAAGACCACACTAGTTTCATCACCGACCGGGGTTTATACTGCTACAAAGTGATGCCCTTCGGACTTAAAAATGCAGGAGCCACCTACCAGCGCCTCGTCAACAAGATGTTTGCAGGGCTAATAGGACAAACTATGGAAGTATATGTAGACGACATGTTGGTGAAATCATGGAAAGCCAAAGATCACGTAAGCTACCTAGGCGAAATGTTCCAGGTACTTCGACAGTATGGAATGAAGTTGAATCCACTAAAATGCTCCTTCGGAGTGTCATCGGGAAAATTCTTAGGGTTCATCGTCCATGCCCGAGGGATTGAAGCAAACCCTGAACAAGTTCGAGCATTAAGGGACATCAAGATACCTTCCACCCGAAAGGAAATGCAAAGCCTAAATGGAAAAGTGGCCGCCCTAAGCCGATTCATCTCCAAAGCAACGGACAAGTGCGTCCCCTTTTTCGAAGCTCTAAAGAAAGATAAAGGAAAGTTCGAATGGACGGACGAATGCTTAACTGCTTTCCTTAACCTAATCGAACACCTCCAGAAACCACCGGTACTCTCGACCCCAAGCGAAGGCGAAGAATTATACCTATACCTTGCTGTGTCATCTCACGCTTTAAGCGCTGCCTTGGTAAGGGAAGACGACCGCACGCAACGACCAGTTTACTTCGTCAGTAAAAGGTTTACTGGGGCAGAAGTCAGATATCCTAAACTTGAAAAGTTAGCATACTGTTTACTAATCACTTCACGAAAACTACGTCACTACTTCCAATCCCATTCCATCAAAGTTCTGACCGATCAACCACTGAGGCAGGTACTCCATCGTCCCGACACTTCCGGGCGACTACTTAAATGGTGTATTGAGCTGAGTCAATATGATATCACCTATCACCCTCGCACCGCCATCAAGGGACAAGCCATGGCTGATTTCATTGCAGAGTTCACTACCAACGAGGATAAGGAGCAACTGGAAATAACAGAAGATATCAAGTGGAATCTCTTTGTGGACGGTGCATCTAACGAACAAGGCTCGGGGGCAGGTGTGGTAATAATCACTCCCAGGGGAAATAAACTGCACTATGCTATAAGGTTGGAGTTCGCTGCCACCAAAAACGATGCAGAATATGAAGCAGTGATAGCTGGACTAGAAATTGCCATAGAAATCGGAGCCAATTCTTTGTGTCTTCACAGCGATTCTCAACTTATTGTTAATCAAATACTAGGAGAATTCCAAGCTCGAGAGGAACGACTCATAGCATATCTAAAGAAGACCAAGTTGCTTCTCAGCCGATTGGATTAGTACTTAGTCAAACACATCCCTCGGGAAGAGAACCAAGAGGCCGACGAATTGGCAAAGCAAGCGAGTATGAGAGACATCGCCATCTTCGGGGCAGTAACCATCTCAAAGCAAACGGTCCCAAGTTTTGAGCAAGTGAATCTGATAGCCGCAGCCGAAGAAGCAACTTGGATGACTCCCATCCGAGACTACCTACAAAGTGGCACACTACCCAACAGGCGTAATGAAGTCAAGAAAATCTTGAGGAAAGCATCCCGCTATACAATACAAGAAGACATCCTCTATCGGCGTGGTTTCTCTAACCCATTATTAAGGTGTGTCGCCGGAAAGGAAGCCAAGGAAATCTTATCCAACATCCATCAGGGGAGCTGTGGAGATCACACCAGGGGGCAAACATTAGCAAAAAAGATACTCCGATACGGATATTTCTGGCCCACCTTAAGCAAGGACGCCTTAGATTTCGTCAAGAAGTGTGACAGATGCCAAAAATTTGCTAAGATCCCTCGGCTACCAACAACCGAGATTACTCAGATGACCAGCCCTTGGCCCTTCGCGATATGGGGAATTGACTTAATCGGCGAGCTACCAATGGGCCGAGGCGGGGCCAAATATGCTATAGTGGCAGTTGATTATTTCACCAAATGGGTGGAAGCGGAACCTCTAAATAAAGTATCTTCAGCAAAAGTTATTAACTTCTTGATCAAAAATGTTCTATGCAGGTACGGAGTCCCACTCAAAATCATATCAGACAATGGACTTCAATTTGACAGCGAGGAATTCGCCAACTGGTGCCAAGAACACAGAATTCATAAAAGCTTCTCATCCGTAGCATATCCCCAGGCAAACGGACAAGTCGAAGCAGTCAACAAAATTCTGAAAACTCTAATCAAAAAGAAGCTCGAAAAGTCAAAGGGCGCTTGGGTGGATGAACTTCCTACGGCACTATGGGCCTATCGCACATCTTTCAGAACATTGACAGGGCACACTCCTTTCTCTTTGGCATACGGATCGGAGGCTATGCTCCCAGTTGAAACTATTGTGCCTTCCCATCGTCGGATCCACTATAACCCAGAAGAGACCGAAGAACTCCTTCACATGTCTTTGGATCTAATCGAGGAGAGAAGAAACGATGCAATCCTCAAAACAGCAGCCCACAAGCAAAAAGTGGCAGCACAATACAACTCCAAAGTCAAGCATCGTACCTTGCAGGAAGGGGATCTTGTCCTCAAGCGAATCTTCCCTCGCCCCGGAGCACTAGACCCAATCTGGGATGGACCATATGTGATTCATAAAGATCTCCACAACGGAGCCTATATTTTGTCAATAGTGGACGGAGAGGTGTTCCAGAGGGCATGGAACATCCAACACCTCCGTCGATACTTTTCTTAACTTGTATTGCCCATATGAAGTGAATTAACAAAGAGAATCAGTGGACGTAGGCATTTTCGTGCCGAACCACTTTAAAAAACCTTGTCTCTTTTTTAACTTGTTCCTTTGTATCTTGGCTGCTTGTTAACTTTATCCTTTTCTGTTGAACAAAATCCTGAGTATATAGCCTTTCTATTCAAAGCACTCCACAATGCAACTTCACGTGGACAAGACCCAACAGGTACTATGCGAATCTATGCCCTCGCCAATGAGACACTTTCGCTCCAGCATCCCTCTGCTGCGGGTTAACTCATTGCTCGCGACGGCCCTTAAAGCCAACTGTAATGAGCCGATTATAAGCCACCGAGAAGGCCGACTATAGCCGAGGCAGCTCATTACGGCGTTAGGCTCGCCGGCAACTGTGAACCGACTATAAGCCCCAACATAAGGTGTGGCCAGCCAGGGGCAGTTCACAGTTGACGATCGGCACCCACGCTAGCCGGCCACAGTAAATCGAATAATACCCACGATTACGGGCCATAATGGCCCGGGTAGTTACTGTGCGCGATCTCGGCTCCGATGTGTCTTAAGTGCGGTTGTGGTAAAAAAGAATTAACTCCCCGCGGAGGCGTAAGATGGGTGACGAATGTCTCCAAGACCCACGGCTAGGGAAAGTGACTACAAAACCCGTTTGCCACGAACTTAAGCACATCGAAGGCCTTCCGTGATTGGAAGTTTTACCTTTTTTACGTATTTCAATTTTACTTAAAAAGCTTTTTTCCTATCCCCTATAACAATCCCTAAAGTACATGATACAGAGTAGGAGATACTCGCCAAGGGGTGTAGGGACTCACAGTGGCAGGACATTCGACTACATACCATGCTCGGTCCTACAAGATATTCAAGACTGCCATCTACGATTAAAACATGAAAGGCGGTATTTTCTTCTTTTATGTACAAATACACGACTATAATTTGTTCACACCACACGCTAATATTGCAAGTCATAAAATTATGGTTTAGAACCAGAGTCTAACATCAAACACAATTTAATTACAAGAATATACATAGCTACATTTCTCATACGATATGTCGAAATAGCAACAAATATTCAAGAAACGACAAAATCAGCTTAAGTTAAAAAATTACACGTCAAGAATAATGTTGATTGTTACAAGTAGCAAGAATTACAACTTAGAAGTTACTCTACTGTCTTAAGACTAACGTATACAACCATGTCAAGCCTACAAAAAGAATTTTCCAGGTCTAATCAGGGAGCCGGTTGCGTCGGAGTCTTGTCCTTGCTTTGTTGCCCACCTGTCCGGTCACAAAAAGGATTCATTAGTAATAAGCAACCAAGTTAATCGGGAAGCTAAAAAGGAAAACTTACCAGCATAAGCTTACTGGCCACTCTGGTAGTCATCATCCACTTGCACCCCTGCCTCCTCAGCAGCGAGCAACCGCATACCCTCCTTCACTGCCACCTTCACCCTCTTGGCAAACTGGGCAGTGACCGCATCCATGCTGAAGGCCACGCCACCATCTTTATCCGCATCGGCCTTGGCCTCTTCCAAAGCCCGAAGATAGATCTTAGCCATGACCCTGGGATAATCATCCATCCAAGAGAGATTGCCCTGCTTCCAAGTTCGGAAATACATGTCCTAGAGCATGTCATCCATCATTCCCTCATTCTCCTCAAACTCCCTCATCCGGGCCTCGGAAGCCGACAACCTTTCGACGGCAGCATCTCTCTCCAATCTGTATCTCGAGCAATCAGCCTGAAGGGACCTCCGCATCACCTCCATCTCTTCCCTCAACTTAGCTTGAGCAAGCTCTGCAGCCTCAAGTTTCTCGGACAATTCCTCCACCTGCTCGAGATCCGCTTTCCGAACCTCGTCCACCGTGGCAATAGCCATGTCAATCCGCTCTTTGCAAGTAGCTTCCATTTTCTGCAATTCGGCCCGACTGGCCTCTTCCATGTTTTTCCTTAATCGTCCAGTAGCAGCCTCATGCTGAGAAATCTGAATAGCCTGATCCGCAAGCTGTTTGGCCTGATCCGAAACCACCAATCGAAGTCGGATATTGGCGCTCCCAATCTCCTCTCCGGCCTTAACCAGCCGGGCATGATGCCCCATCAGCTTCTTGGTCTCCTCCGCCACCCGATCAATATTAGCCTTGGCCTCGTCTCCCATAGTGACTATACGAGTAGTGAGCAAATTGAGATCTAAGGACTTGGCTTCATCAAGTACTCGTACCATGGGGTTACGGGGGAGAAGGTGTTCACCAGTGACTTCGTCAAAAGTAATATCATGAGAGTTTGGATCCAGATCAGGATGACCCGCAAATGGATTACGAGCCAAGTCGGGACGGTCGATATGAATAACAGAAGGGTTTCCAGACGGGTGCGGAGAAGGTGCAAACTCGCTACCCTCCTCAGTGATATCATGAAGAGGCTGAGCCGGAAGCTGAGGACCAGGCAAAGGTTCGGATAAAGGATGACTCCTCTTCCTCTGCTGAATACCCTCTTCGATGACCCCAAGAAGAGGACGGTAGCCGACTACATCCCCGGAGCGTTGGATCGAGGGCTTCGGCTTAGCAGAAGTTTTGGAAAGCTTATATTGCTCAAGCCTGTGTCGAAGATCTGAGGCCTTGGACGTCTTGCCTGCTCCTAATATAAAGGACAAGTGTCACAAACTTACATCACTATATGATTCGAGAAACGCGGTAAATTACAAGTTAAAAAAAAGGAAAAAGAAACACAGCTGTGGTTGTACAAACCCTGGGGAGGAGTAAGATACTGCAATAAGTCCTGGATTTCATTCCAGGACGGGAGCGGGTCATAAAATATTCCTAAGTCCCTATCATTAATGAAGCATGCAGGAGTCAAGAGTTCACCTTGAGTCGTCGGAGCCGCCTTGGCTGGAATGGTCTGAGAAGACTCGCTTGCACCGGTCCCGGCCTTGTCCGCTTTCCCGGTTTTCTCTACCAAAGCCGGATTTTCGTCCAGCCCCTCGAAAGCCTGGTGGAACGCATCATCCGTCCACTCCTGAATCTCACCCGCTTGCCCAGGAAGCAAGGCCCCGATGCCATCACCACCTTTATCACCTTCCCGACCATCTCCACCCTCACCTTTTTCCTCCTCTATATCTTCCTCCTCCTGGGTAAGTGGACAGTTGCTAGGGGAGGGACCATCCGACTTCTTGAGTTTCTTACCTCCGACGGCTGGAGGTTTCGTGAAAGGTTTCCGCTTGCTACTCTCTACCGTAACACCTTCCTTGGTCTGAGCAGCCGCCCTCTCCTCCGCCGTTTCCCTCAGCTTAACTACTGACTGCTGCGGAAGGATTAAGTTATGTTCCAGAAGAATCGCATTTCTGATCAAGAAGGCAGATGATCTATATTTCCCAAGAATGGCTTCTATCTCAGCCGCCGTCTGAACCAGGCGGTCAGTCTCCACAATCGGAAAGCCACCTGTCGCTAGCAAAAATGAGAAAGTATGAGAAGAAGCATCGCAATCGGAATAGAAATTATAAGTAAAAGCATCAACTTACATCCAGAAGTAAAGCGCCGGATTGAAACGGAGTCGTCCCTAACAAAGAACCACTCTTTCTTGAACATGTTGAATTTAGAGTACAGATCCAAGACCGGTTTGAAGGTCACGGCTGACTCCAAGCTAATGTATGGGGACCCCTTCTTATAGCCCCTCAAATTATACAAATACCGGATCTCCCGGTTGGAAGGAGCACGACCATACTTCCTTTGGAAAATGACGAAGAGGCTCACCAGGATAGCATAGGAGTTGGGTTGAAGCTGGAATGGGGCCACCTTGAGATATGTAAGGAAGCTGACTACCCAAGCATTAAGAGGCGGAATGGCACCACACATGCAGTGGTATCTGCTGTAGGAAAAGAACCCTTCAGGAGGATCGTACGGCATAACTTCTCTCCCTGGCAACAGCAAGTGCGCTCTATCAATTCCGAAAGACCGGGAAATGACGTCAAGCTGCTCCTCCTTGAGGGAGCTAGGAAAGCAATCGGGCGGGGAGTTCAAGAGTTCCTGAGGGCCGTACCCAACCACTAGTGATCTCGGGATTGGCCCGTGACGTTCGGGATTCGGCTGAGCTGGGGGCACGGCGGAGGAACTTCCTTCGCCCCCGGACTTCTTTTTGTCTGATCGAGTTTCTGCTTTTCGAGACATTTATCTGCAACAAAGAAGAACATCGTTAGAACAGCGGGTGTAAACAAGTGTGTGTGTACAGTCTAGAGTTTCACTCAAAAAACGCTCAAACTCCTATTACATTCGGAAAAGTAGATGTAAAATTTCATTCGGTTATTCGGTGGTCCAAAATGTTCGAGTTCATTCGGCACCCCAATGAGAGGATTCATTCGGTTATTCGGTGGTCCAAAATGTTCGAGTTCATTCGGCACCCCAATGAGAGGATTCATTCGGTTATTCGGTGGTCCAAAATGTTCGAGTTCATTCGGCACCCAAATGAGAAGATTCATTCGGTTATTCGAGGGTCCAAAATGTTCGAGTTCATTCGGTAGCCTAGCCCTAGAAGTTCGTTCGGCAGAAAAGACAAACTCACCTGATTCGGCAGTTTGAGGGAATGGTTCGGTTATCGCATTTGGTAAGAAAGCAAGAAGATTTGGGACTCCTATTTATAAAGCAAGGTCTAATGGCCGGATCAGATGGTTCGGTCCTCAGGCCGAATGTAATGGCTCAGCTAAAACAAAGCGCGGCACCTATAAGCACGTGCCCCACTTTGGGGGGCAAGTGTTGGGTGTGTTTCATTCGGTCTCCCCGAACCACCTCCTACCGAGCCAACCGGACCAGCCTTCATATCTCCAACCGGACCAGCCTTCATATCTCCAACCGGACCAGCCTTCATATCTCCAACCGGACCAGCCTTCATATCTCCAACCGGACCAGCCTTCATATCTCCAACCGGACCAGCCTGCCTATCTCCCACCGAACCAACCTCCTACCAAACCAGCCGGACCAGCCTTCATATCTCCACGCCGGACCAAGTGCCACCGGTCCAACCTACTGCCACCGAACCAATATTCTTTCATCCCACCACCGGTCCAAGCGACTACCGGTCCACTATACGCTCCAACCACCTCCGAACCAAGCAATGCCGAACCAAGACATACCAGGCCAGATCACATCAGCCCAGGCCCGTCAGCAACTATACATATCCTGGACCCCTACCCCTAGCCTCACTCTATAAATAGAGGGGCAGGGGTACAGCAATGGGGACAGGTTTTGAGAGCTCAAGCACGGAGAGAACTTTCAAACAACTTTCTTTTACTTGTATCAAAGCTTTGTACTTGTAATCAAAACAAGAGAAGAGAAATAACATATAAAGTGGACGTAGGCACATTCTGGCTGAACCACTATAAATCTGCGTGTCTTTTTACAGTTTAGCCCCTGCTTTTCATATATTTGCATAAATCACCCAAATCACTAAGAACAACATAAGATCTACTAAATCATACAACTTTGAGGTGTTTGTCCATTTTTGTGCAAACAGGTTATTCTAGTAGAAGCAGAAGCTATGAAGCGGGTTCCTGCCCTTGGTCTTTTTTTAGCTTCTTTGATAATTCTTCCACTCAATTGGGCTCTTCCTCTTCTCATGCCACTTCCTTTATCGCGGTCTTGATCTTTCTCAGCACGACGACACTCTTCCGTCTCCATATCCTTCCTTTTCTTCCTTTCCTCGTCAGACTTCCGGGAAGCATGATACCTCGAATAATGTCTATGTGAATGTTGAGACTCCAGCACTCGATCAGGATCACTGTAAAAGCCATGAGACATGATTCCTACAGTAAATGATGTAAACAGCTTTAGGAAAGAGGCATTTGATAGATTAAAATAACAATAATATAAAGTGTGTGATCCTAGTGAAGTGTGTGTTGTAGTTGAATGACCCAATAGAATATACAAACCAGATCGGTCACCGACTAGTGCCAAGGCATCGATTCCTATAGGGATGATTTGAGTAAGCTGAGAAGCCAATCTTTCCAAGGCGAAGTCTTCGATCAAATCACCCATATTTACAAAAATGTCTCTCGTATCTCCCAAGTTAATATCGGCACCATCCGGCAAAAGGCTGGGAATGGGTTCATTCTTGGGAGAAACCTCTTCAGTATGTTCTTTCAAAGGAGGTGAGGAAGTATGTTCGGGGCTCAACTCCGAGGCCTCAACACCTAAATGGACATCACCCTCTTCGGTGTCAGTATCCCAATATATTTATTTTGCATTTAGAGGGTGCCCATCGCTGATCTCTCCTTCCTCCTTCCCTTCAATCAACAGAGCCTTACCCTCCCATTGAATAAACTCTTCTTCTTTCTCCTCCGGGAATGATGGCATTTTGAGCAGACTGCCAAACTTGGCTTAAACGTGGATCTCTTCAAAAGTCTTCTCTGACCCATCGGATGGGACACTTTCTTCTTCCTCATTCATCATCATCTTCACCAGAATCATGGAAAGAGGAAATAGAGCGGGTACGGCTCTAGAGCAGGAAGGAGTGCTAACAAATCTAACAGACCACCTAGGGTGTAAGAGCCTATATCGATGGAGATTTTCGTCTGTGAGCCAGAAGCTGATTGTGCGCTCCTGAGCATCAATCGCTTTCAGGGCATTAAGAACAGTGCTAAGTGTCGGATCCTTGTTAATCTTTGGAAGAACTGTAAGGAATAAACGATCAGTCAGAAGACTTGTAGCAATTAAAGGAAGTTCCAAGAATGGTGAAAGAAATTTACCTCTCGTGGTCCATAGACGGGGGAATCCCTCTGGACATTTAGCGAAGAAGAACTGATTCTTGAATGAGGGAACCTTGCTGGGATGATCAAGTATGAGTTTTCGGTTGCGTTGCACCTCAATATAAACGAGCGATGGGTTAGGCTCTCTCTTTTTGAATGACAAGAGATATTGCAGCTCGGCAAAGCTCGGGGAACAATTAAGCGCCCGCACAAATATAACGTATAAGCACGTCAGCATGGCGTACCTATTTGGAAGAATTTGGAATGGGGCCAACCCTATATTCTGAAGCATTGCCATTAAGAAATGATTGAACAGGGACACTGCACCGTACATACACATATAGCGGTGACAAGCCACATATCCCGAAGGTGGCCTATAGGTGAATTCCCCTCTCGATGGTAGAAGCACATCATCCTTTGGGCCATACCACGAGCAGACGCTTCGCAACATCTTGTGTGTAAGGATAGAAGGATTTTTCTTCGGAGGATCGAGCAAGACTCTAAAGTTAAGAGGAGTGCAATCGACGACATGGCCAACTGGAATTTGATAGCCATATTGACCCGAAGTTATGGAAGCATCAGACCTCGTTGGGATCGACGAAGACTCCGCCTCAAAAATAGGTGAGCTTCCCTCAACTAACTTGCACCGAGAAGATTTGTGCATCATTCTATATAAGAAAGCTTGTGTTCAAAATAGTCAAGTGTGCCAAATCTCTAAACTATAAAACCTGGCATAGTTGATACATGAAATTCGAAAGATAATAGGCACGTACATCGGATTCCAAGTATTAACTGTGGCTGTATGCGATGCGTAATCTAAGTGAGAATGGGTTCGGCGTCCTGAACGCTATGAATGAACCATTCCGTCTAGATAGCTCACTCACACCAGAAAGAACGATCTTCATCACTTGCTAATGTCTCTTTTTCTATACTTACCTGTTATTGACCAATGATTGATAATGGATCCATTGTCCGAAGCGACACGGAAAGCTCTTCCTATTCCAGGTACACCGGCTGTGCAATGGCAGGACCAATCCAAAGCGAGCAACTATAGATCGATGGGCCCGAATCAGGAAGAGAATTCTCAGCATAAGTTGATTTTAGTTCTCTGGAAAGTGAAAACAGCCAGAGATGCATACAAGACGCTACTCCAAGCTATTATAACCTTCTAGAAAATCCAAAATCAATCTGCAAGACATCGTGCCAAGACCGACTACGTAACTCGATACAAGTTAATTCTGACTCTGTGGAAGAAGATAGCAAAACATGTCGAGCACTAGGGCAAAACCGTAGCTTCGTTCCGTGAAGAACTTAAGACTCGATTTACTATCTTCTTCCATAAAGTCACAATTAGCTCGAATCTTCCACTGCATCTGTCACCAACACAACTTCATCGCCAATCGCTGATAATACGCCAAAATTTGCATCACCAACCTTCAAAATGGAGAAAAGTGGGCGGATCTCTGATGCAAAGCGACCCAAATTAAGGTACTGATGGATCGGATCGGTGATGACAGAAAATGGAGAAGGGAACGATAATAGAAAAGTGGCAGTAGCTTTAAAAGGCGGTGGTTAGTGGCTCTTGAGGCGAAGATCAACGGTGGCGGCTCTTTGGCGATGGAAGGCGTTGGATCGGTGGTAACTCAGGATGCTTGGATCAGCTCGGCTCGAAAAGGTAAAGTTAGAGAATAGGAGATATGACCCCATATAAAAAAAGGAAAGAAAGAAGAAAATCGTAAAATTTGCTAAGTACTTGGATCGGCACCGATCCGATCCAAGTTTACACCTCTAAAAGACTTCAAATTTCATCTGTTCAGCCTATTCAATGCATGTATTTGTCTTGAAAGTTATCTAGTCAAGATCACTCCGTAATTATGAACAATGGAGATTCATAACTAAGGATTAGACAGTTAGCTATTATGTCATAGAAGACTATTCAAGATAGCTAGATATGACCAATGAAACTCCATAAAACAGAAACGAAAGGTACACAATAACATAGCAAACCTTGTTTCCAATGAAAGCATGCCCTGGGGGGCAAATGTTAACCAGGTTCTTAACCCAGCAAAATTCAAAAGGAGTTAGAACACATAGATTAAGCCAGAATGACTCGAGACTTGACCGGAAGGCCTAAAAGCACGAGGTAAAGGAACCTTGAAAGTTTGACCCAAAAATATGTCAACACTTTGGATCGGTACCAAGCTATTCCAATTGGATCAGTACCGATCCAAAATTTTGGCTTAAGGTTCCTCCAAACTACTTGCGTTATGTTTCTACCTCTCTCAAAAGTCCATCTACCAAATTTGGTAACAACCCAAGCATCAAAATTCGAGAAGTAAAGATTTATCGGATTCAAACTAAAGTTCAATTAAACTCATGAGTGAATCATCATCAAAAAAAGTAAATAGGCTATGAAATTACAAAGAGAGCCTCATAATCAAGCAGCGAAGCCAATCGAAAGAAGTTGTGCGAAACTTGCACAACTCTTTGGATCGGTACCGATCCAAAACGTTAGCTTGGAATCTCTCCAAATTTTCCGTGCTTCTTCCTATGGACAATTACAGGCTTCTGGTGCAATGGTTCTGATCCAAGTGCTCTATAAATCCTATAAATACCATCCTACCTCCAACAGGAAAGGGGTTCCTAACTTGATCTCTACTGAAGCTCTGTTATTTTTTCTTCACTCCTCTTCTCCCACAGAACAGTCATTAAGAAACAATTGAGACCCTCCTTTTGTTTCTAACAATAGTGGCTTAATCTAACGTGAAGAAGGGGAATCATATTGTAATTCAAACTCTCTTGTAACGGCAATTGATCAATAAAAGCTATAAATTAGACGTAGGCTTTGTTAAGAGCCGAACCACTATAAAAATCTCTTGTCTCTTTACTTTTTCTGCAATTTACTATTGCTTTTCCTATTTTATTTGCTTTGATAAACAAGGCTGGTGCTTTTGCACTCAATCCAGGGTGTTGATTCATTTTTTGGGTTAACAAGGAGTAATTCCTTTAAGGGAGAAGTATGTACCAACCATGATTTTAGAGTATCTTACATAAAATAAATAAAATTTTAAATTGGAAATTTAAATGAGAAATTTGATTCCTCGAATATGAAAATTGAAGAAAGTTAGAATTTTTTGTGTATAAAAGATAATGTTTTTCTTTGAATTATGAATTCTTTTATAATATTAGATGATTAATATTTATGGTTGGATATTTTTGAAGGTATAAATAACAAATAAATCTATTTTTATGAGCTTTGAAACTATTCTATAATCAAAATTGTATATTTTGGGTTTTGAGAATATTAGAAAGTTAATATATGATTTAATAAAATAGTGTCGAAAAATATATGTTGTAAAATGGGGAGAAATATTTATTTGCATATAAATAATGTAAAATTTAGTTTAAAGGTGATAATAAATAAAGTGAGTTTGCATTTGATTTAGCTGGGCTAAAGTGCAACGCAAAGCCCATTTTTAAGCAAGTATGAGAAAGCTTGCTTCTTATTTTCTAAAATCAGCACGTTCGTTCTTTTCTGAAAATAAAAGAAAGAGCTAGTGTTTCATCTCTCTTCCAATTCAATCCTGGATTTCAACTTTTAAAATATAAATTAGATCCTGAAACTAAATAAATCAAGGTATGTAATCCAAACCCTTATCCATCCTCTAGACTCTCTAATTTTGGGTTTTGCAGCATATAACTCTTTGTTTTGTTGTTGTGTGAGTAATTTGTTCTAGGGATTTGGTATTTCATGGGAAGACAAGTTGGTTTCAATATATTGCTAGGTGAAATCCTAAGAACTAAGGTGAGTAACCCTTACAATCTACTCTAATTTCAATACATGTTAATGATGTTCTGATTGTTAAGTTGTTGGTTGATCTATGATTGTTTGATTACCTATAAACTATGCTTTGAAATTCATTCACCTATTACTCCAAAATCCATTTACTGCAATCACAAATTTCCCTCTCTTCTCTATGATTGTGGTTGTATGCTAGTATAGGATGTGTATGCAGTGAAACAGTAGGCTGAAATGGCAAACTCAAGTTGTCGGATGGCGAAACTGGGAGGATCGGGCTATTGCCTAAAGCAACATCGTGTTCCAGGCACCAGCACTGGTTGACCGGTGCTCAATGATCGGTCGATCGGTCGTTGACCTTAAACATGTGTTCCAGGCAGTGATAATCCCCTCTCTCTCCTGTGTCGTTTGTTCTGCATTTTGTTCTGATGTTTCACGATGTTATTTACATGGTTTTGAACCTTATTCTGTGAAGGTTTCATTACCTTTTTCCTGAGTTTCAAATTTTTGTCCTATTGTTTTGATTCTAGAGAAGTTATACTCGATGGGTACTTTTCTAAAACACATTTCCTATGCACTAGATTTTAAGTGTTTTTTAAAGAGATATTTGAAACATAAATTATATAAAGGTTTTATTTATTATAATAACAGTTTTCAAGAATGATTTTGGAAAACAGATATATAAATATTCATGGTTTCAAAGCGCTTGCGAAACAAGATTTTATATACACTCATACGCGCACACAAAAATTAAATCGTATTTTCGTACTATTTATTACTAGCCTTTAAACTAGTGTTTTGAAATAGATTTCAAAGCAAAAAACTATCTTCTTATACAAACGCACAATCTCACTTGAATGAGAACTTTTGCATTTACTTCATTGGTTAATTTTTGGACTTTTTCAATTGAACATTTATTTATGCAGGGGTGGAATTTACTAACTTATAGTAAATATTCAAGTAAACCTGTGTGGTATAGAACGCACGGTCGCTACTCGAATGATTACTATTCGGAAGTACATTACACTTATCAAGTGGGGTTTACTAAAGTAAATGTTCGAGTAAACCCGTATGGTATGGGATGCATGGTCTTTACTTGAATGATTTTTATTCGGAAGTATGTAATACTTATTCTGGTGAGTTTATAGGCATGTCCTTAGGTGATCCATTATAGGCAAATTAAATTGGTTTTCAAGCCCATTTAGTAGTACTCGTTTACAAGCGAGTTATGACTTGCGAAGTGCTCCTCTCTTATATTGACTCGTGAAGTGCTTGTCTATTATTGTAGCTTGCGAAGTGCTAGCTATTAGTTTCAACTTGCGAAAGCTCGTCTCTTGTGTTGACTTGCAAGCTGCTTGTCTTATTTTTCGACTTGCAAAGTGCTTATTTATTGACTTTCGAAGTGCTTGTCTATTGCTTGCTTATATGTTTGGGAATTTAGATGCTTTTAATGTGATGGTTGCTATGACTTTGATGATTTCCATGGATAGGCATAATTTAACTTTAAGTTATGAGGTTTTATAATGATGTCTTATTATGTTTAGTGAAGTACAATATATGCACATTTTATATATTTGATGTTAATGCAAGCTTATTACTATGATCTCACCTTTTTTATATTTAGAGATAATCTAACCTACTTATTATTTTATAATACTCGAGTTAGGCCGAGACTTGACAGGTACAGGGACTCAGTGACCTTGGATGTGGGCTAGCTTAAGAAGTTGTAGGATGTTACTTATATGTTGATGTATCATTTCAGTTTAGCTTATATAGTTGTTGTATGTATATTTATGTTATAGACTTTTGTAGTCATGTATATTTGAGACCTATCATTGTCTATGCACGTATATGCTTATATATGTGAGTCCGGTATTTTCCTTTTGTAGACACATACTATAGAGAGATATTTGGTGTATTATATTTCCGTTGCGATATGTGATTCTGTTGTGTATATTATGTGATATATTGTTCTGTTCTAATTGAACTAATGCGTTTATTACTTTGTGCTGAGACAATTCACGTCTATATATGGAGTTAGGGGTAAAATATGACATGATAGTTAGCCCAAGGAAATAGACACGAATAGTCGCTCCTATCCAGCCTTTTTCTCCGTATTACTCGACAATATTACTTGTAATATTTTTGGGTAATATGGGCATAAAGGTGGGACGTTACTTCCCGTCTTTCTTTTTGAGCACGTTACCGGTCGTGTGGAAGTCTCATTTATATGGAAACCACCTATTTGCAGCTATTGTTACTCTTTCGGACACCTGGCCTATGTCTGTTTTCACACTCCTTCTCCTAGCCTTACTGAGTCTCCTTGTCCTCTTCCTCTAAAGATTCCTTTACAGAAACCTCTGACTAGAGAACGGTGAGTTAAGGTACCGATCTTGGCACCTAAAGTGAAAGCTTTTCTTGATATTCTATATATCGTCATCGCTTGTCCACTTAATCCTATTCCTACTATTGCTGATGAGGTTGTTAACAATACTACTTCCTTGGTTGCCGATGCTTCCGCTTGGTCCTCCATGCCTACTGCGTCTCCTATTTTTTTGATGGTCCTACAATCTTGTTTTGATCTTAGCTTGCTTGATTCATATGATTTAGATGATGGCATGGATTACAACATGGCTCAGATTGCCCTTGCATCTGCCAGCTTTGCTCCCCCATGGTACTCATTCCCTATTTAATAGATGAACGTGAAGTTGTTGTTGTTTGTAGTCTATTTCTGATGTAATGGATTGTATTCTACTATGTGTGATTGTAGTTCTCTAAGGTAGTTTTGCTAATTTTGTAGTTGTTGAGGCATCTTTGCTCACACCTGCTAAATTTTTTGTAAAGTGGTAGGGCCACTATAAATCCGGCTAGCCTATGTAAAATAATAATATTTTGTTTTACCTGTCAAAAAAAGCAAATTATATAAAAGAAAACAAACATCATTACTACGAACAAGATTGACTATAGAGTTATATATATGTGAGAAAATAAATAAATGCGCCAATGGTTTCCAGTAACTTTTTCAACCTTCCACTTGCACATGGGGTTAATTATAGAATCTTAGTCTCATTCCCTCGATAAGTTCAGAATCGATCGAGCCAATCCCTCAGTGGTCATATCTACTATATTGTATTATCTTCTACTCGATCAGCCAACATCTCTCCATCGTTATTAAATTACCTTTATCATGTGGAACTTTCGAAGTATGTATCTGATACAGCTAGTGGTATGCCCTAGGGGCAATTATGTAATTTGCTACAAATATCCAACTCGTTAACCATTATTGTTCAAAACAAAAAATGTTTTCTTTATATTGTATGCTTGTATATTAAGTAGAAAATCCTTAAATAATATTGTAACATCCCTTATCTTGAAGCCAAAAGCTAAGCGCTACAGATTGTATAGTCATCCATAATATTAACTTCGGTGACAAAATACGGTAATGTTAATGGTATCCATAGTATCAAAAGCACATGAATATGAAACAAAATCACAAATTCAAAAAAAAACAACTTTACGGATTACATTGCAAAACCATGTTTCATATTCCATTACATAATCCCAAACGATTCCCAGGTTTTGATCAAATATAATTATTACAAATTACGCCAAGAGCGACATATGAAAATACTCCCTTGGATGATCAGAGTACTAAATAGACATATCAGTCTTAATACAACGCAGCGGAAATAAAACTAAATAGTTCATATATAGCTAGCTTTGCCTCCTGCACGTCTTCGGAAGCTTTATTCGTCCAACCTAGTAAACCTGAAATACTTTAACTCTCAATCTACTCAAATTAATTTTGAGCATCCAAGGGTTTAAGGGGAAAACATAAACTTCGAGTCAGACATAAAGCCTGGTATGAATAATACTATACATCTCGGTTATATGATATTAAGTGAGACCACGCCGCTTAGCAGAACGAGTTTTCCCTCACTAATATCCCTTTTTAACATTTCCTTTGCAAATCAAAATCCTGCAATCAACTAATTAAAGCAATCATAGCAATATCATATATGCATATAAATCAGGTAACAAATAGACTATCTGTCCGAGCAATATAGTTTTGTTTGGATGACTACTAACCTTTGGTTGACTCGGGCCTACTAGACATAACAAATAATCTAGCTTTTATTAGACACTCTTCTGGACAGTCTGTCCCTAACTTACTTCTCCCAGGGTCAACTGATCCTAATGGTTTTGCAGGCTCACTAATAACCTATCTTTAGTCTGTTTATTCCTTTCTGTGTGTAACATCATTTTAGTCTTACCTATGACAAAGCCCTACACACTAGAATTTTGGACTTATATTAGCTAGGGGCTATTAGCTAAAGTATAGGGCGCGACCCTATACCAGTCCCATCTAGTATTCTAATATCTGAGTCATTTACTTAGGGTCAACTACTCCATCAAATTTTCCTTGAAAACATTTCTTACAAATTGATTTAACCCTTTAAATCATACTTAAACAAGGAAAATATACTCTTTGCTTTACTCAAACCTCTTTGTCATGTTATATGTACTTTACTCAAAACAATGTTGATGAAATATATTAAGGGTTGTCTATCCCTCCAAAGTAAGATAAAAACCCCTTTCAACTTAAAAGATCTTAGGCCATAAAGTCGAGGTACACCATTCGAAACCTTTGCTTAAAAATTTAAACAACCCTTTCGAATCCATTAAAAGTACCCATTTTAAAATATATTAACTACTATACCTTGAAACACTAGGTCGAAAGGCCAAAACATACCTTTCGAAACCATTATAACAACCTTTCGAAATCATTGAAGGTATCCCTTCGAAACCTTTATAAACCTTAAACATCCTTTCTTCAAAACTCTATAAACTTGCCTTTCGAAAGCATTTGGAAACCTTTCATTTAAAATACTTTAAGTTCCTTTCGAAACCATTGGGGGAACCTCCCCTTCGAAACCTTTATTATATACCTTTTGAAATCAATAAGGTCCTTTACTTAAAACAAACCTTTCAAAAACATTGGGATCAAGTAAAAGCTCGTGGAACATAGTTTCGAAACCTTTTAAAACCATTCCATTCGAAACTTATGGGTTTATCTTTTAATAGAACAAAGGGTCTTAAAAGAACTAGGTCGAAAGAACTCTTACGAAAGCAGTTTCCTAAGTAAAAGAAAGTAGATGGCTGCGAAACCATCCCCTTCGAAAGCATGGAGAAGCGACTTCTTATTTAAAAGCGAAAGCACCTTTTCGAAACCAATGTTTAAAGGCAAAAGCGGCCACAACTGGGTTGAAAGGTAGAATGCGGCAACGAGTGTTTCGACCATGCCGAAAGCTTATTTAAAACAAAAGGCAGCAACCTCTGTCGAAAGCTGTATTAAAACCCTTTCGAAACCCTTCTTTTGAAAGCAAAGCAAGCAGAATCTCTTTCGAAAGCAAAACAAGGTCTCGACCCCTTCGAAAGCACGTTTTGACCCTATACCTTTCGCCCATCTCCAATCCACTATGTACCAAGGCATTAATACAATGTGTATTGGTCTCGACTATGATGGAGGCGGTAGTATGAAGTCGAAAGGTAGCTGCCGAGAGTGGTGAAACAGGAAACCTTTACAAAAACTGAATTTTTACTTTATAAAGAAATATCTTTCCAACTAACTTGCTTGTATGTCATAATATAATTAGTTGCCAATTTCTTTTCCAAAATCTTTTCTAAAAGTGCTGCTGAATTCAGTATTTAATAATTTATAACATTTAGCAAATTGCCCCTTCTCCTATTTTAAACATATAAAATATTTAAGTCTCACACCTTAAATAATTTTATATATTTAATAAAACACTTACAAAAATTCTTCAAAAATTCTAATAAATCACTTTTTTGTGTTTTTTAACATATTTAAATTTCTGACCCAAATCTAACATATAATAGCCGAAATTAATTTAAACCCAATTTAACCATTTTCTTCACTAGAAAATTCATAATAAATCCATAATAATTCAGAAAATTATAAAACTTGAAACCCATCTCTAAATAATATTTCTAACCTTATATCAAAAACGCAAGTCATTTGGATGTCATTTAATAGGTTTTCCAAATCAATTCTTATCATAAAATCTATATGATATAGCCTAAATCATCAACAAGCATATATATCCATTTAAACAATCAAAACATGGCAAATCATTGCAAAATAAACACAGGTCTTATCTAGAAACTGAAAGATATATAAAAATAAGATGTAAGCTATCACTCACCTTTAGCTTGTGTGTTGAGGAGGTTGAGATTTGCTCTAGAATTAATTTGATTAAGCTTCCCTCTTGAAATATTGCTTATCTTCCCCTTATTATCCTCTAATTGTGGTCGGCCAGGCTTGGTATTAAATTTTAGTTTGTGAATGTGGTAAATGAAAATAGGTTAAGGGTTCAGGGTATAAGAATATGACCTATTCCTATTTCTCCCTTATCTTATTACTTCTTTCTTATTTCATGTGTTTACTCATTAAGGCATGGCTACCTTATGCTTTCACAAATCTCAATCTCATAACCACTAAAATCTTTACAATATTCTATTTAGTTTATCTAATTAAACTGAATAATGTTGGTTTAAAAAAGTAGGGGTGTTATAGACTCCCCTCCTTAAAGAATTTCGTCCTTGAAATTATGATAATGTACTCATACAAATCAATCATAAAGGATAAAATATACCATGAAACAAGTCAGGATAATCGTCTCTAATCCTGCTCTCTGATTCACAAGTATAGTCTCTCTCGTCGTCACTCCACTGGACTTTAACTAATCTGACTGTCATGTTCCTTAGTTTCTTCTCATTTCTCACGACTATACGAACTGGCTTTCCAACTATAGTCATATTCGGTTCTACTACAAATCATCTAACACAGTCGGTGTAATGGTAGTTTCTGGATCTCGAATACATCTCCTTAGATGAGAAACATGAAAAACATCATGGACTCCTGCCAAACTGTTTAGTAACTCTACTCTATATGCGAGTTTCCTGATCCTCTCTATAATAGGAAATGGTCCAACGAATCTCGGTGCCAACTTTCCCGAATCTAATCACACCTTTCATTGGTGATACCTTGACGAAAATATGATCTTCAACTGAGAATTCTAAGTCTTTCCGTTTCTTATCAGCATAACTCTTCTGCCTAGACTGAGCTTCCTTCATTCTAGCTCAAATTAACTCAATCTTCTCTACAGTTTCCCTAACCAAATCCGGACCAAGAACTAACCTATCCCCGGTCTCTAACCAACAAACTAGAGATTTGCATGGCCTTCCATACAAAGCTTCAAACGGTACCATCCCTATACCAGCCTAGTAACTGTTATTATACGAAAACTCGACTAAGTGTAGATGGTCTTTCCATGATCCTCCAAAATCTAGCGTGCAAGCTCGTAACAAATCTTCTAAGACTTTGTTAATCCTTTATGTTTGCGTATCTATCTACGGATGGTAAGCCGTACTCATCTTGAGCTTGGTACCTAAAGTCTCATGTAGAATTTTCCAGAACTTACTAGTGAATAAGGAATCTCTATCACTTACTATAGTACTAGGAATTCCATGCAGTCTAACTATATTCTTCATAAAAAACTTAGCCAAAACTAGTGCCATCCTGGTTGACTTTACTGGAATGAAATGGGCACTCTTGGTCAATCTATCCACTATAACCCATATACTTTCATTTCCTCGATTTGATCTTGGCAACCCTTCTATAAAATCCATAGTGATAGAATCTCATTTCCAAACTGGAACGTCTAAAGGCTGAAGTAACCTACTTGGTTTCTGATGTTCGGTTTTTACCTGTTGACAGTTCAAACACTGTTTCACCCATAAGCCTACATCTCTCTTCATACCTTCCTAAAAGAAACCTCTTTTCATATCCTAATACATCTTAGTTCCTCCTAGATGAATAGTGAACTTCAAACATTGGCATTCGTCAAGAACTTCCTTCCTAATGTTCTCCACATTTGGAACACATAGTCGTCCTTTCTTCCTCAACCACCCATTCTGGTCAAGACTAAAATCTTTCAAGTCATCGCTCTCTGTTCCATCCCTTAACTTTTCGATCGGTTCAACTAATAATGGATCCTCTTTGTTCTTAGAAGCAATCTTTTCGATCATCACCGGTTGAACTTCTAAACACGACAACATTACAGTTTCCTTACTAATCTAGCTTCAGATCTCCACTATATCCTGCATGTAGTCAATGCTTCTAAATCTTTTCGCTCCACTATCATTGCTAATACTGCATTCTGATGTTTCCTGCTAAGTGCGTCTACAACCTTGTTGCCTTTTCACAGTGTGTACTCAATACCAAAGTCATAAGCGGTTAAAAACTCTAACCACCTTTGTTGTCTCATATTCAACTCCTTCTGAGAGAATAAATAACTCAGAGACTTATGATCCGTATACAACTCGAATCTTTCTCCCAAGAGGTAATGTCTCCATACCTTCAATGCAAAAATTACCACGGCTAATTCCAAATCATACATTGGATATCTAACCTCATGCGGTCTAAGCTATCGAGAAGCATAGGAAATCACTTTAGCTCTTTGCATTAACAAAGCTCCTAATCATGTTCACCATGCATCCGTGTACACCACTAAGTCCTGATTCCCCTCTAGAACAACTAACACAGGTGCATTCGTCAATAAGTGTTTTAGCTTCTGGAATGCTTCCTCATACTTATCAGTCCAAATAAAATTCACATATTTCCGCGTTAGCTTGGTCATCAGTGCCACTATCCATGAAAAATCCTTAATGAATCTTCGATAATACCTAGCTAATCCAAGAAAACTCTTTATCTCAGTCACTATCTCGGGTCTCTTCCAATTATTCACCGCCTCGATCTTGGTCGGATCTGCTGACAACCTTTTTTCTAAGACTATATGACCAAGAAACTTTACTTCCTTCTTCCAGAAATGACACTTTGAAAATTTCGCCTTCAGTTAATGTTGCCTCAACGTCTCAAACAGTACTCTAAGATGGACCTCATGCTCTCTTTCATCTTTAGAGTATATCAAAATATCATCTATGAATACCAACACGAGCCTATCCAAGTGCTCTCGGAAAACTCGATTCATCAAATCTACAAAGAATGCTGGCGCATTAGTTAGTCCGAACGACATTACTAACCATTCGTACGATCCATGTCTGGTTCTAAACGCCGTCAAAGGAATACAATCCTCTACCACTCTAAGCTGATGGAACCCTGTTGCTAAATCCAACTAGGTAAATACTTTGGTTCCACACAACTGGTCGAACAAATCGTCAATTCTATGTAACGGATATCGATTCTTTATCGTCTTCTCATTCAACTTACGTAATCGATACATAACCATAACAATCCGTCCGGCTTCATAGCAAACACTGCGGCTACTTCCCAAGACGAACTGCTTGGTCTGATAAAATTCTTACCTTCTAAATCCACCAACTGCACCTTTAGCTCCTTCATCTCGATAGGTGTCATTCTGCTTGGCAGTCTACTCACCGGTTCTGCTCCTGGTACTAAATTTATCTGAAACTCAATAGCTCGTTTCGGCAGTAATCCTACTACAGGTTCAAAGACATCTGCGAATTCTCTTACAACGAAAGCTCGATTCAACTCATCTTTTGCCTCCATAACACCCAATAAAGCATTAACCTCAAAACCAGGGTTTTCTATAGAGTATACTATCCAATCATTGCAGTCAGGGTGTCTAAGTGATATTTTCCTATCATGGCAAAATATCCTAGCATCGTATTTACTTAACTAATCCATACCCAAAATAATTTTGAACCTTATGAAATCAAACACATGCAAACCGCAAGCAAATACATGACCTAACAATTCAAACTCTAGGTGGTTACATCTCATCCCAAGAGTCGCATAATCTCCTATCGGATTTGCAACCCTTAAGGAAGTAACTAGGTATGAGGGTTCTAGCTTTAAGCTTGTCTACCAAACAATGAGATATAAAAGAATGCAATGCACTAGTATCAGATAGAACTCTAACTGACATACCATGAATCAAAAGCGTACCTCCCAACACAACTTTCCCTTTCTCCTCTGCTGTTGGTCTCAAGGTAGCTGGCTCCAATGTAAACACTTTGCCTTTTCCATCCTTGGTTGACTCCTTGCACTGGTTCTTATAATGTCCAATTTGATCGCAGTTGAAGCATCTAATGTTCTTCTTCACGATCACCTTCTTTCCATCTCCTGAGCGACATTAATTGGTGAAATGCCTTTCTTGTCACATTTATAGCAGATAACCTCTGCCTTTCCTTTCTTAGCAGCTCCACTCTTCTGTACTCCCTTCTTATGGAAAAACTTCCTCTTCTGGTGTTGTCCTCCTCGAACTCCACCTATCTTGTTACCTTCAAGAAAAGCAAGCATCTCCTCTTGCTTTAGAGCCATCTCAACAACTACATCGCATGGATCTCTAATATGCGATAAAGTGGCCTTAGAAAGCTCAGGCTTCAACCCACAAATGAACTTCTCATTCTTTTGATAACAGTATCAACCATAGCATATCCATATCTCGACAACTCCTCAAATTTGGTTGCGTACTCAAGCACTGTAATGTCTCTCTGCTCTAATTCAGCAAACTTTCTGAGCAGAGTAGACTTAGCAATCTCTGACATAAATCTTTCTTCAAACCTCCTTCTGAACTCAGCCCATGTCATACTCTCCTCATTGACTCCGACAGTGACACTGTTCCACCAGTACAGTGCTGCTCCTTGCAACTGTCTAGAAGCAAGCCTCCACTTCTGCTCATCATTGAGCCCAAATCAGCAAAGATCCTTTTGCGATGAAGTAACCAATTATCCACTTCAATTGCATCTTCAGTCACGATAAACGGTTTTCCTCCCAGTCTGGCGTAATCTCTACTCAGTACAGCATAGTTATTGACCACTGGAGCTTCATGATTTTCTCCAACTAATCCTATAGCATCTCATGCTTGCATCATGTTAATGAAGAACTGATACATAGCTCCCATATTAACTTGCGGCATTTCACCACCCACATTAGCAACTTGTGCCTGACATGGATTCCTCCTAGTGTTTGGTCGAGCATTTCCATTGGTTGTGGTACTTCCCCCACCAAGGTTAACTCTTCCACTTCTAGCATCTATATCTTACGTTCGTAAAATCTGCATTCGAGTCTTTGTAAGATACAGAAGAATTGCCTAAGAGAGATGGGAGATAGAGATAAAGTGTATACTTATATATAGCAAATACAAGTATGTTACTATAGCATTATCCTATACCCTAATCTTTTCTCTAATCCTTAGGATTATGTTTTCAAAATCATTTTAAGTTTGAAATTTCTTTTAAGTTCTTCATAAACCTATGCTTTGATACCAAGTTGTAACATCCTCTATCTTGAGGCCAAAGCTAAGCGCTACATATGATGCAGTCATCCATATTATTAACTTCCGGTGACAAAATACGGTAATGTAAATGGTATCCATATTATCAAAAGCACATGAATATGAAACAAAATCAAAAATTAATAAAAAACAACTTTACCGATTACATTGCAAAACCATGTTTCATATTCCATTACATAATCCCAAACGATTCCTAGGTTTTGATCAAATATAATTATTACAAATTATGCCAAGAGCGACACATGAAGATGTCCCCTTGGATGACCAGAGTACTAAATAGACATATCAGTCTTAATACAACACAGCGGAATTAAAACTAAATAGCTCCTATATAGCTAGCTGTGCCTCCTGCACGTCTTCGGAAGCTTTATTCATCCAACCTACTAAACCTGAAAAACCTTAACTCTTAATCTACTCAAATTAATTTGGAGCACCTGTGAGTTTAATGGGAAAACATAAACATTGAGTTAGACATAAAGCCTGGTGTGTATAATACTATACATCTCGGTTATATGATATTAAGTGAGACCACGCCGCTTAGCGGAACTGGTTTCCCCTCACCAATATCCCTTTTTGAACATATCCTTTGCAAATCAAAATCCTGCAAACAACTGATTAAAGAAATCATAGAAATATCATCTATGCATATAAATCAGCTAATAAATGGACTATCTGTCTGAACAATATAGTTTTTTTTGGCTAACTACTAAACTTTGGCTGACTCGAGCCTACCAGACATAACAAATAATCTAACTTCTGTTTGGCACATTTCTGGACGGTCTGTCCCTAACTTACTTCTCCCAGGGTCAACTGATCCTAATGGTTTTGCGGGCTCACCAATAACCTATCTTTACTATGTATATTCCTTTTTGTGTGTAACATCATTTTGGTCTTACCTGTGACCACTGTTTTAAATCTCGGATATCTCGGCTGATATCTCGGCCGAGATCTCGGATGAAGGCTTGGGCGAAACGAAACATGAGATATCGGTTGATATCTCGTTTCGATTATATCGACCAAAATTTACATATATCGGCCAATATTTGGAGCGAAACGATATTCTGAGATATCGACGATATATTATTTCTTTTTAAAAAAATAGGCCCATCTCAGTCTATCATAAAAGAATGAACAAAACCTTTTTCTTTTTTATTTAACTTCTCAAAAGATCACGTTTCTCATCAAAATATCGAACTCCCTCTTCTCCAAAGAAAAAATTCGAACTCCCTCTTTTAAAAAAAATCGAACTCCCACTTCTAACATCCGACAGCTTGCGGTCGCTTCCAATTTTCGACTACTCGATCTCGCTTTTGACAATCTGCAGCTTCGTCTTCAACCAGTTTCTCTACTCTCTACACGTATGTAAATTAGGGTTGTTTCTATTTTAATGAAATTCAATTTTTCAGAAAATTGAATAAACAATATAATTTAGAGTAGATTTGCAAGTAGATTTAGTTTGTTATTCTTACTGCATAACCTTCTGCAAATAGATTTGTATTGCCTGAAACCCTTCGATTCCTGATATCTCTTATATACATTTGCATTTATTTGCATCAGTTCCTGATACTGTTATTATGTTATTCTTACTGCATATATGTAATATTATAGAACCCGCTTTTTTTAGTTAATTTGTCGCCTTTCGTCTACTAATATGTAATTGCTAAAACTGATGACATTTCATAACTTTTGTTGAACAATTTCATATAGTTGAAGTATAATTGCATTATTTTTTTCAGTTAGAATAGTGGAGATTAGTTGCAGTAATTCAGTAAATGTTAAATAAACCGATACCATGCATTTTTTTTATAATTATGTGATGTGTTATACTCCGATATGGTCCCGAGATGAACTTTAGGTCCGAGATGTAAATCCGATATTAGGGCCCGAGATGCACTCGTCTCGTCCGAGATCTCCCCCGATACGATACCGAGTCACTAAAATCATCGAGACGAAACGTGCCCGATATCCGAGATTTAAAACCTTGCCTGTGACAAAGCCCTACACACTGGAATTTTGGACATATATTAGCTAGGGGCTACTAGCTAAAGTATAGGGTGCGACCCTATACCAGTCCCATCTGGTATTCTAATATCTGAGTCATTTACTTAGGGTCAACTACCCCATCAAATTTTCCTTGAAAACATTTCTTACAAATTGATTTAACCCTTTAAATCATACTTAAACAAGGAAAATATACTCTTTGCTTTACTCAAATCTCTTTGCCATGTTATATATACTTAACTCAAAACAATGTTGATGAAATATATGAAAGTCTATGTGGATTCTATATATATATAGTATTTGACAAGTACGTGTATGATACTACAAAATAATAATGCAGGTAAAATTAAAAGTAATCACACCAGAATTTTTATACTGGTTCGGACCTCCCGTCCTGCGTCCAGTTCCGAAGCTCCCCTTCGGAAATTCACTAACCAATTGCCCTCGCTTCGCCCAGAGGAATAGGCTTTTATACAAGAGTATTTCTTTGACAAGTGCGTGTTCTAGGTAACACTGATTTTGACTACAAATACAGTTTCTTCCTATAATCTCCTTGAGTAATGTAAACATGTATGTGCTTGAGAATATAGAAGGGTTTAGATCAAAAATGAATATAATTTTGATTGTATACTTTGAAAGCAAGAAGGAAAAAGTAAGAACTAAGATATAGAGATAGAGAAGATCAGTTATATAAAATAATCTCAATCTTGTTCTACATATTTATAGTTGTATAAGTTTGCGATAAATCATTGCTTCCATTTCTTTTCTGCTCTAGAATTGCTTCTGTTCAGATATGAAAAGTTTTGGAGAAGAGACATAGAAGCATCCTTTCAAATTTGACAGTTATGCCTTTTTTAAAAAATCCCGAGTCCATTTTCAGATGTCTGGTAAGGAAGGTCAGACGTCTGACCTGGTATATTTTAAAAAATCCAGAGACAAAACTCAAACGTTTGGTGTTCTGCATCCAGACGTCTAATTCTAGCATTTTTCTATGTTTTTGAAGTTTTGTGCATTTGTGTGTATATATACTTAAGGAGATTTTACATAACTATTCTACGACCATATATATACATACTAATAACTTAATACTCATGCTTTGCCTCATGTCTTCAGAATTGTCTTCTTGCATGTAGTGAATTATCCTTGCACAAAGATATTTGAAATACATATACGATTGTATAGTTGCTGTCATCGAAACTATAGAATGGAGGTTCTAACAATATATAGAGGGTTATCTATCCCTCCAAAGTAAGTTAATAACCCCTTTCAACTTAAAAGATCTTAGGCCATAAAGCCAAGGTAAACAATTCGACACTTTTGCTTAAAAACTTTAAACAACCCTTTCGAACCAATTAAAAGTACCCCTTTTAAAATATATTAACTACTATACCTTGAAACACTAGGCCGAAAGGCCAAAACATACCTTTTGAAACATTTATAACAACCTTTCAAAATCATTGAAGGTATCCATTCGAAACCTTTATAAACCTTTAATATCCTCTTTTCTAAACTCTTTAAACTTGCCTTTCGAAAACATTTGGAAACCTTCCATTTAAAATACTTTAAGTTCCTTTCAAAACCATTGGGGGAACCTCCCCTTCGAAACCTTTATTATATACCTTTCGAAATCAATAAGGTCCTTTACTTAAAACAAACCTTTCGAAAACATTGGGTTCAAGTAAAAGCTTGTGGAACATAGTTTCAAAACCTTTTGAAACCATTCCATTCGAAACCTATAGGTTTATCTTTCAATAGAACAAAGGGTCTTAAAAGAACTAGGTTGAAAGCACTCTTTCGAAAGCAGTTTCCTAAGTAAAAGAAAGTAGATAGCTTCGAAACCATCTCCTTCGAAAGCATGGAGAAGCGGCTTCTTATTTAAAAGCGAAAGCACCCTTTCAAAACCAATGTTTAAAGGAAAAAGTGGCCTCAACTGTATTGAAAGGTAGAATGCAGCAATGAGTGTTTCGACCCTACTGAAAGCTTGTTTAAAATAAAATGCGGCAACCTCTGTCGAAAGCTCTATTAAAACCCTTTCGAAACCCTTCTTTTGAAAGTAAAGCAAGCGACATCTTTTTTGAAAGTAAAACAAGGTCTCGACCCCTTCGAAAGCATGTTTCGACCCTATACCTTTTGCCCATCTCCATTCCACTATGTACCAAGGTAGGCATTAATACCATGTGTATTGGTTTCGACTATGATGGAGGCAGTAGTATGAAGTCGAAAGGTAGTTGCCGAGAGTGGCGAAACATCAAACCTTTACAAAAACTGAATTTTTACTTTATAAAGAAATATCTTTCAAACTAACTTGCTTATTTATCATAATATAATTGGTTGCCAATTTCTTTTCCAAAATCTTTTCTGAAAGTGTTGCCAAATTCAGTATTTAATAATTTAAAGCAATTAGCAAATTGTTCCTTCTTCTATTTTAAACATATTAAACATTTAAGTCTCGTACCTTAAATAATTTTATATATTTAATAAAACACTTAGGAAAATTCTCCAAAAATTCCAATAAATCATTTTTTTTATGTTTTCTAACATATTTAAATTTCTGACCCAAAGCTAACATATAATAGCCAAATTAATTTAAACCCAATTTAACCATTTTATTCACTAGAAAATTCATAATAAATAAACAATAATTCAGAAAATTATAAAACTTGAAACCCATCTCTAAAATAATATTTTTAACCTTATATAAAAAACGCAAGTCATTTGGATATCATTTAATAGGTTTTTCAAATCAATTCTTATCATAAAATCTATATATCTATTTAAACAATCAAAACATGGCAAATCATTGCAAAATAAACATGGGTCTTATCTAGAAACCGAAAGCTATATAAAAATTAGATGTAAGCTATCATTCACCTTTAGCATGTGTGTTAAGGAGGTTGAGATTTGCTCTAGAATTAATTTGATTAAGCTTCCCTCTTGAAATCTTGCTCATCTTCCCCTTGTTATCCTCTAATGGTGGCCGGCCAAGTTTGGTATTAAGTTTTAGTTTGTGAACGTGGTAAATGAAAATAGGTTAATGGTTTAGGGTATAAGAATATGACCTATTTCTATTCTGCCCTTATCTTATTACTTCTTTCTTATTTCATGTGTTTACTCATTAAGGCACGGCTACCTTATGCTTTCACAAACCTCGGTCTCTTAACCACTTAAATCTTTACATTATTCTATTTAGTTTATCTAATTAAACCTCCTGAATAATGTTATTAAAAAAATTATGGGTGTTACAAATATGTTATGTGTTAGCAATTACAATGTGTTGTAAACATAAGAATTCTATCGCATTGAAAAATAACAAATTATTTTAAATATTCCTAATCAAGATGTTTCGAGACATGATATCAATACACCCGTAGAGACTAGAGTGTGTAATGTTCTTCAATTGTTAGGCAGTGTATTACTCATGGCTGCTGGAGGCATAACGATGTTACGTACTGATTTTTATTGGATATCTAAGGAATGACTCACTCAAGAGCTCTCTGTTGGTTAATATAACTATGGTCGAATAAAAAATATTGAAGTAACAATGTTACACAGTTTCCTCGACTTGAAAATATAGTGAACTTCAATATGGGCATGCCATTTTGATTATAGTTAAAACGTGGCACGACATCCATCGAACGACTAAGTTGGGTATGAGTTAAAGCATTGTAATGATGCACTATTCAATAGAGAATTTGTATCCTCTATTACATGAGGTTAGTGTCATGACCAGCTGTAGTAAACTCGAAGTTAAAGTCTCTCTCTAAAGCAATATGATTAATAATAATTGTTATTATTGAATCAAGGATTTTTTGTTTGGACTAATAAAGTTGAATGTGGATGACATTGGAATTTTGACCAAACCAAATTCCATAAGTCCTAACGTGATATAGTAAGAGAATTGGTGTAAATAATCATTACTACTAGGTACCGCTTATAATAAGTAAAATTGGATTTTGCTGAAAGATGTGTAACTGATAAATTCAGCCGAAATGCCACACCGATAGTTATTGTGATGTATGGACATTAATATTCAAATTATTCGATATTAATTACTGAAGGGATTTACACCTTTGAATCGCACAACCGAAATGATGAATACTCTAAATAAACCACATAATTTAATTAGTTCATAAATTTGTAAATTAATTAATATTTATGAAATATTAATTATTAAATTTTATTCACTTTGATTAAATACTGTTAATAATGTATGTATATAAAAGTTATAAATGTGTGTATCAATATATGATGTCGGTAGAATATTTAAATTGAATTTAAATAGAATAAATATTAAACGTATTTTTAAATTACTTAATAGTTATGAAATATTAATTATCATTATTATTAAATTTTATTAAATGTTTGAATACCGTTAGTTTTAATAAAGTGCGTATATAAAAGATATAAATGCACGCAGCGATATACGATATCGGTTGAACATTTAAATTAGATTTAAATGGGATCGATGCTAATGGGATTTTGGAATTTTTAAGGGTCCATGTGACACCATCTATGGATGACCATGCAATATTGAAGAGTGAGAGGATTTTATTGAGATTTAATAGAGTTAAAAGGGGAAGGTTTTAAGGAAGGAATATGAAAGTTTTGTATCAATCTTTTAAAATAAATCTCCCTTTTCATTTCTTTCATTGTTCTTTTTTCTTCTTGGCAAAACTCTTTCTACTATGCCAAAACTCTTTCTCTTATGCCATGGCTGAATTTAATGGACTCATATGCCATTCAAAATAAAAATAAAACAAAAATAAAAACAAAAGTGGTTATCTCGAGATTCTTGCAAGGCCCGGAGATAGATTCATTAAATCTAGGATTTTTTTCATCATTCAAGGTGCTTCTTTTGGCTTTATCTCAAGGTAACTTTCTGTTTTTATAGATTCAAACTTATCATATTTATATGTTTGAATCCTCCACCTCCTGTATCTATTTTATTTGTATTAATTTTTAAATATAATTTAAGTCCCTACCACTCATGAATTAGTTTTATGCTCATCTTGCTCTCTACCCTTCTCTTCAGTTGCTTACATGTTATTTATGTCAATGATTTTATATCTATCACTACTATTATTTATTTGTTCATATTGTGTGTTTAATTTGGATTTGAATCCCATTATCATGAGTTTATGTGTGCCTAACTTGTATAATTATTTTCTGTTTTAGAAACTATTGTATGAACAAATTGTTGTTGGAAAGAATTTTTGATTGATTGATTTAAGTTTTACGTTATAAGTTTGAGAATTGAACACATATATTATAGGCTATTTTAAAATAATTTTGTTTGCTATTTACATAAGAATAAAAATCAAGTCTATTTAAAATTTACAAGTGGACTTTTCTAAAGAAAAAAACTTAAAAATTTTGATTTCCTTCATGAGTTAAGAATTGGATTTAAGTTTGATTTTTGTTTGTTTGAAGGTTTGTCTTTTAAATTACAAACTAATTAAATTCATATACTACATGTTTTGAATTTAAAAAGTTGTTCCAATTAAACTATATAAATATGTGTGTGTGTGTGTGTGTGTATGGGCAAGGATCGGCTACACCTCAATTTCCCCTGATTTCCACCACACGTTCTAAATTAAATAATATAGTGTAGTGACAAGAGAGAGAAAGTACTATTATTTAAATTGGAAGTTGTGAAAATCAAGGGGGAATTGAGGTATAGCCAAATTGAGGTGTAACTGATCCTCGCCCTACATATACATTTACATACATGTATATGTGTGTGTGTGTGTGTGTGTGTTCTTAATTCAAGGTTTACAAAATGGACTTTTATATAAATGGTAATTTTTATTTTAAACTATTCCTTAATTAAAACTAACTTTAAAACATGTCAAACAATCAAAATCAATCTTAATACAAACAAGGATATATATATATATCGTGTGTGTATATATATAATAAAACTTATTTTGTTAAAAAAATTATTTTGGATAGCAAAGGCATGCATAAAGGGAGAATATGTCTGTCATGGTGTAAATCCCAACACTTAAACACATACACATTAACTATGTACACTTCTTATATGTTTCACTTACACTTTCACATATCGATGTATTTAATGCGCATATTGCAACATATAATAGGCTTAATTAACTCAAACTATTTTAAACAAATAAAAGAAATTGAAAATTTTATTTCAAATTCTTGATTGGCTCGAAAATCCATTTAGACTTCATAGACTTAACTAAGATCAAAATTAAAAAAATCATTTATTTAACCTACTTCCAACTACTTGGTTCCAACTACGATATCATAGCCATAATGGTCTATGTGGTCTAAAATTTTCAATGTTAGGGCTAACTGATTAAATCCTGCCCATTTAGTAAGGTGTCAAGAGAGGTAGCATCGAAGGATTGGATTTAGATGTTCAAGTACTCTGCCCTACGTGGCTACTGGCCTAGCCCGAAGGATGAAGCAAGCCTAAAGACTATCCCCAATATAAAGGCCTAACCTGATTTTGGGCCTTAGGCTAATTTTTTTAAATATATTTTGAAATTTTAAAAATTATATTTTAAATTAAAACGTTAAGTTTAAAATATGACATGTTATAAATGTTATAAACTTTTAAAATTGGTTTTGAAAGTTAATATTTTAATTTCAAAATTTTTTGTCTTAATTATTTAATTAAATGGACAAAATAAATAAATAAATAAATAACTAAAAGCTAATTAATGAAATTAAAACATATATTATGTTATGTATTTATCTTGAAATGTTTAAGATAAACGAAGATATACTTTTGAATTTAATTAATATTATTTTAATTAAAAAATATTTTTTTATTATATTAATTAAGTTTTAATTAATAAATAATGTACATGTATAATGATACATATACATAATTACTATCTTTAAATTGTTAAGTATGAATGGAGTAAAATTCAACAGTTGAAATTTAAATTCAATTAATTAAAATGTTAATCAAACAACTTAGAAAATTAATTAAATGTGATTTAGTTTATGATTTAATTAAATAGAATGGAATTATAATTAGAAAATCAATTTTAGAAAATTAATTAAATGTGATTTAATTTATGATTTAAATGTTAACTATATTATAGGCTATCATAAATTAAATCACATTTAATTAAATGTTAAGTATGATTTAATTTATGATTTAAAATTAACCAGATTAAAGGAATGAATACATACCTATAGTACGTACACCGGGATTTTCAAATGTGTCTAATGCTTGAATAATGAAGGCATTTCTTAATAAATATGTTATTCCCTAAATTATATTACTCAATAAGATATATATTAAGGATTACTAATCTCTAATATATAAGTTGTCCTCTTCCATTTATATATCAAGAGATTACATGCATACTCATTAGTTATTGAGCTTTCCTCAAGCTAGAGTTGTTATGTGTGGTAGTTTTGATATGTTGACTATACAAGATAAGATATATGCATATATCTGTTAAGCTTTCCTTAAGGTACATGCATTATACTTAGGCTGTTGCAAAATGGTAGGTACGAGTGAATAATCTTTCTTGGCTTGTTAAGCTTTTCTCAAGGTCAAAAGAAGATTAGGACAAAGACCATGGGTTTGGAGTTGTATAAAATACAACAAATAAGGTGTCATCCATCGCATACGTGTCTATGATTTGTTAAGCTTCCCCAACTTCGGAATCCCAAGGCATGCAAGTCCAAACACCCACTAGAGGAATCAAAATATTTCTATGTTTTCTCTTAGGGTTTTGATAAATATAAAAGTCTAGTGGGAGCTTTACTAGAAAAATGAAATGGAAATATTTAACTTTTCTAATATTGTAAGAACATCTGCTATGTAAAGTTAAAATAATCTACATCAATAAATTGGTGAAACTAATATATATGATAAAATATTTATTGATTAAAGTATACAACTAAACTAAATTAAAATTGACAAGAAATAAAAAATATAATTACCTTTAAATCCTTTGGCATGTTTTCACTTTAAAACTCATGTAAGAGCCAATTTACAAAACCATTAAAAGCATTCATGGCTCAGTCACTTAAGAGTTTATTTTCTGAGACTATGTATTATCTTTTACGAGTTTTGAACTCTCAAGAAATACAAGATTATGGACATTCACTCACATATAAATGTTATATGGTGAACGTCGTAGTTCATAATGTATGAAACTTCAATGAAATTAGTTCATTGGAAACACGCAAATAAACCATTATGCAAAATCATATATTCAATACAATTGATTACAACAGGGATTTCCTTTGAATGGTTTAACAATTTTCAAAAGGAAAGTGAATGTACAAGAGAGGATGCAACTTAGACACAGTTGGGATGAAGAGAGTGAAGGGTCATAGAGAGTTGTATAAAATAATAAAAGATACTTAATATGGAATGAGAAATGTGATTTCTACTCTAAATTTTGTTTTTCATATAGAAAATTGTTTTCTATAGAAGTCATTTATATGAGTTAAAGATATTTGATTGAAAATTATTGACTATCAACTAGTTATGGTAAAAAAAGTAAATAGCCCATAATAAGTAGTTTAATGGAGCTTCATATTTCATATGTTGTTATAGTAATGGTGAAAATAGCGAAAGCATGCCATATGATATTTATCTGTAGATGCATCAAGGTATTAAAATTTATTTTTGTAAATATACTACATATTATTTATGAAACCAATATCAATTTCAATATTTACTCAAAGTGAATGTAGTTTTATTTTGTTATAAATATTTGAATATTCGTTATGAGATAAATCTATTAGAATAATGGTATTTATTACATTAGCTACATAACGCAAAACTATCTATAAATTTATAATTATTTTGGAATTAAGAGCAAAGCAACCTTTAGTGTGAGAAACATAAAAGTTGGTGAACTCTTTAGATTAATATATAAAGATGTAATGTAACGACCCGGGATTTTCGACCCTCGAAAATCGACATCAATACGTTCACTGTATAGAATGCCGAGCAATCGAGTGCCGGAAATACCAGATCGTTAGGGTTAAGAAGAAAGAGATAGAAGAAGAAACAGAGAACAGCAACACAGAACCTCACAATCACAACGGAACAAAATATAATATACAATAACAGATTTTTATACAAAAGAAAATTTTAACTGTTAATATACATACAAATTATCAGAGTACAACCATCAACATAGAAACCTGGATAGTTATAATAACTTGTCCTCAAAAGTGTTGAATATACATCCTACAATACACAGCGGAATATAATCAAGTACGTGTAATACGTCTCTGTCATCCAGTTCGTCTCTTGAGCTCCATAACATCCTAACCTAAATTTGTAATACTCAGTCAGACCCGAGCATTATAATAAAATAACACCCGAGTCAGTCTGGAAAACCAACGTGAGTAAACACACTCAATTTGAATTATTAGAGTTATCAAAATCTTTTGAAAAACAAAGGTACCTCGTAAGACCACGTCACACATAAACAGTTAAAATTCCAACAGTACGAATACTTATTAGAATGGCCGAAATTGTTACACTACTTAAATTCCAGCATACTAGGCTCTACAATCGAAACCGTAAGGGTTCGTAGTGGTTATTAGATCGAAGTGGTTTTCGGATAATGCTGATATCTGATCTCGGCCTCTTCGAACTCAAACGATAAATTTTTAAAAACCAAGTCGTTTAAATAACAATTTCATAATCAGGGTGACAATATTCACATATGGAAATTTATTCCATATGTTTACTTTATCATGAGCTGTCCATCAAAAATTTACTTGCTTGTAATCATCACATTTTCTGAAATTCGGAATAGTGATCAATACACTTCGATTTACTTCCAATAAACGTGTCAACGTTTTATTCTATTTACTTTAATTTTTTTGGCTACTTAATGGCACAGACAATAGATAATTGAAATCAATATCCAAAGGAAATATCAGTCAAAGCATAGCTCATTAACTCAATCAATAATTTATAATTTACAATTCAGAATTTAATCGGTTTAAATTAACTAAATCAAGTTAAATTTTTAAATCCCGATTACTTGTTAATCAAAGAAATTAAATAAACGATAAAATTAAACAGTCCAATTAAAAATTTATTGATTAATTAACATATAATTCATCAAATAAGAGATTTCTTATTCGTTCACTTCAAATATTATAAATCATTAAATTTTTGACATTGCAGAAAGCTTGACAATATTAGTTCAGATGAAAGTACACGACGATAGAGTCCCAACGCAACAATCTTCGCGTTGATTGGTTTTAAAACAGAAGAGAAATAGTTAAATTCATTTTATAGATTATTAAGTATAAAAATAAATTTAATTCACTTTTTAAAAAAGTGCCCAGCCCAAATCCACTGAAGACCGGCCCACCCAAAACTTCTGCCTTCGTCCACTTCTTCCCAGTTTACTTCCCCTCTTCTTCCATTTGAACGAACTCAAACGTGCATGACACCGTGCACATGTATACGACCTCTGATCATCTCTCCTTACCGCCGACCATCTATGTGAGTCGCTCTCCACCACCCCAACACGTTCACGATCGATCCTTAGTTCGAAATTCGAACTTCTCACCACCACTGGAACGAAAACCGTGTCCAGTCAAACGCCTCGCCATGACCACCCATGCCACCATCCATCACCAGACTTTGCCCCAAGCATCGCCACCATCTCCTCTTCCTTTTCCCCCTAACGCACGCTTCCTTCTTCCTCTCTTCGTCGCTATTGATCAAAACCCAATACCTAAAAATAACCATACCTAACCCTAAACCCACCTCGTCCAGCTCGCACGCGCCATAAAAAAATCATGCACCATTTTTCTAAGGTGCGCCACCACTTGAGCCAACTCCACACCCAACCCCTTGACACGCAATCGATCAGATCACCATAATTTCGCATTTCGCCCAATTCCGTTTATCTCCAAATTTCTCCTCCCACACACTACTAAAAATCTTCAAACCACTTTTAAAAATCAAGTTTTTCAACGCTGAACACAACCGTAAAATCCATTGATTAAATTATGATACTTGAATTTTTGCCATAACTAACCTACTCACTATAAAATGTTGTTTTCTTCCTCCATGCTTGATGAAAATTGATGAAATAAATTTTAAAACAATCTATACTAAAAAACAAACACTTCTCGTTTTGGAATCAAGATTTAAAACTGAATAGATGTTGAGATATGGATTTTTCAAAGTAAAATAACTTAGTTGTTTAAACAAAACAAACATGACAGGGAGGAGAAGTACAGGGTTTTCTTGGAGTTGTAGGTGGTCCTGATCATGTTTAGCACATTCATTCATAAACATATTATCATCACAACCACATAAGCACATGTCATAGATCAAGGATTCATCTAAATAAACAGTTATATATATAAGTAATATCCAGTAAACATAGTAAGATGTTTTACTCACTGTAAAATGGATGAACACTGCTGCTTGTTTTAACTCTTCTTCCTTCTTTAAGCTTTCAATCCCTTTTTTTATATTTATATTTTGATGGTAGAATTTGTTTTCATACCGTAAAGGAACAAGGCATGTCTATATATAGAGAATGGGAGGGGAACATTTAAACAAAAAGGGGGCTGAGGTTGTACATGCATAGGTTTTCACATTTTATATATTTTTTCTGATTTGATTTTTAAGTGATTGGATCTTTTATATGCTGATTTGATTCATTATTTGCTTGATTAGATTTCATGGTATGCTTGAATTTGATGTTTTCCATCATGATGTCCCTAAGTGTATGTGTGTGTGTGTGTGTGTATATAAATATATGTATGTATATATGTATAGATATATATATGTATGTATATATGTATATATATATATGTATATATATATATATGTATATGTATATATGTATGTATATAGACCATATATATATATTTACATCTTTACATATACATATACATATACATATATATATAGGTATATATACATATATATTTTCTCATAAGTTTTGAAAGTTGCCATCATAAATTTTATACATGTATATATATATATATATATTTACATATACTCTATTCTTATAACATATAGACATATATATATACACTTATATATATTTTTAAACATCACAAAGCTTTGTATATATACATATAGATATGTTATCATAAGTTTGAAATGGTGAAGTTTACATTCATGTATATATAATTTTTCTTCTTATTCAGAAATTAGCGTTTTGAAAATTTAATATAGTTTCAAAATTAATAGATTCAGATATTTCAAATATCAGAAAATTTATTTATTCGACTTATGTTCTTCTTTTATTAACGACCAATCAATCTCGTATTTAAGAATAAACATTTGTTAATTCGAATTCTATTATTAATTCCTTACAATCAATATCAAAAGGTTATATTGAAATTTGTTATCTTTTATCTTATTGCACATTTATTAAATTTCTTTATTTAAATGACATTTATTGTTCATACTTCAGTTATTAATTTAATACAATTGAATATTGTTTGTTTCAATTCAGATACTAATTAAAACTTTTCTCTTATTGCAATTTTGTCATTTACAGATTCAATTTAGATTATCACTTCCATTCGATATATTTTTATTAATAACAATATAAATTTTTGTTTCTAACCATCTTTATTCGATAATTAAATTAAATTAAATATTTTTAAATGGTCAAAAATACGGGTCGTTACATGTAAGCAGTCGAAAGTCTTATAATACCAAAAACAGTTCCACATACTTCCTTTAATTCATAGACGAATTAACATAAAATGAACATATTAATTTGATACACAAGTAATGTATTTACGATAAATTCATTGAATATAAAACGAAAGTATAAAACATAATGTGCAAAGGAAATAAGAAAATTCAATTTGATCGAATATGTGAGAATATAGGAAACGGTTCCAAAAGTATCTAAAATGAACAAAGAATTAATCTCAAAACTCACATTTCTCTATAATGCATAATGATGTATCGATATTTGTTGAATAAAGTATGATTTTTTAATGAGTAATGTTGAGTTAACTTTTTTTTGGAAGGTTGAGTACTCAAAAGTAAGTACATGGGGTTAAGTTCAATTTCATCTAAAAAAAGTTTAAAAAATCATACAAGATCAGAGTTGATGAAACAAATCGTACATATCCTTGATCAAGGAGTGATAAGTTGTACGAATTGAGAGGTTGCACGTAATATTTACCCATGAGGGATCTTATATGAACCACCCTGAAGTGGCTTGGGGTCGATCAATGTTGGTTGAGCTGTTTATGTTATGAACAAAGTTCGTAAATCTAATGTAAAATAAGTTTAATACATATATATAGGTAACTTATAAAATGTTTATGAGTACCTATTCTATTGCACCGAGAAACTATAGTTGTTTCAAGAAATATCAACTTCATGAAGAAGGAATTTCTTTTAGAAATTATTGGTAATAAAGTGGAATTGGATACGGTCTAAATGTAAAATTGATTACAAATAATGAAATGAAACAAACTTGGCCAAAACAGACACAACTAATTAGAATGTCTAATAAGATCTCTACACATTAAAAAGAAATAATATTTTTTTATCAATATCGAAAAAAGAATTTCCACAGTTGTCGGTAAATTATTAAGAGTATTGATTCTACCATATGACATGATGCACGGATCCAAAACGAATTCCAAGTACATTATCAAAATATGATTTTGATGGTTGTACCCAAAAGGATATGATCCATCGACCACTTTTTGAGAAAAAGACTAGTGCAATTGGAATATAGTAAGCTATGTTGAAAAGAATAACAACGTAAGTTTTAATTGTTGAATTAACGTAATAGTTTCTTCATTCAATGTACTTAAGTTAATTCGGATTTCACTCACAAAATTATCACTCGATATGATTTTAAGTTTTGTATATGAAATAGAAATTTTAAAAAATGATATAGAATGTGGTATTTGCACTAAATAACCAAAGTTTCTCGAAGTCGATGGAAGTAATTTTGAATTTTTGGGTTATTGGATATGATCCAAGAAATGATACAAAAGTATTATTCAATAAGATCAGAGTTAAGCCAGTATTTTTGACAAAGAAGTTAAATATTTTGATTTTCAATCAAAATGCAGAGGAAATATGTGTTTGGAAGAAAGAATATTAATAGTATAAAATATTTCTTAAAAGTAAGTAAACAATAAACTTGTAACTGTTAATGATGCACTGAAGTTAAAATCATGTTAGTTTGGTTATTTAACACTTGACATTGGATTTAAAGATGACATCTTTATAATTAGTAGGATATTGGGATTGTCCCAAATGGTATACGTAGATATGATATTAAAAAACTCTCTCTAAGGAACTCGGCAAAATAGCCCCATAACTTCGGGAGAAGGGGTGCCTCCTCACAAAGGGGGTCGCGGTGACCAGGCCCGGGCGACTGTTTACCAAAAAACACAGGTCTCCGCAAAGTCGTAATACCATGTATGGGGGTTGATGCCTGCCCAGTGCCGAAAGGTCAAGGAAGTTGGTGACATAATGACAGGGGAGCCGGCGATCGAAGCCCCAGTTTTAATGTGGAGCATGTAAGGTGAGTTCCTTATGCATTAGCAATAGGATTCATCATACATGCTCTATTGTCTATATATCACACTCTACTTATGTATTTGATATATATATATATATATAGAGTGCAAGGGTCTGAATTAAGATTACTATTTGAAAATTAAGAACATTCTCAAGTATTCACGAAGTACTAGAGAATTATTATAGACAGTGAACTCCTTATGAAGGAGTGCACGGACTCAAACTTTGTAAGTAATATCAAGTAAAGTATGAAAATCCTAAGTTCTTATTCAATCTTAAGTTAAGAACTTTAAGTTGGAAATGTTCTAAAGAACAAGTAGTAACTGATTCATCCAAAGGCTGAGTGCATCACCTTGAACAACAATGCAATAAAAGAAGTATAGATGAATGCACAAACGTATAACTGAGTTAAGAGTGATTCCAAATATCGAGAATCTTATGACATTGTTATGATAATAATGTTGTGATACAATTTGTATTAGAACCTAGAGCTCACTAAAAGTCAAGAGACATACTCTGAATAGTTCCACATGATAAAGGTTGTTTATCAGTGATAGAGAGAGTTGATTGACATAGTAGATAATTAAAAATAGCATACCCGACCACTAAGGGATTGACCCGATTAGTTTGTAGAAAACCGATTGAAAAGGTTGGAATAAGATTCCATATTGACCCTAAGTGCAAGTGGGAAATGGATAGAGTTAGGGTATACCTTAGAGGTGATTATGTAATTTGTTACAGACATCTAGCTTGATAACCAATCTTGTTAAAAATAAAAGGTGTTTTCTTTCTATTGTATACTTGTTATATTGTGATGTAATTAATCAAGTAATTAACTTAAAGTGCATAAATAGAAAATCCTTAATTGATATGTTATGTAATAGTAATTACAATGTGTTGTAATCATGAGAATTTTATCACATTGAAATAGCTTATTATTTTAAATATTCCTAGTCAAGATGTTTCGAGATGAGATATCGTTATATCCGCTGAGACGATCACATAACGCTCTCTAAATATTGGAAAGCATATTACACGTAGCTGATGGGGGCACCAAGGGTTATGTACTAATAGTTCTTGGATAACTCTTGAATGACTCACTCGAGAGTTCTTTTTGGTTAATATAACTAAAGTCAAATAGAAAATCTTGAAGTAACAATGTTATACAGTTCGACTTGAGAACAGTATGGGACTTCAATGTGGACACTCCATTTTGATTATAGGCAAATCATAGCATGGCGTCCATTGAACGATGATAGTTGGGTATGAATTAAAGCATTGGAAGTGAAACACTATTCAATAGAGAATCTGTTATATGAGGTTAGTGTCATGGTCAATTGCAGTCAACAAAAAATCAAAGTCTCTAGCTATAGCAATGGGATTAATAATGAGTGCTATTATTAAAACAAGAATTTTGTGTTTGGACTTACAAAGTTGAATGTTGACAATGTTGGAATTTTGACCACCACCAAATTCCGTAAGTACTAATGTGATATAGTTTTGATGAAGAGAATTAGTGTAATCGTTACTACCAGGTACCGCTTATAATAAATAAAATTGGATTTTACCAAAAGACGGGTTAGTGATAAAATCGGCCAAAATATCACACCACTAGCTTAGGTGACATATGGACATTAATATTAGAATTATTCGATACTAATCGCTTACACAACCGAAATAATGAATACTCTGAATGGACCACATGATTTAATTAATTTATAATCATTTTAAATCATTTAAAAGTTATGGAATATTAATTATTAAATTTTATTTGGTTTGTTTAAATGCCATTAGTGCTTAATAATGTACGTATATAAAAGTTATGAACGTGTGTATCGATATATGATATTGATTGAATATTTAAATTGGATTTAAATAGAATAAATACTATAAGTGCTTTTAAATTAATTAATATTTCTAAAATATTAATTATTATTAAATTTTATTTGATGTTTGAATACCATTAGTTTTTAATAAAGTGTGTATATAAAGGTTATAAATGCATGCAGCGATATACAATATCAGTTGAACATTTAAATTGGATTTAAATCGGATTAATGATAATGGGATTTTAGAATTTTTGAGAGTCCATGTGGCACCATCTATTGCAAGCCATGCATGTAGAAGTGGGAGAGGATTTATTGAGATTTAATATAGAATTAAAGGGAGGAGGTTTTAAAGAAGGAAGAGGAGGTTTCTATCATTCCTTTAAAACATATCCCTTTCATTTCTTTCATTATTCTTTTTTCTTCTTGACCAAACTATTTCTCCTATGCCATGACTGAATTTTACTGGCCTCCTATGCCTAAAAAATTTAGAAAAAAATATAAGTGGTTATCTCTCGATTCTTACAAGGTCCGGTAATCGATTCATTGGATCTAGTAATCCTTTCATCATTTAAGGTGCTTCTTTTGGCTTCATCTCAAGGCAACTTTCCATTTTATTTAAATACAAATTCGTCATGTTTATATAGTTTGAATCCTCTACCTCTTGTATCTCTTTTAACTATATGAATTTTTTAATATGATTTACATCTCTATTTGCCTCCTTTAAATCAGTTTTATGCTCATCTTGTTAATATTATTATAACACCTCTTTGTCCATCTCTTCAATTGTTCATATGTTATTTATGTCAACAATTATAGATCTATCACCACTTTTATTAATTTGTTCATGTTGTGTATTTAGTTTAGATTTGAATCTCATCACCATGATATGTGCCTAAGTTGTCTAATTCTTTTCTATTTTAGAAACTATTATCTGATCAAATTTTTATTGGAAACAATTTTTGATTGGTTGGTTTAAGTTTTATGTTATAAGTTTGATAATTGAATACATACATTATAAGTTGTTTCAAAATAGTTTTGGTTATTATTTACATGAGAATAATAATTAAGTCATTTTAAATCTACAAGTGGACTTTTCTGGAAAATAAACTTAAACCTTTTAATTTCTTTCTTAAGTTAACAATTGGAATTAAGTTTGAATAATGTTTGAAGATATGTCTTTTAAATTACAGACTAATTAAATACATGTATTCATGTTGTTCGAATTTAAAACATTGATTCACTTATTATGTGTATATGTGTGTGAGTGTATATATGTGTGTGTGTTTGAATATACATCTGTGTGTATGTTCTTAATTCAAGGTTTATAAAATGAACTTTCATGTAAATGGTAGCCTTGATTTTATATTATTCCTTAACTAAAACTAACTTTAAAATTTTCTCTTTAGCTTTAAAATGTTTCAAACAATCAAAATCAATCTTAATGTAAACAAGTATACATACATACACAGGCACACACACATACACACACACACACACACTCATACAGGAACACACACATGCATGCACGCGCACACACACATACACATACACACACACACACACACACACACATATATATATATATATATATATATATTTGTGTGCGTATATATATATGTATGTGTGTCTATAAAAAAAATTATTTTGGACAATGAAGACATATAGAAAGGGGTAATGTGTTTGCTGCGGTGTAAATTCCAACACCTAAACACATACGCATTAACTATGTACACTTTCTATATGTTGCACTTTCACACATAGGTATATTTGGCTCACCCATTACAACATAGAGTCAGCTTAATTTAAACTCAAACTATTTTAATAAAATAAAATAAATTGAAGATTTTGTTTAAAATTTTAGATTGGATCTAAAATCTATTTAGGCTTTATAGACTAGAGGAAGATCTAAATTGGAAAAAAATTGAAATTCGTCCATTTAACCCACTTCCGACCAACAACGTCTAAACATCTTGTGAGTCCTAGTTCCTTCTATAATCTGTATCGTAGATTGTTTTCGCAAAACAAAGACATGAGATTTCTAACATTTGGAATCACCTCTAGCTTAATTATAAAATTGTGCATTTATATTTATATTGCTTTTATTGTGATGTTATTCAAGGCGATGTACTTAGCCTTTCTATTGAATCAACAACCACCTCTTGTTTGGAATATAGCTCGAAGTTCCTTAACTAAAGTTGAGTATTAATTTAGGATTGAAATGCTTATATTCCAAATCATTTAAGAAGTAAGGTCTGAATACTCCTTCATAAGCAGTTCATTGTTTCCATGAACAAATCTTTAGTATTTCTTAAATATTGGGAATACTCTTACCTACAATTTATCTATCTCAATTCAGATTTGATACTCGCTAAATGTACCAACTACATAAGCAAATGGTCGTATAGTAGGAAACATAGAATATGTGATTTTCCTATTGCCAATGCATAAGGAATCCATCGCAAATGCTCCATGTTAAACATTTTAATATGGATTCTGTGTATATTGTTTAGGACAACCCCAACATCCTTACTTATAGTTTTAGAAATTTTTTAGTACATCTTAATGTTCTTTCTTATAGACATACGATTCCTATTCATTTTGACTGATAATAAAACCAATTTGATTTCACTATCAAAATATTTTTTCTATTCTGATGCTGGTTAGACGATATTGCAGCATCAGTTCTTGGATCTTATCCAACTCTTAAAAACTTAGCTATCACTCTCATTAATGTCGTCACATATTGGTTATCATGTGCAAACATTCTATTCTAACTCATTATTAAGAATTTATGTTTCAACAAAGATGTACCAAAATTCAAAATCATTTTAGTGATAATTTTGTGACTAGAATCAAAATTAAATCAAGCATGTCGACTAACGAATCTTCTACGTTGATTTCAATAATTAAAATTTATGAGTTATGCTCATTAATGTTGCTTATGCGGCTAATGGATCGTATCCTTTGGGTACAACTACAAAATTGTAATTTAATAATGTACTTGGAATCTATTTTGGATTTAAGCATTATGCCATATGTTAGAGTCCATGCTCTTTATGGCTTATTGGCAACTAAGGAAATTATTAGTAGTAACAATTCCTTTACCGATATAGATATGAAACTCATAGTTTCTCTTTAATGTGCAAGAACTCGTATTAGACATTCAAAAGAGTCGAGTTCATTTTAAGCTAGGTTAATTTCTTTTCATCTTATATAATCAGTTTCAATGTTAGAGTGTTTGGATCATATCCAGTACTTACATACAATTGATTCAATTTTGAGTTTACGAAATGTATGTTCATAACATAAATCAGACAACCACACATCCTAAACTATTTAAGATCGGGGCTTCTTATAAATTCACATATTATATGAATATGATATCGTAAACTATACTTTTTTAGATGAAATTAAATTTAACATATGTACTTACCCTTAGGTACACATCCTTTAGAAAGAAGTTAACTCAACTTCACTTTTCATCAATCATACTTTGTTTAACAAAGTCTGATTACTTCTTATTTCATTATGTATAACAGGGAGGAGTGACTTGAGATTGAAATTTATATGCTTTAGGTACTGCTGCAACTTGTTCCAATATACTCTCTTATTCAATCAAATCGTATTACTTTATCTTCTTTACATGATATGTTTTCTAATTCCATTTTAAATTCTATAAACTTATTAAAGATATACTACTTGTGTATCAAATACACATGTTCATGTCTATGACAATTTATCTGTTAATATAATGATGTAAGCGTGGTATCAACAGATTGGACTACATACATCTATATGTATCACTTCAAAGGGTTCATTGACTCTTTTATCGCTCCTATTAAATAAGTGCTTTGCCCTTAATTGCTAAAGATACAATTCACTAGTGCCATTTGATTCATAATCATATGATCAAAGAACTATTTCTCAAAGATATGTCATAGTCCATAATTCGAAAATAATTGTTTGAAATTTTAGATACCTCTGTATTTTCTAGCTAATGCATTACCATTGTTATGGAAACAAATACTGTTATTATGATAAATATATTTTATAATGAATTTTCATAATATACATATTAAAATAAAACAAAATCTATTTTCACTCAACATTGAAAATTCGTATTATCTCACAAATTATATTTGGTATATATATGAAAGTAATCTTTCGCAACTTGTTGCATTTATTAATAAATGTTATTGGTATGCTCCCACTAGTAACCGTGCATGAAATGCAAAGCTCCGTTCATCCACTTATCATGGGCATTTATTTCATCCACTATAACTAGTTTACAGTCGAGAGTTTTAGATTAAATATCTTAAACTCAAAGAATAACTCTTATATAAAATAATTTTCTATAATAAATTTCACTTTTGAATATAAATCAAGTTTATCATTCCATGTTGTATTTACTTAGTATTTTATACAATTCTTATTTCCAATGTCTCTTCATAAAGCAATGGTGACCATTCACTCTCTTAATCCAACTGTGCCTATTTTACACTACTCTCGAACATTCACTTTCATTTCAAATGGTCAAACCATCTAAAAGAATTAAGGTTGCACCAAATTCTTTACGAAGAAATTCCTAACATTTAAGATATTGATAGGTTGCACTAAAGTAAATTGATTGAAACAGACATTTTAGTGATTGAATTCCTATGTTTGTCTTTGGTCCTTAGTCATTCATTGTTTTTCAACACAACAAGACTCTCATTGTATTTAATCGCATTGAATATGCAATCTTGCACTACTGTTTATTTGCTCATTTCGAATGAAACAATTTCATTGAGATTTCATATATTACAAATATGACTGATCATCATACAACTTTGTATGTGATCTAATATGGATTAGAAATCCATAATTTTATATTGCTTTAGAGTTCAAAACTCATAGAAGACCAAGCATAGTCTCGAAAAACTAAATATTTAAATGACCAAGATACGAAAGTATTTAGTAGTTTTATCGTTTGGCTCTTGCATGGGTCTTGAAGTGACAATATGCCAAATAATTTATGAGTAAGTATATCTTATATTTCTTTGTCAATACTTATTCATTTCATTAGTATGTTTCAATTAATAAATGGTTTTATCAATTAGATCAATTGGACAAATTTATTATAGTAGATAATCTTAATTTGTATAGTATATGGTCTTACAATATTAGAAAGGTTAAATGTATTCATTTCATTTTTCTAATAAGGCTCCCACTGGATTTTTTATATCACTCAAAATCATATGGAAAAATATAGAAATATTTTGATTCCTCTAGTAAGTATTAGGACTCATTTGCCTTAGGATTCCGACCTTGAGTCAGTTGAACAGATCATAGACCCGCAAGCGATGAATACATCTTTATCATTATATACAACTCTTAACTGTGGTCTTTATCCTAGATCTCAATCTTGAACTTGAGTTTGCTCATAAAACTGAAAGAGAATACTAACTCACACCCACCACTTCGCGATGGCCTAAATATAATGCACATGCCTTGAATTTGGTCGACAAATACGTGAATGTATCTTGCCTTGTCTAGCAATAAATTAATACTACTCCAAATAACATTCGTAGCTTGAGTTTGTTCAATAGCTAAAGAGTATAGAAGTAAACTATTAATATATAAATGGTAGAGGACAACACTATATTAGAGATTCATAGTCTTAATATATTTTGAGTGATATCAACATAAGAAATAATATTTTTCTTATAAAATACCATTATGATTCAAGTGTCAGACATATCCAAAATCATGGTAATGGTACGATACCTATGTATTTGCTCTAAAAATATATATTGGGTTCATTTTATTTCCACTTTCATAGTATTTATACATATATATAGTTATATTAGTTTAATTTATTTATATCTATTATAGTTAAATTAACTTATATAATATATACATGTATCTTTAGTAATTAAATCGTATTTAATTAATTCTAATTTTTATTTATTAATTATATTTAATTAAAAATTAATTAATTTTTATTAAGTTTTAGAAATTATATATTATTCATTTTAATCTATTTAAGTTAAATAGCCCAACACTAATATACATATCAATATATGCACACACACACATATATCAATTAATTAACATTTAATTAATTAATTTGATAAATTATTTTATTTAATTAAAAAATAAATTAAAATTTTAAATTAAGCCTAAAATTTAATATTATTCATCTTAAAAAATTTAAGATTACAATTACTTACATATATCACTATATATGTATATGTTTACATTAATTAATTTATTTGCCAAACAAATTAGAATATTTTTAGGTTAGCATGTTTAATAAATTAGAAAATTTTATTTATAATTTACCTTAAACAATTTAAGATAAATATATATGCATATATCATTATATATGTTTATTTTAATTAATTAACCTTTAATTAATTAATATTTATTTAATCTAATTAATTAAGTATTAAATAATTTTGAAAATATTAAATTTACTTTAAAAATCATTTTGAAAAATATTTTATAACTTTTAAATTTCATTTTATATTTTGAACTGAACTTTAAAATTTAAAATATACTTAAATTTTCAAACAGAATTTTAAGAATTAGCACAAGGCCCAAATAACCTCGGGCTTACATCTGGGCCAACCATAGGAATTACTCTACCCATTAGGCCAGGCCAGTAGCCAAGGAGGAAAGAATACTTGATTATTCAACTCTAAGCCTAGACACTTCTATTCTAAACACATATTGGATAATTAGGTTTTATTACTTGATTCTAAACGTTGACAAATTAGAGTGCATAGACCATTTGGACTCCGATACCATTGAATGAACTAGGTCTATTTATCAGTAGGTGAAATGGGTAAATTTTGAAAAAAATCCCTAATTGAATCTTAGTGAGCCTATGAAGTCCAGTATTTAACACTAAATCCAATCTAGCTATTTTAGTAAAATCTTGATTTATTTTGAATGTTTTGCTTTATTTAATTAATCCAATTAATTAAATATATTTAATGTCAATATACCATCAAGAGAGATTGAGGAGGGAGTGGTCAACTAATAATGAAAGAATAAACTGAATCAAATTCAATCAAATGAAAAGAAGGTTTTGGTTCATTTAGAGAAGGAAACATTTTCATTTCTCCTTTTAAAAACATTCCTTTAATTTTAGATCCAACAATTAGACAATAACGTTTTATATGTGGCCATCCAATTAAGGATTTACATACGGACTTTTGCATCTAATATGTAGTATAGGGTATAACATGTTGATATGACAAATAGTGTCTAAATTAACATATACATGTGTAGATGTTGGGATTATATATACCATGTATATCTTCACCATTTATGTATATATTGATTAGCTCAATTTAACTGTTTAGTGAATATACATACATATAAATATAAAATATTTCAAAAAAAACACGTCTTAATGACATAAAGGTTGGATTGACAATATCTAACGTAAACTGATTGAGATAAAGTTACGAACCAAATTATATATTAAAATATGAGATTGATTTGTAGAATATATTTAACTTCAGATCCAGATTAAGTTAACTAATTTGAAATATTTCTTTAATACATATACATATGTAAAAATATAATTAAATTAATTTTCAATTAATTAAAAATACACATACAAATTATGTTAAATTATTTTAATCTAATTACAAGTATATACATAGAACGATACATATACATATATTTATGTGCGCGCGCACGTGCATGCGTGTGTTTGTGCATGCGTGTGCGTGTGTGTGTTTGTGTGTATGTAAATTATATAAAAGAACGTTTTTGAAATAATTTTTATTTTATTTTAAAAAAACCAAATGTTTGAAGTCAAAATATATATGTTAACATGAATAAGAAATCATTGAATTTTATGTTTCTAAACGATCAAAATTTAAAACTAAACAATTGAAATATAGAAAACATATATTGTGTTTAAAAAGCTATTACATGTTTGTTAAAAACATGTCCATGGCTAAAAACATAATTTTGAACATATATGTATTTTGATCTACAACCTAAATCAAAGCAAATCAATCAATTAGTTATTCATAATGTAATAATAAATCCAAATCAAAATGAGGCAACAATACATATTACAATAAGAATCATACAACTAAAATATACAAATATAAATAGGTATTGTATCTCGTAGATTTAGCCAATTAGTGGCACCTTGATATGGAAATCCTCCTTGGATTTCTAGAATCAGCATCCAAATTTTACTTGAATCAGATAAGACATTTATCTTATTTTATTTGAAGCAATTTTGTGTGAAAATATGGAAAAAAAATTAGCCATAAGAGATGGAGGAGATGTTCATGGATAAAGGAAGAAAGAGGAATAGAAAATTGAATAAGGAAATGAAAGAGAGAAATTTGTTTTAAGGAAAGAATATAAACCTTTCCAATTCTTTCTTTAAAAACTTCACATTTTAATTCGTTGTTAATATTCAACCAAGCCAATCCTTTCCCCCTTTATTGCATGGCTGGCCAAGTATTCCCCCTGTTAAGTAATTAATTGTATTTAAAGCATATCATGTATCGATACATGCATATATAACTTATATATATATATATATCCAAATTACTAACAACACCCAAAATATCAAATAAATTAATAACCATGATATGCTTTCCATTCCCCTGAGCAGATGGTGGCATAATACTTGCATATAAAATAACATTCGATGTGTAAGATTTAACGACCTGTCCATTCATCAGCAAAGATGGGCACTCCCTCTTCATATAAGCCTACTGCTTATAACTGTAACACTTGATCTTCAAAATATTTAGCTTACAGTTCCTTACTATGTGTCCCTTCATAATTCATTGCCTAAAAGTGATCACATGCTTCTTATCTTGTCCTCCTTGAGGTCCATTTCTTTTACGCTTTCCTTGTTGCTGATTGACCTCCTTCTTTGGCCGACCCTGACTGTTTCTCCATTGATAGAATTCAATAATGCAGCTTCCACTAAACCCTCAAATGCAGCACCAAAGGGAATATGATTGAGTGCCAACTCCTTAAGTAGCAAGTTCAATCCCTTGAGAATTTCATTATCTTCTTATCAAGGGTATTAACCAAATCAAATCCAAACCTTGTAAGCTCATTGAACTGATTCACATATTCCCCAATAAACAGCTCTCCTTGCTTGAGATGAATGAACTTCTCCAACAAAAATCCCTTCTCAATCCTTAAGACAAATTTAATCTTAAACTTCCTTCTGAACTCAACATATATAATATCCTCCTCGTTGACTTCAGAAGTAACAACCTTCCATCAGTTTGATGCTTGTTCTAGCAAATGCCAGGAGCCAGTTGCATTCTTGCAATATCAATCAAGCCTAATAAATCAAATATTTCCATACAAGTGCTCTGCCATGCTTGCGTTTGCACATATGGTTCGGTTCCAACATAGGGCTTACCACCCTTATAAGAGAAATACCGCACAACTTTAGGAAATCCATAGCAGATATTGGTCGGACAGGAACCACTCCTTATGCAGTAGGTGCAGGTATTATGGGATTAATATTGGTCTAGCTTATTGCCCATGGATATTGGTAGAAATCGGAATGTTCATTCTTGGAATATCCACAATATCGACTCTAATGCCATTCTCAGTTCTTGTTTCAACTCCACCAGTATAGGCTATGTTCTAGTTTCTATTTTCATTGAGCTACTCATTCTTAACTATCTAAAATGGGGATCCATTAGCAACTCCCCAACATATAGTTAACATATTTGGAACAATAAATGGTATGTACATATGTACTTAACTTATATATATAACACTCGTTTATAAAATACGAACATGTTCTTTCAATACGTCTTTTCATTAAATTAGGGTAAATTTTGCATTGTTGTCAAATGTAATAATTGTTATTTTCGACCCTTTGATTTAATGTTCGAATCAACTTTCAATCCATGAGACCCGAAAATATCAGATTGTTAGGTTATAATAATAGTAAACAAAGCAATACTCTAAATATAGTTTTCAAAACTCATAGTGGAAGGAACGGTATTTAATAAAAAAATATCCATACATTCAAACCAAGCCATAGTCATATGTTTGTAAGTACTATACCAATCCTAATCATTCATGCACTATCACACTTAATGTCAAATGTTATATACAATATATAATAAGTAACATCATCGTCATATGCACCTTCAAATGTCACTTGCACCAGATATAACAATGATAGATACATAGGAAACATGGAGAGGGATCATACATATAACGGTCTGAATGAGTGAAACATATCTACTTAACAACACTACAAATATGCTTATATCAAATCACTACTATCTAATACATATGAAATCACTAGGTGCTAAAATATGCTTTGAAAAATTGGCGACCGCTTTGAAAAAATGGTTGCTGCTTTGAAACTTTTGGCAATTTCAAATCTAAGTCGAATGCGTCCTCTCTCCTCCCCTGCTCCTGATCTTCCTTTCCGTCCTTGCATTTTCCGATCCCTTCCCCACCTCCACGTCCACATGCTTCTCTCCCTCCCTGATCGGTCCCGCTCGCTTCCTTCCTGGTCTCTCATGTCTTCGAGTCTCTGCCCACCGGCGTTTGGTTTTTGATGGTTTCTTCAACTATTCTAGACGCGATGGTGGAGTTTCCCCCTTACTGAGATCTTCCTGCACTGTTGTTCACTCTAGAGCATGTGCTTCTGCTCCGATTGTTATTGTGTCGTCGGTGCCTAGTATTGATGTCGAAAAGACTGAGGTAGTCCGCAATTCTCAATTTTTACCTGCTTTTGATACTTCTGTTTTGTTCAATATGGAAATTAGTACTTGTCTTGGTAATAATGTTCAAAGCCACAAAACTGCCAATGGGTGATCCTCTTTGTTTAAAAAGAAACTTGGAAACGTTTGTTGTTTTATGCCTAAGCAGTATGATGTTAACTTCTTGGATAAACCAGTCCTGCCTCTAAAAGAAATAATCGACGTAGGTGTTGTGTGGGTCTGTCAATGTGAGGTGTGACAACTCAATGTATTTTTTCAAATCTTCTTGCCCCATGAGAGACCCCGGATTTTGGAATCTGATCCTATTATTATTAACGATAAAATGTTTATCATTACCCAGTGGAACCCATCTATTGACGTTGCTCTTGAGCAGGTTTTATCAATACCTGTATGGGCTCATATCTCTAATATTCCCTCAATTTTCCAGTTGCTTAAGGGGGTTAATTGGATAGCCTATCATATTGGTCAGCTGATTTACTTTGACATATCCACCGAGTATAGATAGCTACTCCATTTTGCCTGTGCTCTAATAAAAAATTCCCCCTCTATGCAGTTTCCTACCCGTATCCTGGTTTCCCTCGCCCCTGATAGGGTTGCATACGTAGATATTTCTAATCAGTGGAATCCACCTATATGTTATCATTGTCATTCATTCGACCATGTTATTACTTCGTGTCCTCATTCTATGATAGTTCCCGATAACATTCCAGTCAAAATTCCCTTTCTGAAGCCTCCCTCTAGGCGTTGGTGGATCAAAGTACCCCATTCCTGCCCCGATACTCTTCGCCTAGGCACTGCTGCTCCTCCTCCCCCTACCCCCCAATCATCCCTCCGCCCATGAGTCTCCGCTGCCCTCGCCTGTGCCCCCACTTATGATTTCACCAACTCCTTTGCCAATTCCTACCTCCCCAGGCTCGCGAAACCTTGATCATCTATATCTCCTATCCCAAGCCTAGAATTGAAATTTGTTGAGGCCCTCTGGTCTGACCAATCTAGTGCCGAGCTCATTGCTCAGGAGATCTCTGATAGGCGGGAAGAGGGGTTATGGTTGGTCTGTTGTGCTAAATTTGGAACTTGGAATCACAGGGATAGTGGTTTATGCTTTCATTCGAAATGGAACATTTTCTCCAAATAGGTCTCTGATGACGATACAAATGAATGGGAACTCTACTACTGGCTTATTAATGATGAGTTGGTCCTCTGCAATGATGGTGAATATGGTGCAAATAATGAAATGATTTTTATTGCAATGGATTAGGATCGAAAAATTATTTTCCCTCCTCGCACTCATGGGTATTTCCCTGAAATTATTAGCTGGTTCTGTAGATGTGCCAGGGTCTAGTTCAGATTCCTGCTTAGTTACTCATGTTGGTTACCATATCTTCATGATGCCACGTTATTCATATTTATGTCTTGTCATCTTGCTACTTTTGTTTAGTCTGGCTGGTTCATTATACTCATGTTGTATTTTTTTGCGACTGGCCAGGCGTGTGGCAGTATTTGTTCTGGGTGGGCCTTATGCCTAGAACTCCTGTGCTTTTTATTATTGTTATTATTATTTATTATTATTATTATATATATAGTACTGTTGTATGAACTTCGGTTCATACATCGTTTAAATCAAGAAAAACTGTATATGGTTAATTAGTTAATTACCATGTCACATTCAACTACATGGTATAAACATCGACATGATAAAATGTGTCCTACACTCACTATCAGTTCAATCAAGGGACATTAGTTGCAGGTACATCCGCCAAAGGTTGTATAAGCCTGCATATGAACGCCTTTACCTCTCACGATCCATATACTGAACATGTGAGATCATGACGCCACGGTAACGCAAAAGGAGCAATCAATATCAACAAGTCATACCATATGATTCTCGTGTACACCTAGATACATCCACACATTAAATATCATACACATCACATCATACCTAGGTCACACAAGGCAATTCATCTCTGATATCAATTGAGAAACACTCAAACTCATGCTTGACATGCTCGTTTAATTATCTATATAGGCCCTACCTAAGTCCAGGTTCAACCTGGCTTAGAATTCTATAATTAGTCAACCGATTAGACCATAATCGGTTAACTGATTGCTTTTAATTTGCAAGAAATGGTAATCATTATGTTGGTTTTTTAATGCAATTTTAATCATTTTTCTTCAAGTTTTCTTCATCATTTTGATGTTGATTCATTACTACACATCTCTAATACTTAATTCCTTTGTCAATCTCAGAAATAACCATAGTTAACATATCATAAACATTATACATTCATTTATACACTTAATTCTCATATACAAGTCTCATAATTTTAGTCGCCAAAACCCATTATTTTTTATTTATATTGAATTTGTACATCAATTAATTTATTTTATAGATACATTCATTTAATCATTCACTATCAATCGATTTAAATAATGATTTATTTTTATTAATCCATAATTAATCCTAGGCTTGGACTAAAAACCATATTATATAAGTATAATCCTATTGAGAAACAGAAAATTTTCACTTACATAGAATCGATTAAAGCCTCTAATTTGACAAGAATTCGCCAAACTCCTCCGCTAGCCTAAAGTAGTGAAACTGGAATCTCCTCAATTTGAATCTTAATTACATATACGCGTAACCTTCTTCGTGCTCGACATTTAGATATATTATCTATGCAATTGGTGTTGAAATAAGATAGAGAAGAGAGTTCGAAGTTTACTGTAAAAAGACGGAAAGAGAAGACGAAGAGGAATTTTAAAAATGAAATATATGTATGTTTTAAGAGTTTAAAATTTGATTATGAAGTTCATATGGTTGAAATTGATAAAAAAAAACCTTATTCATGCAACGGAATAATTCCCGTTACCTAATTCTGTAGTCTGTAAAATTACAATTCTACCAAACTACCCGTCAAAATATTTATTGAAATTCAAGAGGTGTTACGGTACATTATGATTAATGTTACTTCATCTATAACATCATCAACTGATTTTCCTTTTAAAGTTACATAAATTCCTAATTTGATAGCTTTTGCTTTTATCATTCTTGAGTCTGCAAAGCATTTTTGCTTGAAAATTTTCATATCAGCATTCATATTAAAATCCTATAAGTGGGAAGTTGTGTTGATTGTTACCCCTTTGTTTTCCAATCAAAGAGTTTTCTAGTATTATTTTATTTTAAAATTTCTTTCATATCTTCAAAATGAAAAAAAATTCATCAACTGAAAAGGCCATCTATAGCCATATCTATTGAAGCGGGTTCTTTTGTTATATCTTCTTTGTTGATTTTTCCTTTGGTGTGGAACTTTGATAAAATCAAAGGATGGAGTTAGTTGTAATTCTTCGATATGTTTTTTCTGAAGTTTGTTTGTTTTTACCAACTTCTCAATTAAGCTATGAAAATATTTTAAATTGCTTCTGTAATTCTCGCTATTCTCTTTTCCATCTTTTTTTCCATCTCTTGATTACTCCATTTGAATTTCTATATTTTTAGATAATTTTCTTTCATATTTTTCACAGTTCATCCACTTCTGCTTTTGAATCATTTTGTGCTATCACTTGTGTTTGTTGGTGAATTGTCTCATTTTCAGGTACATCCTTAGGTACATGTTCATCTGTTGTAGTTTCTTTTCAAGGCACAATGGTTTCATCGACTACTTTCTCTATGTTAGCTTTTCGGCACCTATTAATTCTTGTCTAGTTTCAACTTTAGATTTTTCAGTTTCACCTAAAGTAGTAGATTTATTGTGACCAATTGGAGTTTTAGTTTCAGTTCTTTGTGTGGAATCAGTAGTTTCATATTCTCCTAGTGATTTCCTTGATTGATATTTGTTTTCAAAATTTTCTCTATGTGCTACTACTTTAATTGTTCTAGGTTTTTATAACAAGAGCGACATTCTTCAACGTTTTATTTTAAATCTGTGATTTTATGAAGTTGAACCTATAAAAAATATAATGATATGATTATTATAATAAATTATCGTTATAAAATATTTTTCAAGTAAAAATCTACCTGATAAATATTTGCCTAGCAGATTTTTGTTTGGTAAAATTATCTCATTGTCAAGTCTATTTTGCATTCAATCTTCAGTGCTAATACTATTTTTATCATACATTTGTAGTCTAATATCATTATTGAAACTAACAATCCATTAAACTTAACTTAATATTAAATAAAACTCACAGAGAATAATATCGGACAATATTGCATGTTAAACTTTTACCTTTCAAAATACTTTTTGGCAAATATTTAACATTATTACGGAGAATAATTTCAATATTACATTTTAAACATTTGAATTTTTAAAGAATTTCCTGGCATATACAAGCTTGTTAATAGACAATCTTAGATGTGGATAGTATTAAATCCCCATCCACATCCGTGGATATGGATGGATATCACATAATCATTCTATCCGCTAATGATCGATGAATGAAGAAACATAATAGAAGTTTTTGTTTACCATAATTTTTCTTCAGTCTCACTTACTATAAAAGTGTGTAAAATCAACAAATATGGCGATAATAAATAGTTTTGAGCAATTAATATGCATTAAATGCATATAGTATAAACTATTAGTTTAATAAAACATCAATTGCATATCTTTCATTGTACTAAAATACATATAATATAAGCTATAATCTTGATAAAACCTGGATGGATAATTTTTGGATGTGTATGCCTTGATATCCGTATCATGAAAGTCTATGTGGATCACATAATATGATTATATCTACTAAATAAAACTTATATAAAACTTGCAGTATAAAAATTGCAATAAGTAAAGTGCACCAGAGATTTTTATATTGGTTCGAAATTCCCGTTATACGTTCAGTCCCAGACTCCTTCTGAAATTAACTAACAAAAGTCCTCATTTAACCTGGAGGAAGAGGTATTACAAACCGCCTGAGCTGCCAAACAGGACTTGTGCCTGAAAAACTCCAACAGGACTTTGTCTACAAAATAAGTAGAATTGTTTGTGACTTCTTATACTCTTGTATTGCACGAATTAGCCAATGAGTACATCCTTCCTATAATCTTCTTCTTTGTGGTATATTGAGTGTATTTGTGAAGAATATGGAAGTAATATATGATCATAAGGAAAATAGAATTGAATGTGCAAGTGATCAGTTTGAAAGCAATATAAGTATATGAAAGCACTTGAGAATCCAAAAGCAAGATAAAAGAATAAGAGAAAAAAGAATTAGTTTTGAATTCACTAATTTGATTGCCTTATATAAAAGATGTATGGTTGCAACCTTTAATGAAGAGAAATGATCAATGGAAATGGTTGCAGCCATTAACGAAAAGGAGAAACTCTTCATGGGGAAGAGCATCCTTTCAGAAACTTGAAAAATATAGCTGTTACACAGATTCATTCGATTGAATGTAGTTAGTCAATCAACCGAATTTGAATGAAAAACCACGCTTCAAATCAGAATGAAATTAGTTCAAAATAGCCCAATTTCAATCGACTGGAATCCTTGATTTAGTCGATTGGACTAGTACTGAATCATGATTTTAGTCGACTTAAACTATAACAATGTTTAATTATAAACGTGTACATATATTCAGTCGACTTTTATACCCTATTCAGTTGACTGAATGTTGTGTTTTTTGTTTTTGAGCTTTGAAATTGATTATTATCAAGTGTGTATGTGTATACCACATAGAAGAGATTTTAACAACTTTATAACTCTAGACTAAGATGCGATGACTGATGTTACATTGGTTGTGTCACCCTGGTCTTCTTTTTGTCGAGTATGTCTCCTTATTTGATTGATATTTTCCTATGCAAGTGGTCAGTATACACAATATACTGTTTTATAGTTATCACCATCAAATATCAAAATATGAGGTAACATCATTCTCCCCAATTTTGATGATGACAACTATATAGTTTAAAGTAATCGATAGACTGTTCTCCTCCTAAGTCTATACCCCTTCTATCGATATGGCATAGTTATTCTCCCCCTTTATCGTCAACAAAAAGGAAATGGATATCAGTAGGAGCAATAAAAATGTGTAAGGAAAGAGCAAATGTGGATCGAGTAATATGATTATGTCTACCAAATAAAATTTATATAAAACTTGCAGTAAAAAATTGCAACAAGTAAAGTGCATCAGAGATTTTTATACTGGTTCAAATTTCTCGTTCTACATCCAGTCTCAGACTCTTTCTAAAACTAACAAATGTCCTTACTTAACTCGGAGGAATAGGTATTACAAACCGCCTAAGCTGTAGAACATGACTTCGTGCCTGAAAAACTCCAACAGGACTTTGTCTACAAAATAAGTAGAATTGTTTGTGACTTCTTATACTCTTGATAGCATGGATTAGCCAATGAGTACAACCTTCCTATAATCTTCTTCTTTGTAGTATATTGAGTGTATTTGAAGAATATGGAAGTAATACGATCACAAGGAAAATAGAATTGAATGTGCAAGTGATCTGTTTGAAAGCAATATAAGTATTTGAAAGCACTTGAGAATTCAAAAGCAAGATAGAAGAATAAGAGAAAAATGAATTAATTTTGAATTCATGCATTTGATTGCCTTATATGGAAGAAGTATGGTTGCAACCTTTAATAAAGAGAAATGGTCAATGGAAATGGTTGCAACCATTAAGGAAGAGGAGCAACTCTTCGTGGAGAAGGGCATCCTTTCAGAAATTTGAAAAATAGCTATTACATAGATTCAGTCAGCTGAATGAAGTTAGTTAGTCAACCGAATTTGAGTGAAAAACCATGTTTCAAATCAGAATGAAATTAGTCAAAATAGCCCAGCTTCAGTTGACCGGAATCCTTGATTTCGTCGACTGAACTAGTGTTTAGTCAACTGGATCATCATTTTAGTTGACTTAAACTGTATCAATGCTTAATTATAAATGTGTACATATATTCAGTTGACTTCTACACCCTATTCAGTCGACTAAATGTTGTGGTTTTTGTTTTTGAGCTTTGAAAATTGATTTGTAATCAAGTGTGTGTGTATATACCACGTAGAAGATATTTTAAAAATTTTATAGCTCTAGACTAAGACACTATGACTGATATTACATTGGTTGTGTCATCCTGGTCTTCTTTTTGTCGAGTATGTCTCCTTGTTTAATTGATCTTTTCCTATGCATGTGGTTAGTATACACAATATACTATTGTATGGTCGTCACTATGAAAATATGAGGTTCTAACATTCTCCCTCTTTTTGATGATGACAACCATACATTTTCAAGTAATCGATAGATTGTTCTCCTCCCAAGTCTATACTCCCTCTATCGATATGGCATAGTTATGCTCCCCCTTTGTCGTCGACAAAAAGGAAATGGATATCAATAGGAGCAATAGAAATGTGTAAGGAAAGAGAAAATACTTAAATCTCTTCTTAACTACAATATTTCTAAGTATAAGTAGAAATCATTTAAGTAAATATGTATTTCTTATTAAGAAATATATTCTTCCATTATGTGCTCTCTTTATATCTATATAAAAATGTGGACATTTCAAGAAGATTCAAGTTATACTATATCCAAAATATGAGTATTATTTTTCAGAAATAGCTTAATATTCCTCAAAAATAATAGATTAACCCAATATTAATTATGGAGAAAATAAGTTAGATTTTACTGAATTTGCTGAAGTCTTTATTTCATTGTAAGCACATAATTCCATCGAATATATGAAACATCATTAAAATTCAAAATATATCTTTTCCTTTCATTTCTCTAAGTACCTGCAATAAATAATAATCATTTTTGGTACCCACTTACTACGTTAGGGTCCAACGCTTAATCATAGGGTAAAAACCTTGCCAAAATAGGTGTGGTTGTACCCACTAAAAGAAATAAAAGTAATGAAACAATTTCATCAAACAGTAATTACTTTATAGTACTTTTGATAACAACAGTATTTTAATCAAAGTGTTGTAGAGAATCCTACTTTTTATAGCATTTTGTAGTAAACTGCTATGTTTTAGCACTATAAATAGGACATCCAATCATTAATAAATAAGTACTACTTATAAACTAGGGCGTCGGTAAAAAAATTAACATTTAAAGCATGTGATACCCAAGGTTCTTATAATATCCTAGTTCTAGGAAACCATATCCATTTGGGTGTGGTTGAACCTTTATAAAATAGTTTTCATTACAAATCACATGCTTATAATAGTTGCTAATATAAAGTTGTTTATCGTGATCAATCGTATTAGCTGGAATCTATATTCTAATACTATTAGTCATTAGCCTAGTACTTGAAAAATATTTCTATCATTTCTAAACAATTTACTATTATGATTGTAAGTGGTATTAGGACTATCTTGGTTACTAGTACTAGCACTAAAATTAGTATACACGAATGCATATCTAGTACTATTTTTACTTTTAGCTTATTTATAGCCTAAACTGCTTTTATCATTGTGAGCTTTCGAATTTGTACGTATCTTTACCTTTGTTAAAATTTACGATTTTTTCATTTAATTTTTCAAAATTTGCTTTAGAATCATAAACTTCTTTTTGCAAAATATTACTATTATCTTTTAAAATCTCGCATTTTTTAGATAATTCTAAATTCTTTTTAATTAAAACATTATTTCCTTTTTCAAGAGAAAAAATTAAAGAGCTATATTATTTAAAGATTTTTCTAAAAATATATTTTTATTTTGCAAAATATCGATTTCCTCCGAAAGATCATTGTTTTTAACTTCTAATTTTCTTTTTGTACGAAATCTTTTTGTAAAACAAGTTCTTCTACCGTATTTTCAAAAATATTAGTTTGTTTTACTACAAATTTATTTTCCTCTTTTAAATTGGAAATTTCTTGCTCGCATTCTTTTAACTTAGCTAATGCAATTCTATTAACTTTATTCAAAGTTTTACAATCTTTTTATAGTTCATCATGTGCTAACAAGTGCTCTTTATATAAAGAGTCTAAGCATACCGATTGTGATCTGAGTTTAGCTATGCAGCATTTGCTTATTTGCTCCTTTGATTCTTCTTTATTGCTCTTTCTCTTTCTATTGCCTTGACTAGATCCCTTTATGACCATTTATTTTAGGATGTTGTTATGATCTCTAGAATCCCAGACTTTTATACCAAATGAAAGTCTATATGGATCGAGTAATATGATTATATATACTAAATAAAACTTATGCAAAACTTGCAGTATAAATATTGCAATAAGTAAAGTGCACCAGAGATGTTGTACTGGTTTGAACTTCCCGTTCTATGTCCAGTCCCAAACTCCTTATGAAACTAACTAATAAACGTACGTCCTCACTTAACCCGGAGGAACAGGTATTACAAACCGCCTGAGCTACCGAACAAGACTTCGTGCTTGAAAAACTCCAACAGGACTTCGTCTACAAAATAAGTAGAATTGTTTGTGACTTCTTATGCTCTTGTATTGCACGAATTAGCCAATGAGTACATCCTTCCTATAATCTTCTTCTTTGTGGTATATTGAGTGTATTTGTGAAGAATATGGAAGTAATATATGATCATAAGGAAAATAGAATTGAATGTGCAAGTGATCAGTTTGAAAGCAATATAAGTATATGAAAGCATTTGAGAATTCAAAAGCAAGATATAAGAATAAAAGAAAAAAAATTAGTTTTGAATTCACTAATTTGATTGCCTTATACATAAGTTGTATGGTTGCAACCTTTAATGAAGTGAAATGATCAATGGAAATGGTTGCAGTCATTAACGAAAAGAAGCAACTCTTCGTGGAGAAGAGCATCCTTTCAGAAATTTGAAAAATATAGTTGTTACACAGATTCAGTCGACTGAATGAAGTTAGTTGGTCAATCGAATTTGAGTGAAAAACCACATTTTAAACCAGAATGAAATTAGTTTAAAATATCCCAGTTTCAGTCGACTGGAATCCTTGATTTAGTCGACTAAATCATGATTTTAGTCGACTTAAACTGTATCAATGTTTAATTATAAATGTGCACATATATTCAGTTGACTTTTATACCCTATTCGGTTAACTGAATGTTGTGGTTTTTGTTTTTGAGCTTTGAAATTGATTTGTGATCAAGTGCGTGTGTATACCACGTAGAAGTGATTTTAACAACTTTATAACTCTGGACTAAGACCCTACGACTAATATTACATTGGGTTATCTTGATCTTCTTTTTGTCAAGTACGTCTCCTTGTTTGATTGATCATTTCTTGTGCAAGTGGTTAGTATACACAATATATTGTTGTATAGTTGTTATTATCAAAATTTCAAAATGTGAGGTTCTAACACATACGTATCCATTTTTCCAAATATCAGACTTTTATCCATTTTTTGGGTTGGATGCAGATGAATTTCATATTTTTTGGGTATCCATTGACAGGCTTACATATGTTTGATGTTATTGCAGAGAATAATATCAAATATTACTATATGTTGAACATTTGTCCTTCGAAACATTTCCATGCAATTTTATGACTGATAAATATTTGTCGGCCAAATTAATTTCACTCTCAAGTTTATTTCCATAATCTGTCTTCAAAGTTAATATTATTTTATAAAATATAGATGCAGTCTAATATCATTATTCAAACTTGTGGCATTTACCTCCACGGTCAAAGGTTCAATCCTTCCAACTGCATATCCTTATGAATTACCTAAAGTATGTGTTGTAGGTTCGGTGCACAATTCTTAAGAGTTTACAAGTAAACCTTGGTTCTCTATGTCTTCAAAAAAAAACTTGCAGTCCACTAAATTTAAGTAACTATTAAACGAAAACTGCATTTCAAACATTTGTGTTTCAAAACATTTCCTTGGTAAATAATTGCATTTTAAACATTTGTGTTTCAAAACATTTGCCTGACAAATAATTGATATTATTACACAGAATATTGTCAAATATTATTTCATGCTAAACATTTGTATTTTAAAATATTTGCTAGACAACTTTTTGCCAGATAAATGTTTTTCCTAACAAATATATGACTAGTATAGGTAAATATTTGTCGTGGAGATTTTTGCCCATGTCTGATCTATTTTTTACAATCTATCATTAACGGTAATAATATTGTACCATACAATGTCAAATTATGATCAAATATCTTTATTCAGACTTATAATCTACTAAAAATTAAGATAGTATTCACCAAAAATTGCAGAGAATATTGCCAAATAGTATCATTGTGGTCAAATATTACAAAAATTTAGCTTAACATGTACTAAAATATGCATTAAATATTACAAATTTGCAGAGAATATCACCAAAATTTGTAGATAATGTTTGCCAATATTATGGTCGAATATTATTGCATGTTAAACATTTGTATTTCAAAGCATTCGCTTGATAAATATTTGCTAGTTAGGTAAATTTTTGTCAGGCAAATGTTTTTTCTAGCAAATAGATGATTGACAAATATTTATGTTGAAAATTATACCACTGACAAACATTTATTAAATAGCTTTTTGCATGATAATATTTTGCTTCGCAAAATTTTGTCATTATCTTGTCTAATTTTACAGTATACCATTAAAGCTAATGCTATTTTGTGTAATACCATCGGACTTGTGGTAGAGTATCTTTATTCAAACTTGTATTCTACTAAAATTTAACTTAATATTACAAAAAATCGCAATTAATAATATTTTAGGGATATTATACTTGTTTTTTTTCAGTTTTGAACTTTCATTTATATTTAGACTTTGTGGTGTTGTGTGTTGATTGCATAATTCTCCATTGGTAGCAATTTCGTTGCAAGTATGGTCTTCGTGAATGAAGTTGCAAGTGTTTTCCACTGCTATAGTTATCACTTAGGTTTTTGAGGGATACGACGGATTTAGGTTTCGATTTTGAACGTGAACGACGAGTTACAACGAATTTTGGTGGTGAACCGATTTAGGTTTTTGAGAAATTATTTTGGAATATTATGTTGTTTGAAATGATTCGAGTATATATTTAGAATATGAGCGATTTTATTTTGCGTGATCTTTGTGTTATTCAGGCAAAAGTGGAAACATAAAAATTATTTTGAAAACGAGACTTGTTTAGAAATTATATTTTGAAGGGATGAGTCTAATATTTTTCTAATATTATTCAATTGTAAGGATGTAAAACAAAATTTTCCTATATTCAAAGAAACTCTATCCATACACCATGAATTGCTATATATACACCAAAAAATGATCAAAATCACATCAACCTCCTTTTTCTTAATATACGCCATGCGTTTTACAAAACTACCCAACTTTAAAAATAAACAAAAAAGTTATCTCGTTTCATATGAAACCTTGATTTCAAAATTTCCCGAATTCACTTTTGCATAATTCATATTTAAATTTCAAAATCTTTGAATGGAATTTAAATTTATTAGTTATTTACATATAGAAAATTTAATTTAATTTTTGAATACTAAAACTTTATACAACTTAATTTTTGATGTTAAAATTAAACTTGATTTTGTCATCGCTATTATGGTTGTACTTGTGTCAGGTCAGTATTGTGGTTATTTAATGATTTTTGCTAGCTGGACGGACATGTTGGCAGTTATTATTTGTTATGGGCTTTTTGTCCGAGACTTATGTACCTTTTATTATACTTATATATATGCTTAGTACGGTTGTATGATCCTCCGATCATACATCCTTTATATCAAAATAAAAATAAAATTAAACTTGATTTTATTGATACTAAAAGATAGAAAATTATTTAGCACTTTGTAAATAATATTAATGTTAACCGTGAATATTTGATTCTAACTTTTGCGCTTAGCTAAAGTCAAAAATGCGAAAATTAATTATGCATGCATACGATTTGAAACTATATAAATGGATTTTTTTTTGAAAGAGGTTTAAAGTTAATTCAATTGGTTACGTACAGAAATTTTACTTACCTCATAAAAGAAATTATATTGATTATATACAATGTGGACAAAGAAAAGTTGTATATTATGAATTTTATTGTTCGTAGGTGTTTTTGGGAAAACAATGGCGTTTTAATCTTAAATTTCATTAAAATTTAATAATGTAAGCAAAGTAATCTATGTTGTGTGTGAATAGAATTTGACATATTTAAATTATTAACTGATTAATTATTTGTAATAATATTGTATGGTTACCTAGATATTTAATTGTCTATAAGTATAAGATAACCAATCATTTAATAACAGTTAAAATAAAACAAAGTAACATAATAAAAATAATTACACTATGTAAGCAATGTATATATTATGAGTTTACATTCAACTTCATGTTTTACTCCATTCCAATACGTGCGAGTGCGAAATACTATTTCGTTTGATTCCACTTCATTCAACCTTTTGTCCGCAGATTCACCTATAGGATGGGTCGAAACGATTTAGTAGATAGTACAACCCACTTCTGCAGTTTACATTTCAATCAATTTACAATGCTAAATATAATTAGCAAATTTCAGTTTCATAGTAAGCTCATTTTATACTAATTTAAGTGTTGTGATTAGGAGTAGTTTTCAACAAAACCTGACCCAGTTGTTTCCTCTCTCTTGTTTGTATCATTGGTATTATTGCTTTCTTCTGCTTCTCTCTCTTTTCCCCCCTTTTCCAGAGAAAAGAAATGGCATGCTGTCCTTGTGCTGCAAAATCCATTAAATCTACTAAGAAGATCAAAACTAGCAGCTCTGGTATTTTTTGAAACCATTTCCTCCCAGTTTTTGGAAATTTTTAAAAAAATAAAAAATATTATTGTGCTGATTTGTCCTTATGCAGCTCTTCTTGGTTTCTAGTAGTTTGATAGATAATAACCATTGATGCTTAAAGTTAGGATCTTTTTGTTTGATTATGGATTTTGAACCAAAATCTAAAATTGTGATATTTAGTAAGAATTGTTAGATGAGATTTGAGCTTTTCAGTGAGTTTATCCCCATAAGTGAAATACTGCATTATTTGTAGTATACCTTTCATGTATCATCTTTCTTACTATGCTAGAGAGTAGATATCAGTACTGAGTTGTTTATCTTACGATTGGTTGAGTAAGACCATTTGGTTTTTAATCGTTGAATAAAATCAATAATCTGTTCGGAAAATTTGAAAGCTATAATTTATGGTAAATTTTAGCTCAAGTGGATATATAATAAGTATGGTTTAAATTACCAGTTAAAAACCCATTTTGACTGCTTGCATTGGGAAATCAAAGACATAAGCTATACTTTTATACAACTTTAATTTTCTTATCTAAAATTCAAATTCATAAAGGGACTTAATATGGTAATCATGCAGTAAATTTAGGGCAAATACTGGCAATCTTGGCTGGATTGTCAGTTGATAGTCAAAGCTTTGTGGACCTATCCGAACTAAACTCCATTTCCTATATATCTTTAATGTTCCAGTATGGAGTTATTGTGCATTTCTCAACATTAGCTTTCAAATATAGAGAATTGTCTGCTTCTGCGAAAGCAATTGAGAGAACATCCTTTTGGGGTTTGATTGACTCCAATCCGTATTGCAGGTTGAACTACACTTGAGCAAAAACCATTCTTGTACTAGAATTTGTTACTAGTTTGAGACAGCCTTAATACGAACTTCTTGTCATATTCAGTCAATACATCCATTTAATCTGAACGTCTGGTTGTTCAATACAAAAGGAAAAAAACAGCTATAGTAGCTATTATTATTGTTATCATATATCAGATCTTGCATAAGGTTTTATGAACCCACCGTTGTTATCGGGATTCAAACTCGTGATATTTGGTCACTCAACACACACATCAAATGATCAACCTTACGGGTTATTTCTAAGATGATTATCAGAATTATTTGTTGATAAGAAATTTCGTCAAACTCTTTTATTTTAGCTTACAAGAATTAACCATACGAAGGTGGCTTTGTTTCTAGGAGATTAGAAAACTTAAGTAAGAATAAAAGTAAAAACATGCAAAGAACGGAATGATTTTATATTAATTTGGAGGTTGCTTCCTCCTACATCCACCTTGCAATTTTTTCTTTGTTTGGTACGTATTTACAAATGTACAAACTAAGATACTACTAAGTCACCACTAAAGTAACTCCCAAGTTTTTAGAAAATTTTCAAAGTTGGAAATGAGTAGCGAGGAAGAATATGAAGAAAGAGTCCCCTCTTATATGGGTATAATTTATAAAGGTCTACTTATAGTAATTGATCATGTCGAATGCTTGACATGTGACATGCGTAGAGGTTATATGGTATAAATCTCATCATTCTGGTTACTCCTCATTGGTTTAATGACATGTGAAGATCGAATGGTTGAAAATGCTTTATAGTCAACAATGAAATGACAAAGTAGAGCAGTGAAAAGTCAACACACGTATGTGATGATGTGGCTTAATCTAGGAGTGCCACAAGACAATTTGTGAAAATATGAAAATGTCATATTCTTCATAAAATTGCTTCTTGATCATAATTATGTAAAAAATTTGGGCCAATCAAGTGTGGACATGTGTCGGGCGGTGGTTGGATTTTATACTTGCAATAGCAAACTGTTAAACATGCAGCTGTACCTCATTCTAATATTTACACTGACATTTTGCTTCAATACTTGTGAAATCCTCATGACTGAGTGGATCAAGTGGCTATTTGTTAAAAGTGTGGTGGCGTATCTTTTCAGTACTTGCAGTGACATTGCTTTAAATATATGGTATGGCACTGTTTGATTTTAATACTTGCAGTGGCGCTTCTTAAACATGCGGTAGGCGTTTATTTCAATACTTACGGTGACTCCATTCTAATACATGTGGCGTCGTTTCCACTTTAATACATGCTGCAACATCTTTCTTAACGCAGACAAAAACTTCAAACCTATACTTACGATAACCACAGTTTTATAAATGCGACAGCTTTATACTTATAATTCCGATAGCTTAACTTTATGTACTTGCAGTAACTTCAACACACGCGATGATTACCATCTTATACTTGCGATAATTGTGCTTCCTATACTTATTTTACTTCTATGAAATGAAAGAGTTTCCACGATCGTCAGATATCGTTTTGAAAGAAACAAGAGGAAGTGGTTTCCTATTGTTCTTCCTACTATGGGATATGTAGTACTGCATCTCGATTTGATTGTCATATTCGATTGCCTATGCATTATGTAAAATGTTTTGTCCCAGTAATTAATAAATTGACATACCTATAGATGTTTACAGACGTCGTTCTAAATATAACTTTCATTGCTGTTTTGTAGTAGAGAAGCCAAAATCCGATCCTGCTTTGGATATTGTGAAGCATGATTCTTTGGACCGTAGAAAAGTTTTTCTAAATAATGGGTCCCAACAAAGTACTTCTCAGACATTTACATTCCGTGAATTAGCTACTGCAACAAAGAATTTTAGATCTGACTGTCTTCTAGGAGAGGGAGGATTTGGTCGAGTTTATAAAGGAAAGTTGGAGAGTATCAACCAGGTAGCTTTGCTGTAGAACAACCATATCTGTAATATTATTTGCCTTGCTGTGAATTAATTTAGCTCTTTTACATTGTGCAAGTGATTTAAATGAAATACCTAAGAAAACAGACAAATGCTAAATTTTATCAGCTTTTGTGTATGATGCATGGACACGTACATGGTACCAACGGTAGTTGTCTTATACACACACACACACATCACAAAAACAAAATACAAAATACAAAATACAAAAGAAAAGGAAAAAGGAAAAAAGAACTTTGAAAATTATCTGGGTTTTGCACATTGCGCCCAGATGCTAGCTAAGGGTGAAATCTTCATATTCTGCCTATGACACACATATACTTCCTCGTTGAGAAAGTATTCAGTAAACATTGATTACTTTTTTTTAAAGGTTGTTGCCATAAAGCAACTGGATCTGAATGGTTTTCAAGGAAACAGAGAGTTCCTCGTAGAAGTACTTATGTTAAGTCTCCTTCATCACCCCAACCTTGTCAGCTTACTTGGATATTGCGCTGACGGCGATCAAAGACTATTGGTTTATGAATACATGCCACTAGGTTCATTGGAAGACCATCTATATGGTATGTGATGACCTCTGTATCTACACTATAGTGCAAGATTATAATTAAGTATATCACTCTCTAACTAGCTATGCATGTACTTGGTTGCTACATACACAGAAACAGTCACATAACCGTTCTTTGCCCTTTTTTGATGCAAGACCATGTTTATAAATATAATTTAATAAATTTATGTGACACTACATTTGATTTTAGTTACTTTTTATTATCTAATTGCAAATTGGGCTAAAGTTCCAAGTGCTTGTCATATTTAATTCCCTTTTATATGCAATGCCAACTATTCTATATTAATATGCAAGTTATTGTAGATTTTTAACCTCTTTCAAAATGTTTTGCTATGAAGATACAATTTTTTTATGAATATTTAACTGGGAAATATTTTGCTAAGATGATACAGGTCATCGTATTAAGAGCAAATACACATCTTATCATACGTATGTCTAAAAAATCACCTGCAACAGGTCCTGTTTCGGATAAAAGTCCTCTTGATTGGAATACAAGAATGAAAATAGCTGCTAATGCTGCTAAGGGACTAGAATATCTGCACGATAAAGCCAGTCCACCTGTGATATACCGTGACTTGAAGTGCTCTAACATTTTGCTTGGAGAAGGATATCATGCAAAGTTATCTGATTTTGGATTGGCAAAGCTTGGGCCAGTTGGTGACAACACACATGTATCTACTCGAGTTATGGGTACTTACGGATATTGCGCACCTGAGTATGCGATGACTGGGCAATTGACTAGTAAGAGTGATATATACAGTTTTGGTGTAGTACTTTTGGAAATTATAACTGGAAGGAAAGCAATTGATACTACTAGATCTGCAAGAGAGCATAATCTTGTTGCATGGGTGAGTTTTCTATTTGTCTTTGCCAAGTAATTTTTCCTTGATTTTTTTAAAGCTTTTTATGTGCCAATGATGATGTTGAAGTTAACTAAATATAAATACTTTTATTTTTGTTAAAAACACTTTGGCTTTAACTAGTATGAAAGGGGGAAAAGGAAATATGGTAAAACACTGCCTTATAAGCAAAGAAAAAATAAAATAATAATAAAACACATTCCATTTATCAATGTTAAAAGGAAAATATGATCTACTTTTATATAAAATAATAGTATCTTTCAAAAGTCAGTTTACTTTTATGCATCCAATATTGGATTAGGCTTCAAGCCAGTTTAAGTGTTGGGAAGCTCAGAACTCTCTGATTGCATGGTAACATAATATCAGTCAATCTGTAACTTAAATATCCTTGAAAACATGCCATTTTATTTTCAACTATCAGTCAGTCTGTAACTTCACCATCAACCACCTAAGATGCACGGCCATCCCAAAAAAAGGCCGCACTAAATCAAATTATATTTCTGAAATGCCCTGGGAAAGACCAATGTTAATTGTTATTTTGTTTATAAACCCAAAATATAGCATGTTTTAAAAATGTAATGTATGTTCCTTCTCTTTCTTTCTTTTCTATGTAATTTAGTGCACTAAAAAATAACACATATATTGTAGCCATTTGCATCTTATGGGTAAAGCCAATTTACTCGCCACATATAAATTCATCCATCTTATTCATCCCTGCCATCATTTTTTATAAAAGGATCTGGTATCTTTTAGGGATGTTATTTCTATGCCAAGTCCAGCATTCAGTTCTATGATGCAGAGTTTTTTTTTGTCGTGCTCACCATTTACCAACATAATTTCATCGTATATGTATAGTTTACATTTTTAAAATTTACAAATATATTTGTTAAGGATATCTCAAGGATCCCTACACAATTAGATTTGTGAAGAGATAAAAAGTGAAAAAAAAAATACACGAGTAATTTCCTCCAAACCAAAATTTTATTAAACTCTCCAAAAACAAATACAAACCCTAATTTGAGTACTACATGAATCAAAGCCAAAAACCTAATAAAATTATTCCCTTAACTAAAATGAAAAAAGTGGAAATTAGGAGCACGTCGTTCTTTTCAAAACTTGTTTGTTTTACATTCTTCCCTTTTAGGAACTATTTTCTACATACATCTTTTTTAATTTTTTTTCTTTTTACTTCTCTCATTTTTATATTTAAAAGCGGCCGCTCCGACGTGTATTACAATGGTGATGAGTTATGGACATATACCCTAAAACGCACGTTAAGGTTGATAAAATTACAAAAATACCCCCGTGAATTTCACGTTTTAAAAGAAATAAGGATGTAATTTACAAAAGAAAATTAGGAGGGACTAATGCTAAGTTTTAATAATCGTAAGGATGTATCTTAAAATTTCCTAAGAAAAAATGACACATCTATTTATAGAAACAATTTAGTCAAGTCACCAGGTATATGACAACAAATAAATTGTTGCATCCAATTTGGGAGAGGAACATCGTCTCTTTTATTATAATATACATATCCGAATATGCGCTATTAATTTAAGTTAAATATATTTTTTTTTTTGAAAGAATTTAAGTTAAATATATGCTTTCATTGTTTTCTCTAAATGTGATTTTATATCAAAAATCACCAGTCTTAAAATAAGATCTTGAGTAATAACATATACAATCTTTGTCGACAAAATATTAAAGTTTTTCAATCAGATCTAAAATTCTGAGATGGAACCATAGAAATATGAGTAATTTTATACCTTTATAGCATCAAAGTCTATGCTTCAAGTCTACTAATCCATGCAATTATACTTCAAGAATTTCATCTAAACCAAAATTAAATTTTATATTACATAGGAACCCGTACAATTTTGCAAGTAACATCCTAAAAAGTGGTGGACATAAACTTGAAGCACATGGCTAGAATTATGACATCAAATAATTCAATAAACATTTTAAAATGCTTAAAAAATTGAACAGTTGCTAGATCACTTTCTTATCTTTCTTTGTCATGTCCTACCACTTCGCCATCTATTCAGTATGGTTATGACTATATATTACAATTGATGTTTTTTCGTTCCATATATTCAATGTAGGCTCGGCCTTTATTCAAAGATAGGAAGACATTCCCACAAATGGCGGACCCAAAGCTCAATGGTAACTTCCCAATGAGAGGTTTATTTCAGGCACTTGCAGTGGCAGCGATGTGTGTGCAGGAGCAACCTACTTTAAGACCTCGAATTGCAGATGTTGTCACTGCTCTCACTTACCTTGCTTCTCAAAACTATACCTCCGAGCATAGAAAATCACACCATAGCTCACGCAAAGAAGGCGAAAATATAGTAGCCAGTGGATCAAATTCAGACGTTCTCGATGGATGAAGTTTGCGATTGGATTTTGCTGATTTAATTGGATTATTTGTTTGTTTTGTTTGTTTCTTGTATATTATTTTATTTAGTTTTGAGTTGAAGGTGATGTTGAGATATTTTTGCTGGGCAGTTATTCTTTTTGGTTGTAATATTTGAATCTTACATTGATGGACTTTTAGACTGCAAATATTGGTCGGTAGATGTGTTTAAATATTGTGTAAAGATGGGTGATTTTATGTAGCAAATATGACAGACAGTTAAGGGCATGAATGCTTCAAGACTGGTGTGTTGTGATTGCTTCTCTTTTTGATACAACAAATGAGTTTAAATTGCAATGTGCCAAAAGCTTCTGCGAGCCAATTGTGGTTGAGGGTTTTGTACTTTATATGGCAGGATTGATGCTTTTAATACGCTTTTACGTTTGGGGTTGATGCTTACTTCCTTTCTAAGTTATTTTCACTGTAATTTATATCAAAACTAATAAGCAAAAATGATATCTAGTTTCTGGATGATAAAATATGATGATTGTTAATTTTAGAAAAATATTGTAAGTACCATGTACAACAAATTTGATATTGGATCAATGCAAAATTGATACTCAGAAGCTGTTTGATTTGAGTTGATGCTTTGTTATTGTAATACTTTTCAATATGTACTATCACTTTTAATATTACTAATACTATTTATTATTTAATATTGCTTCACCAATAACAAAAACTTACAATTTTTTATTGTTAGTATAGATATTAGCTGGTATATATTTGAATACGGGTTGGCAGCGCATAACTATGCGTTCACGACAACAGTGACGGTAAATAGAACTTTAGTATGCTAGTACATAATAATTGCTTCATACATTAAATTGTAACTTAGTTTGTATTCAATAGAAAGCAGTAGTCTTGAATCTAAATAGTATTAAAAAACATTTGGTCCTGCCTATGCTTGAAACAATTGTACAAGATAAATATGCAGAAGATGTTTATTTCCCACTGCATTGTGAAGATCATCGGACATTAGTAACTTTGACATCACTACCAATTCTGGAATAACTAGAGGCACTAAATTGAGGGCAAATAAATAATTTGCCCTTAATGATAATTGATTAGAGGCAAATGTTGTGTCAGCCCCCGTTAATTACAATAAGAAACCAATATAACCGCCTTTGTTAGTAATCAAGGCAGAAACAAAATCAGCCTCCATTACCCCTCAATTTGGGCAAAACCAAATGCCTTTACTGTCTTAAAAAATTTCAGCTCTTCTGCCAAAATTTGAGATGGACGAGCTCTTATCCTTCCCATTATGTCGTAATTTGCTTTCTGCTTCCCTCCAAGTTCATCAAAACTCGCCATTAATCCAATCCGAAGATCTACAAGCATCAAGGTATTTCTTTCATTTATGATAATGGTTTAATCTTTTATTCTGATTTTTAGCTAAACCCTAATGTCAGTATTTGAATTTCTTATGCTTGTTTTGTAGTCAAATACTGGTCAGTATTTGAATTTTAAACTTCAGCAATTCACGCCTCTCCCTTTTTTTGCTTCTTGAAAGAAGTTCTATATTTTGGTTGACAATCGTCTGTGGTTAGTTGAACAAGATGCACGCTCTGCTATGCTCACCTGTGACAACTAATTATTACAAAGGTCATACCGAGTGTTATTTTTTGATAATATTGCCATTGCCCGACGATTATTATGATAATGGTTTAATCTTTTATTCTGATTTTTAGCTAAACCCTAATTACTACTGGACTGTAATATGAGACTTACTTAAATTGAATTTGACGCAAGATTGATACCATAAAACTGAAACGCTATTTTGTTTTTTTTTATTCACTGATTATGCAGTGTTTTTCTCATTTATATACTTTCATTTTTTATTGTAAGTGTTTACCATAATATTCATATTCCCATCGGACAATGATGGTTCCATTTCTTTCGAACTGTACATATTTTGCTTCTTCTTCCATGGGACCACATGACTTCACTTATTGTCGTAAGTATATTTTTTTGCAAACAGTGATCAACTGCACTCATAAATTGTATTACTATTCTATCTACTTTTTAATTAGTCTGTTAATGAATTCTAAATCTATGCATATAAGTTGTTTGCATAAATGTCAATACCATTACAACTTAGTTTATTTTTACTAGTAACACCTATTGTATGTGATACAGAAATTATATGTTATAAAGAGAAAATTAGAATATTGTATGTGCTTTCATATATGAATTAAACAAAATATGTTATATATGTTGGTGTGGTTCAGTTGTTGTCTGTTTTACAGTCTAATTTATATTTAAGATTTAGATTTAGTTATTGGCGTGGTTCACTAAATTTGATTTTAAACTACAAGACTTTTAGTTCATCAAGTGGTTGACCTCATTTGTAGTAATATAGTGAAATAAAGCATGATGCAATATGTATGAGTATTCTCTGTGCCACCAAGTAAACAGTTAAATTATTCAGAAAAGCATAAACTTGCTTTGCTCCTAACCTAGTTTTCTTACTTGTAACAGGTCATGAGTCACTTGCAGACTTGGTTATAAGAGGATTTTAAGGTGAAGTTCTCAATTACTTAAGTTTAATGTTTGCTTAATGTATCATAAAATGTTGGATAAAGATATTTATTATTCATAGCTTTTTAATGCCCATTGACAGTGATAGAACTGACTATAGGATAAGTATATAGGATCAGTTTATCCATTTCTCAACCAGAACATTTAATTTGTAGGACTCAAACTCTTCCTGGTCAGTGTAGTAATATATGCATCAACCTGTCAACTGCTATAATTATAAAAATATAACCACAATGAAATATATGATAGCAGTGGTATAAATAGACAAACTAACTGACTTTATGTTATCTTAATTAGAAACTAACTAGTGAGCTTTTTTTGACAAAATTTTTCTGGAAAAGGAAATAATCCAGTTCCTGCATGGAAACATATTATGTGTTTGTTTGTTATGTGTGTGTTACGTACATGTATCAGACACTTGTGTGCTTTAGCAAAATAAACATATTAACCACGGTAATATAATTTGTTTACAAATTTTTTGATGGTCTGTATTATTTTTAGGATAAAATGAAGGAAAAGCTTACAGAATGTATAATTGACTATTAATCAACAACCAAAACTGCATATAAATTTGATGGTATATGAATGCATCTGATTAAGTAAACTATACATTGAAAAAGCACTAATAGCCATTGTACTATATTAAATTAATCAAATCAAGCATGACTTATAAAGGAAATTCTCTAAATCGTCACATGTGGTAGTAGACAGATTATTCTAACCTTTTTATGAATATTTTATACAAATGCTTAATACTGGAAGTAGCATCTTAAAAAAATAGATATCAAAATAATGAATTTTTTTCATAGAAGCATTGACGATCATTTATGTTTTCCTTTTCATCTACAAAAGCACTTTAATTGTTTATATCCATTATAAAAGCATTGACGATCATTTATGTTTTCCTTTTCATCTACAAAAGCACTTTAATTGTTTATATCCATTATAAAGAGTTTTTATCAATCATACATAGCGTGATATATAATGAATAATAGTCAACAAACTAATGACAACACACATGGTTATAGGATTGGCAATTTCTTTTAAAGTTTACTTTTATTGACAAACTCCCTCACTAATTTTGCTATGATCAACAATAAACCAATGAAGTTTTTGTAATAGAAAAGGTAAAAAATTGGAATAATCTACATTAAAAAATATACATGATACTTAATATCTACGTTGAATAAGAAAAAAAAGGAGTTTTGGATGAGGAATTGAAACCGTTCATAGCTTAGAAAAATTACAAATAATTTTATTCAAAGGATTAAATATATCTAAACATGTCTCAAATGGTACAATATACCATGTTATAATAAATTGGAAAAAAAATTCTCATAGATGAGAGTTAGAAATCAAATTAGGCAATGGCATGTGAAACTTTGAGAGAAACAATATTTACCGAGAGCAATAACTTTAATGTGACCTAGTATATCTACAAAAAAATTAGATACTTAACATGATTACTGAAAGCTGACATTCGTGATTATGCACTTTAATGTCCCTCTTTCCTTCATCAGAGGAATAAGTCAAGTTGATAATTAAAAGAACTACAAAACATATCAATGAAATGATTGTCTATTAAACAATAAGAAAAAAAAAATAGTATAAACATGTGATAGAAAAAATGTATAACAAACAGCAGAATTATTTACTGTATTGAAAAACTAGTAAACCAATATTGAAAATACTATGATTCCATAAAGGAATACGGCACATTAAAAATATCCTTTCAAAGCAATGACGTGGAGAGAAAAAAAACAGAACTTGTTTTCTTACTAACATCCATCTCTTCCTTCTCACCCTTCCCTTAGAAGCCTGATTTGTTGTGACAAAATTCAATCGTATAATAATCAGGTTTGGTAAACGTAAATGCAATCAACAGCTGTAAAATTTGTAAGAATAGGTAAATAGATATTTTTAACATCGAGGGAATAGTGTTATTATCTGTAATAATTACATTGACCACAGGACTCAGTGAAGGTTAGAGGTAAGCTTCCCCTCAATCATGTCAAGACTGAAGATATTTATGTAAAATGTGATAAATCAGTGTAGTAACAAAATTAGAAGAAATGTACCAAACATGTTTCAAAAGGGGTTTAAAAATTTAACATTCGTCAAATGTAATGAAACAACCAGTAGCTACATAAACCTGACCAGTTATCTACCCTAATTAGAGAAAGAGGAAGATGAAATTATCTTACCTCGTAGAAAACTTTAGCGCTTCTTTGGATAGTAGCTGCGTTTTTGAGCAACTGATGAAATATGTGTAGGTGAATGGCGATAAGGCTATCAAAATATTTGTGCGTGTTATTTTATGCAGATGAAAATTTCTGTAACCAATGTAAATGATCATTATAGGAAAGTGATTTAATTGCTTTGTTACTCTTAATTTTGAAGTTCTTACATTTTACATAGTTTGATAGTTGCATAAAGTCTTATAGGTGTGTCAAACGTTATTCTCATCAAATTGATAAATATGAAATTATCACTAACAATGCATATTGCTTGATTTGCTATATAGGCTATAGCTAGAACCATGGATAAAAGTTGGGTAGACTTGGATCATAGTTCAGATGAATATAGACATAAACTAGAGTTATTTTTGAATGACGCTTTCATGAAATCAACAAGAAAAGATAAATAATATGTCCTTGTAAGAAGTGTTGCAATCGATATTTTCATGATAGGATAACTGTTGGAGGCCATCTTCTTTGGCACGGAATGGATCTCTTATATAGGACAGCTCGGTGGACACATCATGGTGAATTGTACACAGCTCAGAATGAACAGGATCCATGTTTTAATCATATTGATAATATGGAAACAAATATTGGTAGCAACGAAGACGGTGGTGAAATGCTTGATTTTCTCAATGAAACATTTGTGCAACCTGTTTGCACAAAAAATGGACAAACACCTCAAAATTGTATGATTTAGTAGATCTTATGTTGTTCTTAGTGATTTGGGTGATTTATGCAAATATATGAAAAGCAGGGGCTAAACTGTAAAAAGACACACAGATTTATAGTGGTTCGGCTAGAATGTGCCTACGTCCACTTTATATGTTATTTCTCCTTTATATCTCAGATTACAAGTACAAAGCTTTGGTACAAGTATCTAAAAGTGTTTGAAAGTTCCTTCCGTGCTTGAGCTCTCAAACTTCTCCCTCATTGTTGTACCCCTGCCCCTCTATTTATAGAGTGAGGTTGGGGGCAGGGGTCTTGGATGTATATAGCTGCTGGTGGGCCTGGGCTGAAGCAATCTGGCCTGGCAAATCTGGTTCGGCGTTGGTGGTTCGGCGAGGCTTAGGGATGGAGTTGGACCGGTGGTAGGGGCTCGGTTCGGTGATGGGTCTTGGACCGGTGGTGGTGATGAGGTCGAAATAGTTTGGTTCGGCAGTTGTGAGGATGCCGAATGAGGTAGTGCCGAATGAGGTGGTGCCGAATGAGGTGATGCCGAATGAGCTTTTGTACTGGGAATGCCGGATGTACCAAGGCATCCTGAGTGCCGCATGATGACTGCCGAATGACCTTGATGATGATACGCTTGCTGGCTGCTTCTTCTTGGTTCGGTTGTGGAGGAAACGCACCCCACACAGACATTCCAGTTTTGCACAAAAAATGGGATAACACTTTGCCCCCCAAAACATGACTTGCGGTAGGAAGACGTGTTTTGTAATGCCCTGAGCTGGATGTTCATATCCTGTCAACAACCTGCAAAGAGCTTGATAGTTTTATATGGCCCCAAATGACGACCGTTCGGGATCGAGCTATTTGGGATGAAGCGCGGCCGTTCATGGTCAAGCGCCTAACTTCAAATGACGACCGTTCGCGATCGAGTCACTTGAGGTGAAGTGCGACCGTTCGCGGTCAAGCGTCTAAATCCATGCGACGATCGTTCGAGATCGAGTCATTTGTGGTGGAATGTGATCGTTCACGGTCAAGCGCTTTACTTCAAATGACGACCGTTCGGGGTCAAGTCATTTGAGGTAAAGTGCGACCGAGCCCGGTCAGGAGGCGGACCTCAAATGGCGACCGTTCGTGATCAAGCCACTTGGGGTGAAATGTGACCGTTCGCGGTCAAGCGCCTTACTTCGAATGACGATCGTTCGAGATCGAGCCATTCGTGGTAAGGTGCGACTGTTGGCGGTCAGGGGGTGGACCTCAAATGGCGACCGTTCGCGATCGAGCCACTTGGGGTGAAATGTGAGTTGTGCCGTTCGAGGCGAGTTTGTGACTGTTCGAAGTCGGGTGCCGTTCGAGGCGAGTTGTGACCGTTCGAGGTCGGGTGCCGTTCGAGGCGAGTTGTGACCGTTCGAGGTCGAGTGCCGTTCGAGGCGAGTTGTGACCGTTCGAGGTCGAGTGCCGTTCGAGGCGAGTTGTGACTGTTCGCGGTCGGGGTGCCGTTCGAGGCGAGTTTATGTGTGCCCGGGGGGGACTTAATACCATCCAAACCAGATTCACGTTCGGGTGAGTTTCTGGATTGTCTGTTGTGGCGGTTTATCACTATCTCAGAGCATGCCTAGGGATCGTTCGCGATCCCGTACATGTGTAAGTAGCTTAGCCATTTTAGAATTATCAAAACCAAATATTCATTCAACTGATGAAATTTAAAATAGAAATGTTCAGCAAAGTCAAATCCAAATCTAAGAAATAAAGAACAAAAGCAAAGCAGTGACGTCGGAGTGCAAACGCCTATATCGATGTGGTTTATAGTTGTATCAGAACATGCCTGAGGATCGTTCGTGGTCCTGTACATGTGTAAACAACTTAACCGTATCAGTGTGGAGTTTGCTGCTCGTTCGTCGTTATCTCGATCAATGGATAATAAGATGACGTCTCGATCCTGAGCCGTCTTCAGTTGGTGCAGGCGGTGGTCGTTCTTGTCCCACCGTTGTGGCCCTCCTTCTCACATATTGTGATAGCAAACCATTCCGAATATGCCCCTCCACCTCATCTTTCAGATGCCTGCAATCGTTGGTATGATGACCATTCAGGTCGTGGAACGAGCAATATCTGTCTGATTTCCTTTCGTTAATAGTCGGATCCCTTCGCATTGGCCTACGGTAGGGAACCTGCTCTCTTGTATCTTGATAGATTCGCTCCAAACTCTCATTCAGCTCGGAGTAAGTGGTGAATCATGACTCTTTCCGTGGCCGCTTTGACCTGTCATCATTATCCTCAGCCTTTCTCTTTCCTTTACCAGTCTCTGCACCCCTTCCAGGTGGGTTTCCGCTCTTGATTGCGTAAACATCAACTTCTTCCTCTCTTTCTGCACTAGCATCTTCCAAATGCAGAAACTTTTCAGCCTCATGATAGAACTCTCCCAGATTCATAGGTGGATCTTTAGTTAACGAATTCTTGAACTCCGTACTATCAGCTATTCCAGATACAGCCGCCATCATGACCATAGATGGATCTGGTCGATCCACTGATGCTGCTGCCGCATTAAATCGTGTTAGAAAACTCCTCAAAGTCTCTCCAGTTTTCTGCTTCAAGGTTGCCAAAGTCATCACATTCTTGGGTCTTGCAATATGAACCCTGAATTGCCTCATGAATCTCTCAGTTAAATCTGCCCACGTTCCTATGGAGCCGCTTTCCAGTTGTCTGAACCACAACGCCGCAATATCTGCCAAGTACAATGGAAAGCACCGGGCCATAACCTCCTCTGATGCCCCCAGCACTTTCATATGCCTTATATATTTTGTCAGATGAACCGTGGGGTCTGTCCTTCCATTATACATATCCAATGATGGTAGCTTAAAATCTGGTGGGTTCCTAGCTCGCCTGATTGTTGTGGTAAAAGGACTCCTATTCACATCCTCCAGGTCTCTATTCACTAGTCCGCCTCTCATAGCTCTTCTAACCATCTCAACTAATCTGTCATTGTCTCCAAGCTGAAGTCCTCGTTCACTGCCTTCGACCTGCCCCCTGAGTCCGTGGGAGCTTTCAGGTGTATGCCCCCCTGGCGGAGCGTTCATTCTTCTATTGTTACCAGATTGTTCGGATGCCCCCGTCTCTCTTCACGGGATTGGATCAACATGTTCTGCATGTGTGCCCCCTAGCTCTGGTGCTACGCCAGATGGTCCTGCTCCGTTCTGAACTCCAGTTGCGCCTTGGTTCCGTGCTCCAAGTTGCCCAATCTGTTGAAGCAAGTTCTGGATCATCCCTTCTTGTCTTCTCATCATGGCCTCCATCTCATCCCTGGTGATGAAGACTAAAGCTTGGTTTGCTCCTGAGGAAGCCTCTTGACTCCCTTCCTGTTGACTTTGCTCCGGCCTCGGCCTTCTGCTTGATTGTCTTGCCATGATTCTCCCAATCTGAATCTTTAGACTTTAAAATTCAGCTTCTAAGCAGTAGAATCCCTGAGTTCAGTTCTCAGTGAAAGCACCAAAAATGTTTGCACAAAAAATGGACAAACACCTCAAAATTGTATGATTTAGTAGATCTTATGTTGTTCTTAGTGATTTGGGTGATTTATGCAAATATATGAAAAGCAGGGGCTAAACTGTAAAAAGACACGCAGATTTATAGTGGTTCGGCTAGAACGTGCCTACGTCCACTTTATATGTTATTTCTCCTTTAGATCTCAGATTACAAGTACAAAGCTTTGGTACAAGTATCTAAAAGTGTTTGAAAGTTCCTTCCGTGCTTGAGCTCTCAAACTTCTCCCTCATTGTTGTACCCCTGCCCCTCTATTTATAGAGTGAGGTTGGGGGCAGGGGTCTTGGATGTATATAGCTGCTGGTGGGCCTGGGCTGAAGCAATCTGGCCTGGCAAATCTGGTTCGGCGTTGGTGGTTCGGCGAGGCTTAGGGATGGAGTTGGACCGGTGGTAGGGGCTCGGTTCGGTGATGGGTCTTGGACCGGTGGTGGTGATGAGGTCGAAATAGTTTGGTTCGGCAGTTGTGAGGATGCCGAATGAGGTAGTGCCGAATGAGGTGGTGCCGAATGAGGTGATGCCGAATGAGCTTTTGTACTGGGAATGCCGGATGTACCAAGGCATCCTGAGTGCCGCATGATGACTGCCGAATGACCTTGATGATGATACGCTTGCTGGCTGCTTCTTCTTGGTTCGGTTGTGGAGGAAACGCACCCCACACAGACATTCCAGTTTTGCACAAAAAATGGGATAACACAACCCGTGACCGAACAAAGTGGTGGTTCTTCAAGCCAACCTCATACTTTTGAAGGTCAAGCTCCTGAAGCAAAACGATTTTACAAGTTGTTAGATGAAGCTAATAAAGAATTATATCATGGTAGTAAATACAAAAAATTGGATGCAATTGTGAAATTATACCATATAAAGTGCTTAGGAAATGTGAGTGATGCAACATTTTCTATGTTTTTGGAAGCATTTAAACACATGTTGCCAGATAATAATTGTATGCCAAAATCAGCCGCGCAAGCTAAAAAAATAATTAATGATTTGGGTCTTACATATGAAAAGATAGATGCTTGCCCGAATGATTGCATGCTATTTTGGAAACATACATCACACATGACTACGTGCTCTCGTTGTGGTATTTCAAGATATAAACAAAATGAAATCAATGATGATGGTAGTAGAAAAGTTCCAGCTAAGATACTTCGTTATTTTCCTATAATTCCTCAGTTGAAGAGGTTATATATGTCAAAGTATATTGCAGAGCATATGACATGGCATTCAACAGGCTCTACCGATGGAGTTATGAGGCATCCAGCAGACTCACCAGCTTGGAAATACTTAGATTCTATGTACCCTGATTTTGCAATGGAAATCTGCAATGTGCGTTTAGGAATAGCCAGTGATGGATTCAATCCTTTTTCTAACATGAACCGTAAACATAGCACTTGGCCAGTTATAATTACTGTATATAATCTTCCTCCATGGATGTGCTTAAAACAACCTTTTTTATTTATGTCTTTGTTAATTCCAGGGCCTCATGAGCCTGGAAACGACATTGATGTGTATATGCAACCACTGATTGATGAGTTAAAAGAGTTATGGGAGGTTGGTGTTAACACTTATGATGTTTTTTCCAATCAAACATTCAATATAAGGGCAGCTGTTTTGTGGACTATAAATGATTTACCTGCATACGCAAACTTGTCGGGATGGAGTACATCCGGAAAGCTTGCATGTCCGCATTGCAATCACCAAACATATTCAGTACGCTTACCCAACAGCAAGAAACAAGGCTTTTTAGGTAGTCGCAGATTCTTACCTATTAAACATAGGTTTCGATATGATGCATGCTCATTCAACGGGAAGCATGAGAATGGTCTTCCACCTAAGCCATTGACTGGATTGGAGTGTTTAAGACAATTATCCAATTTGAGATTCACGTTTGGTAAATCGCCAACAACTGGACCTACTATTGGACGAAAAAAACACAATAGTTCAAATGTCCTTAGAGAGCCTAAGGTTGTTGGACCATGGAAGAAGAAAAGCATATTTTTTACTTTACCATATTGGCAACGCCTGTTGATTCATCATAATATTGATATGATGCATCTTGAAAAAAATGTCAGTGAAAATATTTTAGGAACATTACTTGGCACTTTAAAAAAAGGAAAAGATGGACTTGAAGCTCGAGCTGATCTTGAAAGTTTAAGTATAAGAAAAGCACTTCAACCTATTCGTGAAGGGAATCAGACTTATATACCTCCATCGATTTTCTTTATGACAAGTGAAGAAAAAATGATGTTTTGTAAAGTGTTTTCGAATGTGCGCGTTCCTGATGGATTTTCAACTAATATTGCTCGATGTGTAGATGTGAAAGAGAAAAGGATGCATGGTTTAAAAAGTCATGATCATCATGTAATTATACAACACTTGCTTCCTCTTGTAATTCGTCGAGTGTTGCCTAGAGCGATCACACTTGTATTGCTTGAAATATGTTCAATATTTCGAAAATTATGCAGTAAAAGCAATATGTTGCATCAATTGAGAAACTAAAATATAGGGCAATATTAGCCTTATGTATGATGGAGAAGATGTTTCCACCATCATTCTTTACCATATCTGTTCACTTGATAATCCATTTAGCTGATGAAGCAGCAATTGCAGGACCAGTTCAATATCGTTGGATGTATCCAATTGAAAGGCAAGCCGTATTTATTTATTATTAATTAAAAGTTGTATATGTTATTTTAGTAAATTTCATTGGAGCTAGTTTATTTATAGGTACTTGCAAACATTAAAAAGATACGTCCGCAACAAGAGTTATCCAGAAGGATGTATTGCAGTAGGATATCTTGCAGAAGAATGTGTATCTTTTTGTTCAATGTACTTGACAGGTGTTGAGAATCGCTATAATCGACGTGGTTGTAATGCTGATACTTCTTTGCCTCATGATATTGTGGGAGGCTTGCCAATATTTTTGAACTCTGGTCATCATTTGGGTAAATGCAGAGAGACTGATTTAGAAAAGAAAATTTTGGAACAATGCCACTCTTATATCTTATTCAACTGCAGTGAAGTGACACCTTACTTAGAGTAAGATTATTTTCAAAACATCAAGAATTGCATTCTAACTATGTGAATTAAAAAGAAATTAATTTATTTGATGATTTTTATTTGGACTAAATAATTTAACTTGTGTTTCAATAGTAAAAGGTTGGAAGAGCTACGAAAAATTCATCGACGAAAAACCATTCGGGAAGTGGAGTGTTTGAGAAATAAAGAATTTCCTACTTGGTTTAGAATTCATGTAAGTTCATTTCTTTTATATGCCTGATTATTAATATGCATTTATTCTTACTTAATTGCAAAAAACAAATTATACTTGTTTAAACTTTTTAGGTAAATAACCTTCGTGATGCCGGTGACTTATCAATATCTGAAGATTTAATTCGATTAGCAAACGGTCCAAGTAGGACTGTGAAGCATTATAAGAAATATGTTATTAATGGCTATAGGTTTTGAACCAAATTAATCGATGAAAGATACAAAAATCAAAATTGTGGTGTCTTTGTGAATGCCGAAACTTCAAGCTATTCTAGTGTAAGAGACTGCAATCCTATTACTGGAAATGTTGACTATTATGGTGTTTTGAAGAATGTTTATGAGCTGGATTATAGATATCCTGGAGAAAGTGATGAACAAGCTTGTAAAGTAGTTTTGTTTGAGTGTGACTGGGTAAATAATTCTGGAAAGAAAAATGACCAATATGGATTCAGCTTAGTGAATTTCAATCGAGTAGCACAAAATGGTGATAACTTTATATTGGCTTCACAAGCAATTCAAGTTTTTTATGTTGCTGATCCTAAAGAGGAAGATTGTAGTGTTGTGGTTAAAACGAAGCCAAGAGATTATTATGATGTAACGGATGACAACGATGCATTCGACATAGACGATTATTATTTAACACCTAATCTTGATGATCCTAATTTAGACAATCAAGAATTACAAATAAGGACTGATGTTCATGGTCTATATGTTAACAAAATATTGCCATTGCCTAATGGAAATGATGCAATACCTGAAGATGACAAGCTTAGTGAAGATGATGATGCTAGTAGTGGTGATGAAATTTAGTTCAAGAATTCTAAGTAAAATTATGTAAAATTTCTAGTTTTCTATTTGAAATATGTTAAATTTTCTAGAGTTCTATTTGAGATTATGATAAAATTTCTTTTTTTCTCCATTTGAGTAAGGTCAACTTTATGTTATTACGTTGTCTCATTTGTATATTTTCCATGCTTTTAGTTCTTCTGCTCAAGTTATTAATAGTTCTCTATATGAAACCCAATAATGCATCAAATTTAGTGTTAAGAACATTTGCAGGGGCTATTATTATGATTTATATATTGACAAGTTATTTTCTATTATATGTCAGTTTTGATTTTTACATGATATTAGTTGTTTAAAGCATGTGATCCATTTTTTGTACTTTGAATTGGTGGACGTGATTTGTGTTGTATTTGGTAATTGTTTAGATGAACAACTCTGATTCAGATTCAAGCGATCAGAATCATTCAGATGACATATTTGAAAATGGTGACTTTCAAAACAATGGTATGTGCTTCATGTATTATTATATTGAGTTTATATAGTAATCTATTTCGATTTTTATATTAATATCAACAGTGAGAAGCATTCGATCTTTGTTCTTTTATATTTCTACCTATTTTATCTCACTTTCTAGGATATACAATAGTGTAGTGTCCTACAGCCTGACTTTTATATTATGTCAAGCTTCAGAGAACTAAAAAGAAAAAGATAGACTATTGAATGTAGTTTGACGAGAAGATACATGAAGTGTTCTTCATTGCTATATCAACTGTTATTTTTAGGATCATTGAGAAGAAACGGGCGTGGCTATAACAAACCCAGATGGGGTAAGTTAGGCAAAGAGAGCATAGAATTCACAAAAGATGGATTATGCATTGTTCCAAAGGATGCCAGGTTAGTGAGGTACCTAGGTAGCTTGGCCAGAAATTACAATCTACTTCCTTTATCACCTAAGGACTGGAGATCGCACGATGATGCAGAAATGGAGAAAATATGGAAAATCATATCGGTATGTTAATTTTTTTTAAATTAAAGAAGATGCTAAAATATAATGTTAGCCTTCGCTTTTAGTAATTGGCATTGCATTTTGATACTTGCTTTCGTTTTGCAATGGCTTTATCTCGACCACTTCCTCAACCACCTTTTAACTGCCTAAACCACCATTTTTCTGGTTGTCTATTGCATCTTCGGGTAAGTTGTTCTTGTGCATCAGCGCCTTCATCTCCTGTCTTGTCTGTGCGCTATTTGACATTATCTTCAACCCACTACAACAGCTTTTTTGTACATCAGCCTATGTACGGATCCTTTCAGCATCGTTGCATTTGTAGAAAACCATTGTTGGGTCCATTATTATTTACTAGTAACATTTTAAGTCACATGTGTCTTGATAATTAAGCTACTTCAGGAATAGAAATCTATTTTGTTTAGCTAGTTGCTGCTTGATAACCATGACAAACAGCATGTAGTTTGACAAACAGCATGTATTTAATCATTTTTTACCTGGAATTGAAGTTCACTTTTATCAATATACTAATTTTGAAACTCGGACTTACAAAGTTGTTTGACTTAGTTTTTATTATCTAAAACCGGAAACAAGGAAGTTTAATTACCATTTAAATAGAAGAATTTTTATGATGAGAGACCCGAAGATTCTATATTAGCTAAAAGGTAATAACATCTTTGCATACAACATAGTTACTTTATAGTACAAGATTTGAAATGTTTTATTCTCAACAGGATGCTGAATAAATTGTTGGTATCTCTTCCTACACCATTATCATGAACACAGATAATGACACAATAAGGAAGCTATTACATTTCATATTCTGATACACCAGCAAGTCAGCAACTGCACATCTTAATTTACACTGTGTTAACAGTGGTTTGCAAATTTTCTTTCTTTAACGCTGCATTCTCCCTTCTGATCCGATGGACTATGTAAAAGAAGGCCACCTTAATAAAACATACTTCAAACAAGCAAACTAATGGTTGTCTACATTGTTTTTTTAAGTAAAAATGTATTTGCTGCCTATATTTACCTCATGTGCCTAGAGACCACCTCAAGTAGTTTATAGATTGTTGCCTCTACCTCATTGAGTATTTTATTATGTGTTGTCATATATTAACGGCTTAATACAATACTAATTTGCCCTGACTTGGGATGAGTTAACACATTATAATCACTGCAGTTCTATTTAGTCGATTTGTTTGCCAAATTGGCTCGCACATGTTAAACATCTATGTATCCTCACATCTGCTTCTATTTTGCAATTTGTATATATTCCCTCTGAAACTCTATTTATAAGTTATACATTCGTTTTTCATTTCAAGGATACTATTGACTGGCGCGCTGAAGATATCCCTCATATCCCTACAATTAAATATACATTGCTAAAAAGATTGTCCAAAAGGAGAAGGAATAATAGAGCCGACTTAAAAAAAAATATTACACTCCACATATGGGCTCACCATCACGTTTCATATGTGGAGATGATCGTGTGGATAATGAACAATGGAGGAAAATGGTTAACTATTGGGACAATGATCCTAAAAATAAAGTAAGTCTTCATATGTTTCTAGTTCTTTCTTTATAATCTTGTGTATATTGTTATTTATCCATTATTTCTTTGTGTTATCAATTAATATTTTAATATTTTACTATTAAGGTCAAAGTTGAAAGAAATATTGCAAATCGTAAGAAGTTGAAGACGAGTCACACGGGCGGGTCAATGAGCTTCGTGAGACACATAACTAATTTTGTAAGTTCTCATACTTTCATTTTTTTTATTGGTTTCACTTTCCTTGTAAATATTATTTATTGCTTTTATGTTGTGCACCTTTTACTAAATAACTCTAAACCACCAATAATATAGAGTTGAACTAATAACTACATAATTATGCACAGTTGAAAAAAAATTTGAATCTAATCTATATCTATATAATTGTATATATATATATATTTTGCATGCAAACATTGAAAAAGTTCTAAGTTGTTTATATATTTTTGCTAGGAAATTTATGTGATAGCTTATCAGATTCTTTCTACTTGAATCAAATTGTGAAAACTGATCAGTTTTTTTAATGAAACTAGCTAAATAGTAAAAAAGTTTAGAGGTGCACACTTTAATTCAACAGCAAATAAGTTGGATGAGAAATATCACATATATAATAGATTCTTCTAAAACATCTTCATTATTTATGTTTGTTTTAAATGGTAATTTAATCTATGTTTTTTTCCTTGAGTCAAACATATTCAACTTGGTTAATGTAATTTTGTTTTTCTAATAGAAAGAAAAGCATGGTCGCGAACCCGATCCTATTAAAGCGTATGAACTGGTGCATAGAAGAAAGGACCAAAATAGAAGTTGGGTAGATGTTGCATCAGAGCAAGTGGCGGTAAAATAATTTCTAATTGAAACTTACATTATTTTAAATGATATTCATATAGAAAGCAAGTATATTTTCTTGTTTTATAAAAAATATATAGTAAAAGATGGTTAAAAATACTGAAACTTATGTTACTCTAATAATTTTTTTAAAAAGTTATGAAACTTACTATATACAAAATGATGCTCGTATAGAAGCTTGATATAAAGTTTGTTTTTTACTAAATGATATTCAATATAAAGTTACTAAGAATTATTGAATGATGCATAGTATAAAACTTTCCAATGATTTTTTTCATATGTTTTTTTGTGTTGAAACTTAGTTTAATATTGAATGATTTTTCTTGATGTTCATGTATTTTTTAAAACTTAGTTTATACTGAACTTAATTATATCAAATGATATTCATTTGGAGTGGAATTAATTGCAGAACAAAATATCTCATGAATTAACCCAACTGGTAGCTATCCATGGTGAAGAGACACCTGAACTAAGGCTGCAAGCATATGTAGCAACGATGGGGTTCGAGACTCGTAACAGGGTTCGTTGTTATGGAGACTTGGTGACTCCAAGCATGGTGCCTTGGGTACAACAGACTCAACCTATGTCATTGGTTCGTAAATCACGCAAAGGACGAGAGTATGCATCTTTGGAGTCTACATGTTTAGATCTGAAAGAATTATGTGAAAAGCAAAGTAAGGAGATAGAAGAGTTAAAACAAATGGTTTTATCTTCACAAAGACGATCATCAAATTTCATGTTAGAACAATCAATATCTCAACACCATTCTATTTCAGAACATCAGTTACAACAGTCTCCTACCCAAAACCAACCAAACACTCATCAATCATCCAATGTCCAACATCAACCACTACCACAACAACATTTTACTTCTCAACATACTGGAACCTCTCAACAGTATATGCCACATCCACAATTTGGACCTTATCAATTTTCATCCTCAGATGGCCAATTCTTCTACCCTCCGTCATATCGCCCTCCTTTCTACCCGCCAATGTCATATCCGCTTGGAGAGTTTACATCAATGCTCATTGGGACCAATTTTACGCAACAAGTTGTACCCCCAAGAGATAATCAAACTGATGAGCGAGTTGGTATGTATGGTTTCTTCTTATTTCTCAAATATTCAAATAGTAACATAATTTCAGTAGTTTTTCTCTAAAATTTCCGAACAATAAATCCTTTTTGCTTATGCTCATTTTCCTCTAGTGGCTATACGTAAACCCACTCTTATACAGATAGTATATTTAATGTGATATATTTGTACTTGAGAACCATGTCATGCTGACTAAAATATTGCGATATCGACGTGCGTGGATCGTCAAACATGTAGCTGTAATTTCTTATCTACATTAAGTGAAATAATATAATACAAAGATGCAAGTTAATGGGAAAAGGTTTTAACATTTCATTATCAAATTAGTATACATCATATATACTTCAATGTTCATATAATTAATGAGTTTAGTAGTCAAAAGAATTTTTTTACTTTCAATCTGTCAGATTAAATTCATAGCCAATGAAACAATCCCAAGAGGTACTTTGTTTTATTACACTTGCATATAAATTCTAGGGTGTTTTTAAAAGATTTCTCTATTCGTGCTGCTTTGAATACTAAGGCGTTTGATATAAGTGTTAATGGTGAGCTGCTACTGGCCTGCTGCTGCTTTAATCTCAGTTATTTTCACAGAAAAATTTTAAAATACAATTTTTGAATAAAATTTAAGTATTAAACTATGTCTGTTCAATTTACTTAATTGCACGTTGCTTTAATTTTGGATTGGTTTCTCTATTTTCACTCACGCGTTTTCTAATACATGCTAAATTGCTATCTTTGTTCCCGATATACCATTTAAGGGTAATTAATGTTTAATTCAATATAATTGTTAAAGTAAAATCTACATTGGTTGTTTGTTAGTGACAAATAAAATCCACCGGGATTTCTTTGCAAGCAAAGCCGGTTTTTCTTTCTAATCAAAAGAAAATAGTAAACCTAAAATCGCAATGCAACGATGAATATTTAATCTGCTAATCTAATAAAATTTATTTACCCCTAATGTTAATTGGAAATTGTTGGATGGATTCTTACCATCGAACCAGCCTAGCCGAACCATCATCACCGGATCAACACAGCCACGAACGAACCAACCAACAGGCCATCCTCCACCGATCCAAGTTACAACCGGACCAGCTCCACCAAAACTCCACAACCGGTCTCTCCGAACCAAGTACGCCGGACCACCCAACATGCTTCCCACCGAACCAAGTACACCGGTCCACTCAACATGCTTCCCACCGAACCAAGTACACCGGACCACCCAACATGCTTCCCACCGAACCAAGTACACCGGTCCACTCAACATGCTTCTCACCGAACCAAGTACGCCGGACCACCCAACATGCTTCCCACCGAACCAAGTAAGCCGGACCCGCTCCACCAGACAAGATTACATCAGCCCAGGCCCACCAGCTGCTGTATACCTCCAAGACCCCTACCCCTAGCCTCACTCTATAAATAGAGGGGCAGGGGTACAACAATGGGGGACAAGTTTGAGAGCTCAAGCACGGAGAGAACTTTCAAACAACTTTCTTTTACTTGTATCAAAGCTTTGTACTTGTAATCAAAACAAGAGAAGAGAAATAACATATAAAGTGGACGTAGGCACATTCTGGTTGAACCACTATAAATCTGCGTGTCTTTTTACAGTTTAGCCCCTGCTTCTCATATATTTGCATAAATCACTCAAATCACTAAGAACAACATAAGATCTACTAAATCATACAACTTTGAGGTGTTTGTCCATTTTTTGTGCAAACATTTTTGGTGCTTTCACTGAGAACTAGAAGCTCGAAGCTTCAGCTTCATCCACTTAACGAGTTTTCCTAACAACATCGTCCACCACTTGGAAAACATGCCTCCCAAACAGAGAAAAGATGTTAACAAAGGAAAAAACATCGCATCCAGCAGTCTTCCAGATCCAGCTGTCACGAATCAAGTAAATCGTCCTCCTTCAGCAACAGTAACAAATGAAGGACATGCTAACCCAACCAGTCCTGCCACAGAACAGCCTACAGCAATTACTAGGGCAGATTTGGACAGAGTTGTGGTTGAAGTAACTAACCGCTTCACGTCCCAGCAGGAAGCCTTGGTGGACCATCTCATGTCACGCTTAAGGGACGCTGAAGAATCCAACCGCAACACTGAATCATGGGGCGAGTCCCAGTCTGGAGAATCTCAGAGACAACAAAGATCTTCCTTCTTCGAAGGAGCTAACGGCAGAAATAGCCATGGTAGGAGCCGAGGCCGAGCACAGCCCGAAGTTAGGCCTGAGGAAACGTTTGGTACCGAACCCAACAGGGGAGGTACCGGACGGAGGTCAACTGTAGCTGAGCCTGTCATACTACCTAACCACGGAAACGCCAGTGAACGGGGCCGAGCTAGAGTCCAGCCCGAAGTTGGACCCGAGGAAGTGCTTAGATCAGAACCCGGCAGGGGAAGATCAAGGCAAGGGCCAATTGTAGCTGACCCTAGCATGCTCCCAGAAGATCAAAGGCAGCCACTGGAAAATATGAGGAATGATAGACGATACCATCCCTACAGGTCATCTGAACGAAATCAATCCCACAGGACAGAACCAAACTCATTTCTATATGCCCCAAATTCTGATGAAAGGATGGCAAGCTTATTCAGAGAGTGTGTGCAACGGGAGCAAAGAGATCGAGGGATAGGCGCTAGGGTAACCAGCCCTTTCGCCCGCAATATCGAAATTGCTATCACCCCCCGAGAATGGAAGATGCCAACAATGGAACCCTACAAAGGGACATCCGACCCCGTTGTACACTTACAGAGGTACACACAACATATGCTCATGAGTGGGGCGACAGAGGGAGTACTGTGCAAATGCTTTCCGCTCTTCTTAGCAGATCTTGCTACCTCCTGGTTCTGTCATCTACCCCAGGGATCCATCAGCTCGTGGGAAATGTTGAAGGAAAAATTTATCAGTCAGTTCCGCATTCATGTGTAGCAACCTAAGGACGCTTATTCCTTATCCAGCGTCAAACAGAAACCTGGAGAGAAGCTGCAGCAATACCTAACCAGATTCAACGCCGCGGCAGCCGCAGTCCAAGATGCCGATGAGAAGCTTATCCTAATGGCCCTCTGTAGTGGTGTGCATCCAGACACTAAATTTGCTAGAAGGTTGACAAAAGAAAAACCAGCTACTTTACCCGATTTCTTCCATGAAGCCGGGAAATACATGAGGCTTGAGGATGCTGCCGTTGAGGGGCAGTCAGGACAGCAAAATAAGACAACCCATGGCAACGCCCCTGCTGTGGCAAGGGACGTTCGAAGAAATGATTCCAGAGACAATGCTGGGGGCAAGAAGGGAGAAAAGCGCCTATATCGGCCAGGACCAAGATTCGACACTTACACTCCTTTGAACGAGACCGTCGAAAATATCTTCCTTGCCACCCAAGGCAAAGTTAGATACAAACGCCCACCATACAAGAAGGAATCAGATAACGCACAGAAGTCTGGAAAGTTCTGCCGCTTCCACGAATCTCACGGGCATGATACCAACGAATGCCATCATCTCCAAGATCTGATTGAGGAACACATCAGAAGGAAGAAACTGGAACGTTATGTAAAAGGTCAGGACAGGACCCCAGCTCCTGCCAATGAAAACCCAAGGCTACCCTCACCGGGGGCCGACAGAGGAAACCGCAACGCTAGCAGCTCTAGTCAAGAGAAGATAGTGGTCCATACCATCTCAGGAGGGACGCACATCGCAGACAGAAGCTGGAAAGAGATGGAAAGATACGGAAAGTCGCTTAGAGACAATAAAAACTATGTCAATTCGGTTATAGAAGAGCGCCACCCGAAGCGGAAAGAAAGTAATGACATCACATTCGGTAAGCGTGACCTAGAAGGAAGGCAGTACCCTCACATGGATCCCATGGTCATCTCTGCCCGACTTGGTCCCGCCGAAGTTTACCAAATCCTGATAGACACTGGAAGCTCAGTAAACATCCTGTTCAAACACGCATTCGACAAAATGAAGCTATCAATGAAGGATGTATCTCCCTGCGATAAACCACTACATGGTTTCACTGGGGATGCTAAGATGCCCCTCGGGCAACTGGACCTCTTTGTTGAGATTGGAAGCCATCCCCGCTCCATTGTACGGAAGCAGACATTCGTGCTAATAGAAAACCATTCGGCCTACAACGCCTTCTTAGGAAGACCAGCCTTGTCTGACTTCCAAATTGTCCTAGCCCCATGGTGCCTAAAGATGAAATTTCCAACAGACAATGGAGTAGGGGAAGTGGAAGGAGACCAGGACGTTGCTCGAGACTGCTATGTGACTGAACTTCGCAACAACCACAGGAAGGATAAAGGGAAGGGTGTAGAGATTGCCCTTTGCACAAAAAGTCTAGAAGCATAGCAACTAAAGAAAGCCCCTCCTCTTCGATATACCAGCGACCCTTTCAATGAATTAGACCCTAGGGACAAAGGGGAGGAGGCCACCGCCGAGCCTGCAGAGGCTATGGAGTTTATATCTGTAGACAAGCACGACTCAAGTAGACTATTGAAAATTGGGTCCCAACTAAAAGTCGAATTGAAGGAACAACTCATCGATTTTCTCCGCCACAACTTGGATGTATTCGCTTGGTCACACGCTGACATGACCGGAATCTCCCCCGACATAGCATGCCACGTATTAAACATTGATCCTACCAAGGCGCCTGTAAAACAAAGAAAGAGAAGTATGGGGGCAGAGCGATCGGTAGCCCTCGATGAAGAAGTAAAGAATCTACTCGCCAATGACTTCATACGAGAAGCTATCTACCCGGAATGGATCGCCAACCCGGTGCTGGTAAAAAAGGCTAATGGGAAGTGGCGAACCTGCATTGACTTTTCCAACCTAAACGACGCCTGCCCAAAGGATTGCTTCCCACTTCCCAGAATCGACCAACTTGTAGACAGCACAGCCGGGCACGAGCTCCTATCTTTTATGGACGCATACTCAGGATATAACCAAATTCCTATGCATGCTCCCGACCAAGACCACACTAGTTTCATCACCGACCGGGGTTTATACTGCTATAAGGTAATGCCTTTCGGACTTAAAAATGCAGGAGCCACCTACCAGCGCCTCGTCAACAAGATGTTTGCAGGGCTAATAGGACAAACTATGGAAGTATATATGGATGACATGCTGGTAAAGTCAAGGAAAGCCAAAGATCACGTAAGCCACCTAGGCAAGATGTTTCAAGTACTTCGACAATATGGAATGAATTTGAATCCACTAAAATGCTCCTTCGGAGTGTCATCAGGAAAGTTCTTAGGATTCATCGTTCATGCCAGAGGGATAGAAGCAAACCCTGAACAAGTCCGAGCATTAAGGGATATCAAGATACCTTCCACTCGGAAGGAAATGCAAAGTTTGAATGGAAAAGTGGCCGCTCTAAGCCGATTCATCTCCAAGGCGACGGACAAGTGCGTCCCCTTTTTTGAAACCCTAAAGAAAGACAAGGGAAAGTTCGAATGGACTGACGAATGCTTAACCGCTTTCCTTAACCTAATCGAACACCTCCAGAAACCACCGGTACTCTCGACTCCAAGCAAAGGCGAAGAATTATACCTATACCTTGCTGTGTCATCTCACGCCCTAAGCGCAGCCTTGGTAAGGGAAGACAACCGCACACAGCGGCCAGTTTACTTCGTCAGCAAAAGGTTTACTGGGGCAGAAGTCAGATATCCTAAACTTGAGAAGCTAGAATACTGTTTACTAATCACATCACGAAAGCTGCGTCACTACTTCCAGTCCCATTCCATCAAAGTTCTGACTGATCAACCACTGAGGCAGGTACTCCATCGTCCCGACACTTCTGGGCGACTACTTAAATGGTGCATTGAACTAAGTCAGTATGATATCACCTATCACCCTCGCACCGCCATCAAGGGACAAGCCATGGCTGATTTCATTGCAGAATTCACTACCAACGAAGATAAGGAGAAATTGGGAATATCAGAAGATATCAAGTGGAATCTCTTTGTGGATGGTGCATCAAACGAACAAGGCTCGAGGGCAGGTGTGGTAATAATCACTCCCAGGGGAAACAAACTGCACTATGCTATAAGGTTGGAGTTCGCTGCCACCAACAACGATGCAGAATATGAAGCAGTGATAGCTGGACTAGAAATTGCCATAGAAATCGGAGCCAATTCGTTGTGTCTTCATAGCGATTCTCAACTTATTGTTAATCAAATACTAGGAGAATTCCAAGCTCGAGAGGAACGACTTGTAGCATATCTAAAGAAGACCAAGTTACTTCTCAGCCGATTGGACCACTACTTAGTCAAACACATCCCTCGGGAAGAGAACCGAGAGGCCGACGAATTGGCAAAGCAAGCAAGTGTGAGAGACATCACCATCTTCGGGGCAGTAACCGTCTCAAAGCAACTGGCCCCAAGTTTTGAGCAAGTGAATCTTATAGCTGCAACCGAAGAAGCAACTTGGATGACTCCCATCCGAGACTACCTACAAAGTGGCACACTACCCAACGGGCGTAACGAAGTCAAGAAAATCTTGAGGAAAGCATCCCGCTACACAATACAAGAAGACATCCTCTATCGGCGCGGATTCTCTAACCCGTTATTAAGGTGTGTCGCTGGGAGGGAAGCCAAGGAAATCTTATCCAACATCCATCAGGGGAGCTGTGGAGATCACACCGGAGGGCAAACATTAGCAAAAAAGATACTCCGATACGGATATTTCTGGCCCACCTTAAGCAAGGACGCCTTAGATTTCATCAAAAAGTGTGACAGATGCCAAAAATTTGCTAAGATTCCACGGCTACCAACAACTGAGATTACTCAAATGACCAGCCCTTGGCCCTTCGCAGTATGGGGAATTGACTTAATCGGCGAGCTACCGATGGGCCGAGGCGGGGCCAAATATGCTATAGTGGCAGTTGATTATTTCACCAAATGGGTGGAAGCGGAACCTCTGAATAAAGTATCTTCAGCAAAAGTTATTAACTTCTTGATCAAAAATGTTCTATGCAGGTACGGAGTCCCACTCAAAATCATATCAGACAATGGACTTCAGTTTGACAGCGAGGAATTTGCCAACTGGTGCCGAGAGCACGAAATTCACAAAAGCTTCTCATCCGTAGCATATCCCCAGGCAAACGGACAAGTCGAAGCAGTCAACAAAATTCTGAAAACTCTGATCAAAAAGAAGCTCGAAAAGTCAAAGGGCGCTTGGGTGGATGAACTCCCTACGGCACTATGGGCCTACCGCACATCTTTCAGAACATCAACGGGGCACACTCCTTTCTCTTTGGCATACGGATCGGAGGCTATGCTCCCAGTTGAAACCATTGTGCCTTCCCACCGTAGGATCCACTATAACCCGGAAGAGAATGAAGAACTCCTCCACATGTCTTTGGATCTAGTTGAGGAGAGAATAAATGATGCAGTCCTTAAAACAGCAGCCCACAAGTAGAAAGTGGCAGCACAATACAACTCCAAAGTCAAGCATCGTACCTTACAAGAAGGGGATCTTGTCCTCAAGCGAATCTTCCCTCGCCCCGGAGCACTAGACCCAATCTGGGATGGACCATATGTAATTCATAAAGATCTCCACAATGGAGCTTATATTTTGTCAACAGTGGACGGAGAGGTGTTCCAGAGGGCATGGAACATCCAGCACCTCCGTCGATACTTTTCTTAACTTGTACTGCCCATATGAGGTGAATTAACAAAGAGAATCAGTGGATGTAGGCCTTTTCATGCCGAACCACTTTAAAAAACCTTGTCTCTTTTTTTTAACTTGTTCCTTTATATCTTGGCTACTTGTTAACTTTATCCTTTTCTGTTGAACAAAATCCTATGCGTATAGCATTTCCACTCAAAACACTCCACGACACAACTTCACCTGGGCGAAACCTAACAGGTACTATGCGAATCTATGCCCTCGCCAATGAGACACTTTTGCTCCAGCATCCCTCTGCTGCGGGTTAACTCATTGCTCTCGACGGCCCTTAAAGCCAACTGTAATGAGCCGATTATAAGCCACCGAGAAGGCCGACTATAGCCGAGGCAGCTCATTACGGCGTTAGTCTCGCCGGCGATTGTGAACCGACTATAAGCCCCAACATAAGGTGTGGCCAGCCAGGGGCAGTTCACAGTTGACGATCGGCACCCACGCTAGCCGGCCACAGTAAATCGAATAATACCCACGATTGCGGGCCATAATGGCCCGGGTAGTTACTGTGCGCGATCTCGGCTCCGATGTGTCTTAAGTGCGGCTGTGGTAAAAAAGAATTAACTCCCCGTGGAGGCGTAAGATGGGTGACAAATGTCTCCAAGACCCACAGCTAGGGAAAGTGACTACAAAACCCGTTTGCCACGAACTTAAGCACATCGAAGGCCTTCCGTGATTGGAAGTTTTACTTTTTCACATATTTCAATTTTACTTAAGAAACTTCACTCCTATCCTCTATAACAATCCCTAAAGTACAGGACACAGAGTAGGGGATACTCGCCAATGGGTGTAGGGACTCACAATTGGATGGCAGGGCATTCAACTGCGTTCATTGCTCGGTCATACGAGATATTCCAGACTGCCATCTACAATTAGAACATGGAAGGCGGTATTTTCTTCTTTTGTGTACAAATACATGACTATAATTTTTTCACCCCACACACTGACATTGCAAGTTATGAAATTATGTTTTAAACAAAAACCTGACATCAAACACAATTTAGTTACAAGAATATACATAGCTATATTTCTCATACGACATGTCAAAATAACAACAAACATTCAGAAGATGACAAAATCAGCTTAAGTCAAAGAATTACACGTCAAGAATAGAGCTATTTATTACAAGTAGCAAAATATTACAACCTTGTCCTGTTGCCCACCTATCCAGACAAAGAAAGGATTCATTAGTGAGGAGCAACCAAGTTAAATGGGGAAACTAAAAGGGAAGACTTACCAGCACCTGCTTATGGGCCATCCTGGTCGTCATCCTCTACTTGCACACCTGCCTCCTCAGCAGCAAGCAACCGCATACCCTCCTTCACCGCCACCTTCTCATCCTTGGCAAACTGGGCAGTGACCACATCCATGCTGAAGGCCACACCACCATCTTTATCCGCATCAGCCTTAGCCTCCTCCAGAGCCCGAAGATAGATCTTAGCCATGACCCTAGGATAATCATCCATCCAAGATAGATTGCCCTGCTTCCAGGTTCGAAAGTACATGTCCTGAAGCATTTCGTCCATCATCCCCTCATTCTTCTCAAACTCCCTTATCCGGGCCTCGGAAGCCGACAACCTTTCAACGGCGGCATCTCTCTCCGATCGGTATCTCGAGCAATCAGCCAGAAGGGATTTCCGCATTGCCTCCATCTCCTCCCTCAACTGGGCTTGAGCAAGCTCTGCAGCCTCAAGTTTCCCGGATAGCTCCTCTACCTGCTCAAGATCCGCCCTCCGAACCTCGTCCACTGTCGAGATGGCCATATTTATCTGCTCCTTGCAAGCAGCCTCCATCTTCCGCAATTCCGCCTTACTAGCCTCCTCCATAGCCTTCCTCAACCGCACGGAGGCAGCCTCATGTTGGGAAATCTGAATGGCCTGATCAGCAAGCTGTTTGGCCTGATCTGAAACCATCAATCGTAGTCGGATGTTGGCACTCCCAATCTCCTCTCCAGCCTTAACCAGCCGGGCATGATGCCCCATCAGCTTCCTAGTCTCCTCCGCCACCCGATCAATATTAGCCTTAGCCTCGTCTCCCATGGTAATTACCCGAGTGGTAAGTAAATCGAGATCTAAGGACTTAGCCTCATCAAGCACCCGTACCATGGGATTGCAGGGAAGAAGGTGCTCACCGGTAACCTCGTCAAAGGTAATATCATGGGAACCTGGATCCAGATCAGGGTGACCCACAAATGGATTACGAGCCAAACCAGGATGATCAATCTGAATAACGGAAGGATTTTCAGACGGGTGCGGAGAGAGTGCGAACTCAGTACCCTCCTCCGTGATATCGTGAAGAGGCTGAACCGGGGGCTGAGGACCAAGTGAAGATTCGGATAAGGGATGGTTCCTCTTTCTCTTTTGAATGCCCTCGTCAATGACCCCGAGAAGAGGACGGTAGCCGACTACATCCCCGGAACGGTGGGCCGAAGGCTTCAGCTTGGCGGAAGCTTTGGAAAGCTTGTATTGTTCAAGCCTATGCCGAAGATCTGAGGCCTTGGCCGTTTTACCTGCTCCTGATATAAAGAACAAGTGTCACAAGCTTACATTGATCCATAATTCAAGAAAACACGATAAATTAAAAAGATAAAAGAAGAAAGAAAACACATCTGTGGTTGTACAAACCCTGGGGAGGAGTAGGATACTGCAATGAGTCCTGGATTTCATTCCAGGACGGGAGAGGATCATAAAATATTCCTAAGTCCCTATCATAAATGGAGCCCGCAAGAGTCAAAAGTTCACCTTGAGTCGTCGGAGCCACCTTGGCTGGAATAGTCTGAGGAGGCTCGCTTGCACCAGTCCCAGCCTTGTCAGCTCTCCCGGATTTCTCTGTCAAAGCCGTTTCCCCGTCCAGCCCCTCAAAAGCTTGGTGGAATGCATCATCCGTCCACTCCTGAATCTCGCCTGCCTGCCCAGGAAGCAAGGCCCCGATGCCATCACCACCGTCGCCACCTTCCCGGTCACCTCCACCCTCACCTCTCTCCTCCTCTACGTCTTCCTCCCCCTGGGTAAGTGGACAATTGCTGGGGGAAGGACCGTCCGACTTCTTAAGTTTCTTACCTCCGACGGCTGAAGGTTTTGTGAAAGGTTTCCTCTTGCCACTCTCTACCGTGACACCTCCCTTAGCCTGAGCAGCCACCCTCTCCTCCGCCGTTTCCCTCAGCTTGACTACTGACTGCTGTGGAAGGATCAAGTTATACCCCAGAAGGGTCGCGTTTCTGATCAGGTAGGCAGCTGATCTATCTCTCCCGGGGATAGCTTCTATCTCAGCCGCCGTCTGAACCAGGCGATCAGTCTCCACCACCGCAAAGCCACCTGTCGCTAGCAAAAATGAAAACGTATGAGAAGGAGCATCGCAGTCAGAATGGAAATTATGAATAAAACGTCGACTTACATCCAGAGGTGAAACGCCGAATAGAAACAGAGTCGTCCCTAACAAAGAACCACTCCTTCTTGAACATGCTGAACTTAGAATACAGATCCAAGACCGGCTTGAAGGTTACAGCTGACTCCAAGCTAATGTATGGGGACCCCTTCTTATAGCCCCTCAGATTATATAAGTACCGGATCTCCCGGTTGGAAGGAGCACGACCATACTTCCTCTGAAAGATGACGAAGAGGCTCACCAGTATAGCATAGGAGTTGGGTTGAAGCTGGAATGAGGCCACCTTTAGATATGTGAGGAAGCTGGCTACCCAAGCATTAAGAGGCGGAATGGCACCACACATGCAGTGGTATCTGCTGTAAGCAAAGTACCCTTCAGGAGGGTCGTAGGGCATAACTTCTCTCCCTGGCAACAGCATTCGCGCCCTATCAATCCCGAAAGAACGGGAGATGACATCAAGCTGCTTAAGGGAGCTGGGAAAGCAATCGGGTGGGGAGTTCAAAAGCTCCTGAGGGCCGTACCCATCCACTAGTGATCTCGGGGTAGATCCATGACGTTCCGGACCTGGCTGAACAGGGGGCACTGAGGGAGATTCTCCTTCGCCCTGGGACTTCTTTCTGCCTGATCGAGTTTCTACTCTTTGAGACATTATCTGCAAACACAGAAAGTACATCACCAAAATGCATGAATTATGTAACCTAGAACTTCACTGATAATACAAGTATTAAAGCTCATCCAGTATTAGATTCATTCGGTACTTAGAAGCCATCGGTCCCGTCCGATAGTTCAAGAGACAGAGTTCATTCGGCATCCCAACACAAGGGATCATTCGGCATTTTCCATATAAAATTCATTCGGTACTGAATTTGTAAGCTCATTCGGCAAAAGAGTACATACCTGGTTCAGAGCTTGGACTATTCGGTACTCAGATGATTCGGTACTCAGATGATTCGATACTCAGTTTGATTCGGCTCTCTCTGTTCGGTAAGGAATAACGAAGGTGTGTAGCCCCTATTTATAAGCAGATACAAGACACCGGACCAAATGGCTCGGCACTCTTGGACCAAATGAAAACACCCTAGCCGAAACAAAGCGCGGCATATACTAGCATATGCCCCACTTTGGGGGGAAAATGTTGGATGGATTCTTACCATCGAACCAGCCTAGCCGAACCATCATCACCGGATCAACACAGCCACGAACGAACCAACCAACAGGCCATCCTCCATCGATCCAAGTTACAACCGGACCAGCTCCACCAAAACTCCACAACCGGTCTCTCCGAACCAAGTACGCCGGACCACCCAACATGCTTCCCACCGAACCAAGTACACCGGTCCACTCAACATGCTTCCCACCGAACCAAGTACGCCGGACCACCCAACATGCTTCCCACCGAACCAAGTACACCGGTCCACTCAACATGCTTCCCACCGAACCAAGTACGCCGGACCACCCAACATGCTTCCCACCGAACCAAGTAAGCCGGACCCGCTCCACCAGACCAGATTACATCAGCCCAGGCCCACCAGCTGCTGTATACCTCCAAGACCCCTACCCCTAGCCTCACTCTATAAATAGAGGGGCAGGGGTACAACAATGGGGGACAAGTTTGAGAGCTCAAGCACGGAGAGAACTTTCAAACAACTTTCTTTTACTTGTATCAAAGCTTTGTACTTGTAATCAAAACAAGAGAAGAGAAATAACATATAAAGTGGACGTAGGCACATTCTGGCTGAACCACTATAAATCTGCATGTATTTTTACAGTTTAGCCCCTGCTTCTCATATATTTGCATAAATCACTCAAATCACTAAGAACAACATAAGATCTACTAAATCATACAACTTTGAGGTGTTTGTCCATTTTTTGTGCAAACAGAAATTTTTGACCAATACCTGGATCTTGGGTACTGTTTTTCCTGACCTGAAGTCTAACGCATACCTCTCACCTCTCAGTGAGCTACAGAATTAAAAATAGCATTATCATTTTAAGGAAATTTTTAGATAAATTACAATAGAGTTTACTTAATAAAAATTTACTCTGTTATGATTTTAGGATAAATTATAATAGAGTTTACTTCAATATTGTTATTCATAAGCAACTATAGCCATTTAATTACATGCCCGATGCATCACCTACTCGCGTGAATGTGGAATTTGGATGTTTAATATCTGCCCACACAATTGAATTACAAAAGTTAAAAATTGGCCAAAAATGATACGATGTTAATACCTGACATAATTGCACATAATGAAGCGTGTTTGTCGAACGGATGTCATGTGCAGGCTACAGTGTTTACTTTGCCGTGGTATTTATTTTTAAAGAGTGCATTGGTTCAACTATTTGTTTTTTAGAAAAAATACGAATCGCAATACTAGAAGATGACAAATCAGTACATATCATGGCAGTAGATGATACAAAGACTTAAAATGAGTTTCATGCACGTAATGATATTGGTCAAATTTTACGTATCAGCATTCATACTTCTCTGCTATATTCAATAGACTAGGCATGAAAGTCAGTGCTTTATTTTATATTAACAGAGCTAGATTTGGATCCAGATTAGATGCACAACTATATGTTTAAAAAACTTCATATTGATCGTAAAAATAATGTCATCGTATCCGGAAAACATAGAACTAAAATCTATTCTGGTACTTGTATAAGATCAAACATGCGAAGAATGAAACAAATACCTTGTCATTATATGGGAATTTAAACTACTCACATGAATGAGCAACGAGTTATTGCATTAAGAAATTTAAGTCTAATATCATGTGGTCCAAAATTTTATGCACTACTCACTTCAACTACAAATGGAAACTAGATTATGTGGTCCAGAATTTTATGACTGACAATCATATTAGTTCAGTGGTTGAATTTTTGCTGTTAAAGTCTAAACTATAATCGATTAAAGTTTCAGAAATAAGACACAAAAAAATTCGTATTCATTGAACTGTGAAGTTACCCAAAATCTTGAGTTTTTTGTATCATTCTGATGATTGGAAAACAAACTGAAAGCTTTGAGGTTTGATTCAAATTCAAAAACATGGAAATACTTTTATGGTCCTTGTGGATAAAGAAAAAATTAACAGAAAATGAACTTAATCGTTTTATGAATCTCAGTGTAATAAAATGCTCGTGATTGCTCCCCAATTGTGAGTTGGTTTGAATAAGATTCAGAAGTATTTTTTCTGGACATAACTTGATGTTGGAGTATTATTTTGAATTTTACTTAGCACGTGGTTAATAATCCCATGATATTTACATGAAATTTTATTTTTCTCATACTTAGCAGCTTCGAAAGGAACGAACAAAAAGGATGAACAACTAATTAATGATGAAATCAGTGATGAAACTAATACAATTAATTATCTTGTTTATTTTCCATTTATTTCTAATAAATCTAACATAAGGTTGATAAATCATTTTGAACTTTTGCAGAAAACATTGTTTGATTGTTCTCAGCAAGGAATGCTGTGTAAGGTGGGATGAGCAGTTGCTGCAACTAAAAAAGGGGGATCAACCAAAACTTGATGAAGTTTCATTTTACATCTTTGTGCAAGAGAGTTTAGCATGTTTTTGAAGCTAGAGAGTCTTGCATTGTTATTTAATCTACCATTTTCAGTACATGCGTATGTGTATACTTGGCTGACACTAGAACTATGTACTTGGACAATGTTGAGTTTCCCTACTGTAGTAGTAATAAAAAGTATGTTTTTATGCTTAAAAGCTTGGCTGTACTGTTTTCTTGTTTATATGGAGCAAAAAAATGTAGAAGTTCTATCAAAATGTCTACATTTTCAGATGAGCTGGCCAATATTTGTCCAATAGAGGCACTTATACATGCCTCAAGTTTGTATTAAATTATTTTTTCCCAGGCAAGAACAAGGACATATATATCAGCCATTATGTTTTCAGATTATTAACCACAACAGTAAGTGCCCCTGTTGTATTCACATTCTTACATGTACGCATCAGCAATTGGGGCATTTATAATTGTGAATTCGCCTCTTATATTTATCAGGGACGCCTTTTTCACAGGCTGTTATTTTACCGCCTCTCTTTCTTTTAGAGGCAGTTTTGTGTAGTATTTTGTCCCTATTTATTTTTTTAAAGGCAAATGTGTGTGCTTCTAATTCTCTAAAATTTAGTAGTGCATACCCAACATGCAATGGTATCATGTAGATTCTAGGCGTCCTAGAAGATTAAAAGATAGAAACAACCCTAGTCTAAAAAAAGCTATGAAATCGGTATGGTATTTTTTTTCAAAAAAATTAACTAATACTATTGAAACAAAGTGAATATAATCTAACTTTGTATCATTTTATCTTTAACAGAGAAAATGAATTGAAGAAATATCGCAAGAACTTTGAAAAAAGAAAAATATACAAGACATGGAGATGAAGCCATACGAAATGCATCAAATTAAGTGTGCACAGCAAGGACCAGGCACGTAAGCTGTTTTTTTGTCAAAAATGATACATAGAATAAAATTGATACTAGAATTGAAACTAATAGTGATATTGAATCGATATTTACTTGATACTTAGAACTTATTATCTTAATCTTTTATATAAACTACTATACATTTTTATATGCCTAGTACATTGAATTGAATTTGATTCAAGCAGAAGCTATTATCTTTCAGTCCAATAAACATTTCCTTTAAATCTAAACCGATACCTACATAAACAAAATTGATACATACAGGCACAAAACTGATACATACATACAAAAATCTGATACTAAACATGTATATAATCAAAACTAAAACAAAACAACTACGACAAATCTTAAAATGATACTTATAGGCACTGATACTAAAACTAATGCTAACAATGGTAGTAAAACTGTTAAATACTTTAATTCAAAGCATATGATCTTTTTGCACCATTTTCTTTGAAATACAGTGTTTTATATTTGTTACAGACTTGCACAAGTGATGCAAACCGATGCTAACAATATATTTTTCTTTAAATAGGATTGACTACGGTATATACGTCATGATATTCATCATTTCACCAAAATAAGCAGAATACCAATCAAAGTAGATGCTAAACAAATATTGAAAACAAGAGCAAGAATTGTGCATGAGATACCGACGGACAATGAGCACTACTCGAATTTAGCCAAGTTCATGTCAAGTCTGGAAGAAGAAAAAAAGTAAAGAAATGAATTTTTTTGCAAAAACTGTTGTTGTGTTTAGTTGATCTAATATATATTTGAGTTATTGTGTTAGAAGTAATAGAATTTAGCTTTTTTTTGATGTTAATACAAATACTTTTTCATATTATGTTAATTTGTTAAAGACTATGAATTTATTTCTGATGTTGTAAAAATTAGCTTTGTTTAATTTCTCTCACACTTGATGTTCTGTGATGAATGTAAATATATTTCTATTTACAAATGAAACTGACACAAATAGTGTGCATGAACTGATACTATTTTTTCACCTACCTGAAACTATGAACTGATACTTTGTTTTAAGTTTTGTTCATTATTTTTAGTATTTAAATAAGATAATTGCCTATGACTTAAACCGAGATGCTGATATTGCTTATATTATTTTGTATTTTCCTTTTCTTGCTATAGAAAAATGTCTGAATTCAACTATGATTAGATATCTGCATTTGAAAAAAAATTTAAACACTCCAAATTCATGTCATCTTCATTGTATCGAGTTGAAACATTTCAACTCTTTGAATAGTCTGTGTAACTACTAGTTAATTGTCCTGTACAACAAAAGTGATATTAAAATAGTGCAAAACTCATACCCAATGCCTGTATGATTGGAATTCATGCTTGATTATTTTATAAATTATATTAAAAGCTTTTAACAACAAAACTGATACTTATATTTACGCGAAAATGATACAAAGTAGTTGTTCCATATAATAGATGCTCTACAAATTAAATTATTTAGTTCACTATCATGTATAACAAAGTAATATCAAAATAGTGCAGAACTCTTACTTAGTACTTGTATAGTTGGATCACATGCTTGATAATTTTATAAATTATTTACAACAAAACTGATAACTATTTATGCAAAAATGAACCCAGTAGCTGTTTGATATAATATGATGCTTTATAAATTTAATTATTTAGTTCACTGTCATGTATAACAAAGTAATACAAAAATAGTGCAAACTCATACCTAGTAGTTGTTTAATTGAAATTCATGCTTGGTTATTTCATAAACTATTTTGACTATAATTTATAACAAAACTAATACCTACGTATATGCAAAACAGATACCCAGTAGCTGTTTAAAATAATTTGATAGCAGCACTATATCAAACAAAACTTTTACACTTCTACATCATATATTGAGTTGCCAAATGTTCACCATAACATTGTCTACATTATATATATTGACATTTAAGATCATAATTCTTCTCATAGTTTTGCACTTCACAACTCAGCAAACAAATAACCGCAATCACTTCAAAAGTAAAAAGAAAATAAAAATCACCATGCACAAATGATACTAAAAGCATATAAAAAATGATACCATAATTATTTATACCTGAAACTGATATAAAAAGCATATAAATACTGATACGGTAAGTTGTAATACCTGAAACTGATAGCCTGATACTAATATCATATAAAAATTAACACCACATTTTTACATGTCAGAAACTGACACTAATAGTACTAAAAATTGATACCAAGCAACAAATTAAAATGAGTAAACTGAATAGCATATGCATATTATAACACATCATTTCCCATGCCACCTATATATTCCAAAACACACAACAACCAACTAAAAATGATATTATATAACAAAGTTCAACTGCAAAGAGCAAGTCAGTTTCAAATTCAGTATATGATAAACCAATATATCTATTTAACAAGGTTCAATTACATAAAATTGCCAAAAAAAGACATACAACCAAGTATAACTCTCAACAATTCATAAAAACATGAAATTCAAATTATATCTTCTTAAAAGCTTGACAATTATGCTTATTGTGACCATATTGCTTACATATACCACAAATCTATTTTGCTTATTTTGAAAATATGCAAATCCTCCTTTTCGTTTTATAGAAGGTCTACCGGCAATTTGTTTCTCCTTAAGTGGCTTAATACATCTTCAATGCTTGCATCAACAATTGGCTTATCAAAATTAGGATTATGATTAATGACATTAGCATAAGAAGAACGATAAGCACCCACGGTGAAATAGTACTCACAAAATCATAAACGGACAATTTTGACTTGTTCAGGCACTTAATAATGTAAGCATAAGGAAATCCTGTAATTGTTCCATTGGTTGCAACTATAACTCTACTCTTTAAAATCAACACGATGAGAGTTTGGTGATTTCACTTCAAAAAAACTCTTAAGACTTATATACATCCAAAACAAATCCTTCATTAATCAATTCACTTAAACGACACTCGATAGAAGGACAAAGAGTAGTATTCCAAAACTGACACTCCTCTCTCCATTTAGCCATTTGTTTTGTAACTTTAACTCGAATTCCATCTAAGCATATGGTAATAGGCAAGGCTCGTTTATCTAAAATTCAACTATTAAAACTTTCGGCAACATTTGAACTACATTCACCATATCGTTTACCCAAAAAAACAAATCAGCCCATTTATCAAAATGCTTATCCTTTAGGAAATTCTACAGCAACAACGCCACCAATTTCACAAAATTTAGAATGTGCTTCTTCAAATTCATACATATTAGAATCTGCAGAACACATCTTGAACAAATCAATTATAGACATATTCGAATTCTTTGCCTTTACCGCTAAAAGTGGGTTATGTTCCATATGAAGATAGCAATAACTATGAAAGATTGAAGCAAAAACTTCATGAACTCCTAAAATAAAACCTTAATGGCGATCTTACACAAAAACCAAATCACGATCTTCTTGAAGCATTTGTTTTAAATGACTTAAAAACCATATCCAATTATTCATATTTTCTAGAGAAATTACACCCATAGCTAAAGGAAGTAAACCTGCTTATAATAATTTTAAAGAAATATTAAAACAAAATTTAATCAACTGTTATCATAAAAACTGATACCTAAAAATTGATATCAATAACTAAAAACTGATACTTAGAAAATGGATAGATAAATTCTGATACTATACATTAAAATATTTTAAAATTATGATACATAAAACTGATAATAAGTACTAATCTAATACACACCAAAGCCAAAACTACAACATTACAATATATCAGTTACTGAAACTAAAAATACAAAAACTCATTAAAAATGATACAAACAAAATGATATTACCAGAAAGTGATACTTGTACTAACAAAAACCAACAGAAACTGATACTGAACCAAAAGTTATACTAAAAAAACTCAAAATAACAGTTACTGAAACTTAAAAATGATACTAACAGAAACATAAACTGATACTAGTTATTTTCACAACTTTGACACAACATCACCACATAACTTAAAAACACAAAAAATAAAAACATAACTTGATTACCCTTTTTTGTAGTAGCACCTGTCAAAACACCTGGTCCTCCCTTTAAACGGGTAGCATCTAAAAATATCATAAGTCGACAATGCTTAAAACCAAGTAAACAAGCACTAAAACCAATAAACACTCTCTTAGATTGATTATCACAAGCATTAATATTCATATCGACATAACTACTTAGATTATGCTTCTTCAATGCTTCTAAATACCAACTCAAATCATTGTAGGACATAGCATCATTACCATACGATGAAGCAATTCCATCAAAGCAAGTTGTTTTCCAGGATAAGCAAAAGATTAAGATAAGTCAAAATTATATTCTCTTCTAAAATCATCTATTATATTTTTAGGCTTTTTACTAGAACAATCACGAATCTCATCAATAATCGACGACATAACAAATACACTAGAAAGACGTGGATTATTCAAATTTCTAAGATCAACCTCACAAGAATGTCACCAACCAAACTTTTAATGAAAAACCTATTAAGTTGTCCGGAATCAAAAGAAGCATGCACTTTAAGAGGACATCCACTAATAGACAAAGAGCAAATAACAGTAATTCTTGTAGAACAATTCTTCAAAAACACCGACTTATATTCCTTTTGAATTTGGTATGCCATTAAAAGTTCCCTGAAACCTTTAGCTCCTCAAAACAAAAACCAACAAAATAAAAAATGTATGATTTTGAAACTCTCTTCAACATATCCTTCAAATAACTTTTCCTATGAACAACAACATTTGAACACAAGGATCCACTAGAAGATGAATAACTAGGAAGACTAGATGAAATCGAAATAGAACCACCATCATCATTTTCCAATTGAGAACCATTGATCTTAGTAAAAGGAAAAATTGCACTCTTCTTATACAATTGAAAACAAATTATACTTTGAAGATCGGAATCGATATCAACCACGATAACTTTATTATCAAGCATGTAAGAAATCTCAATAGACAAATGAGTTAATTGAGACCAATGACGACAAATTTCATTCTTCAAATCATAAAAGAACAATCAACAGACAACCGAGTGCTGAAAGTATTAATATTGAATACAAACAAAACAAGAAGGCTATTGTCACCATAGTAAAAAAATATCAGCGAAAAATTGTTTCGTTCAGACTGTCATATTATTCTAGCACAACAATTTTCTTTATAAAACAAAAAATCAAAAACAAAAAAACAAAACAGTTTTTACAAAAATGATACCCACTGTCACTAAAACCGATATCTAAAAACTGATTCTCAAATTAATAGCAAAACTGATGCTTAAACAAATTTCATTAAATATTTGATATTAACAAAACACCAATTCAACTCAATGATCATCGTATTTACTCTGTAACCACTTCACTTTTTATATACTCAGACAAACAAAAGAGTAAAAAAATGACAAATATTTTTCAAAAACGATACCAACATACTCTAAAATTGATATCTAATATCTGAATTTCAAATTAATAACAAAAATGATACTCAAACAGAGTTCATTGAACCCAAAATGTACATCAATGAACAAAACTAGTTAACATTCAATTTAAAACACATAAGAAAACATTGCTACATAAAAAATAACAAAACACATAACTGCTGGTAGTGCCCAAATTTGACACAGATTATGAAAGAAGAAACAGAGCAACTAAACTGAATTTGATTTTTAAAAAGAAAAACAAGAAAATGTTAGAAATAACTAAATTAAAACTCTGATAGAAGAAAAAGAAAAAAAATAGAATCATACCTAAATCTAAAAATTTCCAGTGTCCAAAAGGAAGACACGAAAATTGAAATCAAGATAATATGAATGAATCGTGCACAAAAATAAGAAATGATAAAGAAGCGATTTTAAATTTGAACGTGCGCGAATAAGAAACGAGATCGAAGAAGAATTAAAAAAGAAGAAGAACAAGATCGAAGAAAGAAAGGAGAAAGAGCACGGCGACAATTAGGGCTTTTTATACTTTATAACGTTCTTGTCCTTGAGAATAAATATTGGTAGACTATCCAACGCATCAAAAAAGCCTTTGAATTTTGTCCTATAGAATATTTTTCTGTTTTACAAACCCCATCTCACTTCTTTTCTACCATATTTAAATAAGTCATGTAATTTTAAATTTGACTTTGAACCGGATTCAGTTAAATAATATTTGTTAATTCATCATCTAAATCAAAATCATTAAATATGTTAGCATCAACAGTGATATGACATCCATAATAAAAATGATAAGATTATTTGTATTTAACTGGAATATAAAAATATATATAAACTATATAATATAACATAAATTATTACATAAACAGTTCATTTATTTAATTTTAACGGTAAAGGTATAAATACTGTATTTTAGTGTGGTACGATAGGCTACGTACTGATCTCGAAAGAATTTGAAGAAAGCTTGCAACAGAGGCAAAATATGTCTGTACACGTGTCTGGTTATTCACTTTCCCCACATACGCTATTAGAATACGAAATCTCGCCTAATTAACGCGCTTTTTATCAAATCTATTTACGTTTCAATCCTTCTTGTTGCTGCCCAAAGTTTGATCTTCGTAATCATTCACTTATAATCGGTAAGATTTCGATTTCTGATCAAATAATTCATTCTGGTTAAATCAATTTAACTTTTCGCGATTCGGTTTCGTTATGAATTTTATGCTATGGAATATCCAATGAAATCTCTTGTTTATCCATAATTTCAGCGTGTAGCATGTTCGATTTTATGTCGAATTTAAGTTTTGGATGAAATGTTCTTGCAATTTGAAATTCAGAAATTTATAGCAGTTTGCCTATGTTAGTATAATTTTGGTCCTTATTTGTTTTAGAAATGATTTTTATAATTATTTCCCGTTGTCATATATTTTTAGAATAATGATTATCATGACTAAACAGATTTGAAGCTGGCTAGGGTTTCGCAACTATTCAACATGATTAACGTAGGGATTTAACCCATTTGGGTAATATAATGATTTAACGTAGGAATTTAACCCATTTGGGTAATGTCTTTCCGACATGGGAGATGGATGGCTAATCAGACCACCAGCCATAGTGTTGGAGATGCATAGTTGGGACTGGTTCTGTAGCACTGATATCCAGTCCAACACATGAATGCTTGAGTTCAAAATATTCCCTCACTCGTATACACTAATCCCACATGGGATGAGCCAGTGGAATAAGGTTTACATAATTTGCTCTCATTTCTAAGTTCAATTGAGAATATGCTGCTTTAATGTTGTCGTGTTCTGTATAAGGTGACTGTTATTGACAGTGTTGGTTTAGATTGTTCTACGTGTGAGTGAGTATACGTAGCATGTCGATGTCTCATGTAATTTATTGGAGTTACTATTAATTGCTTAAGTTGGGGAAAAGATTTATATTTTTAAGGCTCTTTGAAGTTTGAACCACTATGTTGAATACTAAACGCCGAATGATTGAAAAGTTGTATGATTGCATGCTAGTTAGAAATGTTCTTTATTAAAACAAATTATTATTCTGACAAAATTTCTCCTCATTGTTAATTTAATTATTTTTTGAATAATTAGGACATGCACACATGTAATGATTTTCTAAATTAGATTAAATATATATAGTTTATCAGCGGTACAATTTAATAAAAGCAAATTAATTCGAACCTGAGTTGGTACAATCTGACATGATTCTAATGTTAAAAAGAGTACTAGGATTAATATTATCAAAAATGCATGAGATGAGATTTTAACATCATGATTGAGAGTGCAACATATCAATTAAAGATAACATCTGTTCAATCTTAAATTCTACTCCAGCCTGGGCAAAATTAAAATTCTATGCAATCTTCACACAATATTGTATTTCAATATTAATAATAATAAACAAATATTTAATCAAATAAGAGGGCTGGTTAACTTATTAGTCAAATCAAATAAATAATTGATCTTTCATTATCGACAAAGAAAATAAAATATAAATGCATCTGTGTGATACTTTAAAATTTTATGGTTTGAAATTTAACGGAGGAATTAAAATAATTTTAGAATAAAAGAGGAATGAAAAGTTAAATAAAGAAGTGTAGTTTATGCTCATAAAGTAGAAGACATTCTAGCTAAATAAAATCCATTTAGATCCGGAACTACAAATAAGGAATCAATTTTTTCTGTTGAGTGAAATTATGCTGATTTATCAATGGTCAAACTACTTTTAACTTTTCTGAACATTAATCCTACCCCGTTCAGAACTTTTTTCAGCATTCTTTTCATAAAACAAACACTACCTAAATGTCCTAAAAGTTGGGTAAAGGTCGATCGCCTTTTTTTTTTACGCATTATTCCCCAATTTTTTTTATTCAACATATTTTTTTTACAATAAATCTAGTTATAAGAAACTAAAAAATCATAAAATTATTATTTCTCCTCTTGTTTTCTTTTTTATTCATGAAAATTCACATTGAGAAAAATGTGACAAGTTCACTTCAGATAATTTTGGATATAATTATTTTCTTAATACATTTATTTTCTATAATTTAAATATTTTACCCTTCTCGAACATCATCTTTGTTTTATTATGTATAATTTTAGATATGCTGCTTTCTTTTTGTGCAGTCTCCATTTACAGTCAGTCCCGTCCTTCTAGCATCAAACCATTTTTTTGTAATATATTTCAACATTTTTTTACAATTGAGTAAGTTGCTTTTTGTGTTGGCTTGTTATTTGAACACTGAGATGGTTGCAAGATCACATAACACAGATATAAATAAGCTTGTCCGCATTTAAAAAAGGGACAGTTTGGCACAGGTCCCTAATAAGTTTCAAAATACACAAAAACCCCCGTAAAATAAAGTTTGTAAATTAGATCCCTAGAATTAAGTTACTGAATAATAACATACACTTATGCAATTATTCAGTGAATAATTGCAGACATTTATGCAATTATATCAAAAAATTGCGGAAAATTCCGCAATTATTCATCCAAAAAATTACGGAAAATTCCGCAATTATTCACCCAAAAAATTGCGGAAATTTACGCAATTTTTTCAAAAAGTTGCGGAAAATTCCGCAATTATTCACCAAAAAAATTGCATAACTATATGCAATTACTTAGTAACTTAATTCTAGGGACCTAATTTACACACTTTTTTTTACTGGGGTTTTTGTGTATTTTGAAACTTACTAGGGACCTGAGCCTAATATTCACTTAAAAAAAGCCATGATACATCCCTACTCTATCAAGCTTGGATACAACATAGTTCAGCTTTTGCTGTGTGTACTGCATGCCAAAATTTGGTGCATGAAATCAATGCTTAATACATAAAATTTTGACAGGTAGTACACATGTCAAAAGCCGAGCCATGTTGTATCAAACTTTGATATAACAAGGATGTATCAAAGTTCTTCATGCGCTTCCCCATGTTGGGATGCTTGGGTAAATCTGCAAAACTCCAAGTTCCTGTGCAAGTTAAGTTTGGTGTACAGAATGGCTGTTTGATACATGAGATTGGATATAGGTGATTATTCATAAAAATATACATGCAACAGCTTGGGGTCCTAGTTCCTCTGCAGAAAGAGTTGATATCATCTAATCAGTTCCATTACTAAATAAATAGACACTATAGAGCGACTTTTCATGTTTATATAGATGTTCATGTTATCAAGTTTAAGGCTCTGTGGTCAAAGACTATCTACTTATAGCAATTTTGGTGGCACCTATCTACCCAAAAAGAAATCCATGGAATATTCTCAGTTCTACAGATCCCACATTTTCCCATATGAGATTGTTTTGAACATTTAATGGTGTAATTGATGCTAAACCCTGGTATTTATACTGAATATCGTGGAGGAGATCGCTTCTAGCTGATCATTTAGTAGCCACAATACAATTTGGCATTGTTCGGAATGTCAAGCTTCGAAAATGATTAGCACCAGAGGCATATGTATAAAAAACTGTTATATCTAACTCATATATGTACTCTAGCCTACAGCTCACATAATTTATACTTTATAGGTTATTATTATCAGCTGAACTGGAAGTATGGGTGGAGGAAAGGACAATCCTGAAGGTTCACAATCAACTGACAAAGGATTTTTTTCCAACTTGGCACATGGAATGAGTGGTTATCCACATGGAAGTGCGCATTACCCTGGGTACCCCCCACAACCTGGGGCATACCCTCCGCATCCGGGCGCTTCTTACCCACAACCACAACATGGGGCCCCTTATGGACATGATCCTTATGGGCACCCTCCTCCACAAGCTCCTTATGGTTATCCTCCTGCCGGTTACCCCCCTGCCGGAGGTCATGCAGCTCAAGGTTACCCTCCAGCCGGTTACCCCCCTGCCGGAGGTCCTGCAGCTCATGGTTACCCTCCAGCTGGTTACCCATCTGCTCGTCCTGGTATTGCCTATTCCCATTTTTTTTTTCCTTATTTAGTAAGTTTAAAGGCATATGCTTGTAATTCTCAGTCTCAAAATACATCATTTCTATGTCTATCTATACTATAACGGTTCTTTTGTGAACAGTATTACTGAATGAGTTTTGGTAAGTACAGGGCACCAGGGATCAAGCATGGGAGGCATGGGGGGTTTACTTGCTGGCGGTGCCGCTGCAGCAGCGGTAGCGTACGGGGCACACCACTTATCGCATGGGCACGGGTCCTACGGGTATGGGCACTACCCCCATGGAAAGTTCAAACACGGCAAATTCAAGCATGGTAAGTTTGGCAAGCATCACGGGGTGTTTGGTGGGAAGCATAGGTTTGGAGGCAAACGCATGTTTTTTGGAAAGCACAAGCATGGCTTCTTCAGGAAATGGAAATGATTAGATCTTTTGAATTATGATGTGGAAGTTAACTTCCTATGATGTTATTGTTATTATTGCTAGTTAACTTCTATGAACATTTATATGCTACCATTGGTATTTTATCATATTATTGCCCTTAGTTAACTGGGTGAGGTTATCTGTAAATGTTTTGTCTGTCAAATTCATTTTACTTAACTGTTCTACGAGTTTGTTAGGCAACCTTTACCTGGAGGTGTCTTTTGGCATGTCTAACTTTAAGGCATAAGTGACCGGGATTAGACCTGCAAACGGATACTTTTGCATACGGATAGTGCCATAATTGTATCCGTATTCGTGGATCCGGACGGACATCAGATGCTTATTAGATATTCTTCGATCAGTTCACAACCAATAAATCCACACAAATAAATAGAAAATTTTAATTTATTATAAATCCGATTTTGTACTAAATATAAAAATAATAATAATAAATACACTAAGGAAATTAATTTGAAGCGGTAAAAATTGAATTTTATATACATATTAATTTTTTTACTTGGATAAAATAATAAACGACAATCATTTTATGTACTAAAATGCATAAATAAATAACTATAATCTTGATAAAAACCGAACGAACAATTATCGATACGGATATGGCCATATTCGTATCTGTTTTTCAAATATCGGATAATTTTTTATACTTCAGATACGGATACAGACGGACTTCAGATACGGATATAGACGGATTTCAGATTTTCGGGTGCTCATTGACAACCCTAATTGGGGTAAACTGGGAGGGAGGAGAAGGGAGTAAATAGATGAAGAAAAGAGGTGCGTATTAGAAATGAGCAAACGTTCAAAGAGATCAAATTTCCTTTCGATGACGTAGGGTCCTTCCCAATTCAAACTTGATGCTCCTAAGAGTGGGAAGAACCGTTTTATAACCGACTCCCCAACCTAACCTTTAGTTCCTGACCTTGGCATTATATTGGGGGGCTACCTTTTGTTTGTAATCAGCGATCCTTAGGTCAACCTCGTCTCTCTTTGCATCAACTAAATCCAATGTTGTAGTGCGCAACAAATCATTTGTCTTTGGGTCATAATATATGCGTCTATGCGATGATACCCACCTCACTCGAAATCATTTCTTCAAACCTGTTTGCGACAAAATTGGTCACAAACCCCGAATGTTGTGAAAGCACCAGTGTATGAATATAAATCAACAATATTCACACACAAACCTCAAATCTAAGCAAACAAGTATCACAATTCAGAAATAATAAACATAAACATGAGATTTATAGTGGTTCGGCGATCTTGCCTACGTCCACTTTGAAGTTGATGATTTTATTGATGTTCACTTGATGATTACAATTTCTTCTGATGTAGTACAATTGATTATAGGATTACAATCTGAATCTAAGGAAGCAGTGGTGATTCTGAGTAAATCTGACAGAGTCTGGGCGCTCTTTTGCTCTTAAAATTCTTCGACCCCTTTTCTGAATGACCAGGGGCTCTATTTATAGGTGTAGGAGGCTAATATTTCGCCTAAATTCCGGGGAGACCAGTTCTGGTACATGAGGGGGCCACATGGCCGAAATCTGGAGAACCGGGCCCACTTTGGGATCGATTCGACCCTTGGTTCGAATCGATCAAGAAAGTGTCCAATCGAGTTGAAATTTGGTGTGAACATTCTTCATCATGTGTTTAAGCTTCTGTGAAAATTTCATTGCATTTGGACTTGTGGATCTCGAGTTATGATCGACTCAAGTTGGTGTTCTTCGTCCCATGGATTCATTCGAATCGATATGGTTCGAATCGATGCTTCTGCATGTGAAGATGGTGACGTGGTGCGTATGCTTCGTATCGATCCGCTTCTCACTCCGGATTGACTGGGTCGACTCCATGTTCCTCGCCGCTTTGACTGGGTGGATTCGTGGTAGTGGATTCGAAGACATCCCTCTTCGAATCGAATGAGCGAAGGTCTGTTCGAATCGATCTAGGTACGTTAAAGTTGATCGATTCAAAGTTGCCTCAAACAGTGTGGATTCGAAGTATCTTACGAGATGGAGTCAAATTGATTAGTCTTTGTGGATTCGAAGGAACTTCCTTTGATGGAGTCGAAGGACTCATACCTGCAGCTCTGTGGATTCGAAAGAAGGGACGGGCTGATGGATTCAAACTAGACCTCGCTTAATGGAGCCGAAGCTAAAGTACCCCTCGTGGATTCGAAGCAATCAGGGAAAACTTGTTGGATTCGAACGTGCTGCTTTGGGTGATGGATACGAAGTTTAGCCGTCTGATGGATTCGAATAAGAAGGCTTTGGGACTAATGTGTGTTCAAATGGATTTGAAGTAGACCGAGTCGAACTTGTTGGAGTCGAGTTTTGATGGATTCGACCTTAGTCGATTCGGGCCAAATGGAGGCGAACTCAAGGCTATGCCCTTCAATTGCGTCGATGATATCTTGGGCGTATGAACTCGGATTGACTTGAAATCCGGAACGTTGGTTTTTCCGGCTTTGCTTGACGTGTCTTATCAACTGTAGCCCGATCCGGACTCGAACAAATTTCATCGATATCCATAGCGAGCCTTGCGCGTAACTGATTTCCGAGACGATCTGTCACCGGTCTCTAGTCAAGTTCTTGGTGTCACGGCCTTGCCAAAAGGCGGGATAACATTTGCCCCCCAAAACATCCCTTGCGATAGGAAGGTGTGCTTTGTAATGCCATAAGCTGGATGTTCGTATCCTATTGATGACCTGCAAAGAAATTGATACTTTTATCTGATCACAAATGACGATTGTTTGGGATCGTATGTCATTCGAGGCGATATGGGACCTTTCGAGGTCGGATGTCGTTCGCGGCAAACAGCGAAATGGGACCGTTCGCGGTCGGATGCTGTTCGCGGCAAAATGTGATCGTTCGCGATCGAATGTCATACTTGGTGGACTGTGACCGTTCGTGGTCGGGTGCCGTTCGAGGCGATTTGTGACCGTTCGCGGTCGGGTGCCGTTCGAGGCGATTTGTGACCGTTCGCGGTCGAATGCCGTTCGAGGCGATTTGTGACCGTTCGCGGTCGGGTGCCGTTCGAGGCGATTTGTGACCGTTCGCGGTCGGGTGCCGTTCGAGGCGATTTGTGACCGTTCGCGGTCTGGTGCCGTTCGAGGCGATTTGTGACCGTTCGCGGTCGGGTGCCGTTCGAGGCGAATTGAGTGTGCCTGGGGGGGACTTAGTATTATCGATGCCAGGTTCACGTTCGGGTGAATTTCTGAATCAGCGATCGTGGCGGTTCGTCGCCATACAAGGTGTGCTTGTGGACCGTTCGCGATCCAAAGCATACGCAAGTAACTTCTTCTACAGAATTGAAAATATCAAATTAACGTTCACAGAAATATTCAAACAAAAAAAGTCTAAATGTTCAAATCAACATGAAACAAAAGCAAAGCAAGGATGAACAAGTCGTAAACTTCGCCCGAATGTTGTGAAAGTACCAGTGTATGAATATAAATCAACAATATTCACACACAAACCTCAAATCTAAGCAAACAGGGTATCACAATTCAAAAATAATAAACATAAACATGAGATTTATAGTGGTTCGGCGATCTTGCCTACGTCAACTTTGAAGTTGATGATTTTATTGATGTTCACTTGATGATTACAATTTCTTCTGATGTAGTACAACTGATTATAGGATTACAATCTGAATCTAAGGAAGCAGTGGTGATTCTGAGTAAATCTGACAGAGTTTGGGCGCTCTTTTGCTCTTAAAATTCTTCGACCCCTTTTCTAAATGATCAGGGGCTCTATTTATAGGTGTAGGAGGCTGATATTTCGCCTAAAATCCGGGGAGACCAGTTCTGGTACTGAGGGGGCCACATGGCCGAAATCTGGAGAACCGGGCCCACTTTGGGATCGATTCGACCCTTGGTTCGAATCGATCAAGAAAGTGTCCAATCGAGTTGAAATTTGGTGTGAACATTCTTCATCATGTGTTTAAGCTTCTGTGAAAATTTCATTGCATTTGGACTTGTGGATCTCGAGTTATGATCGACTCAAGTTGGTGTTCTTCGTCCCATGGATTCATTCGAATCGATATGGTTCGAATCCATAGGTTCGAATCGATGCTTCTGCATGTGAAGATGGTGATGTGGTGCGTATGCTTCGTATCGATCCGCTTCTCACTCCGGATTGACTGGGTCGACTCCATGTTCCTCGCCGCTTTGACTGGGTGGATTCGTGGTAGTGGATTCGAAGACATCCCTCTTCGAATCGAATGAGCGAAGGTCTGTTCGAATCGATCTAGGTACGTTAAAGTTGATCGATTCAAAGTTGCCTCAAACAGTGTGGATTCGAAGTATCTTACGAGATGGAGTCAAATTGATTAGTCTTTGTGGATTCGAAGGAACTTCCTTTGATGGAGTCGAAGGACTCATACCTGCAGCTCTGTGGATTCGAAAGAAGGGACGGCCTAATGGATTCGAACTAGGCCTCGCTTAATGGAGCCGAAGCTAAAGTACCCCTCGTGGATTCGAAGCAATCAGGGAAAACTTGTTGGATTCGAACGTGCTGCTTTGGGTGATGGATACGAAGTTTAGCCGTCTGATGGATTCGAATAAGAAGGCTTTGGGACTAATGTGTGTTCAAATGGATTTGAAGTAGACCGAGTCGAACTTGTTGGAGTCGAGTTTTGATGGATTCGACCTTAGTCGATTCGGGCCAAATGCAGGCGAACTCAAGGCTATGCCCTTCAATTGCGTCGATGATATCTTGGGCGTATGAACTCGGATTGACTTGAAATCCGGAACGTTGGTTTTTCCGGCTTTGCTTGACGTGTCTTATCAACTGTAGCCCGATCCGGACTCGAACAAATTTCATTGATATCCATAGCAAGCCTTGCGCGTAACTGATTTCCGAGACGATCTGTCACCGGTCTCTAGTCAAGTTCTTGGTGTCACGGCCTTGCCAAAAGGCGGGATAACATTTGCCCCCCAAAACATGCCTTGCGATAGGAAGGTGTGTTTTGTAATGCCATAAGCTGGATGTTCGTATCCTATTGATGACCTGCAAAGAAATTGATAGTTTTATCTGATCACAAATGACGATTGTTTGGGATCGTATGTCATTCGAGGCGATATGGGACCTTTCGAGGTCGGATGTCGTTCGCGGCAAACAGCGAAATGGGACCGTTCGCGGTCGGATGCTGTTCGCGGCAAAATGTGATCGTTCGCGATCGAATGTCATACTTGGTGGACTGTGACCGTTCGTGGTCGGGTGCCGTTCGAGGCGATTTGTGACCGTTCGCGGTCGGGTGCCGTTCGAGGCGATTTGTGACCGTTCGCGGTCGAATGCCGTTCGAGGCGATTTGTGACCGTTCGCGGTCGGGTGCCGTTCGAGGCGATTTGTGACCGTTCGCGGTCGGGTGCCATTCGAGGCGATTTGTGACCGTTCGCGGTCGGGTGCCGTTCGAGGCGATTTGTGACCGTTCGCGGTCGGGTGCCGTTCGAGGCGATTTGTGACCGTTCGCGGTCGGGTGCCGTTCGAGGCGAATTGAGTGTGCCCGCGGGGGACTTAGTATTATCGATGCCAGGTTCACGTTCGGGTGAATTTCTGAATCAACGATCGTGGCGGTTCGTCGCCATACAAGGTGTGCTTGTGGACCGTTCGAGATCCAAAGCATACGCAAGTAACTTCTTCTACAGAATTGAAAATATCAAATTAACATTCACAGAAATATTCAAACAAACAAAGTCTAAATGTTCAAATCAACATGAAACAAAAGCAAAGCAAGGATGAACAAGTCGTAAACTTCGCCCGAATGTTGTGAAAGCACCAGTGTATGAATATAAATCAACAATATTCACACACAAACCTCAAATCTAAGCAAACAGGGTATCACAATTCAGAAATAATAAACATAAACATGAGATTTATAGTGGTTCGGCGATCTTGCCTACGTCAACTTTGAAGTTGATGATTTTATTGATGTTCACTTGATGATTACAATTTCTTCTGATGTAGTACAACTGATTATAGGATTACAATCTAAATCTAAGGAAGCAGTGGTGATTCTGAGTAAATCTGACAGAGTCTGGGCGCTCTTTTGCTCTTAAAATTCTTCGACCCCTTTTTTAAATGACCAGGGGCTCTATTTATAGGTGTAGGAGGCTGATATTTCGCCTAAAATCCGGGGAGACCAGTTCTGGTACATGAGGGGGCCACATGGCCGAAATCTGGAGAACCGGGCCCACTTTGGGATCGATTCGACCCTTGGTTCGAATCGATCAAGAAAGTGTCCAATCGTGTTGAAATTTGGTGTGAACATTCTTCATCATGTGTTTAAGCTTCTTTGAAAATTTCATTGCATTTGGACTTGTGGATCTCGAGTTATGATCGACTCAAGTTGGTGTTCTTCGTCCCATGGATTCATTCGAATAGATATGGTTCGAATACATAGGTTCGAATCGATGCTTCTGCATGTGAAGATGGTGACGTGGTGCGTATGCTTCGTATCGATCCGCTTCTCACTCCGGATTGACTGGGTCGACTCCATGTTCCTCGCCGCTTTGACTGGGTGGATTCGTGGTAGTGGATTCGAAGACATCCCTCTTCGAATCGAATGAGCGAAGGTCTGTTCGAATCGATCTAGGTACGTTAAAGTTGATCGATTCAAAGTTGCCTCAAACAGTGTGGATTCGAAGTATCTTACGAGATGGAGTCAAATTGATTAGTCTTTGTGGATTCGAAGGAACTTCCTTTGATGGAGTCGAAGGACTCATACTTGCAGCTCTGTGGATTCGAAAGAAGGGACGGCCTAATGGATTCGAACTAGGCCTCGCTTAATGGAGCCGAAGCTAAAGTACCCCTTGTGGATTCGAAGCAATCAGGGAAAACTTGTTGGATTCGAACGTGCTGCTTTGGGTGATGGATACGAAGTTTAGCCGTCTGATGGATTCGAATAAGAAGGCTTTGGGACTAATGTGTGTTCAAATGGATTTGAAGTAGACCGAGTCGAACCTGTTGGAGTCGAGTTTTGATGGATTCGACCTTAGTCGATTCGGGCCAAATGGAGGCGAACTCAAGGCTATGCCCTTCAATTGCGTCGATGATATCTTAGGCGTATGAACTCGGATTGACTTGAAATTCGGAACGTTGGTTTTTCCGGCTTTGCTTGACGTGTCTTATCAACTATAGCCCGATCCGGACTCGAACAAATTTCATCGATATACATAGCGAGCCTTGCGCGTAACTGATTTCCGAGACGATCTGTCACCGGTCTCTAGTCAAGTTCTTGGTGTCACGGCCTTGCCAAAAGGCGGAATAACATTTGCCCCCCAAAACATGCCTTGCGATAAGAAGGTTTGTTTTGTAATGCCATAAGCTGGATGTTCGTATCCTATTGATGACCTGCAAAGAAATTGATAGTTTTATCTGATCACAAATGACAATTGTTTGGGATCGTATGTCATTCGAGGCGATATGGGACCTTTCGAGGTCGGATGTCGTTCGCGGCAAACAACGAAATGGGACCGTTCACGGTCGGATTCTGTTCGCGGCAAAATGTGATCGTTCGCGATCGAATGTCATACTTGGTGGACTGTGACCGTTCGTGGTCGGGTGCCGTTCGAGGCGATTTGTGACCGTTCGCGGTCGGGTGCCGTTCGAGGCGATTTGTGACCGTTCGCGGTCGAGTGCCGTTCGAGGCGATTTGTGACCGTTCGCGGTCGGGTGCTGTTCGAGGCGATTTGTGACCGTTCGCGGTCGGGTGCCGTTCGAGGCGATTTGTGACCGTTCGCGGTCGGGTGCCGTTCGAGGCGAATTGAGTGTGCCCGGGGGGGACTTAGTATTATCGATGCCAGGTTCACGTTCGGGTGAATTTCTGAATCAGCGATCGTGGCGGTTCGTCGCCATACAAGGTATGCTTGTGGACCGTTCGCGATCCAAAGCATACGCAAGTAACTTCTTCTACAGAATTGAAAATATCAAATTAACGTTCACAGAAATATTCAAACAAACAAAGTCTAAATGTTCAAATCAATATGAAACAAAAGCAAAGCAAGGATGTCGAAGTGTAAATTCTCACTACGAGACGATCAATAATCATTCAGAGCATGCTTGTGGATCGTTCGCGATCTCATACATGTGTAAATGGTTTGATGTTGTTAGTGAGAAGTTTACGACTTGTTCATCGTTTATTCAAATCAATTGATAACCAAACGGTGCCCTGGTTCAGGATCACCCCTAGCTGATGTAGATGGTGGTCGCTCTGGTTCCACCGTTGGAGTTCGCCTCCTCACATACTGAAGTAGCATGCCGTTCCTGATATGCCCTTCTACCTCATCCTTCAGGTGTCTACAATCATTTGTGCTATGTCCATTCAGCTCATGGAATAAGCAATATTTGTCTGATTTTCTCTCGTCGGTAGTTGGATCCCGTCGTATTGGTCTACGATAGGTAATTTGCTCCCGTGTGTCTCGGTAGATTCGCTCCAAACTCTCATTCAGCTCTGAGTAGGTGGTGAATCGTGGCTCTTTTCGCAATCGCTTTGGCCTGTCACCATTGTCCTCAGCCTTTTGTTTTCTTTTACCCTGGTCTGAATCCTTTTCAAAAGGCTTTTTGTCTTTAAGTGCATAAACTTCTATTCCCTCTCCTTCTTCTCTTTCAGCATTAGCGTCTTCTAATCGTAAAAATTTTTCTGCCTCGTGATAGAATTCTCCTAGATCCATAGGCGGATCCTTAGTTAATGAATTTTTGAATTCCGTGCCGTCAGCTACTCCGGACACAGCTGCCATCATAACCATGGATGGATCTGGCCGATACACCGATGCTGCTGCTGCATTGAACCGCGTCAAGAAATTCCTCAAAGACTCCCCAGCTTTCTGCTTTAGCGTTGCCAAACTCATCACATTTTTGGGTCTTGAAATATGAACCCTGAATTGCCTCATAAATTTCTCAATCAAATCGGTCCATGTCCCAATGGAGCTGCTCTCTAGCTGTCTGAACCATAAAGCTGCTATGTTTGTCAAATACAGTGGGAAGCACCAGGCCATGACTTCCTGTGATGCCCCCAGCACTTCCATGTGCCTTATATACCTCGTTAGATGGACCGCAGGGTCCGTCCTCCCATCATACCTTTCTACTGCTGGCAGTTTGAATTCTGGTGGGTTCCTGGCCAACCTAATCGCAGGAGAAAAGGGACTCTTGTTCACGTCTTCAAGATCTCTGTTTATTAATCCTCCTCTCATGGCTCGCCTGACCATCTCTGCCAATCTATCATTGTCTCCAAGCTGTAGTCCTCGTTCACTACCTTCGATCTGCCCCCCGAGTCCTTGTGAGCTTTCGGGTGTCTGCCCCCCTAGTTGAGCGTTCATCCCTCTATCGCTGCCAGGTTGCTCGGATGTCCTTGTCTCTCTTCCCGGGTTCGGATCAACATGTCCTAAGCGTGTGCCCCCAGCTCCGGCGCTGCGTTGGATGGTCCTGCTTCGTTCTGGACTCTGGTTGTTCCTTGATTTTGCGCTCCAAGTTGCCCAATCTGTTGAAGCAAGTTCTGTATTATTTCTTCTTGTCTTCTCATCATTGCCTCTATCTCGTCCCTGGTGACGAAGGCTGAAGCTTGGTTTGCTCCCGAGGAAGCCTCTTGACTTCCTTCATGCTGACTTCTCTCAGCTCTTTGCCTTATACTTGTTTGTCGAGTCATTGTCTTTCAAATTTTCAAATCTTGTGTAGCGGGTGTTATTCAATTCTCGGTGAAAGCACCAAAGTGTTTGCGCCAAAATTGGTCACAAACCCCGAATGTTGTGAAAGCACCAGTGTATGAATATAAATCAACAATATTCACACACAAACCTCAAATCTAAGCAAACAGGGTATCACAATTCAGAAATAATAAACATAAACATGAGATTTATAGTGGTTCGGCGATCTTGCCTACGTCCACTTTGAAGTTGATGATTTTATTGATGTTCACTTGATGATTACAATTTCTTCTGATGTAGTACAACTGATTATAGGATTACAATCTGAATCTAAGGAAGCGGTGGTGATTCTGAGTAAATCTGACAGAGTCTGGGCGCTCTTTTGCTCTTAAAATTCTTCGACCCCTTTTCTGAATGACCAGGGGCTCTATTTATAGGTGTAGGAGGCTGATATTTCGCCTAAAATCTAGGGAGACCAGTTCTGGTACATGAGGGGGCCACATGGCCGAAATCTGGAGAACCGAGCCCACTTTGGGATCGATTCGACCCTTGGTTCGAATCGATCAAGAAAGTATCCAATCGAGTTGAAATTTGGTGTGAACATTCTTCATCATGTGTTTAAGCTTCTGTGAAAATTTCATTGCATTTGGACTTGTGGATCTCGAGTTATGATCGACTCAAGTTGGTGTTCTTCGTCCCATGGATTCATTCGAATCGATATGGTTTGAATCCATAGGTTCGAATCGATGCTTCTGCATGTGAAGATGGTGACGTGGTGCGTATGCTTCGTATCGATCCGCTTCTCACTCCGGATTGACTGGGTCGACTCCATGTTCCTCGCCGCTTTGACTGGGTGGATTCGTGGTAGTGGATTCGAAGACATCCCTCTTCGAATCGAATGAGCGAAGGTGTGTTCGAATCGATCTAGGTACGTTAAAGTTGATCGATTCGAAGTTGCCTCAAACAGTGTGGATTCGAAGTATCTTACGAGATGGAGTCAAATTGATTAGTCTTTGTGGATTCGAAGGAACTTCCTTTGATGGAGTCGAAGGACTCATACCTGCAGCTCTGTGGATTCGAAAGAAGGGACGGCCTAATGGATTCGAACTAGGCCTCGCTTAATGGAGCCGAAGCTAAAGTACCCCTCGTGGATTCGAAGCAATCAGGGAAAACTTGTTGGATTCGAACGTGCTGCTTTGGGTGATGGATACGAAGTTTAGCCATCTGATGGGTTCGAATAAGAAGGCTTTGGGACTAATGTGTGTTCAAATGGATTTGAAGTAGACCGAGTCGAACTTGTTGGAGTCGAGTTTTGATGGATTCGACCTTAGTCGATTCGGGCCAAATGGAGGCGAACTCAAGGCTATGCCCTTTAATTGCGTCGGTGATATCTTGGGCGTATGAACTCGGATTGACTTGAAATCCGGAACGTTGGTTTTTCCGGCTTTGCTTGACGTGTCTTATCAACTGTAGCCCGATCCAGACTCGAACAAATTTCATTGATATCCATAGCGAGCCTTGCACGTAACTGATTTCCGAGATGATCTATCACCGGTCTCTAGTCAAGTTCTTGGTGTCACGGCCTTTCCAAAAGGCGGGATAACAAAACCCATAAACCAATGCCACCTATATGATCAATTGCTGTTTTGTGCATTGTTCGATAAGCCCATAAAACAAGTGGTAACTCGTCGATCTAGTTTTCTTTTTTTGCTTGCAATTTCTTCTTGATAATGGATAAGATCTTGTTAACTGCTTCAGTCTACATTCAAACATAAGATCTTGTTAACTGCTTCAGTCTACATTCAAACGAAGTACTACCAATTTCTGAATCAAATCTCTCTCTCTACATTCAAACAAAAGGTCAAAGAAGATTCACTTCTTCTACACCACTAACTCTCTGATCTCCACTCAATTCCAATTAAATATAAAGCTATTTAACTACAGAAGATCTGTAGGAGATATTATCGACAAAATACCTGGTTTTGTGATCGAAAGATTCAATTTCTTGTAGTTCACTACTACTACATGTAAAAGGGTGATCTTAACCACTAGAGTAAAGTTAAGATGAGTTTATAAAGGGAATTGTCCTGCTCCTGAGTCAAAGATTGGATAAGTGCTCTGGTTATCCGAGTCAAATTCCAAAGGTATGCTAGTTACTCGAGTTCAAATTCCAGTGGTGTTCTGGTTACCTGAGCCAAATTCTAAAGCATGTTCTAGTTACTCAAGTCAAATTATAATATGTGTCCTTGCCACCTAAGTAAAAGTCAAGAGGCATAAAGTGTGTTCTTGCAACCTGATTGAAAGTCAAGACATGATTAGTGAAATTCTGTATGGGTTACAGGATTGGAAGTAGGATTAGGAATCCGAACAAGTATAAAATTATTGGTGTCTTCTTAACCTTTACTTTTACCACATTTACTTATTGTTATCTAATTGTTATGTAATTGTACTATCAGTTTATATTTAAATTCTCTATGATAAAGTTTAGAATCTATAAGTATATTGATAAAAAGTTTAAATACACTATTCATCCCCATATAGTGTAAATTAGCTTTAAGATCCATTCCGCTGTAGTATAGAATAGGTTATCACATCTATCACCATATCCCGTATCACATATCCATCTATAACAACAAAGGTCATATGTCTCTCTATCACTTGATTTCTGTAACGACCCGCTATTTTGGACTATTCGCATCCGCACATGTCGGACTTGAATAATTCAAAATACCGAATAGTTAATTTAAATTTGGCAAAACTGAGCATATACAGTAAATAAAATAATCATAGACACAGAGTAATAATTGCAGTGGAAACAAAAGATAATAGTTCATGAAGCTACTATATACATATCAGAGTTAAATAAGGTACAACAGATGTCTCGAATACAATAGTCAAATACAATAACAGAATACATCACTGGAATCAACTGAATATCTGAAAGCTGGATAGATAGCTGGATCTCCAAGCGAAGCTCCAACTCCAAAGGTGAGTCTCCAATACTGGTACACTCAGTCTGACCCGAGCGTAAAGCAAAACACAAAACACTCGAGTCAGGATTAACATTCTTATATTAATAAATCCAACCCAAGTGAAATAGAAACTGAAATACAAGTAACTCAAAGGATGTTGGAATAACCATCCTTTAAGGATCCGTTAAACTATCTACTATGTAGTAGAGTACGATAAGTAGATTATGCCTATCAGTAATATAAAGTATCAAAATAGTGTTAAGTCGTTACCATTATCCCCCTTAACACCTTTTATATAAGCGTTATAGACTATACAGCACTGTAAACTCCACCGTAAACTAGTGGGATATCAGGGAGTACTCCATAGGTATAACACAAAACAAATCGTAGTGGTCGCGTATATAGGGAAACAAGTATGACAAGGCACATGAAGCAATACCCAAGGTAGTGAAACTACCGTTTGCCTGATCCGGACTGGTGAGAATGCATCGCCGCAGCGATCGCAACACCGTGAAACAACACTCCCAAAATTTCGAGGGTGCACCAATCGATAACAAGTAATGAGTAGTTTTCGAAGAAGTGTGTTCGCTCGAGGTAGCTGACCCCATTTGGCCCGGCACGGCTCCTGTTTTAGTCATTTCCAATTTGACACAAGTGTCAAGGCAATCCATTATCGTTCTCTTTCTTCAGTCATCACGTACATCATTCCAACCACTTCATTCTGGATCCCACTCCGCGTATAGTTATTAAAGTGGTTTTCGGTTTAGACAGACAGTATGTCCATAACCGATTCCGGTCTCTTTAATAACTTTCATAATTATTACACCGATTGGTCGTTTAATAAATTTCAAAAACCAAATCAATTTCAATTTCAATTAGAATTTATAAATCAACATTTCATTTGTCTTTTTAAACCAATTTCCATAATTTAAGTTTCAAAACTTCCAAATTACCATTTCGAAATCTTATAATTCAAATTCAATTTTTATTTAAAACAATTCAAATTTTGATTCAAGTTCGTATATAAGTTTCATTCCGAAATCATTTAAATTAATTTAATTTAACATTCAAATCAATTTAAACCCATTGATCAATTTTATTCAATGTTCATTAAGTTAATTTGTCATTCAAAACAATTTCTATTAAATTTCCAATTCATTAAATCAATTACTTAAGTTCAACTTCATTATATCAAAACTTCAAATTGAATTAAATTAGATTTGTCAAATCAATTCTTTAAATTACAAGTCTTACATTAATTCTAATAAATCACATTTTATTTCTTGTTAAAGAAATTCGATTTCACTTATTTATTTACTTAGTTACAAATTTCAAAACTTAAATATTTCATAACTCAACTTTACTTATTAAAGAAGTTCAATTTTACTTATTATGAAGTTCAAATTCACATATCAAGAATTCAATTTCATTTAAATATTTAAATAATTCAATCTTATTTAATTATAAAATAATTTCAAAACTTAATTATTAAATAATTTCAGACTTAATTATTAATAATTCCAAATTTTAAAACAACGTTCTTTCATCAACTACTATATTAATGTTTTGATTCAGATTATTAAATATTAACATTTCCTTTCATTACAATTCAAATTCCAACTCGTTTCAAAACCATATTACTTATTCATATAAAATCTTCATTTTATTTTTAAATCAAATTATTGACCAATCGATTTTTATTTAATTCTCTATCCTAGGTCAAAGTTCAATTTGGGTATTTATCATTTCTACCCGATTCCATTTCAATTCAAAAATCAAAGCATAACAAAGGGAACTTGCAGTGTGATAACTGGGATGGTGTCAAAGTAAATAAACAATCAATAACAACAATCAATAACAATCCAATAATTAATTCAGATAATCCCGAAATAATCGTATTAATTTACATTGTTGTTTGTGCAAATTAATATAATTATTTATAGAATCTACACTATCATTTCATGTAGATTAAAGATTATTGCACTAATATTTTATGCGGTTCTTCACTTGGTATCTATTATTCAATTCATACTACATCAATTTATACAACATACATTCAAATGGTTCAAGGTGTAATTAACCATATTACTACGTGTCAAGTAATTAAACATTTAAAGGGGTCATATTATGCAAATATCATCAAATCAAATTTAACACATATATCAAATCTAACTATCCTACGTCAATTTCAATTTCAAATTATTTATCACTTACAACATTAACAAATTTAACGTCCAATTGTAAACATAAAACAATCGATCATTTAACAACCAAACTGGATTATCATTGTATATATAATAGATAATGGTGTCAGATGTCACAGGTGAACTGATACAGGTAATAACATATATAACAGTGTAATTAACTAACAGTAGCATATTTCAATTGCCGTTTCAATTGAAATCAATTTAATAAATAAAAGAACATTAATCGTGAGTGATTGCTCACCTTTCGAGGCTAGAGACATTCGACGATGGAATGAGTTTCGAATCCAAGCACGAATTTCAAACAAAGCAAGATTGATATGAATTTTGACGACGAAGCTGATCACAAAGAATTGATTAACAAATCGAATTAGCTTGATCTGAACGGAATATATATACACACACACCATTATTATTTTATAAAAGTCGACATTTAAATTAAGACACATATATTTATATTATAAAACTATTGATTACTTTTAAAACACATATAACCAAGTATTAACATACCAAGTACATTTTAAAAAAAATGGAAACAACTTATACAACTTATATACAAAACAATGTAAATGCACGCTAAGGAAATGTGCAGACTACAACATTTGTTTTAAAAAATCTAGTATGTAGGCAAATTTATATTACCAGTAAGAGTATATGTATGTATATAAAACAACTACAAATATATATAATCCCTGTACAAACCTATACACAGTAACACTTTCATATATAATTTCCAAAAAATTTAAATCAAGAGAAATATTAAAATAATTTTTTTACCAAACTATATAAGCTTTATATATGCTGTAACAATGAGAAATACTGTCTTTATTTCGTACTAACCGACCACTAAAGCAATGTATTGAAACAAACTATAAATATAATAATATATAACTAAACTCGCCTACAACATATGGTAATTGAATTTGATATTAAGACAAATGATGATTTCTTATCAAAGCTGCTATTTTATTTAATAGTACATATATTATACCTATATAATTCACTGCTAATTTATATTGACCTATAACTAATTTTGTACAGACTCGATATACATATATACTATAGTTAAACTGAAATATAGTATTAGCAAATATATATCAAGACTAATATATATAATATAGGTATAGTACTGCAACCCATACCATAATAGAAATATAATATAACACCTGTAAAAGTATACGATAGATATAAGTATAAATATATACCTTGAAAACAAAGATGAAAGTGCTGCTGATGGAAGAAGAAAGATGTGCTCGGCCCAATCTAGACAAGGCTGGGAGTTGGTGGTGAAAGGTGAACGGGAGGATGGTTGGGGAGTCCGGTGGGTTGTTGTCGCGGCCATGGAGTGGGTGGCTCGCGTGGAGGGAAGGGAAGTGATGCGGCCAGGGTGAAGCGGCTGGGCGCGGTGTTGTCGAGGCAAGTCAGCGGCTGGTTTGGGTGGACGGAGATAAGGAGTGTCGAAGCAACTACATGGAGGTGCGGTTGGAGGCTGTGATGCCTTGTGGTTGGATGCGGGATGGAGCAGAGATGCATGAGAGGGAGGGAGGAGAAAGAGACCACACGAGATGATGGGCGGAGGAATTGAAAGAAGCAGATGAGGATGGAAAAATGAATTGGAAAGAAGTGAGAAATGAAGAGAAAAGTTAGACAAAGCAAAATATATTTAAAAAAAGGGAACAAAAAAGTTTTTGAACAGATGGGCGTGAGTTGGCAAAGTGTATTATTATTTTTGGAACAAGAGAAACAAATCGGAACAAAATAAAACCGTTCAAAATAATAAATACAACCGTACACAAATTTATACTTGATTTTTGAAACGATGGCACGGATAAAATTAGTAACTGATGAAATAAATATTAAATTAAAAGCTAGTGGCTGCTATTTGAAATTCGAATGGACACAACTGACAAAGGGCTCGAAACGTACCGATGTTGTAAACTGTTTTACAGATTCCGTTGGCCCTCGGACGTTGAAACAAGCAAATGAATATACCGTGGAGATCAGCACGACGAGACTATCAAAACGGTATACGGATATTGGTGGTACGATTTAATTATAAAAAATTCGAATTTTTCTACTACGGAAAATGCAAGAAAACACAGAAAAATAAGATCGACGGAGCTAAAGAAGTCCGAATTTTGAAAAACGAAAAATGACGTCTTGCTCAGAAGATGATTTACAATTTTTTCCATATAAAAATATTTAGGTTTCGAAAACATTTTATTTTCATCGCTTTTTAACTGATTAAATTGAAGTAAATTTACGCACGAAATAAACTTCATATTTTCGGACGAAAATTTACCAGTTGCTTTGTTTAACTAGACGCATTTCAAAAATCAAATTTATATTTCAAAATTTTATCATTTATAATTTTTCAAATTTCAATGAATATAATTAATAAAACAAATAAAATTTATCGAAAATTTACGGGTCGTTACACTCTCCCCCACTCAAAACTTTTCATCCCCGAAAAGGAAGGAGGTAGGAGAATAGGAACAACCAGAAAGAAAATAGATTGGAATACAAGTAAAACAATGAATTTAAACCATATAAATTTCAATTTAAATTAATTAATATTTAACAATTTGGTTAAATCCCTTTGAGTTCACTTAAGTTAAATCAATCAATCTATTTCTAAATTCATTATCTTATTATCTAGTCATCATCAATTAACAATTTCTAAATCATCAATTTGTATAATCATTTATTGTACTCATATTTTATTCAACAAAGTTAATTCTTTTATTCCAAATTATTATTAAGTTTATTCCACTTAATATATCTTATTACATATATTTAAACCCTATAAATTAATTTAAACCATATAAATTTCAATTTAAATTAATTTATATTCAATAATTGGTTTAAATTTAAGGTATTTCCATAAGTTGATCTAATTTCAATTTGTTAATTCTTTCAGAACAAAATTATTATATTCATCTCATTCAATTAACTTATTATTCTATCATCTTTATTAGCATTTTTTTTTAAAATCTAAGTGTATAATATTTATTATAAACACTCAAATTTTTATTTATAAAATCATTTTATATTGTGTATTATCCAATTACATTTTAACTTCTGAATAATTTAGGTAAGTTATATTGAAATGCAATTTAGTACTATACAAATAATATTTTCAAATTCAATTATTTCAAGTTTAAATATTTATCCAAAATTTAGCTTTATTTATAATTGAAAACATCCTTTAACATAATTTTAAGAATTAAATTTCCGTTTAATCTCAAACCCTTTAGAGATAATTATGTATATACTATATATATTAAATCAAATTAAATTTAAAATAATATACCTATATATATATATATAAATCAAGTCATACTTAAGAAATTCAAATTAAAATATTTTTCCAAAACAAAACCGTAGCAAAGCTACAGAATGGTTTCTCCACTTCGAAACTCGAAAATGAATGTCGATGATGCGGCCGCCATCACCGAAATTATTTTCCAGCGACAAAGAGAAGAGCACTGATTTCAACATTTTAAAATTCTTTGAAAATCATTTATATTCGAAAATATTTTAAATACTATACACTTTAAAACTTTCAAATCAAAGTTTGAAATCACCAGAAATTAAATTCTCTAATTCTTTATTTAACTTCCTTTCAAATTCCAAATCAAATTATAACCAAGTTTCATAAATTCATTTATTTATATTATGCAATAATCAATGGTTTACAAAACAATAAGTGAAAATCAAATATTACCTTTCTGACAACCAATTCAGTTAACAATTTAATTTCAGAAAATTTATACTTATAATATAATCATACAAGATTATTTTATTTACCAAATTCAAAAATACTATTGTGTCAGTTTGCTCTGTTCAAGTGTTTTGGAAATCCTATCGATAGCGTTGATCAGACGAATCGATCGAAAACCCAAATCAACATCAACAACTCAAACAACACAATACATAAAACATTTTTAATATTAATTTATAAATACACTTCCTCGCTCGACGATACGAGAATGGATTACAAAGCAAGGATAAAGATTTAAATTTGAGGGACTCAAATCAAAGAGAATTTTTTTGATTCGAAGATAGGTTCGAAACAAAGATAAGATGATTAAATAACAAATAGGGCGATGGATATAAATCGCGACAACCTTAACCAGGTCGTCCGTGACTTCAAGAATAAGATCAATGCAGAATTTCAAGGCAAATCTACATTCGATCTCAAGAAATAGAATTTAGGCATAGCAGGGGATAGATAGCATCATAAACCGAGGATACAGAAATCTCCGGTAAATCAATGCCCATTGTAAAGGAGTTTCACCCCTTTACAAATCATTCGAAGTTTGGCGAGAGCGCCGATTCACTATAAGGGTCATTCGAGGTGGAGTTATGGAATGCTCCAAAATTGAAAGAAGACGAATAGTGAGGGACACGAATGAAATTTGGAACCGCAGGGAACGTTCCAAAATTCAAAGGAATCGAGTCAAAAGGAAGAGATTCAACTCGAATGAAAGTGATTCTGTAAATACATTTACCCTATATGTTAAGTTTTGCCTAGAGCTACCAAAGCTCTGATACCAACTTTAACGACCCCCTATTTTGGACTATTCGCATCCGCATATGTCGGACTTGAATAATTCAAAATACCGAATAGTTAATTTAAATTTGGCAAAACTGAGCATAGACAGTAAATAAAATAATCACAGATCACAGACACAGAGTAATAATTGCAGCGGAAATAAAAGATAGTAGTTCATGAAGCTACTATATACATATCAGAGTTAAATAAGGTACAACAGATGTCTCGAATACAATAGTCAAATACAATAACAGAATACATCACTGGAATCAACTGAATATCTGAAAGCTGGATAGATAGCTGGATCTCCAAGCGAAGCTCCAACTCCAAAGGTGAGCCTCGAATACTGGTACACTCAGTCTGACCCGAGCGTAAAGCAAAACACAAAACACTCGAGTCAGGATTAACATTCTTATATCAATAAATCCAACCCAAGTGAAATAGCAACTGAAATACAAGTAACTCAAAGGATGTTGGAATAACCATCCTTTAAGGATCCGTTAAACTATCTACTATGAAGTAGAGTACGATAAGTAGATAATGGCTATCAGTAATATAAAGTATCAAAATAGTGTTAAGGCGTTACCATTATCCCCCTTAACACCTTTTATATAAGCGTTATAGACTATACAGCACTGTAAACTCCTCTGTAAACTAGTGGGATATCAGAGAGTACTCCATAGGTATAACACAAAATAAATCGTAGTGGTCGCGTATATAGGGAAACAAGTATGACAAGGCACTGAGGCAATACCCAAGGTAGTGAAACTACCGTTTGCCTGATCCGGACTGGTGAGAACGCATCGCCGCAGCGATCGCAACACCGCGAAACAACACTCCCAAAATTTCGAGGGTGCACCAATCGATAACAAGTAATGAGTAGTTTTCGAAGAAGTGTGTTCGCTCGAGGTAGCTGACCCCATTTGGCTCGGCACGGCTCCTGTTTTAGTCATTTCCAATTTGACACAAGTGTCAAGGCTATCCATTATCGTTCTCTTTCTTCAGTCATCACGTACATCATTCCAACCACTTCATTCTGGATCCCACTCAGCGTATAGTTATTAAAGTGGTTTTCGGTTTAGACAGAGAGTATGTCCATAACCGATTCCGGTCTCTTTAATAACTTTCGTAATTATTACACCGATTGGTCGTTTAATAAATTTCAAAAACCAAATCAATTTCAATTTCAATTAGAATTTATAAATCAACATTTCATTTGTCTTTTTAAACCAATTTCCTTAATTTAAGTTTCAAAACTTCCAAATTACCATTTCGAAATCTTATAATTCAAATTCAATTTTTATTTAAAACAATTCAAATTTTGATTCAAGTTAGTATATAAGTTTCATTCCGAAATAATTTAAATTAATTTAATTTAACATTCAAATCAATTTAAATCCATTGATCAATTTTATTCAATGTTCATTAAGTTAATTTGTCATTCAAAACAATTTCTATTAAATTTCCAATTCATTAAATCAATTACTTAAGTTCAACTTCATTATATCAAAACTTCAAATTGAATTAAATTAGATTTGTCAAATAAATTCTTTAAATTACAAGTCTTAAATTAATTCCAATAAATCACATTTTATTTCTTGTTAAAGAAATTCGATTTCACTTATTTATTTACTTAGTTACAAATTTCAAAACTTAATTATTTCATAACTCAACTTTACTTATTAAAGAAGTTCAATTTTACTTATTACGAAGTTCAAATTCACATATCAAGAATTCAATTTCATTCAATTATTTAAATAATTCAATCTTATTTAATTATAAAATAATTTCAAAACTTAATTATTAAATAATTTCAGACTTAATTATTAATAATTCCAAATTTTAAAACAACGTTCTTTCATCAACTACTATATTAATGTTTTGATTCAGATTATTAAATATTAACATTTCCTTTCATTACAATTCAAATTCCAACTCGTTTAAAACCATATTATTTATTCAAATAAAATCTTCATTTTATTTTTAAATCAAATTATTGACCAATCGATTTTTATTTAATTCTCTATCCTAGGTCAAAGTTCAATTTGTGTATTTATCATTTCAACCCGATTCCATTTCAATTCAAAAATCAAAGCATAACAAAGGGAACTTGCAGTGTGATAACTGGGATGGTGTCAAAGTAAATAAACAAGCAATAACAACCAAGGTTTTAAATCTCCCCGAGATCAGCCGAGATGAAAATCCGAGATATTAGCCAAAATTAGTTATAAGTCTTTTAAATATCGCCCGAGACAGCCGAGATATTTGCCCGAGATATTGGCCAAAATCCGAGATTTGAAACCTTGATAACAACAATCAATAACAATCCAATAATTAATTCAGATAATCCCGAAATAATCGTATTAATTTACATTGTTGTTTGTGCAAATTAATATAATTATTTCTAGAATCTACACTATCATTTCATGTAGATTAAAGATTATTGCACTAATATTTTATGCGGTTCTTCACTTGGTATCTATTATTCAATTCATACTACATCAATTTATACAACATACATTCAAATGGTTCAAGGTGTAATTAACCATATTACTACGTGTCAAGTAATTAAACATTTAAAGGGGTCATATTATGCAAATATCATCAAATCAAATTTAACACATATATCAAATCTAACTATCCTACGTCAATTTCAATTTCAAATTATTTGTCACTTACAACATTAACAAATTTAACGTCCAATTGTAAACATAAAACAATTGATCATTTAACAACCAAACTGGATTATCATTGTATATATAACAGATAATGGTGTCAGATGTCATAGGTGAACTGATACAGGTAATAGCATATATAACAGTGTAATTAACTAACAGCAGCATATTTCAATTGCCATTTCAATTGAAATCAAATTTAATAAATAAAAGAACATTAGTCGTGAGTGATTGCTCACCTTTCGAGGCTAGAGACATTCGACGATGGAATGAGTTTCGAATCCGAGCACGAATTTTAAACAAAGCAAGATTGATACGAATTTTGACGACGAAGCTGATCACAAAGAATTGATGAACAAATCGAATTAGCTTGATCTGAATGGAATATATATATACACACACACCATTATTATTTTATAAAAGTCGACATTTAAATTAAGACACATATATTTATATTATAAAACTATTGATTACTTTTAAAACACATATAACCAAGTATTAACATACCAAGTACATTTTAAAAAAAATGGAAACAACTTATACAACTTATATACAAAACAATGTAAATGCACGCTAAGGAAATGTACAGACTACAGCATTTGTTTTAAAAAATCTAGTATGTAGGCAAATTTATATTACAAGTAAGAGTATATGTATGTATATAAATCAACTACAAATATATATAATCCCTGTACAAACCTATACACAGTAACACTTTCATATATAATTTCCGAAAAATTTAAATCAAGAGAAATATTAAAATAATATTTTTTTTACCAAACTATATAAGCTTTATATATGCTGTAACAATGAGAAATACCGTCTTTATTTCGTACTAACCGACCACTAAAGCAATGTATTGAAACAAACTATAAATATAATAATATATAACTAAACTCGCCTACAATATATGGTAATTGAATTTGATATTATGACAAATGATGATTTCTTATCAAAGCTGCTATTTTATTTAACAGTACATATATTATACCTATATAATTCACTGCTAATTTATATTGACCTATAACTAATTTTGTACAGACTCGATATACATATATACTATAGTTAAACTGAAATATAGTATTAGAAAATATATATCAAGACTAATATATATAATATAGGTATAGTATTGCAACCCATACCATAATAGAAATATAATATAACACCTGTAAAAGTATACGATAGATATAAGTATATATATATACCTTGAAAAGAAAGATGAAAGTGCTGCTGATGGAAGAAGAAAGATGTGCTCGGCCCAATCTAGACAAGGATGGGAGTTGGTGGTGAAAGGTGAATGGGAGGATGGTTGGGGAGCCTGGTGGGTTGTTGTCGCGGCCATGGAGTGGGTGGCTCGCGTGGAGGGAAGGGAAGTGATGCGGCCAGGGTGAAGCGGCTGGGCGCGGTGTTGCCGAGGCAAGTCAGCGGCGGCGACGCTGGCTGGTTTGGGTGGACGAAGATAAGGGGTGTCGAGGCAACTACAGGGAGGTGCGGTTGGAGGCTGTGATGCCTTGTGGTTGGATGCGGGATGGAGAAGAGATGCATGAGAGGGAGGGAGGAGAAAGAGGCCACACGAGATGATGGGCGGAGGAATTGAAAGAAGCAGATGAGAATGGAAAAATGAATTGGAAAGAAGTGAGAAATAAAGAGAAAAGTTAGACAAAGAAAAATATATTTAAAAAAAGGGAACAGAAAAGTTTTTGAACAGACGGGCGTGAGTTGGCAAAGTGTATTATTATTTTTGGAACAAGAGAAACGAATCGGAACAAAATAAAACCGTTCAAAATGATAAATACAACCGTACACAAATTTATACTTGATTTTCAAAACGATGGCACGGATAAAATTAGTAACTGATGAAATAAATATTAAATTAAAAGCTAGTGGCTGCTATTTGAAATTCGAATGGACACAATTGACAAAAGGCTCGAAACGTACCGATGCTGTAAACTGTTTTACAGATTCCGTTGGCCCTCGGACGTCGAAACAAGCAAATGAATATACCGTGGAGATCAGCACGACGAGACTATCAAAACGGTATACGGATATTGGTGGTACGATTTAATTATAAAAAATTCGAATTTTTCTACTACGGAAAATGCAAGAAAACACAGAAAAATAAGATCGACGGAGCTAAAGAAGTCCGAATTTTGAAAAACGAAAAATGACGTCTTGCTCAGAAGATGATTTACAATTTTTTCCATATAAAAATATTTAGGTTTCGAAAACATTTTATTTTCATCGCTTTTTAACTGATTAAATTGAAGTAAATTTACGCACGAAATAAACTTCATATTTTCGGACGAAAATTTACCAGTTGCTTTGTTTAACTAGACGCATTTCAAAAATCAAATTTATATTTCAAAATTTTATCGTTTATAATTTTTCAAATTTCAATGAATATAATTAATAAAACAAATAAAATTTATCGAAAATTTACGGGTCGTTACAATTTCTATTCCTAACTCTATAATTAAATTGATGCACTCAAGTAGCATGATTCCTTCTTTAGTCAATCCATGCAATGGACTCATGTAATGTCACATCATTTTCCTCCATTATCATTTGATATAATGTGTGACGCCCCACCTTAATACCCACGCTAGCCAAGAACACTACGATGTAGTGCTGTCAACTAGCACGGAGAATAAGGCTGTTGAGGAGCGACCATCCATGTAATTGCTTATCACACGGTGGCTATAAAATAATCTTCGGAAACAAACATAGAAATAAGCATAACACAAATCAGTCACAGACATCCATATCACAAAGGCGGAAAAAGATATGAATATATAACTAACACATGAAAGTGTACATCAGAGTTGTGGTCAAAAAGATCCACAATAATACAAAAGAATAGCAACCCGTGCTATACCAAAAGAATACATCTATGAGTCTATATCTCAAGTGTATACAACAAAAAGTGCTAAACTAAATAGTTAGCCAAAAGTCAGAGTAGCAAATCCCGGGAGGAAGTCAAGCAGAAGCACCTGTAACATCTCTGTCTGACCCGAGTATTATTTAAGAAAATAATAAACGGATCAGTCTAGCTATAAATATCAGATGACATGATATAAAATAAAAGATATGGCATAAACATAAAATATCCATACTGACATACTACTATAAGTATGAAAATGATGATCAATAGAAGATCAACCGATGAGAAATGATCAATATCACAAGAATCTTCTCAAAGATCCAAAGAGGGCATCATACCCTAAACTTGTACTCATAACAAGTCAATGACATAAAAATCCAGAAATCAAAACAAGAAATCTAGAAATCATAAAAAGAGAAAGAGGCCTATCACATGATGGTCCGAAGACCATGGGGAGCTACCCCATATGTGTGAGTCGAAATCACACAGATTGAGGTCTAGACTAACCAAAAAGCAAAAAGGTATGTGTGAGTGGAATCACACAAGTGGTGTCTAGTCTAACCTCGCAAACAAAAAGGTTGTGTGAGTGGAATCACACAAGTGGTGTCTATACTAACCTCGCAGGCAAATAGATATGTGTGACTCGGAATCACACCAATGAGGACTAGTCTAACCTTGCAAACAAAGAGACATCGCACAATTGCTAGTCTAAATCATAAGAATGATCGTCATGATCAACAGGAAGTGTCAATCACACCAAGCTAGTAAATATATGAGTTTAGCTTCATGTCCCATAACCACTTGCTTAACTTAAATATTTACGAACAAGCTGTAAATCTTCACTAGGAAATCGTCACAAAAAGGGTTCAATCGAACAAGTCCAAGAATTAACCGACGAAGTGAACGCAAGCGTTTCATACCACTCGTTTTACTAAGTCGTTTAAGTCGATTTCTCATCCGAGTGAAGTAAAGGCTTGTATATACTAGTAGATTGGAAATCGGTTTGAGAAAACGAACTTTTGATATTTAAAATAGTGTTGAAATCGCTTTGATGAAAGAGTTTTGATATTTACTACTAGTATTGAAACCTTCATATATCTTTAAAGTGACAAGTCATAAAACGATTGTTGAAACAATCTATCACAAAAATTCACATTCGAAGACGTGAACAAGATCCAAGGAAATCAGCTCAAAATGCATCAAAGTGGAAGTTCTGTTGAGTGCTTTTCAGATAAGATTGCCTACGCAGAGGTGTAGACAAGCGGCCTACGACCTAAAGCAAAATGAGGTCTGACGACCTAAGGGTTCACGCGACTTAAGGACAGTCGACTTAACAACCTGCGACTTAAGGACAGTCGACTTAAGGGAGGCGAGCGACTTAAGGACAGTCGACTTAAATAAAAACTTGCAACTTAGTGGGGGCATAGGTCGGAGACGACCTACGACTTAAGGTCAAGCGACCTAGTGAAATAGCAGGGGAAATATTAGGTCGGAGACGACCTACGACTTAAGGTTCCACGACCTAACCCATACGAGCGACTCAAGGTCATACGACCTAACAGTTGCGAGCTAGCGGAGTTGGCATGGCCGAGCGACTTAGTAGAAGCAGCGACCTACGACTTAAAATCCAACTACCTACGACTTAAGGCTTAACTCGCGAACGACTTAGCACTTGCTTATCTCGCGAACGACTTACGACTTAAGCTCAAATACGAGCTACGAGCTAAGGTCTATACGACCTAACGACTTATCCCAGTACAACCTAAGCCAGGACGAGGTAGCAGAAGGCAACGACTTAACTCTTAACTCGCGCACGACTTAGCACTTAACTCGCGAACGACTTAGCACACCCAGAACGACTTAAGGCCTGGAATGATTTAAGCTCCGTGTGACTTTTCAACGCAAACGACCTACGACTTAGGCTTAACTCGCGAACGACCTAGCGAAGGCAGAACGACCTAAGTGCAGTTTTTCACCAAAAACACTAAAATTTTGGGTTTTTCCCCAATCCAATCCAAACCAAATGCAAATGTGCATGCTAAAATGATAGGGAACCATTCCCAACAGTCCAATGACGATTATAGGCATGATGTGAGATCAAAAATCTCACCTTTTCCACGAAATTGATGAAGATGAGACTTGAGAGAAAAGCAAGAACACCAACAAGCTTGAATCAATGTTCTTCACGTGAATTTGATGTTGAATCTCGGATTTGCAATAGAATTTAAGTTTGGAGTTTTAATTTCCACTTCCCACCACCATTTTTGATGAAGCTTGAATGTTATTTGATGAAGTGATGAAGAGAAGAGGGGGTTGGGCTGAGTTAGTGTGTGTTCAGCCCCAAACCAAAGTCCTAAGTCAAAAAGTGACGAAAATTTCACTATCTCCAAACATATCGAAGTTTACACTCAAAAAGATCGCAAACGTCATTTTGAACTCAATGGAAGTGGTCTCGAGTCCTAATTTGACCGTATGCAAAAAGTAGCTTTTCGGACTAACATCCGACTAACGATAAAATATTTAAATAAAATATTTAAATATAAAATCGATAGATATGCGGGTTGTTACATAATGCATCCCTATATAATATGTTTACCAAATCCCACTATCAATAAGAGTTAATGTAGTATAGTAGGGCTTATCTTGGTAGTAATTACCATGGCATTAGCCATCAGTTTGCAAATAGGTAGTTCCTACACGATCCCATTTACCGAATGTTATTTCTTGTTAGTCAAGATGTGGCAACTTCACTAACCTTGCCTCTTCGCTTATATAGTGTATAATCTCTTCTTGGTGTTTCAGGGAAGTAGCAAATCTCTTAATATATTCCCAACTCAAATCGGTTTCATTTGGTTCTCCATTTGTCAATTTGATCTCCGAACGTGGGAATCTCACTAATGGTCAAGGCTCGCCCATTCCTTCTTTATTTGTCGACAACAACTACTTGAGTGGTGGAGAAGCAGTTCGACCTTCTGCTTACAGATCCTTTATATACTAAGACAAGTTTTCTTTCTAATGTATCATATAACTCTCTTAAATGGGGGGCAGTCAGTAATATTGTGCACGTGGGTTTCATGGAACCGACAATGCTTCCTGGAATTTCTTTTTTGTTCAATTAACCGGCTTAACAATTGGATCATCCCTTGGGTTGTCAGGTAAATATTATTTATTATATATGTTATATCAGTATATTGCTCATATCTGGATTCACCTTTGAAGTGCTTCTGAATATCATTTTTCACCATTTTTACTTCCTTTTTCTTATCATTGTTATGCACTGCCATTGATTTTCAATGGTTTAGCATTTAACGACTTTCTTACCTCAATTTGGTGGACTGGATAAAACTCAACATACGCAACTCCAGTCATAGATATTGATCACCTTTGAAGAAGAACCCCCTTAAGTTCTTAGTTTTCTTCTTAGTTAAAATCTCTTAGAAATTCATTTCATTTATTTACCCCAAAAACTATTGTCATATAAACTAATTGCCCATCTTATTTTCTATCTTCCTATTCAAAATTATGTAATTTGATTACATAACTTAAAGCTTAAGAGAATTATTATTTGAAATAGAATTATATTTTTGTTTTATTTTGTTATATGTAAATATACATAATGTTAAGAGTATATTATAGTATATCATTATAAATCTCTAGGACAAGGTGATTAGTCGATCGCGGTTACAAAAGAGTTCATAGTTATAAGTATTGGATCATACATGTAAACATAAGCATTTATCCTTAAATGTTCCTAATCATTTGGTATCTCGAGAATGCAATATCAGTATACATGCAAGACAAGTTTGGACAACACTATCCATATGATGGATGGTGATTTACTCATGACCGTTGGGAGCATAATATGTTACGTACTTGTAGTCATTCAGAATGATTATAGTAACGAATCACCGATAGTCTTTTACAGGTTACTATATCTAAGTCAAATAGAAAGTCTCATATGATGATCTGCATAAGTCTTTCAACTTGTGATTACCGTGAATCTTATGTATGGAAACCTTACTTTATTTATGGTCAATCACGTGATATGAGTTCGAGTTATAGCCATAACTGAGTATGTCTTGAGATACATGAAGTGAAACACTACTCAAGAGAAGATTCTCCTTATTTGCTACAAAATATTAGTGTCATCATAATTTGGATTTGACATGAAGTCGTAAATTCTTAGTCACAGTAATACGATTAATTAATATAATATTATCATATTAAACCTACTAACTTTGAAGGTCAAACTTGAAAATTAAATATGAGTACTATTGGAGTATTGACTACTGTCTTTGGACGTCTATGTGACACAATGATGATGAAGAGACATAACATAAACAACATATCTGTGATGCCCCACCTTTATACTCACACTAGCCATGGACACTACGGGGTAATGCCGTCGACTAGCACGAAGAATAAGACTGTTGAGGAGCGACCATCTGTGTAATTGCTTTGTGCGAGTACCGATATGTTAGATAATATAACTTACATTTCATTTCAAGAGGAAATCCGACATATCAAATACAAACTCAAAGCTACCACACAGTGGCTATGTAATGACTCACTGTTTTGGACCATTAAAATCGACAATAAATCCACACATGTCGGACTTGAATAATTCAAAACAATATATCGTAAATAAAATTTAGCAAAACTCAGAATATACAGTAAATAAATCACAGATCATAGACACAGAGTAATATAACAATGCAGCGGAAGCAAGAAATAGTAGTTCATGAAGCTACTATATATATAATAACAGAGTTCAACAAGATACAACATAAATCATGAATACAAAGATGTCTCAATACAATAGTCAAATACAAGATCTGAATACATCACTAGAATCAACTGGATAACCAAAAGCAAAATAGATAGCTAGATCTCCAAGAAAGCTCCAACTCCAAGGTGAATCTCAAATGCTGTATCACTCAGTCTGACCCGAGTGTAAAGCAAAACACAAAACACTCGAGTCAAGACATACATACTTATACAATGTAAACCAACTCGAATGAACTGTAATATAAAGGTACAAGTAACTTAAAGAATGCTTGGGATCGCCCATTCTTTAAGGATCCGTTAAACTATTTACTATGTAGTAATATTTCGCTAATATAATAATGTCTATAGTAAAATAAACTTACTTTTAAATAGCGTTAAGGCTTTACACTTTCCACCTTAACACATAATAGTGCCAATATTCTATACAGTACCTGCATACCTCGAGAGGCTACGAGAAGATACTCCATAGGTACGACACAAATAGAAATTCGTAGTAAAGCTCGGTATGGTAGGTGACACGGCACAACTAGGCAATGCCAGGGTAGATATACCAATTACGCATCCGGGCTGGTGGAAACGCATAGCAGCCACTACCGCCCACCTCAGAACACACTCCCAATCAAAATCGAAGGGTGGCCACCAAATCAATCACAAGGTAATAGAATGGTATCGAAGAAATGCGTCCGTTCAGAGGTGCTACCTCATTGGCTCGTCAATCGCTCCAGTTTTAGCCAACTTATGCCAGCTCATGGGAGTTGGGTCCACGTATATACCTCAATAGGAATCGTCACCACCATCCTACTTCATTCTGGAATCTCCACCGCATACACGGTTGTCAAAGTGGTTTTCGGTATCGACAGAGAGTATGCCCATATCCGATCTCGGTCTCTTTAACAACCAACCGTTATTATAACCCATGGATATTTATTCCAAAATCATTTATACTTTAAAATCCAAAATATCATATCCATTTCAAAACTAGTTTATACTTCAAAACCAAAATATCATATCCGTTTCAAAACCCAGGGCAATAATATATCATTTAAATTTCAAAACCAAATCAATATATCATTTCCATTTCAAAACCCAAAGCAATAATATATCATTTAAATAAAACCCAAATTTACAAATCACTGAATATTTCCTTAAATTTATAAAACTTGAAATATTCCTTTAAATCATCTTAAACCAAACCACTTTATAAAGTCACATTCTTAAATCTTCAATTCCAATAAGCTTCAAGCTAATATATTTAAAGACAATTCTTAATTAAATACTATTTCAAATAAATTCATTTCCAAACCATTTAAATTCAATGTCAAATAATATTCATTTCAAAGTTGTAACATTTCTAAGTTCATTCGTTCAATCATTTCAAACATTGAAATTTTCAAAATAGCAGCATTTATAAAGTGCTGCGGTAGGTATATTCAGTATATATCAAAACATAGTTCAAAATCAGAAACTACAGCATTTCAGAAATGCTGTTATAGGTTTATTTAGAAATTTCAGCATATAGTTCAAATTTTCAAAAGTTACAGCACTTCAGAAATGCTGTTATAGGTCCTTTTAGTATATTTTCAGCCATAGTTCAATTTCCAGAAATTACAGCACTTCAGAAATGCTGTTATAGGTCTTTTTAGTATATTTCCAACCATAGTTCATTTAACCACAACATTTCAGAAACGCTATAATTTCTGTTATACCCTTTAAAACAATATATCTTCAATTTTTCTCATTTTTAACTTATCAAACTAATTCCACTTTCCAAAATTTTTTATTTGGATATTACTTAACTTATAAATTTTAATAAAACAACATTTTTATTTATAAATGTTGAATTTAAATTAATTTCATTTGTTAGTCAATCCTTTATAAATTGCTTAACTTTCAGAAACATTAAAACTCCAATTCTAGCCATTTTTAACCTATAAAATTACATCTTCCACTTCAGAAATTATTCATTTAGATATCATTAAACTTATGATTCAATAAGATAAACTTTTATAAATAAATATCCAAATTAAACTATAATTCATTTATTAAGTCAAAAGCACATTCTTTTACTTAACTTTTATTTCACCAAATTACCTAACATTTTATTTTAAAATACCCACTTCATAAATAAAACTAAATTCCTATTTATTTACTTAACTTAACAATTTCATTTAGAACCAAATTTCCAATTATCAAGTTAGGTCATAATTAAAGTTACATTTTTCCATTTAAAAATCATAACTATTTATTTTACAAAACATAACATTTCACCAAAGAATATTTTATCATAGTTAATATAACAGTCAAAATTTTCTTTTAGATCTATTCATTTAGACATCAAATAACTATGATTTTCTAGTCAAATAAATTTTATTACAAATGTCCAATTAAAACTGTATTCCATTTAATCAGTTCAAAATACATTATTTATTACACAAAACATGTCCGTTTCATAAAGTAAAATTCATAACAATTACTAGTTTAGATTTAAAACTTCCATATTAAGTCAAATTCAATTATTAAGTTATTTAACATCAATAAATGTCTTTAAATTCTATTTAAAACCAACACATCTTTAAAATTTCCATTAAAGCCACTTATTGACTTATAAAATCTTAACTTATAGAAAACCAACATCTTCTTATATTTAAGTCATTTAAATCAAATCTTTAACTCAAATTTCATATATTTAAACATTCAAAATACTTAATAATTTTTGGGAAAATATTATTTAAAAATGTAACCATGGGCCTGTTTAATATTTTCTAACCTAGGTCCAGTGATACAGATATGTATCATTTCAATCCGTAATTTAAAAAGAAAACTCCGGGTTCTATCATTTCAAACCCACAATCCCAACTCAAATAAAATAAAATAAAAATACAATAAAAATCACTCGAGCCTATCATTTCAGCCCATAATGATTTTTCCTTATTCTAATATCCGTTCGGGTATGTATCATTTCAACCCATAGTGATAGGGAACTTGCAGTGTGAGAAACAGAAAATAAATGAACAGTAGAACGTATAATATCATATCAGGTGATGTAACAAATATATAAACAGAATCTAACATCATATAATCATATCACATGCATATATGAACATATTAACATAAGGTATAATTTTATACAATTCACATGCCATTGTTTCACAATTATAAAAGTACGTATGTCGAGAGTGATAAACTCACCTTTTTAAACTAGAATTGACAAATTCAGAATAAAAATCCAAACTCCGCAAAGCACGAAAAAGCATGACAAAGCACAATGTAAACTTGAGTGGATGATGAGTCAAATCCAAATCTTGTATGCAAACAAATATTACATACATAAGAATATGATTCAATACAAAAGAATAGAAATTGAAACAAGGAAAAAGATAATGATTTAAATGACATAACTTGCTTTACCCATCAAGTGGTGGATGGAGGAAGATGGTCGGAAATATGGTGGAGGCCGAGCAATAGATGAAGATAACAAAAAGAAAAAAAAGGAAAGAGGAAGAGAAGCCATGAAAACTCACTGTATTTTCCTCTGGACGCAAACGAATTTGAGAGATGAGAAACTTTTCTTTTGTACGTGAATTACAACATGAAGTGGCGGCTAGGGTCTAGTGGTAGAACGGCTAAAAGAATAAATGGTAGGAAAATAATAAAGGGGATTTAATTCCTATTTAATAAAAGAAACGTATGCAAAAGTCTTTCAATCAGAGGAAGAGATATATGAAGAAGATTTTGGCATAATTTGGAAGGGAAATACACAGCCAAAAAAGGCTAGAACGGCTAAAAATAGTGAATGACTATGGTAGGAAATAAAATAGACAGGCATATAAAGAGGCAAGAAATAAAGCAAATGCAACGTATGCCAAATTAAAGCAAAGTAACATACGCCTAATTGATTTGTTTTCTAGCCATTAAATAAAAGATATATACATAAGAAACATTCAATAAATAAAGATATATAAAAGATATACACAAGAAATATCTAAAAAATAATTTTTTTTAAAAGCCAAGCCTTTAAGACAATATAACGCATGCCCATTTATTTCTCCAAGCCATAAATAAAAGATATAAACACATAACCATCCAAATAATAAAATGAATGTCTAAACAAAATAAGAAAAAGTAGAGAGATAAAATAGAGATGGATATATATGAAAAATATAAAGTATGTATACAAAAATTTATTGTGTGTAAAACACTATAATTTATCCAATTTATAATGTATACATTAGAATTTTACGAAACGAAAAGCAGGACTAATATAAAAATTGTATCCAGCTTCAAATAAAAAGATCAGAATCCAAAAATTCAAAACTGAAATTCAAAATTTGACCAAAATATAAAATTTACAGAAAATGTATATTAAATTGTATTTGGAAAATAAATTACAACAAATTCCAAACTTACATTTATTATAATTAAAACCTTAATCAATTTATTCAACTTGTTTTCATTCTTTTATTTTTATCTATGAATAAAATATACATTTCCATCTATTTCATTACATTCACACTTTACAATTACTGTCCTATCTCATATTAATGAACATTTACTTACTTTAAATGTAATTGATTTCCTACTTTAAATTTAGCAGCCTAAATAAAATGTAACTTGCAATAAATGTTATCATTATCTTTATATTACACTCAAGCTGTTATGTCCACTAATTATCATAATTGCTTACAAATGTTTAATTCATTCAATTACCACAAATTATATACAAATTCATTTATCCATACAACACTTACATTTATTTACTTATATTCATTTTTATACCCAAATGTAACATTTACAACTAGATTAATAGACCAATTAAATAGTAACTTACAACCGTTACTATAACTTTTAATCACACTTTTGAATTCATTGTTCACAAACACATGTTACCATTCTTATATACCCAATCTTTATTCAATGGTCATTTATTTCATACTAAATCATTTATAAATTTTAATGTTTGCATTTGTTTTCTTACATAAATTTATAGCCAAGTATAACAATTTACATTGCATCAATAAATTGTAATGTCATTTCAATTGTTAATAATTAGTTTTTAAATACATTGTTACATTTCATTTTGGCATTCATTTCATTATTAAATTACAAAGTTCTTATTTCATCCAGATTTATTTACCAAAATCTTATTAAATTGACAACTTTAATTATTAAAATGTACGGGTCGTTACAGGCTATGTGGACTTCGGAAACAAATATAGAAATAAACATAATACAAATCAGTCACAGATATTCATATCACAAAGGCGGAAACAGATATGAATATAACACGTAGAAGTGTACATCAAAGTAGTGGTCAAACTAGATCCACTACATCACAAAAGAATAGATACAAGTGCTAGAAAAAAGAATAAGTATACATCAAGGAGTCTCTATCTCGAATGTATAACAACAAAAACTACTAAGCTAAAGTAGTTAGCCAAAAGTCAGGTGACAAGCCTTGATAAGAAGTCAAGTAGAAGCACCTAAAATACCTCGGTCTGACCCGAGTATTATTTAAGAAGGAAATAATAAATGGATCAGTCTAGCTATAAATATTAGATAAAATGAGATAGGATAAGAGATATCACAAAAACGTATGATAACAATAATGCCATACTGTGATAAGTATACATAAGGTAACAACAAAAATCATACAATATCTCAAATATTCTCAAACACTAAAAAGAATGTCATATTCTTTAAATTATTCATCAAAACACAAATATTGACAAAACATACAATGCCAATCGCAAAAATCGATGAAACACAAATTCTAGAAATCATCAACTAGAAATCCAGAAATCGCAAAAAGGGGAAGGCCCATCACAAACGAGAGCATGAAAACACTCTAACACGTGTATCACAAACGGGTCGCTATCCCATGGTAGCTAACCATAGAGCCAGTGCCACGACGTAGTACAGCGAAACGCCCGAGGAACCTGAAACTCAAATAATCTAGAACATCGACGTAGTACAGCGTTACGCCCGATGAACCAAACTCTAATAAGCCGGAACAACGACGTAGTACAGCGTACGCCCGATGAACCAAACTCAAATAATCCAGAACAACGACTTAGTACAGCGAACGCCCGATGAACCTGGAACTCAAATAATCCGGAACAACGACGTAGTACAGCGAACGCCCGATGAACCAAAATCCATTAAAACCATAGGTCGCTAGCCTATAAAAACCGAGACGAAGCTCCATAAAACGGGGTACTGTCCCCCACGTGGACAAAGAGACATCGCACAATGCTAGTCTAAAACATAAAATGATCATCATTGATCAATAAGAAGTGTTAATTACACTAAGCTAGTAAATATACGAGTTTAGCTTCTTGTCCCATAACCACTAGCTTAACTTAAATATTTACGAACAAATTGTAGATTTCCACTCGAAAATTGTCACAAGATTTCAATCGAACTAGTCCAAGAATTAACCGACGAAGTAAATGCAAGCGTTTCATACCACTTGTTTTGCTAAGCCATTTAATTAGATTTCTCATACGAATGAGGTAAAGGTTTGTATATACTAATAGATTGGAAAACGGTTTTAAAAACGAGCTTTGTATTTAAAAGTAGTGTTGAAATCGTTTTTGTGAAAGAGTTTGAGTATTTACTACTTGTATAGAAACCTTTGTATTTTAAAGTGACAAACCACAGAAATGATTGTAGAAACAATCAATCACCAAAATTTCACATACGAAATGTGAATTAAATCCATAAAAATCGATATCAAATCCATCAAACGGATATTCTCAAAAATCCAAAGAAAGAAGTCATCAAAGTCGATAATAAGTGATAACAACTAACCGGATCGAAAAAAATCGATTAAACAATGGAAATTCACTCAAAAATAGGCAAATAGGTAAAACTGGACAGTTCCAGACGTCTGGGGATAAATCCAGACGTCTGGATTTGAGTTCTGGAAATTTTCTAGAAACTACCAAACGTCTGAAACTCAAACCAGACACCTGAAAACTAACCAGACGTCTGGTAGGTTTGGACCAGACGTCTGGTCCAACTCTCTGCCGTTTTTTTCATCTCCAGTCCAAACCAGACGTCTGGACTTGATATCCAGACGTCTGGTCACCTGACCTGGGCAACAGTTTGCCTAGGCCAAGATGGCCAAAACATTTCGGGAGCGATCGGACGAGCAACGACAACTAGGGATTTATGCCAAGTGACAACCCAACCTTATAGGCTCTTTGATACACCCCAAATATCAATGCCCAAACATCCATAGTAGGATTTTCATAAAAATTGGACCAAAACACCAAAATTTGGAAAATTCTCCAAATCAATTCAAAGCAAAAGCAAATGAACACGAATAATTGTTAGGAGTTCATACCCAACAAGAATGAAAGTTATAGACGTAGATGTGAGTTAAAGAACTCACCTTTAAAACTCAAAGACACGAATGAGAAGCTCTAAAACAAAGGAAAGGCCAATTCCTCTTTAACTTCAACTCAAGAAGCTCCGATCTAAGCTAATAAGCAAATATTTCCTAAGTTAGGGTTTAGAAATTTCTGAAATTGAAGAGAGATGGAGATGGAGAAGATGAAGAGGATGCTTACCTAAGCTTCTCCTTGATTTTGGACTTGAATTTGTATTTCCTAATCAAACTAGGGTTTTGGAATTCTAATTTCCAATCTTTTCCCCCATTTTTCTCTTGAGCTAGAGTGTTAGGAAATAGAATGAGTGAATGGATGAAGAGTAGAGGAGTTAGGGTATTATGTTGGGTTAGTGGGCTAAACCCAAACCCAAAGCCCAAAATAGAAAAGTATCAAAATTCTACTCAACTCCAAACATATCGATGTTTATACTCAAAAAAGTTGTAAACACCATTTTGGACTCAATGGAAGTGGTCTCGAGTCCCAATTCAACTGTTTACAAAAAGTAACATTTCAGACTTTAATCCGATTAACGATGCTATATTTAAATAAAACATTTAAATATACAATCGTAAAATATGTGGGTTGTTACAAACTCCCCTCCTTAAAGAAATTGCGTCCTCGCAATAATTAAGAGGAAAATAAAAAGTAACAACCATACCAAGGCATAACAACACAAAAGAAGAAATTTTGAAATGAGAAGTTCACCCTAAGGAGCATGAAAGAGTAAGTCTGGATGTGTTTGCTCGATGAATTCTCAAGATTCCCAAGAGAAATCCTTAGGATTTGAGGACCATTGAACTTTCATAAGAAGAACATCTTTATTTCGAAGGCGTTTAACCTCCTAAGGAATATAATGTTGCTCATAAGTCAAATTTGGTGAAACTTCAATTTCTTCAATTACACTGGGCTCAAGAATAGAATCGGAATCCCTAAGGCATTTCCGTAGTTGAAAGACGTGGAATACGTCATGAATAGCGGAAAACTGAGCCGGTAATAAAAAAAAGCAATACGCCACGGAACCAATGCGTTCGGTGATGGGAAATGGACTAATATATCGAGGTGCTAATTTTCCCGATCGACTGAAACGCACAACACCCGTCATTGGTGAAACACAAATGAACACCAATAAAATCTGGACCTAAAACCAGCTTCTCACCGGCTTCAAGCCAACACGAAGGAAATCGGCATGGCCTTCCGTAGAGTGCCTCAAAAGGTGCCATACCAATACAAGATTGGAAGCTTATTATTGGAAGAAAAATCAACAAGAGAAATATGATCTTCCCAACTTCCACCAAAATCAAGAACACATGCACGAAGAAGATCTTCAAGAGTTTGATTTACCCGCTCTGTTTGTCCATAGGACTGAGGATGATAAGCGGTGCTAAAATTAAGCTTTGTTCCTAAAGATTTTTGAAGACCTTTCCAAAATCCACTAGTGCCGATCACTAACAATAGAAGTAGGAACTCCATGCAATTTAACAATCTCTTTAACATAGATTTGGCAAAAAAGAGGTACGGTCCAATTGGACCGAACGGGAAGAAAATGGGCGGATTTTGTAAGTCTATCTACTATCACCCATAGGCTATCATGACCTGAACGAGAATGGGGAAGACTGTCAATAAAATCCATTGAGACTTGATCCCACTTCCATACGGGAATGTCCAAAGGTTGCAATAACCCACCGGGCCTTTGATGTTCGGCCTTTATGAGTTGGCAAGTCATGCAACGCTTAATAAAGTTAGCAATATCAGAGTTCATTCCATCCCCATAATAAAGTCGCTACTACTACTGGGATGAATGGTAAATTTAGAACGATGAGAATATTCTAAAATGTCTTTATGAAGATCACAAATGTTTGGCACAATAAGTCTACCAAACTTTCGAATGCCACCACGAGCATCAATTTCAAAATCTTTCAAACCATCAACCTTATTTTGATCCCTACAACTTTGGCTAAGAAAAGCCAATTTAGGATATTGCTTTTGAGCTTCAAGGATGCAGTCTAAAAGAGAAGGATGAGCCTCAAGGCTACACAAAACAAGAGATGAACATAAATTGGATTCACGATCTCGAATCTCACAAGTGGATAAAGTCTTGAGATTATTCCATTCGGATATCATCATTGAAACAACTGCTTGTTGCTTACAACTAAGGGCATCGACAACTCGATTACCCTTTCCGGGAGTATAGAGAATATCAAGATCATAAGATGCAAGGAACTCGAGCCAACGTTGTTGACGCAATTTAAGTTCCTTTTGAGAAAGTAAATACTTCAAAGATTTATGATCGGTGTAGAGAACAAATTTCTCTCCCAAAAGATAAAGACGCCAAATTCTAAGGGCGAAAACAATGGCCGCGAGCACCAAATCATGAATGGCAAATCTAGTCTTGGCAAGCTTTAATTGTCAAGAAGCATATGTGATAACACATTCCCTTTTGTATGAGAACGGCACCCAAACCAATACGACTAGTATCGGTATAAACAATAAAGTCTTGATTCTCTTCGGGAATCGCAAGAATAAGAGCATCGGAAAAGAGTTCTTTTAATTGATTCTCTTTCCCGAAAAGCTAAGACATTCAAAATTATAATTAACTTTATGTAATCATCTTTTTAGAAAAATTTACTTTTTTTACAAGTCAATTTATTGTGTCTGACTGTCTCATCATAGCGTTTAGGAGATTCCTATCGATAACGTTGATCAAGCGCACCGACCAGAATTCTTAAAGCATTCAATGGGAAAAATAACACAAAATCATCTTCTATATGATAAACATGCCTCTTATAAAATTTACAAATATTCTTTGCTCGTTTTAAGAACAAAATCCAATCATACTTATAAATATCTTATTAAAAAGATTTGCAAATTTTAAATTGGTGTTTTTATCCATAATCAATAAATACAAGGATGGTCTCATCGAGATATTCACAGAATACTTGATTCATAAGATGGATGAAATATGCTGAACAAGCTGAATGACATCACGAGTCACTCATAAGAATCATAACGGGTGCGGAATGTGGTAAAGGGGAACGCTATCCTCCGCAACTCGTAGCTGATGAAAACCGGTGGCAAGGTCGAGCTGAAAAGACCTTAAGACCACTCAATAGATTGCTTAGGTGATAATCCTAAGACAAGCTCAAAAATACCGGAAAATTCACAAACTACTTGAATGAGAGAAATAACACTTTCCTCATCAAGTGGGTTTAAAGAATAAAATGATGCCACCGAATTTAGAAATCAAAATCATTAAAAACAATAGAAATCTGCTTAACAGATTGAGGATGTCAAAGATATATACAGTCCGCTCAGGACATAGGATATGGGCTTCATAATAATCAAGCCAATCCTTTCCCAAAAAATCAATTTCGAAGCCTAAGTAACGCATAACATGCAAATCGGCTCGAAAAGAATAATCATATAAAATAATCTTGACATTTTCACAAAGTAAACTGAGTGTTGCAGATCCACCAACCGGATTCGTAATTCTCAATGAAGTCATCAAGCCCATAATATTTTAAAGAAAAAGAATCAACAAGTTCTTTTGATATAAAATAATGAGATGAACCCGTATAAAAAAGAACTCGAATAGGATAATCACAAAAGAAATTAATGTCATCAAGGATAGAAGGAGAATTACCTTGACCAAGAGAAGTATCACTAGGGGCTTGCACAACATTCAGCTCTCCCTCTCTCCTGCTTTGAAGTATGGGACATGTAGATATAAGATGACCCGAACCTTTGCAATAACAACAAAAAAACGATTTCGGACACCTATTTGCATAGTGGTCCGTAGAACCACAATTGTAGCATTGTCCACGACTAGAGGTAGGAGTCTTTGCTACCGAAGTTTCTTGCTTCCCTTTCTGGTTGGGATTGGGGCCTTTGAACTTAATAGGCCTCTTCATGTTATTGTTGAAGTTCTGTTTGGCACGCACAACTTCAACATCACTTTCTCTATCGGCCTCTTCAAGTCGAAGAGCGATATCTACAAGCTGATCGAAAGAAACTTCTAGATTCAGAAGTAAAGGCTTTTTGAGGTTCTTATTCAACCCATAGACAAACCTCTGATTTTTCTTCAATGGGGTATTAATATACTCGACCCCATATTTAGAAAGAGATTCAAAAGATGTGACGTAATCCGTCATAGAAGATTCACCTTGAACAAGGTTAATAAAGCGTCGGGCTAAAGTTACCTTTTCAGCCTCTGGCACAAACTTCAATTCGAATCTTTCCCGGAATTGCTCCCAAGTAAGATCCGCTTCAATAGTTTCAGAAATCAAAAGCTCATACCAGTCTAATGCTCTCTCCTGGAGCATGCTATAAGCCACTTGGACTCGATGAATATCCATAAGATTCATGCGAGAAAAGATGCGATCGCACGATCTAAGCCAAGCTTGGATTTCTATAACGCTTTCGAAACCCTTGAATGGCCTTCCACCTAAAGCGGTATAATCTTTGCACAAGCATGCAAACCCGGATTTAGGATGAGTTGGCTCTGGAATGGGTCCGACAGCTTGAGCATTCTTCACAAGGTCTAAAAGCTGCTGGGCAGACATAAATACTCCATCCTGAGGAGTAGCACTGGATTGACCGATGTTGGGACGACCTGGTTTAACCATTTATCTTCTTTAAGAAAGAAAGAAGAGGAAAAAGGTTATTCACAGAATGAATATCATTGATTGTTAAAACAAGGCATCATAAAAAGAAATAGGATAGAACGGTACAAAGACTCGAATTAAATCCTATGGCACGATTCCTAAGAAAGACTTAGGACAATGATCCTTGCTAGATTATTCTACATTGTTCCGAAGTTTGGCTCTGATACCAAGCTGTGACGCCCCACTCTATACTCACACTAGCCAAGGACACTACGGGGTAATGCCGTCGACTAGCACGAAGAATAAGGCTGTTGAGGAGCGACCATCTGTGTAATTGCTTTGTGCGAGTACCGATATGTCAGATAATATAACTTACATTTCATTTCAAAAGGAAATCCGAAATATCAAATACAAATTCAAAGCTACCACACAGTGGCTATGTGGGCTTCGGAAACAAATATAGAAATAAACATAACACAAATCGGTCACAGATATTCATATCACAAAGGCGGAAACAGATATGAATATAACACATAGAAGTGTACATCAAAGTAGTGGTCAAACTAGATCCACTACATCACAAAAGAATAGATACAAGTGCTAGACAAAAGAATAAGTATACATCAAGGAGTCTCTATCTCGAATGTATAACAACAAAAACTACTAAACTAAAGTAGTTAGCCAAAAGTCAGGTGACAAGCCCTGATAAGAAGTCAAGCAGAAGCACCTGAAATACCTCAGTCTGACCCGAGTATTATTTAAGAAGGAAATAATAAACGGATCAGTCTAGCTATAAATATTAGATAAAATGAGATAGGATAAGAGATATCACAAAAACGTATGATAATAATAATGACATACTGTGACAAGTATACATAACGTAACAACAAAAATCATACAATATCTCAAATATTCTCAAACACAAAAAAGAATGTCATATTCTTTAAATTATTCACCAAAACACAAATATTGACAAAACATAGCAATGCCAATCGCAAAAATCGGTGAAACACAAATTCTAGAAATCATCAACTAGAAATCCAGAAATCACAAAAAGGGGAAGGCCTATCACAAACGAGAGCATGAAAACTCCCCAACACGTGTATCACAAACGGGTCTCTATCCCATGGTCGCTAACCATAGAGCCGGTGCCACGACGAAGTACAGTGAAATGCCCGAGGAACCTGAAACTCAAATAATCCAAAACATCGATGTAGTACACCGTTACGTTCGATGAACCAAACTCCAATAAGCCGGAACAACGACGTAGTACAGCGAACGCCCGATGAACCAAACTCAAATAATCCAAAACAACGACGTAGTACAGCAAACGCCCGATGAACCTGGAACTCATATAATCTGGAACATCGACGTAGTACAACGAATGCCCGATGAACCAAACTCCATAAAAACCATAGGTCGCTAGCCTATAAAAACCGAGATGAAGCTCTATAAAACGGGGTACTGCCCCCCACGTGGACAAAGAGACATCGCACATTGCTAGTCTAAAACATAAAATGATCATCATTGATCAATAAGAAGTGTTAATTACACTAAGCTAGTAAATATACGAGTTTAGCTTCATGTCCCAAAACCACTAGCTTAACTTAAATATTTACGAACAAATTGTAGATTTCCACTCGAAATTGTCACAAGATTTCAATCGAACAAGTCCAAGAATTAACCGACGAAGTAAACGCAAGCGTTTCATACCACTTGTTTTGCTAAGCCATTTAATTAGATTTCTCATACGAATGAGGTAAAGGTTTGTATATACTAATAGATTGGAAAACGGTTTTAAAAACGAGCTTTGTATTTAAAAGTAGTGTTGAATACGTTTTTGTGAAAGAGTTTGAGTATTTACTACTAGTATAGAAACCTTTGTATTTTAAAGTGACAAACCACAGAAATGATTGTAGAAACAATCAATCACCAACAATTCACATACAAAAATGTGAATTAAATCCATAAAAATCGATATCAAATCCATCAAACGGATATTCTCAAAAATCCAAAGAAAGAAGTCATCAAAGTCGATAATAAGTGATAACAACTAACCGGATCGACAAAAATCAATTAAACAATGGAAATTCACTCAAAAATAGGCAAATAGGAAAAACTGGACAGTTCCAGACATCTGGGGATAAATACAGACGTTTGGATTTGAGTTCTGGAAATTTTCCAGAAACTACCAGACGTCTAAAAACTAACCAGACGTCTGGTAGGTTTGGACCAGACATCTGATCCAACTCTCTGCCGTTTTTTTTCATCTCCAATCCAAACCAGACGTCTGGGCTTGATATCCAGACGTCTGGTCACCTGGCCTGGGCAACAGTTTGCCTAGGCCAAGATGGCCAAAATGTTTCGGGAGCGATCGGACGAGCAACAACGACTAGGGATTTATTCCAAGCGATAATTCAGCCTTATAGGCTCTTCGATACACCCCAAATATCAATGTCCAAACATCCATAGTAGGATTTTCATAAAAGTTGGAATAAACACCAAAATTTGGAAAATTCTCCAAATCAATTCAAAGCAAAAGCAAATGAACACGAATAATTGTTTGGAGTTCATACCCAACAACAATGAAAGTTATAGACGTAGATGTGAGTTAAAGAACTCACCTTTAAAACTTAAAGACACGAATGAGAAGCTCTAAAACAAAGGAAAGGCCAATTCCTCTTCAACTTCAACTCAAGAAGCTCCAATCTAAGCTAATAAGCAAATATTTCCTAAGTTAGGGTTTAGGAATTTCTAAAATTGAAGAGAGATGGAGATGGAGAAGATGAAGAGGATGCTTACCTAAGCTTCTCCTTGATTTTGGACTTGAATTTGTATTTCCTAATCAAACTAGGGTTTTGGAATTCTAATTTCCAATCTTTTCCCCATTTTTCTCTTGAGCTAGAGTGTTAGGAAATAGAATGAGTGAATGGATGAAGAGTAGAGGAGTTAGGGTATTATGTTGGGTTAGTGGGCTGAAACCCAAACCCAAAGCCCAAAATAGAAAAGTAGCAAAATTCTACTCAACTCCAAACATATCGATGTTTATACTCAAAAAAGTTGTAAACGCCATTTTGGACTCAATGGATGTGGTCTCGAGTCCCAATTCAACTGTTTTCAAAAAGTAACATTTCGGATTTTAATCCGATTAATGATGCTATATTTAAATAAAACATTTAAATATACAATCGTAAAATATGCGGGTTGTTACAATATCGTTGCTCAAATGTGTCGCTTTAATATGATTAGTAGTAGACTTCACCTATATAATCTATGAGCAATTGAACTCATGTCCATCACTGTAATTCGACGAAGTCCATACAAGCTTTAATATTTGAAAATTTCGATTTGCAATTATTACCGAGGGATGAGTTCAGTCCTAGGAGTCACACAACCACGACTCTCAATACTAGACCAAAATAATGATTTATATATGTTAAAATTATCACGAAGATCATAATTTTATATACAATGGTTATAAATTAGTTTAATTTTTAAAATGCCTAAATTAATTAACAAAATGTATATAAACGTTATATGCATTTATCTCATTCAAACGTGCTTTTAATAAATTAAATAAGTCAAGATTTTAATATTTACTTATTTAAATAATGCCAAAAATAAATATTTATTTATTTATCATATTAAGGTCTTTCACATTAAGGAGAAGGAGGAATTCAAATTAATTGAATTTAAATAGTGAAACTATGACGAACCAGTTTTCGAACCAGCCAAATTGCTAAAAAATCCATCCGTTCTAAAATTTCGAATGAAAACTACCAACTTAATACACAATATTTGATAAATATTCAATATTATTAAATGTATAGGATACAACTTTCAATTATACAAGTTTTTAGAGAAATCAATTTAATCTACTTGTGTGCTTTAATACTAACCCAATACATATGCAAATACCTAACATTGCACAACTCTAATGAGAGAGACATCATTGGTCATTCCTGTAGACTCAATAAACCTGTCAAATGCGGAATAGAATAATAAGAAGGAAAAATACATCAATATACGATATATGGAAAACAATAAGCAGAAAAATGTTATGTTATTATTGGGGTTGCATCACTACCACTTGTGACTGCCTACGTACCCCTATCTAATTGGGTACCCAATTAGATGCAGGATCAAGCCAACGTAGTTCTCCTACCGCAAATAGAACTCATGGAGCCTACGATGCACAAACAATATGCAATTCCCAAAACTACCCACTTAGGCTTAATCTTCAATTTTAGATTTTCAGAATCTAATTAACTTTACAGAAATTATCTCCTTGGACTTTATTCCCGAATTCTTATTTCAAAACTTTTGAAATATATATATATATATACACACACACATATATATATATATATATGTGTATGTATGTATCTTTTATATTCAAACTAGTCCTTTACTTCGGGATCTGAAAACAAATCATCTTTCTGAAACAATATCAATATAAAAGCATACAAAACTATATGCTACCTGATCGGGAGGTTTCTAGCCATAACAAGGCAACTGGGGCCCAACCTTTCAAAAAATAAATATAGATATGTATATCCCTCTATAACGAGAGCGGACTATACTGAGGCTACATAACATCTGCACCTGCCTTGCCCACATTTTTAGTTATGGGTTACCCGAATCGTTGGTACCATAACAAATCACTTTATATCCCAAAGTGGCAAAATCATTTACAATAATAATTACAAATACTTCAAATCTATAATAATTTCCATTTCCAAATCCTTTCAAAAATCATCTTAAAACCATCGGGTTTAGTCCTCGAAATTCTTTCCGTTTTATAAAACATTTTTATAAAACCATTTTTATACAAACCACTTTTATATGAAATCACTTCAAAATATTTATTCTCAAATATCTCTTTTTTTCTCTTTTTAAGGTAAACAATTCAACTTTAAAATCAATTTTCAAAACAATTCATTAAATTGAAGTGAACCAAATATTACCGCTAAACACCTTATAGTCAAATCGTGAAATTCTAATCACAAGGTGCTCGAATTTAATCATTCTCAATTTATTGTCTACCCAACCCATGCATATAAAAAGGTAAACTGCTCATAAACTGGTCAAGCCTAATTCAAACAATCAATTAATGTAATAAACACAACAATAAATGATAATCAATGCTTCACTCTATCAAGTATTTATAACACCTTTTATTTTATCTTGGGTTAAAACGGTTTGATATTTATTTTAGAGCATTCAGTCTTTCCCTTTGACATGTTCCGTCCCTCGCCCAAGCCTCCTTGGATCTCATAGACGAAACACGTGTACTAGTCATTTCCACATACTCAGTTTGCTATTACATTCAAGGAAATGATTTCTATTATATTGTTTAAGTGTTATAATAACCATTTATTTAAACTCTTTCAAAAAGAATTGTAAAACTTCCCATTTTTCTTTAAAACACTTAATTATTCATTTAAAAACATTTATAAATGATTCTAGAAAGAATCGTTAAGTTTAAATCTTTATTTCAAAAGTTATAGAAACTGCAGCAGAAAAGTGTTACGAAAAGTGTTACGAAAAGTGTTTAAAACAGCTTATTGATTAAAACAACTTTTTATCATTTGAAAATTTGTTTCTATAACTCAAATCACTTTTAGAAACATTTTAAAAGGTTTATAAGATTTATTCCATATTTTTAAACAATTTAAAAATATCATTTTCAAAGAAATCCAGTTTTGGATTTCGAACTACAAAACCGCGATTTTTAAAAACTTGTTTTACTCATATCTCAAAATCTACTTATCGAAATATCTATTTTCTTTCTTCGTTTGAAAACTATGGATATAATAGTTTGGAAAATTCTTATCCTGAAGAATTCAGAGCTATATTCCACTCTCTACAGTTGTTTGAATTCTACGGCGCGAAATCGCAAACTACCATTACGCGACGCGCCTATTTTTGACTCCAAATTTATTATTTGTCAAAACTTCTTCAAATTGAATTTTAATGTTTATAAAATATTTATAAACCATTTTCAAATATTTAAACCAATATTTTCCATATTAAATCACTTATTCACTTTTAACCCATTTCAAAATATTATATTATTATAATATTCATTTCCAAACTTTTTATTTATTTTAAAACCATTAAGAGGCTAAATAAACTTCATACACATATTTATATGGATTTAAATTCTCATTTAATTAACTATGGTTAATTTCTAACCATTTCTCTTATTATTTATTAAACCAAGTAATCATCCATATTAACAATCATGTAAACAACCAACTTTGCATCCAAATTATCAAACATATTAATCATGTAAGATATTTAACTTTCATATTATTAAACTTGGAATTATTAGTTAAAAAATGAGTACTCACCTTTAACTAATCGATTAACTTCCTACTAACATTCTAATCCAACCACACTTCACTAAACTAACCTATACTTCACTAATACATCCACAAACAACTCCACCACCTTGCCCATGCTCACGACCATCCTTCCTCCTCCACTTTGCTCTTGGCCCAAACCTTCCTCCCACCTCCATAGCTCACGGCCATAGCCTCCCCATCCTAATACTCATGGCCTGAGGCCATTTAAAGAAGAGAAGAAGAAGAAGTGAATTAAGAAGAGGTTAGAGAGTAATTAGTGGATTGGTGCTTAAGCACTCCACTATTTTTAACCCTCCTACATCTCTTAAATAAGAGAAGTCATTAATGAGCAAAAGAAAGCTAAAAAATGAAGATGAAGAAGAATGAGAAGTGTGTAGAAATGAGAAGAATGGATGGGTATTTATAGGAAAAGTAAGGAGTGGTGAATTACAAAATTAACCCTTTACAAAATTACCAAAATATTCTTACTTTATCTTACTTTTTCAACACTTACCATCACTTTGTCACATCACTAGTTTATGTCTTAATCACTTAATGCATAAGGAAAATAAAGTAAAGGTTTTATTTGATTTGATTTGATATGATTTTGTCCTTTTATGTTTACTTTTTCTTGATGATTTTCTAGAAATTCCTAACCTTAATTAGCAAAAGTAAACTTGATTAGTTAATTGTTAATACTTAACATATTTAAAAATGCGTACATGTATATACATACATAAAGGTGCAACAACGTTGCGGCAACTTTTATTCGGCAAAATGTTGATTTTCGACAAAATGTTTTACGGTCACATTTTGACGATTTAGTTAAACTATTTATTTATGTAAAACCAAATTTAAAAATAAATTTTTATAATGTTATTCAAAAATATAAACACTTATAAATTAATTAAAATAATTTATTTAACCATTGAAACTTACTTTTCTGAAATCAGGATTTTGTCACTTTTGTCAATATAAGCAATTATTCCTATTTTTGTGTATATTTCTCTTTGCAAATCCTATCTAATATTATTTAAATCATAAATGTTATATATTTTATATTTAAAATCAGTTTAAATAGTATATTTTAAAGCGATCAAATTCTGGGTTGTTACATTCTCCCATACTTAAATAATTTCGTTCTCGAAATTACTAAGACGGAAAAATACAACAGAAAAAATAACAATTAACGAAATTAAGCACACCAAAAATAGTAGTATCACCCATAACCCCGGTCGGAGGTACGGTGCCTTATCCTATCCATTTTATTTATCAAATTAAGGTAGTTTCATTTTTAAAAATCCTAGGTTGATTTACCAACCTAGACAAATTTTACTTAGGCACCTAACCTAAGCTCTGATACCATATGTGACGAACCGGCTTTTCGAACCAGTCAAAATTGCTAAAAAATCCATCCGTTCTAAAACTTCGAATGAAAACTACTAACTTAATACACAATATTTGATAAATATTCAAAACATTACTAAATGTATAGGATACAACTTTCAATTATACAATTTTTCAGAGTAATAAATTTAGTCTACTTGTGTGCTTTAATACAAACCCAATACATATGCAAATATCTAACACTGCATAACTCTGATGAGAGAGACAACAATAGTCATTCCTGAAGAGTTAATAAACTTGTCAAATGCGGAATAAAATAATAAGCAGTAAAAATACATCAATATACGATATATGGAAAACAATAAGCAGAAAAATGTTATGTTATTATTGGGGTTGCATCACTACCACTTGTGACTGCCTACGTACCCCTATCTAATTGGGTACCCAATTAGATACAGGATCAAGCCAATGTAGTTCTCCTACCGCAAATAGGACTCATGGAGCCTACGATGCACAAACAATATGCATTTCCCAAAACTACCCACTTAGGCTTAATCTTCCAATTTTAGATTTTCAGAATCTAATTAACTTTACAGAAATTATCTACTTGGACTTTATTCCCGAATTCTTATTTCAAAAATTTGAAATATATATATAAGTATATATCTTTTATATTCAAACTAGTCCTTTACTTCGGGATCTATAAACAAATCACCATTCTGAAACAATATCAATATACAAGCATACGAAACTATAAGCTACCTGATCGGGAGGTTTCTAGCCATAACAAGGCAACTGGCTCCCAGCCTTCCTAAAAATAAATATAGATATGTATATCCCTCTACAACGAGAGTAGACTATACCGAGGCTACAGAACATCTGCACCTGCCTTGCCCACATTTTTAGTTATGGGTTACTCGAGTCGTTGGTAACATAACAAATCACTTTATATCCCGAAGTGGAAAAATCATTTACACTAATAATTACAAATACTTCAAATCTATAATAATTTCCATTTCCAAATTCTTTCAAAAATCATCTTAAAACCATCGGGTCTAGTCCTCGAAATTATTTCCGTTTTATAAAACATTTTTATAAAACCATTTTTTATACAAACCACTTTATATAAAATCACTTCAAAATATTTATTCTCAAATATCTCTTTTTTCTCTTTTAAAGGAAAAAATTTCATAACATTTCAACTTTAAAATCAATTTTGAAAACAATTCATTAAATTGAAGTGAACCAAATATTACCGCTAAACACCTTATAATCAAATCGTGAAATTCTAATCACAAGGTGTTCGAATTTAATCATTCTCAATTTATTGTCTACCCAGCCCATGCATATAAAAAGGTAAACTGGTCATAAACTGGTCGAGCCTAACACAAACAATCAATCAATGAAATAAACACAACAATAAATGATAATCAATGCGTTATTCTATCAAATATTTATAACACTTTTTATTTATTTTGGGTTAAAACGATTTGATATTTATTTTGGAGCATCCGGGCTTTTCCTTCGACATGTTCCATCCCTCGCCCATGTCTCCTTGGATCTCACAGATGAAACATGTGTAGTAGTCGTTTTCGCATACTCAATTTGTTATTACATTCAAGGAAATGATTTCTATTATATTGTTTAAGTATTATACTAACCATTTATTTAAACTCTTTCTTAAAGAATTATAAAACTTCCAATTTATCTTTAAAACACTTAATTATTAATTTAAAAACATTTATAAATGATTCTAGAAAGAATCGTTAAGTTTAAATCTTTATTTCAAAGTTATAGAAACTGCAGCAGAAAAGTGCTGCGAAAAGTGCTTAAAACAGCTTATTGATTAAAAAACTTTTTATCATTTGAAAATTTGTTTTTATAACTCAAATCACTTTTAGAAACATTTAGAAGATTTATTCCATAATTTTAAAATTTTTAAAAATATCATTTTCAAAGAAATCCAGTTTTGGATTCCGAACTACAAAACCACGATTTTTAAAAACTTGTTTTACTCATATCTCAAAATCTACGTATCGAAATCTCGATTTTCTTTCTTTGTTTGAAAACTATGGATATAATAGTTCGGAAAATTATTATCTCAAAGAATTCTGAGCTATATTCCACTCTCTACACTTTTTTGAATTCTACGGTGCGAAATTGCAAACTACCATTACACGATGCGTCTATTTTTGACTCCAAATTGAATTTTAATGTTTATAAAACATTTATAAACCAATTTCAAACATTTAAACCAATATTTTCCATATTAAATCACTTATTCACTTTTAACCTATTTCAAAATATTATATTATTATAATATTCATTTTTGAACTTTTTTATATTTTAAAACCATTAAGAGGCTAAATAAACTCCATACACATATTTATATGGATTTAAATTCTCATTTAATTAACTATGGTTAATTTCTAACCATTTCTCTTATCATTTATCAAACCAAGTAATCATCCATATTAACAATCATGTAAACAACCAACTTTGCATCCAAGTTATCAAACATATTAATCATGTAAGATATTTAACTTTCATATTATTAAACTTGGAATTATTAGTTTAAAATTAGCACTCACCTTTAACTAAATTGATTAACTTTCTACCAATATTCTTATCCAACCACACTTCACTAAACTAACCTATACTTAACTAATACATCCATAAACAACTCCACCACCTTGCCTATGCTCACGACCATCCTTCCTCCACTTTGCTCTCGGCCCAAACCTTCCTCCCACCTCCATAGCTCACGGCCATAGCCTCCCCATCCCAATACTCATGGCATAAGGCCATTTAAAGAAGAGAAGAAGTGAATTAAGAAGAGGTTAGAGAGTAATTAGTGGATTGGTGCTTAAGCACTCCATTATTTTTAACCCTCCTACCTCTCTTAAAGAAGAGAAGCCATTAATGAGCAAAAGAAAGCTCAAATATGAAGAAGAAGAATGAGAAGTGTGTAGAAAATGAGAAGAATGGATGGGTATTTATAGGAAAAGTAAGGAGTGGTGAATTATAAAATTACCAAAATATCCTTACTTTATCTTACTTTCAACACTTACCATCACTTTCTCACATCACTACTTTATGTCTTAATCACTTAATGCATAAGGAAAATAAAGTAAAGATTTTATTTGATTTGATTTGGTATGATTTTGTCCTTTTATGTTTAATTTTTTTTAATGATTTTCTTAAAATTTCCAACCTTAATTAGCAAAAGTAAACTTGATTAGTTAAATGTTAATACTTAACATATTTAAAAATGTGTACACACACACACACACATAAAGATGCAACAACGTTGCGGTAACTTTTATTCGACAAAACGTTGATTTTCGACAAAATGTTTTACGGTCACATTTTGACGTTTTAGTTAAACTATTTATTTATGTAAACCAAATTTAAAAATAAATTTGTATAATGTTATTTAAAAATATAAACACTCATAAATTAATTAAAATAATTTATTTAACCATTGAAACTTTCTTTTCTGAAATTAGGATTTTGTCACTTTTGTCGATATAAGCAATTATTTCTATTTTTGTGTATATTTCTCTTTGCAAATGCTATCTAATATTATTTAAATCATAAAATGTTATATATTTTATATTTAAAATTGCTTTAAATAGTATATTTAAAGTGGTCAAATTTTGGATCGTTACAGAAATTATTTCTCAAATAGTTAAAAGACATGGAGATTTGACGACATCATCAAGTTTATATTCTCACTACAAATAAGACCCTAGGTGTCTCATTTCTCCAATACTAATTTTTCTTTTAAAAACATTTCAACTATTAAACCCTTTGGCTTGGCTTTTTAAACCATTAATGGAGTACAAAAGTTCTCAAAAGCTTGATCTGTTAGTCCAACATGTATAACTTCAGCTTGATTATCAAGGTACCATTTCTAAACTATTGCTTTAATATATCATCTTCAAAGATCGCTCTCTTCCACAAGTGGTTCCCCTTTGCATTTCTTCCAATTTCTCCATCAACAAGGCTTACATCATATATGTCTCTTCTAGTGTTACGACGTCGCTCACTGCCATGTTTAAATTTATCGATACCGCTCCATAATAGATTACTACAGATGGATCTACTTGGAGCAGCTGGTCTAGGTAAATTGTTCCGTTCTCCATCTTTGTTTGTATTCTCTCTATGCCTCAATGTAAAACTCCCTTCCTCGGTTCTAGTTAGTGAATTCGTTCTAGTTTCATGATCTCCGGCTCAAGATCCTTCTCCATGAAGGGCTTACCTCATCATATCAAAATTTCTAGCTAACTCTTCCATCAACTTCCACTATGTTGCTTCCATCCGTTGGTTGAATTTAGCTATTATTCCTTCTAATTCCTCTCAAGTCACGATATCTAGTGGATGCTGCATAGTTCCTTCACTAGTACTTTGATTTCTAATGCTTTCTTCACCATCAACCCCCTCTAGCTTGCTTTCCCAGATTCCATTTAGATCTTATTTATTTGATCTCTTGTAGATTTTATCCAAATCCGAGTAACAATAGAGATCTAGCTTTGTCTTTAGCTTTCTTAGTGAAAGCACCAAAAATTGTTAGCCAAAAATTGGTCTAACACCTCCAAGAGATTATGTAGAGCCAAAAACCATGAATGTAATCTTTGGCTATGGATTTATAATGATTTTAGTATTTGATTTCATGGATATGATAGTTCTATATCACTAAATCAGATCAAATAATAGAAAGTAAAAAGAAAATTGCCAATATATGAAGAAAATGAGAGGAAAAGAAAGATATAAGAATTTCTGGTGGTTTAGCTATGTCTACGTCCACTTCAGTGGTATTTTATTGCTGTTTATTATTTGATCTAGAAAAAAAATAGAATTACAATCTCGAATTTCTATCAAAATTTGTAATGACAGAACTTCCACCGAGTTATGTAACAGTAGTTTGTCCAGACCCCCATTTATTATATGTAGACCTTTATATGTAGATGTAATTAGCTATAATTAGGCTTGGATTCATCAATTTGCATTGCTAGTCCTTTAAGACATGTCAGATATCAAGATCCACGAGTTTAGCAGAAAGAACAATCAAAATTGACTAAGTTGACGATTGGTACCAGTCCATAGAAGATCTTCTCTTCCTCTTTTTCTTTAAGACATGTTTATTTCTTTAAGTATTGGTCCTTCCTTAATGCTTCTTAGCTAGATTCTTCTATATACTGATTAACAATGGTAGTACATGAAGGTGTTTGATGGACAAATACTGATCCATGGACTAGCCAATAATCCTCCATCCGCTCTTGACATGTTTCGTATTTGATTGTTTTTTAATCCATCATCCATTTCATTATTTAGAAGTCCAATATCATTCAATTATCAGTTGTGAAACATCCTGGATAACACTTGCCACTCGAAGTACCTTGTAACACCTTATAAAACTTAATAAGAAATAAATAAATTGGATAAATTAAATTAAATTAAATAAGATAGGGATAAAAATATAAATTTTACAAAAGTTGGAATTTGATCACAAAGTTATACCATTATGTTCATGGCGTAATTCCGATCAATTTCCTTATATAATATGCTGAAAACAGAGCTCAAACGGAAAAGTTATGAACGTTTGAAGTTTCTGGGTTTAAAATAACAGAATTCAAACTCAAATGAATAATTAATTTTAAAATTTTAAATTCAAAAGTTAACAGTAATTAAACTTAGGGATTAATAAAAGTTAAAATCAACGTTAAAGCTAAAGTATGATTAAAGAAAATAATAAATAAAACAATGGCGCAAAATTAACATTCCCGAAACAAGAGGAGTGGTCGACCCCTGACTATGATTGGTCAACCACTAGCGGTCGACCGGTGGTAGAGGAGCAGTCGATCGCTCCCTGTTAGTTGGTGGTTAAGATTTGTGAATTTGAGCATTTCGGATTTTATAATTTCCATCCGCCCTTCATTCAATGGTTTTCGTGCGTTCTAACCACTATAAATAAGACCCTAGACCCCTCAATTTTATTGATAAAATATTTTGGGAACATTAATGAAGCTTCGTTAGCTTGTCTCTTCATAGATTCAGAAAACCCAATTACAGTTTCAGGTAAGAAATCCTATACATCTATTTTTGCTATTGTTTATTTTCTCAATCAATTCTCCTCCAATCCATCAATTTTTTGAATCTAATATATATGCACAAATTCCTTGCTGTGTGTATATATATATATCAAAAAGAAAGATCTAATAAAGATTGTCAAAGGCGTGTCAAATCCAAAGGAGGCAAAGCAAAGGATATACTGTGAGTGAAAATCTTAGCTTTTCTAGCAATGTATTAATATGCCTAGGAGAGTTTTGGTTTATGAAAACATCATATTATAAACCCCCAAAATTCCTTCAATACGAAATGTCAATTCTATGTTGGAATCTCAATTGTTTATGTCAAAATAATGGAAATAGTATGGATTTGCAATTTTGATAATTTTACCTTCTATTCCACTCTTTATTCTTTTTCGTTGAATTCTTTTAAAGAATTTTAATAAAAGAACAACAGGTAAGGTATAAATTTTATTCGTTGTTTGCACTGCTTATTCCTAGGAATTAAAAAGAAATTTATTTGCTTATTTTAATATGAAAAGGAGTTAAAAAGAACGTAAAAAATGGAATTGTAAGTTTCTACTATCAATATATTCTATTATTTTGATGTAATAAGTTGGGTTTAAATTTTAATTGTATACAAGTCTACTGACTAAAACTTTTGATATGAATATTAGAATTTTGGGTATTGTTGGTAATACGTAATGAGACATGTATAATTGTTTAAGGAGTTAACATTTAAAAGCTAGTTTAGGACGTATATTCCACACGCTTAGAAATTACTAGGCGCATATCTATACATAAATACATACATATACATACACACACACACACACACACACATATATATATATATATATATATATATATATTAGTGTAATTAACGTATAATTGCGTAGTTAAATAGGTTAGTAATTTTATTAAATCCCCCTTAGACAAGTAATTAATGTTAATGGTGAAATAAGAAAGATCTCTTATAAGGCCTTGATTATGGAAAGAGTGAGATGTGTGATAGTATATGTAGAGAGTGATATAGATTATGACTAAGTTATAGGGATGCAAGGTTAGTCAAAAGCACACGGAAGTCTGCCCAGCTAATCTGGCTACCAGCAGTGTGACTTTGGGGCTGATATGAGACATCGCTTATAATAAGTAACTACGATGATGCGAGGTTAGTTCCAAATTCTATATGGTAAATATACCCAGCTAATCTAGCAACCTGTTCCTATGAATAATTGGACCAATGTGAGATATCAGCGTGGGGTACGAATCGTAGTACGAAGGACTTGCTTCGGAGATTGAAGGTATTAAGTGGTTATGTGAGGGCTTGCCTCTTCTCTATGTAGGAAGTAGTAAGTGGTTGGGATTATGGGTTAGGCACGGTACAGGATATCTCAGGAAAAGGTCCGCTTCAATAGGAAGTATTAAATGATTGTAGAGGTTCCGTGCAATGTCAGCTATATATTTACTAATAAGGAGTCGGCCTTGGGATTATAGGTAGTAAATGACGTGGGCCTGCCTTAAATAAGGTATTAAATGGTCGGAGCCTACCTAATTCCCATTAAAAGGTATTAAGTGACTAGGGTATTATCTCTTATATTGATAGGACATTATTGACGATAGATATGGTTTATTGGGTTGAAAGCGAGATGGCTTTGAGCTTATATTTGGAAAGACTTTTTATTTATGTTTGAGAAAATTCTTTGATAATATATTTGAAAAGACTTATGATGTAGGTAGAATACATAAGACATATTTCTATTTAAATTATACTACCTAAGTACTAATATAGTAAGGCTCGAGATTTTTATTCACCAGACATATGTTGTTCTAACTCCTTCCTCTTTACAACAGAGGTGAAGAAGGGCGATACTGACGGCGGAGATGTTGATGAGACTTGTTGCAATAGTATATTTATTTACTTTTTATTTTTTGTAGTTTCTGATGTACCCATGAAATAAAAATGATATTGTAATTTTGGAATATTGTACCACAGATATGTAATGGTGATTATGGATATTTTGTAATGGTTTTCAATGACATCTTGAAGTTTGAATAAAATGGGCATTGTTGTCATTATTATATTTTATCCTTCCGCTATGAGATTCTAAATGCGTAGATGAATAGCTCTGTATCATTCTTTTTATCAGCCAACAACCAGCTTTGATACGGGTCTAAGTTTTGATGGCCCTTTTCTAGGTTGGAATTTAGGTCCATTTCAGGGTGAGTTGTTACATTTGGTATCAGAGCCTAGGTTACCCGATCAACATGGATAGGTGTATGAGAGACGTACTTGTTATTTTTGAAAGTATTTTTCAAAAATCCTACTATATATACACTTATTTTAAACATACACAAAAGAATTAGGCAAATCTTTAATTCAACATATAATACTATCTTAGGAAATGTAGGAGGAAAAGATTTTAACTCCAAAGTTAATAAGGCAATAAATGTACAATAAATAGGGAGTTATACGAATTTAATGTTGATAAATGGACCAATTAAAGAGATTATTAGAGTAATTATGGAGAGGTTAGGAAGGCATAATAGGCAAAATCGGAATGAATAAATAAATGCCTTTAAACATTATCTGTTACAAACATATCATTTATTATAGAAAGTTGACATTTATAGAAATAGAAAATAAACATATTAGGTAGTAATTAAATATTATAAGGCAACATATTTGTAAACGTCCGGAAGTAAGATGTGAAAAAGCAGTGAAATAAGCTTTCATAAGAAGGTATACAATAATCACCATAAGTAGATAACCGAATTTTTAAAGGTTGAGCAGGAAAGTTCAAAAGAATAAACAATTAAAGTTAAATTCTAAACCCAACTGTGATGATCCGCCACCTCGACCCTCAGAAATTGACAGTAATACATCCTTGGTATTCTCGTGCCGCAAATCCAAGTGCAGGAGAGGCAGATTATCATGGGCAGTTAAAAGAGGTAATATGGATAGTTAAAATATCCGTCCTTACATATGTGGAATATAATAGTACACAAGTGTGGTGAAAAAGAGGTAATAGTCTACTGAAGAATCTTATAACTCCATGCTCCGAGCTCTTCTAGATTTCTTCTAACTAAACCTAACTACTAGGATGCCCGGAAAAAATAGGGCACCTAGACTTTAAGGGGAAAGAATTAAACTCTGGGTCAGTCATGGGACCAGTGTGAAAAACTCAAAATACGAGTGTTTGAAAACAAAAGGTATCTCATAAGACCATGCCGTACATAAACACGGAACATGTTTTGACCTTATGATAACCAAAACATTTGGTGCGCAAAATCTAGGAATATTATTTTTAATTACATTCTTTTGAAAATACTTTTCAAATAAACTTATGAATCTTAGCCGAAATTGTAACATTGATTAAATTCTAGCATAGTAGCTACAAAGTAGGTTCTACAATCAAATCTGAAGGCACTTATTGGAGAATTTATTTCCATAAAATGGCAAGTAAGGAACCACCTTCCGTACAGTACACCTCTAGAGGGATGTATCGAGGATTAACGACTTTTGAAACCTCTACACCTGGCAAGACCGGCCTACCAATAGACCCAACTTGGTGGCACATAAAACCGTATATGACGTCACCCCGGTCGTAACCAATCTATCTATGGCCACAACATACTTGACATATAGAGAGTAATCTAGAAGGGCGATGACTATACCCTTATGGGGTGAGACCCACATAGCCTCACGACATGCCCTGTTTAAGCCATTTCCGGGTGATGAGGCCTGAGGTAACGATTACCTTTCACATAGCACATTCTACTTTGAATGCCATACTGCCATTCCATGATCACACAACTAATTCTACAAACGTTTTGTTAGTAAATAAAATCTACGGTTTCGATGACAACAACTATACAATGGAAATCGAATGTGCATATATATTTCTATTTATAGGTATTTGCTAAAGTAACATCACTAGAGAGACAAGAACAAGGCTCGAAGAACGTATCAAGAAGCTATAAGTCAATAGAATCAGAAGAGCAATGACACAAACACAAGAAAATCAACATGCACAAGTTCAGACGTCTGGGAGCACTAGCCAGACGTCTGATTGAATTCTCTGGTTCGTAAATTAGACAGAATCAGATGTCTTGTTAATGTACTCAGACGTCTGAAAAGCAACCATATACAAAAATATATATGAGAGTCAGACGTCTGAGACGTTTGATTTTGACCTCGGATGCTAACATTCAAAGAACAACTGTCACAATTGAAAAGACACCTTCGCTCCTCTTCGCTGCAACTCTTCATCACCATCAGGAGCGACCATAGAACACTTGCTAATGGATGCAACTACTCAAGGAATCTCTCTACCACTATAAATAGCATCAAGAATCCAAGAGAAGAACTCACCTGACTTACTTGCGCTTTCTACTCTTATACTCTGATATATTCTTGATCTCTAGCAAATCTATACTTGTATTCTACTCTTCCAAATATACAGTTCCTCATAGACAATACTCTCTAGTTATATATTGGAAGCATTTGTACTATACAGTCAAAATCTGTGTAATAGAGAACACACAGTTGACAAAGAATCTCTGCTATTGTAAACCCGTTCCTCCGGGTGAAGTGAGGGTTATTCAGTGAAAGGAAATTCCGAAGAGGAGCTTCGGGACTGGACGTAGGACGGTAGGTCCGAACTAGTATAAAATCCCTGGTGTGATTATTCTCTAGATAAAAACGAATTTCCACGTGTCATGTTATGTACAACTGCATTTGACATTTGGCGTACCTTACAAATCAAACACGAAGGTACAACTAAGGTCAAACAAACTAAGATTTCAATTTTGCAAAACCAATTTTCATCTTTTAAAATGAAGCAAAATGAAACTATTGTTGACATGTATTCTAGATTTCAAACTATCCAACAAGATCTTATGGCATTAGGAGTTAAGTTTACTGATTTTGATTTAGTTTCTCAAATACTCAACTCTTTAACATCAGATTGGGAAAGGAAGGTATTAGCTATTGAAGAAGCTAATGAGCTCTCTACTCTCAAAACTGAAGAGTTGATAGGAAATTTAATGTCCTATGAAGCTAATTTGCAGGCACGAAAAGAACTAAATTCAGAAAAAAAGAACATAGCATTTCCAACAACAAAAAATGATGATTCTGATTTAGATGAAGAAGAGATAGTCTTCATTGCCAAGAATTATAACAGATTCAAGAAATTTAGAAAGATGACCAAATTTCAAAAGGAAGGGAAGTCCAACACAACAAACCTGTCTCAAATCAAGTTCTATGAATGTGATCAATACGGACATATGAAGAAGGATTGCCCTAAACTCAATAATGATAAAAAGAAGAACAAATTTGAAAAACTCAAAAAGAAGAAGGCTTTCAAAGTAACATGGGATGACTCGGATTCTTCATCATCTGAAAGTGATAGTGATAGTGATGGAGAACAAGCTAATGTGTGTTTTATGGCACAAACTGATGAGGTATGTCCGGAACTTAGTTATGACGAATTATTAGAACTTAGCATGGAATTAGATGATAAATTTATACAAATTAAAAAATTAAACAAAGAATATATAGCCAAAATAAATAGATTAGAACTTGAAGTAGGAATGTTAAAAGATGAAAAAACTATCTTAGAAGAAGAACTAGAATTATCTCAAGAAAAAAACAAAAATAACTTAATAGAAAATAAGGCTATTACCATTGATGTTGAAAACACCAAAATAGTAAAGGATAATTTGTTAAAAGAAAATGTCAACTTGAAAAGCAATATTGAAATATTGAAATTTGAAAATTTAGAATTAAAAGAAAAATTAGATAAAATTACAAATAATGTGTCAAAATTTAATAAAGGAAAACAAGATTTGGAAAATCTTATCAAAACTTCAAAACCATCAGGTAATAGAAATGGAATAGGATTTAAAAATATTTCTAAACAAAAAGGAAATAATGCAAAAAAAATTAGAAATAAAAAACTAGAAGTTTAACTACATCTAATATGAATACCAAAACTATGAAAATTTGGATTCCTAAGACAAATAATAATTTGATTAAACAAAAACATATTAATAATTTCTTAGAGAATGTAGTCTATAATAAAAATTATATTTATAAAGGTACCAAACCATTTTGGGTATGGCTACCTTCTCCTAACAATTAGGACCCTAACAAAAGTATATGGGTACCATTTAAAACATCTTTTATTTTGCAAGTACCCAAAATAAAACATAAGGAGAAATGGATCCTAGATAGCGGATGCTCCAAGCATATGACGGGAAATTCAAAAATGTTATCAAATATAACATACATCGATGGTGGAACGGTAACCTTTGGAGATAATTCAAAAGGATATGTCGTTGGCACTGGAGAAGTCATCAACTATGGTATTTCTAACTCTCCTATTATTACAAATGTTTTATTAGTAGAAAATCTAAAACATAATCTACTAAGTATTAGTCAATTATGTGACAAAGACTTTCAAATAAATTTCGAAAAAGATAGATGTAATATTTTAGATAATAACAAACAACTTATATTTGAAGGTTTAAAAACAAAAATATCTATGTATTAAACATGAATATAAATAAAAATTCAAATTTATGTTTAACCGCCAAACATAATGATCCATGGTTATGGCATAAACGTTTTTGTCACATCAATTTAAAAAGTATTAATAAGTTGGCAAAATATGAGTTAGTTAGAGGTTTACCTAAAATAAATTACAAAGTAGAAAATTTATGTGATGATTGTCAAATTGGAAAACTAAAGAAAACCTCTTTTAAATCTAAAAATAATATTTCTACAAAACAACCATTAGAATTATTACATTTAGATTTATTTGGTCCAACACAAATACGACCTATAAATCACAACAAATATGTTTTCGTGATAGTTGATGATTTTTCGAGGTATACATGGACCTTGTTTTTAAAACATAAAAGCGATACTTTTGGAATGTTTAAAATATTTGCTAAAAGAATTAGAACACAAATGGACTTGAAATTAAAAATATTCGAAGTGATCACGGAGGAGAATTCGAAAACGATCTTTTTCCTAATTTTTGCAATAAGAAAGGAATAAGTCATAATTTTTCTTTTCCTCGCACACCTCAACAAAATGGTGTAGTAGAAAGAAAAAATCGTACGTTACAAGAATGTGCACGAACACTACTAAATAGTAGTAGTTTACCAAAACACTTTTGGGCGGAAGCTATTGCCATAGCTTGTTACGTATTAAATCGAGTAACCATACGTCCTATTACTAAACAAATTTGTTTTGAAATATTTTTTGGAAGAAAACCTAAAGTATCATACTTTAAAACTTTCGGTTCAAAATGTTTTATATTAAATACGAAAGATAACTTAGGAAAATTTGACCCGAAGGCCGATGAAGGTATCTTTGTTGGATATTCGGATCGTAGCAAAGCATATAGAATTTTTAATAAACGAAATAATACTATTGAAGAAAGTTTACATGTTTCGTTCGACGAAAATCTATTTAACCATCATACTAATGGTGAAGAAGAGATTATTCCAATAACAAATTCAACAATTTCTATTAATAATGAAACAAATGTGCAAAATAACACTTTACTATCATCCCCTAGAATTCTTAAGAATCATCCAAAAGATAATATCATTGGAGATCTCAATTCTAGAGTAACTAGAAATCAACTTAATCAAATAAGCCATGTAGCATTTGTGTCAAATCTTGAACCAAAAAATTATAAAGAAGCTTCAAATGATAACTTTTGGATAATGGCTATGCAAGAAGAATTGAATCAATTTGAACGTAATAATGTTTGGGAACTAGTACCAAGACCTGAAGAGCAATCGGTTATAGGAACAAAATGGGTATTTAAAAACAAAGCAGACGAGAATGGAAATATTGTTATAAATAAAGCACGCTTAGTTGCTCAAGGTTATAATCAAGAAGAAGGTATCGACTACGACGAAACTTTTGTACCAGTAGCAAGACTCGAGGCCATACGAACATTACTCACTTTTGCAAATCATCACAATTTTAAACTATTTCAAATGGATGTCAAAAGTGCTTTCTTAAATGGTTTTATCAAAGAAAACGTATATGTTGAACAACCTCCACTATTTACTCACGAAAAATATCCCGATCATGTTTTTAAATTACAAAAAGCTTTATATGGTTTAAAATAAGCTCCCCGAGCTTGGTACGAATGACTTAAAAATCACCTAATTACATCTGGTTTTCAAATAGGTAAAATCGATACAACTTTATTTATTAAACGAGAAAATAATGATATTTTAGTTGCGCAAATTTACGTAGACGATATTATTTTTGGTTCAACTAATGAAAATCTTTGTAATCATTTCTCAAATATTATGACCAATGAATTTGAAATGTCTCACATGGGAGAATTAAATTTCTTCTTGGGTTTACAAATAAAACAACTTGAAAATGGTATTTTTATTCATCAAGAAAAATATTGTAACGATCTATTACGACGCTTTGGAATGTATAAAATTTCAAGCAAACCAACACCGATGAGTACTACTGTTCACTTAGAAAAAGATGATAACGGAAAAGATTTTGATGAAAAATTATATCGTAGCATGATTGGTTCTTTACTCTATTTGACGGCTAGTCGACCCGATATTATGATGAGTGTATGTCTTTGTGCTCGATTTCAAGCAAAACCAAAAGAATCTCATCTAAGAGCTGTTAAGCGTATTTTACGTTATCTATCTAGTACTAGAGATTATGGTCTGTTTTACCCTAAAGGATCATCGTTTGAACTAGTTTCATATAGTGATGCGGATTTCGGAGGATGTAGAACAGATCGTAAGAGTACTAGTGGAACATGTCACTTTATCGGACAATCATTAGTTTCATGGTTTAGCAAAAAGCAAAATTGTGTTTCTTTATCTACTTGCGAAGCCGAATATATCTCAGCAGCTCTAGCATGTGCGCAAGTAATATACATGCAACAAACACTTACGGACTTCGGCAAAATTATCAATAAATCTCCAATATATTGTGATAACATGAGTGCAATAAATTTATCAAAAAACTCTGTCAATCACTCACGAACTAAGCATATAGATATACGACATCATTTTCTACGAGACAATGTTGAAAAAGGAAATATCTCATTAAAATACGTAAATACCGAAAATCAAATAGCAGACATCTTTAAAAAACCACTAAATGAACAAACTTTTATTAAACTCCGACGTGATTTAGGGATTTGCTCTCTTCATGATCTTCTTACTGAATAATCCCTGCTTCATCTAGACTATATTTAGTCATGTGTTTTTCTATCCACAAATTATAATCACTAATTTATGCACCCTTTGTTTTTTAGATAGTTAGTTTTTCTATAAATAATTTTTTAACGTATATATAAACAGTTATACTTCAAGAAAAATTATATACACACAATTCATATTTTCCTCAAGAAACAAAATATAGCCATGTCTTCTGATAACTCTTATATTTCCATCTCGATGCCTACGCCGGATAGCTCGGTTGATACACCCCAACGGCTTCCTACACCCACACCAATTCATGAACCGACGCATAGGTGGTCATCATATCATACGGGATTTACTCCCGATAGCAAGAAGACCAAAAGATCTATGTTTGTATCTCCTAACACAAAGGAGAAAATTGATGAAATTCATCATTATCAGAAACAACAGATAGACAAGAACTATATTTTGAACAAAAAGTTACAGCACGTTGCCTAAGCTTTTTGGAACAAGTAGTGATGAAGTTTTGTACGTCACGAAAGAAAGATGTCCATGAACCGCTTCCAAAGCCTTGCAGTTCTTTAGATCCCTCATCTTCATATCGTACACCTTCGGATCCATCACCGAGACGATTTTCTGGCTCTCCAAGAACCCACGAACGTGGTAATATATGGTCTCCACTTAAACCATGGAAGGATAACATGTCAGGAGATCGTACAACTCCATCGCCATCTAAATAAATTATTTTATTTTTATTTGTATGTATCTATGTTTGTTTGTTATTTTACAAAAATACAACTACATTTTATATATATATAATAGAGAATCAAGAAATAAGCAAAACCATCAAATTTTAGGCTATTTTTAGAAAAAGTTGCCTAAACCAGACGTCTGGATATAGACCTCAGACGTCTGACACTCTGATATACGTTTAATTTTTAAGCACTGTGCATATGTCAGATGTCTGAAATACCCCCCAGACGTCTGAAAATGTGTTATGTCTTCTCAAAATACTAATCAGACAATTTCAGACGTCTGAAACTCAACTCAGACGTCTGAATTAGTCCTCTGCAACAATTTTTTTTCAAAATTGCCCTAACCAAGATGTCTGATTTTTAAATCTAGACGTCTGATAAAACTATCTGCCTGTCCTATTTTTCAAATTTGATTAAACCAGACGTAACATAAAAAACAGACATCTGAATTTATCCACTGTACCTAATCTAGGGCAAACCAGACGTCTGATTTGGATCCCAGACGTCTGAAATTCAATCGACTCTTTAAATTAACCCAGATAACGTCATTTTTTTTACTTTCGTTTCAAATTTTTCATCTGCAATTTCATCAATTGACGATTTTTTTCTCTCAAAAAATTTGAGCTCAAATCACAATGCCTCCTAGAACTAAAAATGTCAAGACATCAAAACGAAAGCAAGATCAACCAACATCATCTTCAAACCCCCAAGTCTGTTCGGATAATCAAATTGAAAAATGGATGAATAGAGCACCACATTCAATCAAGAGGTATGAAGATATACCAAAAAAAAACTTCACACAGGTCCTTTCTATAATCTACTTAAATTCCCAATGTACGATTTGGATGAAATGTGTGAAAATGCCGGACTAAAAACTTTGATTTTGTTCACTCCTAATGATGTCCAAATCGATCAATTGGCAATATTTCTTTTTTATGCAAACTTGGATAGCACTTCGGTATGGAACACTGAAGATGAAGATAAATGGCTATGGTCTAGCGTGTATGGCAACACGATTAGATTAACCCTTGGTATAATAGGTAGAACCCTAGGATGTTCTGACATGGGCGAAGATTTATACAACATTCCTGATATGCGCTTCAAGCCAAGAAATAGTATAACGCATCAAATTTGGGAAGATGAAATGCCAAAGTTTGTCTCTAAGTATCTACGTCCAAAAGCACGACTCCTAACTCGAATGATAATCAATACTATTGTTCCACGTATGGTAAGCCATGAACAAATAACCGAGTTAGAGCACAAAGCCTTATATGCTCTATTTAGTGGAACAAGGATGAATTGGGCCAAATTCATCTTCGATGAGCTCAAACAATTTTGGACTCGATCACGACCATCAATTATTTACCCAACTTATATTATGGGACTTCTTCGTGCACATAACATTCCATCCTACCTATCAACCTTCGAAGAAATATCACCTAAATATGCTTTCACCAAAATGTTCTCGCTTATGCACTTACCCGAAATTCCTCCAGAGTTTATTTCCTTTGAAGATTGGACGCACAATCGTCAAGCTAGACAAGTTGAGCCTCCTCCTCAACCACACATTGAACCATCTCAAGAGGAGGAACAACATCGAGAAACAATTCCACATCCTCCTGCACCATTTGATTATCCGAGACAAGATGAAATTATGGAGACTCGAATGGATACAAATCCAAATGAAAGTGTTCGAGATCTCACCCTTCGAAATCAACATATACTATCTCAAAATCAAAAACTTTTGGCTAAGCGGATTGATAGCTTCGAAACATCGTTTGCTACACGCCTAGCTACAGTAGAAGAATCTCTTTCGACTATTTTATCGGTTCTCAAAGAAGTACTACAATGGGTTTGTGGTCCAACACCGCCTTCTGAAGATTGGCCAACCCCAGTACCTTCTTCTCCCGCAAAACATTCCAAACTTTCTAAGGATGAACCTCTCAAGCAAGTTTTGACATCTCCTACAAAGACTAGCACTTTTGAAAAAGAAGAAACAAAGGAAGATGATCAAGATAAAGCTTCTCCAAAGGAGTCATAGATTTTAGGAGTCATAGATTTTAGGAATCATATATTTTAGGATTTTAGGTTTTCAACGTTTGTAAATTAACAAAATCTATGTATGCATTCACTTTCGAATTATTAATGAAATTTTCCTTGTCTTTGATGTTAGTTAAATTTTTTATAATTCTTTTTGATAATGCCAAAGGGGGAGAAATATAAGTATAATAATAAAACATTAAGAATAAGCACATATTCAGGGGGAGATTTATAAATTATATATAAGTACATCGTATAGTTGTCATCATCAAAAAGGGGGAGATTGTTAGGAAATCAAATTTACGGTTTCGATGACAACAACTATACAATGGAAATCGAATGTGCATATATTTCTATTTATAGGTATTTGCTAAAGAAACATCACTAGAGAGACAAGAACAAGGCTCGAAGAACGTATCAAGAAGCTACAAGTCAATAGAATCAGAAGAGCAATGACACAGACACAAGAAAAGCAACATGCACAAGTTCAGACGTCTGGGAGCACTAGCCAGACGTCTGATTGAATTCTCTGGTTCGCAAATCAGACAGAATCAGACGTCTGGTTAATGTACTCAGACGTCTGAAAAGCAACCATATACAAAAATATATATGAGAGTCAGACGTCTGAAACATTTTCCAGACGTCTGATTTTGACCTCGGCTGCTAACATTCAAAGAACAACTGTCACAATTGAAAAGACACCTTCGCTCCTCTTCACTGCAACTCTTCATCACCATCAGGAGTGACCATAGAACACTTGCTAATGGATGCAACTACTCAAGGAATCTCTCTACCACTATAAATAGCATCAAGAATCCAAGAGAAGAACTCACCTGACTTACTTGCGCTTTCTACTCTTATACTCTGATATATTCTTGATCTCTAGCAAATCTATACTTGTATTCTACTCTTCCAAATATACAGTTCCTCATAGACAATACTCTCTAGTTATTTATTGGAAGCATTTGTACTATACAGTCAAAATCCATGTAATAGAGAACACACAGTTGACAAAGAATCTCTGCTATTGTAAACCTGTTCCTCCAGGTTGAGTGAGGGTTATTCGGTGAAAGGAAATTCCGAAGAGGAGCTTCGGGACTGGACGTAGGAGGGGAGGTCCGAACCAGTATAAAATCCCTGGTGTGATTATTCTTATTTACATACTTTAATATTGTTACAATATAGTTTAAATTAGTCATATACTTATCATTTGTATAATCGATCCACCATACTATAGACTTTCACGTTTAACTCCTGAGCTCGTATGTCTTAGGAAAGGGTGTTAAGCTAAGAGAAGTTGCCTTCTCCATCACCAAATAGATGATACGTTTATAGAGATCAATCAATGTGATTAGAAATGCAACGTTAGACATTCGTCCATTCAAATTGTCCAGGAACATGACAAACCAAAGGAACTCTCCTAGCACATCCTGTCGAGAATCATCCCTAGGATTAGTAGCAAGCAGCCCTTGCATCGAAGATCAAATGAAGATACTACTATCACATATATATGATATGGGAAACTTTCCCCGAGGGTCAGTGACAAGCAGCCCTCCATTCATTTACTATCATCCATGTCTTTATTTCGAATACATAATTTGGTTTGAAGTGGTTTTCAGATAAGAATCACTCAAATCTGACCCTGATTCCTTCGAACCAATCATCGATAAAAAGATGTTAGGTAAATAGGTTCTTATTATTTAATTAATTACTCCCTTTTTATCAAAAAAAATCTTCTAGACATATATATCTTTAAAATATTACTTCTCGGTATATACGAAATTATTAAACCTCTGTTTAATTTTATAAATATCAAAATCATTTCTCATAAATCATATTGCAAAAACCTTATTGAGTAAAAAGGATCGACAAAAATTATACTAATTCTACTAAACAACAATTTCCGTATTCAACCTTTACTATCCTTCGAATAATGGTGAAATCACCTTTTAAATTCATATGGATAGTACGAGTTCCCTTCTTGGAATTTAATACCAAGTATAAGAAGATTATCTCTATACAATCCAAGTTGTATAAAATTTGAAAAAATTAAATCTTTTATACTTGTCTCGTTTCTGACATTTCGACCTTATCTATTCCTCGTCTAGGAAAGAGGTCGTGTGAGCTAGGGCACTAGTTCCTCCTGAACATCTCCTTAGTTTAACTACCTCACATCTGGATCTCACAAATAGAAAAATCCAGCCTACTCGTCGGCTTTTAGGGACAAGATTAAATCACTTGATTTTAGCAGCTTTTCTTTAAATCATTTATTTGAACCTTTTAAAATAAATTATAAAACCTTCAAATCATCTTTAAAATACTTAATTATTTATTTGAAAACATTTTTAAAAGATTTGAAAAGGAACTGTTAAGTTTAAATCCATATTTCAAAAGTTATTAAAAAGTGCCGCAAAAAGTGCTGCGAATAGTGTTGCAAATAGTGTTTTCAAAGCATATTTGATCAAAACAAATTTTCGATCGTTTAGAAATCAATTTTTTTATAACTTAAATCTCTTTTAAAGCATTTTAAAAGATTTATAGAATTTATTTCATATTTTTAAAGAACTAAAAATGTCATTTATAAAGAATTTGTCGTTTTGGTTTCCAAACTGCCAAACCGCGACTATTTTGAAAACTTGTTTTATACTAAACGAAATATCGATCCTTTTCTTTTATTTGAAAACTATGATTATAAGAGTTTGGAAAATTCTTATTACAAAGAATTCCATCTCCAAATCCAACGTATAAATGGATTAAACTTTCCATGGCGCGAAATCACGAACTACCGTTACGCGACCGCCTATTTTTGACTCAATTTTCATAACTTGTCAAAACTTCATCAAATTGGATTTTAGTGTTTATAAAACATTGATAAATCATTTTAAACCATTTTTAAGAGGTTTGACAATCATATATACCATTTCATTTACAAAAAGGAAAGTGATTTACTTTGTGATTTTCGACATGTATTAACGTGACTTGTTAATACAATCAAACAATCATATCATCATTATTCAAACATGATAAAAAATCATCACAACCAAGTATAACTGAACATATATACCATCCAATATATCATATTATAAATAGAATTTCTCACCTTCATTTGATGATGGACTAACTAGAATCAACTATAGTCTTGCTAACTTTAATTCTAAGCCCAAGACACTTGCTTTTCTTTCATCCTATGGGCTTGACCTTGCTCCTTGGAGCCTTGTGTGCTCACGGCCTAGTTGCGAAGGTGGTGGTTGGCTCGGCCAAATGAAGAGGCGGCGGCGGCCGTGGATATGTAGGAGAAAAAGGAGTGATTTGAAGTTGTTTTGAGGTGTTTATACTAATATATATATATATATTAATAATTTAATTTATTTCCACAAATATTTTCTTCATAATTTTGCTAACATAGAAAGCCATTAAAAAAATCTTAAAAGTGGAGGAAGGAGATAAAGAATAAGTGTCAGGAATTTATGAAGAATGGGGTGGGCATTTATAGGAAAAATTTGGAAACAAATATCTAAATGCATAATTACACATTTGCCCCTTACCCACACCCCTCCATCCCTTTCAAATGCACGACAAGCCCCCCCTTGTGCCTCTTTCTGCTTGAGGTTATATGGTGTAAGGTGAGTTGATGGATGCTTTTGGGTTGCTTATGTATTAAGTTCTTAGGAAAATATCTTCAAATTTTGTAATATATGTATATTTAAATGTATATGTATATATGTGTATGTGTGTGTGTGTGTGTATATATATATATGTATATGTATATATATGTTCATGTGCATGTTAGGGTGTTCATGTGTATGTTATATATGTACACATGACATATAAATAAGGTTGCAACGACTTTTGAACAACTTCCGTTCGTTAAACCGTTGAAAATCGGGAAATCGATTCCCGGTCATATTTTCACTTATAAGTTAATTTACATATAAATGTAAAAAAATTTGAAAAATCATTTCTTATCATTTTTAGCTAGTTAAAATGATTACGTTTGATTTATAAAACCATATAAATTAATATTAAACAATCGTTTACAAAAGGTGCTATTATATCAATAAAGCGATATCAATTGTCTTATATTTTCAAATCAAGTATATACCTTTATAAAACTATTATAAATGATTTATCATCACTTTATAACTATATAAAATGAATTATTATCATTTAAAACAATTATAAAATAATTATAATAATTATTAAATCATTATATCCGAATTTAAAATCATTAATCAATTATTAAATATAAGGGCATCATTGATGATGTCATATATACATTTAATTTCTAAAAATAAAATAATTAATTTTATTTCATATTCTTGTTGAAATGGATAAATAAATGTATGTATCTAGCTTCATGCACGATGTTTTATGATTTTAGAGCTGTTTATTGATAAAACGGTTTTCGGCCATTTTATCGATATTTTTTCGAAGTATATATTTTGTGAACATTTTTCCAAAATAAGTTCATCATTATAATTCATTACTTAAAAATTGATTATTTGTTGAGAAATAATCTATATTTGAATATTTAAAATAATTTAAATATCTTTAATTAAAGAATCAAATTATGGGTCGTTACATACTTCCCACCTTAAAAGAATTTCGTCATCGAAACTACAACACAAAACCCAAAGGTGTTTGCCCAAAATATTTATTTTTTAAACTTACACTCGTATGATGTATATAGATCATTCGTACGCAATAGCTGATTCAATATAATATTTGAATCCACAACTTTACTTGTGTACTAGTATTGATCCCTCGATCCTCTAGTGCAGACTCCGATCAGACTCTTCGATCAGAATTTTAGTTTTCCTTGCATATCTCTTAACTATGATAAAAAACTCAAGTATCCAACCACGAACCCTCATCATTGTTCATCGTCAAGAATCAAGTGATAAATCCTTTTTCAGATTGGTGCAAACACCTCAAAGTTCTGCACTCGAATCTAGGATCAGAACCATGCGACGAAATAATCCATGTACATCATACGTACTGATTAACCTTCCCACAATATTTTTATGAATACATTTCATAAAACTTAACTTTGACTCAAATCCTTTTATAAAGACATTTCTTTATATATAAATTTAATCTCCAAATATACCTCCTTAAAGGAAGACCTCTCATTCCAGAAGGTAAATACCTTTTCCATAAACATCTTTTATTATAACGCATTGATAATCATTTCAAAATATTTGCCCCAAAATATTTCAATCTTCTTTTGGAAATCACGTACTATAACAATATTATTTATTAAAGGAAATCTGTGTTTTAATCACTTAGTTCATTTTAATCACTCTTTAAAGTCATTAATCTTCATCTGAAAGATATCACTTTCAAAACATTCCTTTAAAATATTATTTTAACTTTTAAAACCTGAATGTATTTTCTCTATAAAATCCATACTTAAATCTCAACACAAATCATTTTACATATTTATAAAACTATGTTTATAAATTTCCTTTCTATTTTATAAAACTTCTTCTTATAAAATCTCTTTATTTATGAAATTCCATTTATAAATCTATTCCCTCTAAATCTCCTTTATTTATAAAATCCCATTTATAAATCTATGCACAAAATATCAATTACAAATCCATTTTTAATATTTGTAAAACACCATTTATAAAACTATTACTTTATTAAATATCGCTTTTATAAATTTTTCTCTTAATATATATATATATATATATATATATATATATATCACTTTATATAAAACATTTAATTACTTTATATTAGACGACTTTTCTCCAATTTCTTTAAACTTCGCCAAATTTATTCAAAACATCAGGATTTAAATTATCAAAATCTCTATTATAAAACATATCTTCCAAATTCATCTTCTACAAAATCATTTGATTTTCTTATGAAACACACTTTTATACAACATGGTCATTTATTATCTTATAAATTCATTAAGCTTAGCCCAATATTATTATTAAACACCTTATAGTCAAATCGTGAAACTTAAGTCAGAAGGTGTTGGTATTTAAACTTTTAAATCAAACACTAATCGCTATATAAATAACTATATCATTTGAAAGATATTTCTATATATTCAAAAAAATCCTAGGTAAAATTATTTCATTTACCATTTTCAAAAACAAAAATCATTTTTATATAGCATTAACAAATACGCGCTCTTATATAATACGCTCAACTCATTCTAGGGTGTTACTAACCCCATCCCTAATGATTAAATAATCCTAGGGTATTACTAACCCTATCTTTGATGATACTTTTACCCCTGTCAGGCTCAGGTGTTCGCTCAACCTAAGCTTTGATAACAAGTGTGACAACCCGCCTCTTTGATCCATAGAAATCGACACCAATAGATTCTCGGTATTCTCATGCCACAAATCCAAGTGCCGGAGAGGCAAATTATCATGGAATACAAAGAAAATAAAGACGAAACAAAACCTCACATGAATGGAATAACATATATTATTTCAACATATAATTTTTACAGCGGAAAATTTTAAATACATTTATCATATTTTAATATCGACAGTTAAAATATCTGTCTTTAAAAATGCGGAATATAATAGTACACAAGTGTGGTGAAAAAGAGGTAATAGTCTACTGAAGAATCTTCTAACTCCATGCTCCAAGCTCTTCCAGAATTCTTCTAACTAATCCTAACTACTAGGCTGCCCGGAAAAAATAGGGCACCCAAAGTTTAAGGGGAAGGAAAATAAACTCCGGGTCAGTCATGGGACAGGTGTGAGAAACTCAAAATATGAGCGTTTGAAAGCAAAAGGTATCTCATAAGACCACGCCGCACATAAACACAGAATGGGTTTTAACATTATGATAACCAAAACATTTGCTACGCAAAATCTGGGAATATTATTTTTAATGACATTCTTTTGTAAATACTTTTCAAATAAACTTATGAATCTTAGTCGAAATTATTACACTGATTAAATTCCAGCATGCTAGCTACAAAGTAGGTTCTACAATCAAATCCAAAGGCACTTATTGGGGAATGGATTTCCATACAGTAGCAGGTAAGGAACCGCCTTCTGTACTGTACACCTCTAGAGGGATGTACCAAGGATCAACGACTTTTGAAACCTCTGCACTTGGCAAGACTGGCCTACCTGCAGACCTAACTTGGTGGCAGATAGAACTGAATATGACTTCACCCCGGTCGCAATTGACCTATCCGTGGCCACAACATACAAAACATACTCAACATATAGCGAGTAATCTAGAAGGGCGATAACCATACCCTTATGGGTGCGACACACGTAGCCTCAGGCCATGCCCTGTTTAAGCCATTTTTGGGTGATGAGGCCCGAGGTAACGATTACCTTTAACATTGAACATTCTACTTTGAATGCCACACTGACATTCCATGATCACACAACTGATTTCTACAAACGTATAACTCTTGAGCTCGTATGTCTCAGGAAAGCGTGTTAAGCTAAGAGAAGCTGCCTTCTCCGCCACCAAACAGATGATACATTTATAGAGATCAATCAATGTGATTAGAAATGCAACGTCGGACATTCATCTATACAAGTTGTCCAGGAACAGGACAAACTGAAGGAAGTCTCCTACCACATCTTATCGGAAACAAATATCTTAATGAATAATTACACATTTGCCCCTTGCCCACACCCCCTCCATCCCTTTCAAATGCATGACAAGCCTCCCCCCTTGTGCCTCTTTCTGCTTGAGGTGATATGGTGTAAGGTGAGTTGACAAATGCTTTTGGGTTGCTTAAGTATTAAGTTTTTAGGAAAATATCTTAATATTTTGAAATATATGTATATTTTAATGTATATGTATATATGTATGTATATATATATGTTCATGTTCATGTTAGCGTGTGCATGTGTATGTTATATATGTGCACATGACATATAAACAAGGTTGCAATGACTTTTGAACAACTTCCGTTTGTTAAAAAATCGAGAAACCGATTCTCGGTCATATTTTCACTTATAAGTTAATTTACATATAAATGTAAACAAAAATTGAAAACTCATTTCTTATCATTTTTAACTAATTAAAATTATTGCATTTAATTTATAAAACCATATAAATTAATATTAAACAATCGATTACAAAAAGTGCTATTATATCAATAAAGCGATATCAATTTTCTTATATTTTCAAATCAATTATATATATTTATAAAACTATTATAAATGATTTATTATCACTTTATAACTATATGAAATGAATTGTTATCGTTTAAAACAATTATAAAAATAATTATAATAATTATTAAATCATTAAATCTCAATTTAAAATCATTAATCAATTACTATATATAAGGGGATCACTGATGATGTTATATATACATTTAATTTCTAAAAATAGAATAATTAAATTTATTTCATATTCTTGTTCAAAGGGATAAATAAGTGTATGTATCCAGCTTCGTGCGTGATGTTCTATGATTTAGAGCTGTGTATTGCTAAAACGGTTTTCGGCCATTTTATTGATATTTTTTCAAAGTATATATTTTATGAACAATTTTCCAAAATAAGTTCATTATTATTATTATTAATTATTAAAAATTGATTATTTGTTGAAAAATAATCTATATTTGAATATTTAAAATAATTTAAATATCTTTAATTAATGCGATCAAATTACGGGTCGTTACACCAACCTCATGAGAAAGTATTTGATAAAATTTTTATTAATAATTCCTTTAAATGTATTGAAAGGGCTTTTTAAAGGATTATTAAATGAAAATCTTATGTATCATATGTTGAAATTTTTTTGGCTTTGGAAATATGCTACCAATTGTTTTGCGAAAAGTTTAAAAGAGGATGTAATTTTAAAAGTAGTGGAACGTTCTAAAAACAAAATGGTAAATGAATTTTATAAAAAGAAATTTGTAACTCTGATGATTTGAAGAGTTGAAAAAAGGGGTTTTCAATTGTGAATTTCTTAGTTTAAAATTTTTTGAGTTGAAAAGCATTCAATTTTTGAATTCTTTTTTTTTAAATTAAATAAAAAATAAAGTCTAGGTTGGACTTGATGCTTTTTCTTCTATTTCATAAATTTGGAAGTTTCTTTTTTTTTTAAATTCTTCCTGAAAAGTGGAATAAATGGAAATGGAACTTAATTAAATTAAAGAATAGAGAATATAAAAACTAGAATTACTAGGATAGAAACATTGCCGTATAAGAAAAATACGGAGAATAACAGCTAAAATAGGAGCCAATTAGTTAGGAGAAATATAAATAGAGGCAGTATTGGGAGATTTGGATAGAAATAGAACTAGGAATTTATATAAAACAAGATCAGTAATCTAGTTAGAAATTAATATGATAGAAATTATCCTTGTGCACTCCCTTTTCATTATTTAAAGTTATAGAAGATGTTTTTGATTTTTTTAAATTATTGGATGGAATTAAATAATGATAATTAATAAATGATTTGTGATAATTTTGTGAATGTTATAAGGAAAAGCATTTAAGTGAGGACAAGAATTTTAATTATTCATTTTTTCTATATAGAATTTGTTAGAATAAGAATAAAATATTATGTTTTTAAAATGGTAATGAAAGAGAAATAAATTGGGATTGATAAAGATTATAGGAGTTTAAATAAGACTTAAAAAAAGTTATAATCCTTGTAAAATATTTAAAAGGAGCTAAGTTCGGAAAATAATAATGATATATGCTTAAAATGGTAGTCAATGAACATTTCATAAGTATAGGCCATAATTTCATGAAGTAGTAAATGTTAATTTCGAATTTAATGTAATAAGTGTATTTGTATGAAAATAATTTAGTGAAATTTATTCTGTATGCTATAGAAGGTTTTTAAGAAGGAAAATTATTTTGCTCCTTTATGGAATTAAGTAAATTTTGAATTCTTGATTCAGTAATAGTTTGGTTTGATGATTGAGTTTTAGACGATTTGAATTAGAAGTCCAACTTTTAAAGAAATAAATCTATGTTGTAAAAAGTCCCTAAAAAGGGAAATTTTGGTTAAAAAAAGGGAAAAAAATTCATGACTCATTTTGGGAACTATGTAATTTTTCAAAATTGGAAAAAAGGGGTTTCCAAGTTTATTTTTTAAAGATAAAGGTTTTGGATAAGGTACTTTATAATTGTGAAATTTTAGTTTTAAGAATGGTGAGAACTAAATAAAAAATTTTTGGAGTAGATAGGGACCACTACTTAGGTAAGGCAGTATAAAGGTTTTAAGATATGAATAAAATATGAATAGTATGTACAACCTGATTTGGAAATCAGTCCCAAATATTTAATTATAGAATTTTGGTAAAATTGTGAAGATATTCAAGATTTATAATTTGGTTGTAAGTTAGGTTGTTCTAGTTGACTTGGAATGTGAATTCCTATGTTTTAATTTGTTTGAAGTGAGTCCGTACAAATTCCAAAAATTATCCAACTCCAAAATATGTATAAAAGCATGTCATTTGAATTAACAAAAGATATACGAAAAAGGGAAAAGATGTATAAGATATGGATATTCTTTTTCATAGTTTACACTGTCTATTTCGTTAAAAAGAAAAGAAATGATTCCTTGTAATTTCAAATGAAGCAAAAATCTCAATTTGGTTAATTTATGAAAAAATTATAACAACAATCCTTTTTAGAAGGGTAGCTTTGATAAATTAAAATGTGGAAAGGAATGCTCTAATTTAGAAATTAATATATAGACAGACATATAACCGCGCTTAACATATAAAAATAGAAATATAAAATTGCATAATTCACAACCATATACGCATTAGTTAGTAATTAACGGATTAAGATTTATGGACATTAATTTAAAATTTGGTGGACAATAAATTTGTAATTAATGGGAGTTAAAAAGAACTAAATGGTGACCTATTAAGGAATTTAATATGGCGTTGACGGAGGAATTGAATCGGTATAATAGAGGATTTTGAAACTGGTAAAATGAAAAGATATTAAATGAGGATTTATTAGAGATGGTCCAATTTGGCAACAATGATCAATTATTAAGGGTATATCAACTGAAGTAATGAATGTATCACATTTATTAGAAACCAAGAAGGAAAATTAAGGAAGATGGAGAATTAAGTGGAGTGACATACTAAGAATGTTTATCTTAATTTAGTAAGGAGTATTAGGGCCGCAACATCATGACCACCAGTTAATGATAAATGACCAGCAAAATTTTCTTTTAGAGTTTTAGGGATTGTTATCGCCAGTTGTCTCCCTTATGTTATGGGAAAAGCATATGATATGATATAAGATATGTTCATTTTTTATCATTGAGTTGATTTTTATGGATGGGTTTAGATCGCCAGATAAATATATATATATATATATATATATGATGGAACATCGTAAATAAAGAAACTTAACAAGGGCATTTAACTAGCGATAAACTGTAGATAAGACTAGAAGTTAGTGAGGAAATTAGGTTAGTAACTAGGAATAAAGGATGCTTTAATCCTAAAATTTTTAGGATTTTGGGAAAAATAAAGCTTACTGGAAGACACCATTCAAGGATGACCATTCACCTAGGAGGAAATAAGATGAATAGAGATATGAAGAGAATTTTCTATTGGACAGGGATGAAGAAGATCACGACAGAATTTTCCACTGGATGTTTGATGTGCCAAAAAGAAATAGGTAGAATTGATTGGGAAGCGAATGAAGGCCGCACAACATCGATAGAAATCCTATGTTGACAAGCGAAAAAAAGAGTTAGAATCAAAAGTAGGGGACATGGTATTTATCAAAGTTTCCCGTCTTAGAAAGGTCATGAGATTTAAAAAGTCGGGAAATTTGGAACCAAAAATTTGTTGGGCCTTTTCCAATTTTATAAAGACTAAGACGACTTCCTTATCATGTGGAGCTACCGGATAATTGGCAGGAGTCCATGACGTTTTTTTTCTTTTGGTTTCACATTTGAGGAAATGCCTTCATGGGACAACTACTGTGGTAGAGCTTGATATATTAGGGGATATTGAGATAGAACCAATGGCATCCTATGCCACTACAAGCATTGTGGAGCACAGAACTAGGAAGCTTCGCAATAAAGAAATTAGGCTGGTTCGAGTACAATGGGGGGAAGTTCAAAAAGCCTGAGGACTTCTCGTCTCGAACTTTTCACTGGCAAACTTTGCTCTTCAAAATTAGGTTTTGGTTGCATCTTGGTTGCTAGATTGGATGGTAGGGTATTGTTGCTACACTTTTACTATCACTTTTGCACTCATATAAAAAACTTTTTTTTGCATGTTTAGGATGTTTGCATACAGGTCTATATGTCATGACACTTGCATTTAGGCTAGGATTGAGCTCACCTGCAGTATGTTTGCACACAAAATCACAGTGCACTTTTGGTTGAGTAGATGGTTGTGTAGGTAACTTGAATGTATAACATGGATGTTTATTGCATGTTATGTTGTTCGCCCCTGGGAAAGATTTCGGAGACGAAATCCTTTTAAGGCGTGAGAATGTAACACCCCGTAAAAATTAAAAATAGAGATAAAAATGAAATTTTGCAAAAGTTGGAATTTAGCCACAAAAATTATGCCGTTGTGTTCGTGGGGAAATTTTGATCAATTTCCATATATAATATGTTGAAAACATAGCTCAAACGGAAAAGTTATGGACGTTTGAAGTTTTCAGGTTTAAAATATTTGAATTCAGATTCAAATGAACAATTAATTTTAAAATTTGAAATTCAAAAGTTAACAGTAATTAAAGTTGGGGGTTAAGTAAACATTATAATCGAAGTTAACGTTAAAGTATAATTAAGGAAAATAATAAATAAAAAAATGACACAAAATTAACGCTCCGGATTTTCAAATTAATGACACAAAATTTATTTTAAAATTTTAGCATTTTGGATTTTATAATTTCCAGCCGACCTTCATTTAACGGTTCCGGTTCGTTCTAACCATAATAAATAAGACCCTAGACCCCTCACTTTTATTCACAAAATATTTTGGGAACATTAGCGAAGCTTTGTCGGTTCGTCTCTTCCTAGATTCAGAAAACTCCATTAGAGTTTTAGGTAAGAAATCCTATACATCTATTTTTGTTTATTGTTTATTTTCTCAATCTATTCTCCTCCAATCCCTCAATTTGTGAATCTAATCTATATGTACAAATCTCTTGTTTTATATATACAAAAAGAAGAGCTTTGACAAAGATTGTCAAAGGTGTGTCAAATCCAAAGGAGGCAAAGCTAAGGATATACCGTGAGTGGAAATTTTAGCTTTCTATTTTAGTAATTGATTAGTATAGTTTGGGTTTGAGTATGCCTTGGGGAGTTTTGATTTGCAAAAACATCATATTATAAACCCTCAAAACCCCTTCAATGCATGTCAATTCTATGTTGGAATCCTAATTGTTTATGTCATTATAAAGGAAATAGTGTAGATTTGCAGTTTTAATAATTTACCTTCTATTCCACTCCTTATTCTTTTTGTTTGAATTTGGTTAAAGGATTTTGATTAAAGAATAATGTGTAAGGTACGAATTTTATTCGTAGTTTGCACTGCTTATTCTCATGAATTAAATAGAAATTCCTTTATTTATTTTTATATGAAAAGGAGTTGAAAGAACCTGAAAATTGGAATTGTAAGTTCTAGTATCAACATATTCCATTATTTTGATGAAATAAGTTGGATTTAAATTTTAATTGTATACAAGTCTGTTGATTGGAACTTCTGATATGAATATTGAAATTTTAGGTATTGTTGGTAATATGGAATGAGACTTGTATAATTGTTTAAGGAGTTGACATTTAAACACTAGTTTATGGCGTATATTCCGCACGCTTAAAAATTACTAAGCCCATGTATGTGTATATAAATTAGCGTAATTAACGTATAATTATAACGTATAATTACGTGGTTAAATAGGTTATTAATTTTATTAAATCCCCTTTAGGAAAGTAATTAATGTTAAAGGCGAAATAAGAAAGATCTCTTATTGGCCTTGATTATGGAAATGGTGAGATGTGTGATAATATATGTAGAGAGTGATATAGATTATGACTAAGTTATAGGGATGCGAGGTCAATCAAAAGCACATGGAAGTCTGCCCAACCAATCTGGTTATCAACAGTGTAACTTTGGGGCTGATTTGAACAACGCCTATAATAAGTAGCTAGATGACACATAGTTACTCCCAAATTCTATAGGGCAAATATGCCCAACTAATCTGGCTACCTACACATATGAATATTCGGGCTAATGTGAGATGTCATCGTAGGGTAGGTTTCATAACGAAGGACCTACTTCATAGATTGAATGCATTAAGTGGTTATGTGAGGGCCCGCCTCTTCTCTATGTTGGAAGTAGTAAATGGTCAGGATTATGGTTATGCACGGTACATGATATCTCGGAAAAGGGTTGGCTTCAATAGGAAGTATTAAGTGGCTGAAAAGGTTCCGTGCAATGTCAACTAGATAATCACTAGCGAGGAGTCCGCCTTGGGATTATATGTAGTAAATGACGTGGACCTGCCTTAAATAAGGTATTAAATGTCAGAGTCTACCTAATTCCTATTAAAAGGTATAAGTGACTTGGGTACTATCTCTTACATTGATAGGACATTATTGACGATAGATATGGGTTATTGGGTTCAAAGTGAGATGGCCTTGGGTATATATTTGGAAAGCCTTTTTATTTATGTTTGAGAAAAGCCTTTAGGCATATATTTGAAAAGACTTACACTATAGGTAAAATACATAAAACATATTCCTATTTAAATTATACTACCTAAGTACTAATATAGTAAGGCTTGAGATTTTTATTCACCAGATCCCTCTTAATTACAACACAGGTTAAAAAGGGCAATGCTGAAGGCGGAGACTCTGATGAGACTTGTGGCAGTAGTCTATTTATTTACTTGTTATTTTTTGTAATTTCTGATGTACCCATGAAATAAAAATGATGTTGTAATTTTGGAATATTGTACCACGTATATGTAATAGTGATTATGGATATTTTGTTATGGTTTTCAATGACATTTTGAAGTTTGAATAAAATGGGTACTATTGTTATTATTATATTTTATCCTTCCAACGTGAGATTCTAAATGCATAGATAAATAGCTCTGTATCATCCAGCTTTCAGATGGGTCTAAGTTTCGATGGGCCTTTTCTCGATCAGAATTTAGGTCCATTTTAGGGCGAGTTGTTACATACCTTTTTGGATACTAAGTGTGCCTTGATGGAAGATAAGCAACCAAATCTTGATCCGAATAGATCATCCCGTTACTCAGACCATTTCCATAGAACGACGTTCTTTCAAAAAACCTTTATTTCCACATAGTTAGTGAAACACATCTTTTCGTAGATATAAATCCTAGAGTTCTGCAATCCTGGAAACTTGTTATCCCATTTATCATTAAGAATCATTTGTTAAAGGTAAGATGAATATATTTTCCTTCTTTCTCCCTTTCTTATTAAATGATTTTCCTAAATTTATGTATTTGTATCGATCCATCAATGGATTGGTACCAATCAATAATCATATATATATATATATATGTATATATTGCTTTGGTACTTAGAAACTTATCTATCTGGTTTTTATTTCCTACCATCGATGCCTCTTATGGTCTAGGGTTTTTCAACATCTCAATCCAAATGACCAACATCGATCTTCCCCCGGTCCTCGAAACAAGGTATGGCTTCGCTCCTTCTTCGCCACCTAGCACCTATTCTGACTCCACCATGTTGCGCTATCTCTTCCCTTCCTAGTGGACCTCCATCTCACTGTCCTAAGCGAGCCTCAATTGAACTGGAGTTGATGATGAAGGGATTATGGTGGAGTTTAAGGGTTACTTGCATATGGATGATAAATGACTTCATATTGTATTAATTTCAAACCAATTTTGGGTATTCGAGATGATATTATAAACCCTACATCAATTGATATCGATCGATGTAGATAGCATACCATTTATTTGAATTTTTTGTTGCTTCGCCATTGAAATGTCTGGGAACACATGTTCCATCAAAGTTTTCTTTCAATGATTCTGAATCTTTGACTTTTAGAAAACTGCAATACCTCTTAAAGGAAAAAATTACAGAGAACCAGAGTTCTTATCCGCACTGGATAAATATGGAACTACTAATGTATTCAATACATTAGCAGTTTCCATCCAAAACATAGTTCCATCGCATGTCGGGACTCGTGTGCAAGCACAAGTGAGCATTCACTTCATACAACGCGCTTTCATATACCGTGCACAAGACATAACATACATGAACATATAGGCTGCGTAGGGTCTGATGGGTCGATGCACATCAACAATCATTAGTAGTTGTACATTGAACACACTCAGGCTAGATACACTAACTAAACATGTATATAAAATTTAAATAGAATAACACATACCTTATAATGCTCGTCACACAAGTCTTGTTTCCAATATAGATATGGCTACCCGATGCTCTTCTAGAATTTCTAGTGATTTAGCCCTCATCTACCTCTACCTCTTCGATCGTAGCTTCTAGCTCTATGCTAGCTTCATCCTCAAAAGTAGCCGCTTGACCATCTAACATCAGTAAAGTGCCTGCTATTGTAGTTCCTTTAATGATAATTGAAGAACCCCAATGATATAGATTCAGATGTTGCTTTGGCTAGAGTTGTACTTGATAACCCACTAGATTCTCCACCTTCTAGCCGTACCACCAAGGATTTCTACTACTTCTGCAATAGACATGAAATCCCCAAAGATGAAGTTAGGCACTCATAATCGTTTATGCAGACTTATAATCCGCCTACTGGTTACAGTACTTATCGAAGATTCATGTGTCTATCTTATGTGGTTCCTCTATTCAATCTGTTCTTATGCCATGGCTCCAATCTCTCCGTATTTCTCTGTCTTAATCGCATCTGAATGTTTATGTCGTTCTACTTAGCTTGAATGTGCTTTTTGTTCGCTATATCGGGAGATAATCAAGGTTTGCTGAAACTGTTCTTTGTACAATTTGAAGTGACGATCTCTTGTTGTCTCCTATATATTCTTCAAGGCACACTGCTCCAACCTAAACTTTGTCGATCTCCATAACAAGTTAAGCAAGTTTAAAGAAAAATACTTCTTTATGGTCTGTCCCAAAGGATTTGGTCAAAGATGGCTCTATAGATGTTGGTCTTACATCTTGAATTCCAAATTTCTTATCACTTTTTACCACTTCATTTGAGTTACTTATCTATCTTTATCCCTTTACAGATATACAAAGGATTTGGTCAAAGATGAAGTTATGACGCATGGTCACTGCCTTAAGGCTATTATAGAAACAGAGCATCATACTTCCTTTCTCCACATTGATAAAAGGCTCTGTGCATTCTGTCTTCTCTACAATATATGTTCAATCTCCCACAAATGTTCGACACCTAGACTCGAAGAGCTTGTCCTAACTTCCAAGGCAAGCATCGATTGGTGCCAGCCAGCCTAGAGAAGCTCTGTCTTAGAGAAGATTCATCAATGAGGAAGAGTAAGAAGAGAATGTAGAGGAGGAAGATGAAGTGGGAGAAGAAGAAAATGAGGACTCCAAAGAGGAGTCGACGAAGGGAGTGCTAATGTTAGAGAAACTACAATCCTGACTCCCTAGTTCATATGCCTAAGGACTTTTGAAGATGCCCCTTGTCCAATCATCAAGTAGGAATGAAACAAAAACTCATGTGGTTTACAATGACATAGCTGCTGGCCTTCAAGCTACTAGACATTCGAAGACATGGCCAACCTATGCCTCGACTTTAGCGATATAATAGGGTAGGATGATTATTTAGTGGGAGTAGTCCCATCAAGCTCACTCTTATAGGGGAGGGGGTGAACCAACTCCGTCAACGCAGCCCCACGCACTTGGTTTATAGATTAGATAGGATAACACTACACACATGTTACCTAGGACTGCATACACTCCTGTATTCAACAATGCCACACTCCTTTACAGATTCCTTTATTCCATCTTAACCACTTCTTTTATTTCATTTGTAGGCGAGACAAGCCACTATAGATTATCACGTGCCCAACATAGGAACTTCGATTAACATCATCCCATCTATCTACCCTTAGGCTCTTCTCACTAACACGACGAGGGACACGAGAGACGACTGAGGCGATTACCGTGAAGAGGATCGGTAGGAAAGGCACAACTATAATTACTCTTTACACCTTCACTCTCCCCATGGTTTGAGCTCTTACCACTCTATACACTCATCTCCACTACCTCCCTGCGTGATTCCCTATCCAAGAGGGGTTGATCACCTTCTTGGCACTCTCCACAACATTCTAAACACTTTACTATAGCTGCTCAGAAGGTTATACTCTTGCACCATTTTCCTCTCTCGAGCTAAGTGATAAAGGGAAGAAGACATCGACCCCTTACTCCTCCATCTTTGATTTCTACTTTTATGTCCCCCTTCACCGCTACTTCTTCCAGGTACCCAAGGAGTCACAGTAAAGAGCCATTACTGCTGCTTTTATAGGTCCTGCTACTTTTACTTTTGCTACTTCTTCTAGGTCGCCATAGTACATTGAATTGGACCTCGTTGACCTAAAGTATAACAGCCTACATTTCAAGACCTGAAAATAGACACTAACAATGCTTCCTTAAGTATTATTTTCTAGTGATAAAGTGAGAATAGTTATTATAACATTAATATTAGGACCACAAGAATTTACTAATTTTCACAAAACCTTTTCATTCATTCATTCATTCATTTCAAATTCATTACTTGTCAATTACAAGGCCCCACGAGCACATCATTTAGATAAAATATAGTAAATACAAATATAATTCCAAGAGTGACCTATAATGAGGCCTATTTGGATGATCAGGGTCATAACCATTAATAGTTACATTACCCTTATTTACATAGAACAACAAAAGCAGTTATACTACACATCGAAAATCAAACCAGTCATCTATATAATCTTGCCTCCGACATGTCTTCGAAAGCTTTATTCATCTTAAACCTGAAAATCCTTGCTCTTGACCTACTCAATTGAGTATCCAAGAGTTTAGGAGGAAATCAAAACTATGGATCAGATAAAAAGTCTGGTGCAAATATTATTAGTCCGTCTCAATCAATGTAGACACATAGTGAGACCACACCACCTGCCAGAATTGGTTTCCCTCACTAGTATCTTATAATCAAATGCCGAACATAACATCCATTGGATAGGATGGAACATGCCTAACACCCTGTGTTCTCCTTATCCACATGTAACCATAATGGTTAGGACATAACATAATATCATGCAAAATGGGTTAAATGAATAATCTGGTATTAAATAGGGTCTAAGGGTTACACATTCCTAACCTTCCTATCCTATTAAATGTCCATACGTATAGTTTTCCATTTTATAATAAACTTATTAGCTTTTATAGACCAACAAAAAAACCTAAGTATGCCTTAAGGGTAATTATGCACTTATTTTATTGTGATATAATTAATTAAAAGTATATTAAATAAAAAATCCTTAAGGGATATGTTATGTAGTAGTAAATACAATATATTATAATCATGAGAAGTTTATCACATTAAAATAACATATTATTTTAAATATTCCTTGTCAAAATGTTTCGAGACATGATATCAATACATCTATTAAGACTTGATTACGTAACGCTCTCCAAATATTAGGTAGTGTAATACTCATTGAGGAGGGAACCAAGGGGTTACGTACTGATAGTTATTGTATAATTATGGAACGACTCACTCGAGAGTTTTTCGTTGGTTAATATAGGTAAGGTCAAACATAGAATCTCGAAGTGACAATATTACATAGTTCTCTCAACTTGAGAATAATATTGAACTTTAATGTGGACACTCCACTTTAATTATAGTTAAATCATGGTATGGCGTCTATTAAACAACTATGATTACATCCAAGTTGAAGCATTAGAAGTGAAACTGTATTCAATAGAGAATTGTCTTTTCAGTTATATGAGGTTGGTATCACGATCAACTGTAGTCAACTTAAAATCAAAGTCTCCGGTTAGAGAAATATGGTTAATAATAAATGTTATTATTGATCTAAGGATTTTATTTTTAGACTAATCAAATTAAATGTGGAAAATGTTGGAATTGTGACCTAAATCAAATTCCGTAAGTCCTAACGTGATATAGCGTTGATGAAGAGAATTGATGTAAATATTCAATACTACCAAGTAACGCTTATAATAATAAAGTTGGATTTTGCAAAAAAGATATCTAAGCGATAAATTCAGCCAAAATATCACGCCACTAGCTAAGGTAATGTATGAACGCTAATATTCAAATTGTTTGATATTAAACGTTGACTGAATTGCACCTTTGAGTCGCATAATGATGAATACTATAAAAAACCACATGATTTAATTAATATATAATCATTATAAATTAATTAAATTAATTAGTATTTGTATTAAATTTTATTTGATTTCTTTGAATACCATTAGAATTTAATAAGTTGCGCATATAAAAGTTATATATGCATGTATCGATAAACATTTAAATTTGGTTTAAATCAATTAATTACTAATTGGATTTGGAAATTTTGAAAGCCTATCTAGGCACATTCTTGGTGGGGCCATACATGTTGAGGGAAGGGGATTTTATTGATATTCAATTAGGAATTAAAGAGGAAAGGTTTTATGGAAGGAATTGGAAATGTTTTAATTTTTCCTTTAAAACAAAATTTCATTCTTTCATTCATTAATTCTTTTTGACATTTCATTTTCTTTCTCCCCTTCTTTCTCTCCTTCTTTGGTGGAAAATCCATGGCCTCCTAGCCAAAAATTCCCCAAAAAAAATAGAAAAAATCAAACAAATAAATACAAAAGTGGTGTTTTAAATTGTTGCAATTTCTGGAGGTGATTTAAGTGGATCTTGGAGTTATTCTTCATTCAAAGGGTGAATTTGGCAACATCATAATGTAGTTATCCAATCTCCTTTTAATCTATGTTACATCTTGTTATTACTCTTTAAACTTCATATCTTAAATAGCGAATTTATATATGCCTATGTTGTCCAATCTTTTGCTTGTTATTATTTTAGAAATTAAAAGTTCAATGATTTTTTTTAAGGTTTTCAGATTTAAAACATTGTTAATTATTTGAGATAATTTTTTTACATAACTATAAAATTAATTAAAGTTTATAAAAGGGCTTTTCAGTAAAATTATAGATCTAATGTTGATTACTTTCCTAGCTCAAAACTAGATTTCAAGTTAATTTTAAATTGTAAAACTTATAAGGTTACAATTTTTATATGTATATATGTTAATATGGATTTAAGCATAGTTTTTTATTTTTATATGTATATATATACATATTATTTTTTATTTAATATATATAGAAGGAATTTTATATGAAATTTTAGATCAAATCTTGACTTCCTCTGGATTTCAAATTGTTAACTTTAAAGTATAAAAATACAAGTTTACTAGCTATATGTGTGTGTGTGTTATTTTCAATTTAAATATAGTTCGTTATTATTTGCATATGTTTATATATATATATATTATTTTAATTCAAAATTTATAAAAGGACTTTTGCGTAAGATTACAGATCTAATATTGAATTCCTTCTTAAGTTAAAATCATATTTCAAATTGTTAATTTTATATTTCATAACATGCAAAGTAGTCAAAATCAAGTTTAGTATGCATACATACATACATACATACATACATATATATATAATTGTTATTTTATGTAATTCTAGAAACTAGACAACAAAGACATATATAAAGGGCGAACATGTCCGTTGCGGTGTAAATCCCAACATCTATAAACGTACACATTAACTATGTATACTTTTACATGTTGCACATAAACTACACACATGTGAGTTGTATTTGATACACTCATAGTTATATAATTAATTAAATGCAGCAGGTGTAATTGCTAATTTATTTCACATTCATGACATGTGAATGTATTTGATACTCCTTGTAAAAAGTTTAAATAAAATGAGATTTCATTTAAAACAAAATTAGATTGGATCTAAAGAACCCTTTGTCTTCATATCCCAATAGATCCAAAGTAGAAATTATTTTTGAATTCTACGTATTTCACCCACTTTCGATTGGCTTAGTTCCTTCAGTGGTATCAGAGCGTAAATGGTCTATGCTGTCTATATTAGCATTGTTAGAGGTAACTGATTAAAGCCTACCTATTTAGTAGGGTGTCTAGAAAGAAAGTGTGTAAAGTTGGGTTTGGGTAATAAGTACTCTGTCCGACTTGGCTAGTGGTCTGGCTCGAAGGATGAAGTAAGCCCAAAGGTTAAAATTAATAATAATTAAAATTAATTAAGTATAATTTAATTAATAATAAATTAAAATTAATTAAATAAGATTCAATTAATATATACACATATGAATATTATAACATTAATTAAATTACAAATTGTTATATCTCTACTACTAATAATGTAAATTCAAATCACTAATTTCAATGGTGTCTTTTGGAAATACCTAAAATACTCTTTGTACTTCGCTACATAAAACCTAATTCGCTTTTCTCCCCCAATTCGCCTGAGTTTCCAAATTCACTTCCTCAAACCCTGATTCATCACCACCAACATTCCGAATTTCGCTCTAGAAAACTAATCTGCTGTCGCTAGAATGTAGATTACACAAGATATTTTGATGTCGACCTCGGTGGGAAGTGATTTCCATGGTCTAGATCTTGGTTGAGGGGAGTTTGCAATGGTTGATGAGATTCAGGTAGGGGTTTCATGGATGATGTCGTGACATGTTGAGGTGCTTAATCTATTAATGAGTTGCGGTCAGGTGGAGGGCCATGGTCTAGGCTTGGTGTTCTCGCCAATGTCATGACGGGTTAAGGAGTTTCTGGAGAATTGTGAATTGGAGGACTGTTGCACCTGAGATCTGAATCTATCATAGATATATGATGATAGGTTTTGTTTGATTGGTTAATGCTTTCATTTACTCAACTTGAGATTTAATTGCTTGAAGTTGTTGTCTTACGATGAAAAGATTTATGCATCACTCGACTTAAAGGGTAATTTCACTAATCTGGATATTGGTTACTAACATTTATGCAGTAAAATTTTGTGGACTTCAAAAGATTAATCTTCTTTCAGAAGTGCTTCCTCAAAAACCCTAACGATTTTGGTATGGTGTATTTTGTTAGATTTGTTGTTATGTTAGGGAGCTGTTTACCTTTAATTACTCTAAGTTTTTTTATAAAGTTATAGGTTTTAATCCTATTATGCTTAAATTTTGCAAAAAAGTTACATTGTTTTCCTAATGAATATAAAATTTTGTTCACTGACTAAAATTTGAAAAATTATATATTCTAATAAAACTAAAAGTGATGTTTAACCTAAATGCATCATATATGAAATGTTTTATTATTTGGTATAATCTATGGTACAGATTGTAAACATTTCCTATTTAACATAAGAATATCGGAATATGGTTTGATACATCAAATATGATATTTATTTTACTCTCATATCGTATAATTTGATTTGATACACTGTAAATAAATTTCGATAAATCACATGTACTTATCTGTACAAAATTACATGAATTCAAACTTCCGACTTCCGTCGTATATTCAACTACATCGAATTCTAATAAAACAAAGTTAGAGGAGTTTGGTTAATGAATGATGAGGAAAACTGACATTATTATAGAATTATAAGTACCTTAATTTGTTAATGCATTTTTTCTTTCTAGGTCACTTTTTGCACATGATTTCTTAAATTTGATATGAATTATTTATTACCAACCATGATTCTATTTATTGTCAATAGTGTTTCAAATGGTTTCTTTGGGTTATGAATTACTACATGTTAAGTTTTTAACTTAGTAGAAATAGTACAGAGATACCATGTCAAGTAACCACATGATACTGATCAAAATGTGATGGAATAAGAGAAAGAGTAACACTATTTCAGAGCTCGTAAACATAGTTGCATCTCTTATTATATAGCAACAAATGTCTAGATGTTGGATGTTCACACTTTTTTGGGAACACAACCATAGTGCATAAATGAATACGTGAGTATGTAAAGTAATAACTATTTCATATGTTCATTGTTGTATATTCTCCATATTAGTTAACATTAATGAGATTCTCTTCAAACTATTATTTTCTAAAATATTCAAAAAAGTTTTATCTACAATTGCATTGTCACTTTTAGGAAGTTATCAAATATTCCGCTCTGCTATCATCTAGCAAATGGTTAAAAATTATAAATGGGATATATGGCTGGTATAATGCAATGCTAACAAAATTTATTTAAGGACAAGAATTAAAAGATAGTGAATGCTTTTCTTTTCAATTTTAATTATTGACACATTTTGTATGTCCATATCCCTACTATTAATAAAAAGAATTCACTCAATATAATTCAACCATGTCTTTCCAAGATACCCAAAATACCCTTTTTCGTTTTATTCATTCATATCGCTTCTACATCTTCCCAATATCTTCCTAAAACTAAAAAAGCTAATTCTATCTTCTTAATAACTACAAAAAGAAGCCAAAATCAATTTCCTCACCTTCGCATCACCAACGATGATCATTAGCATAGAATTAACTTGAATTTGATGGTTCAGTGCAGGTATACAATTAAGCACAATCATTATTTATCCGATATCCATTAGAGAAGCAACTGATTATTACAATGCATCATTGGAGTAGAATGCTTTAACAAAATCGACATCGCTAATGGCAAACATGGTGTAGGCAATGTAAGGTAATTTTTCTCATAATATACATACTTTTCTATTTATTTTCAAAGTTGGCCTTGTAAACTTCTATATTGACAATTGAAAGTTGATATTTTGTTTACTGTTACATATTTGCACTTATTTCTATTTTTTATTTTTTGGTTCTTCATTTTTTTAAGTACTAGATTTTTTAAGCTTTAGCAATCTTCACTAAATTAATTTACCAGTTCCATAGGGATTTCCAAAATTTTGTCTCTATTTTTCGCCCTCCATTTTATTGTACATAGTTGGCTAAATTAGAAAATGACAGTAGAAAGTGCATTTCTCTGCCTTTTTGGTTGCTTTCTATTCTTTTATATTTTGTTAATTACAATATTTGTATACACAACAAATAATACGAGATATCTATAGAAAAATGAAAAATTTATACATTTTACACACCCTTTATGGAACATGGTTCAATTCTCACCAGGATACAACGATTGAACTCTCGACTTTATTTATGAGAATATATGTTCTATCCAACTGCGTTACCTTTATGGGTTATATATTTTACATATTGTTACCAAAAATTTCATGCTTATCGCCTTAGTCTTTAGATTCTATTGATAAAATTTTAATGCTTGGAATTGAAAATTCAAAATGGTGAAATATATGTCACTGACACTTTGAAAAATCATATGCTTTTCATGTTCATATTGTGAGTGCATTTATCTTAAATGGTTTTATTTTATCCGCTCTCTAATTCAGATGGAGAAATAGTATCACTTCACGTAATTTACATTTTATGACAAAAAGCGTTGATTGTATGAAGTTAACATATTCACAATTAGAAGTACATATGGTGTGTTTGAGATTTAAATTAGTTTATTAAATTGTTACATCAACTCTGCATTATATTTTAGTGTTTTAGTTCTCAAATGCAAATTGAAGAAAAAGATAATGTGCAGAAATAAAATACATCCATGAAAAGTGGTACATTTAACATTTCTTTAATTCTAACTTTCTTTTCAAATGCATGTTCAACCAGCATATGAATTTTTATTAACTTTTATCAGTCTGTTTGAAATAGTTTACATTTTTCGCTTACATTACCAATGGTGTACACACTTCAAATAGTATTTAGTATGCTTTCATATGTCTTACCATATATTTGAATATTAGTGCGTAACTTTGTTTTATAAATAAGCTCGGCTAAGTTTTTTCCCTATAAATATAGCACACTAATTTACTTTGTTCCAATGTCAACCGACAACAAGAATATGTGTAGTGAAATAAGGTGTCAAAACCAGACTGACATATTAATTTACATACATTTAATAAACAGTTATAGAACCAACTCAATAGCATTGATTTTTAATTTTTGTTATAAAACCAACTCAATAACGTTATTCTGAAGCTGTCAAGTATCCCATAAGATCCTGAATTTCATATAGAACTATATTTAAACCTATGAAGATTTAAATCTTCAAAAAATAATACGTGATCATTAATATAAAAAGGTATCAAAGTAACATACTCCTTGCCTAGCATACTAGATGGTTTGATTATGCAATGCACAACATGGTGCATTTGTTGCCTTTTTGTTGGATATTTAAAAATACCATTTTACCTAACACCTGGGAAATATGCCTTTTAAACCATTAAATCAATTTTAAAATTTATGGCATCTTTCCAGTTTAAGCATACATAACATCAAACAGCGTAATGATCCGATTTTTTTGCCCTCGAATGTCGACACTAAAAACATCCAAGGTAATCATGTGCCGAGCGCCCAAGCGCCGAAAAGACAGAAAGTTAGGGTAAAAGAAAAGAAAATAGAATAGAACAAGACAGAGAGAACACTACATCAGAACCTCATAATGGAACGATAATATATAGTATCAAAGGAACCGTACAAAAAGGTTACTCTGAATACAGAAATATCAAAGTTACCAAAACCTAAGTACTATCATCAGCCTGCACAGTTATAACAACCTGTCCTCACATATGCTAATATAGAGAAATGCAAGCAAAAATAAGAATACCGTGGTTGATAATACTTCAACTCTTCTCCATAAGCTCCAAAGTGTCTAGAGCTAAATCTAGAAACAGGGATGACCCGAGCATTATAAGAAAATAACACTCGGATCAGTCTGGCAAACCAGCATGAGAAACTTTAATCAAAAGTGACCAGTAATAGTAACCATTGAGACTATACGGATTTCCATAACAGTTTTCCCCTAAAAAACCAACCATTCATTAAGTTTAATATATAGTGATATGATAGATAATTTCTAGAGTGTAGCCCATAAGTCATATCAAATAGCTGCTGTGTGAACGCCACAACAATAATAGGTATACAATTAATACAGCTAAGACACGTTCGCATAGTGGATTTTCCGCCGAGATCTCCTCGGATCTAGCCGAATTTGAATTTCAGGACAAGGATTAGAAACTACCTTCCGAGCAACGTATGTCTCTAGATGAGATATACTTTAAGGTAAACATAATAGGACCACCCTCAGTGTGTGATCCGAGCCATACCAACTTCCGCTAGCAACAATCGATAAGCATCTCTAGAGATGAAGTTGATATACCCTTGAAGTTGCTAAACCCCCTGGCCATGCTCCTTCTCTATTTTCTGTCATTTTCTTGATGTCGAGGTTACATCTGACATCTTCCATATGAGTTTTCATCACTAAAAAAGAACATGAATCTTCAAATGTATTTCCATATGTCATATGGATCACGAATCACTACATGGATTCGAGCATATATAACAGATCTCGAACCTCCGCATAGGTTCCTTGCATAAGTCCTCCGATGAATGCTAACACTGTCCTCTCTCTTGGAATACTCCTCAAGATAGACAGTCCCACATGATAGCATCATTTGAAATGTTAATGCCGACCTCTCCCTTAGACTTAACCTTAGGATTGATAGTTTAAATCTATAACATTTCACACTTCATAACCGCTTTGTTTGTGCCAAAAATAGGCATAAATATCATGTTGTATGTGAAAGCATCAATATCCCAACATTTAGATCCAAACAGAAAAATATAAATTCATAGATCATAGAATAGATTGCAGAAAAGTAAATGAACACACAAGTTTTATAGTGGTTAAGGAAACTCCGGCCTACGTCCACTCCAATAATATTTTTATTATACTATAGGATTACAAATACAGTTGTTTTTAGCCTTAGAAATTTAATGGAGGAAGAGATAAGAAGTAATGAAGGAGATCCAAAAGAAGATTCCTTGTAATGAGCCAAGTCCGTTGTATTTATAGGTAAAGACGTGCATGGATCGAGCTGAAATTTTGCCAGAAGAACCTCCAGGCCTATCCGACCCGACCAACAAAATTTGGCATCGATCGCACACCAAAAAATGATCGGCCTCGATCGTTCCATACTAGCTTCTTTTGGGATGCGATCATTATAGTAGGTCCATTATGATGTTAGCTACTTGCTCTTCAAATTTCATGCTATTTCGACATACCGTTTGTGAGATATCGCGTTTTCCATGGAGTTGGGATCGTTTGGATTGAAATGATCTGGTCATTCAAGAATGTTGTAGGCTGATCGTTCAACTTTTATCCAAATGACATGTGATCGGTATGGTAGGTTCCTCTACATACTATTTTACTATTTCTAAAGTTTAATGTCATTCCAACTTTGCGTTTGTGAGATATTGATCGATCATCATTAAGTTGGATCGTTTGGACTGAAATGATACGATCGTTCAAGAACGATGTAGGCCGATCATTCAACTTTCTCCAAATGATGTGCGATTGTTTTTGGGGACTTCTTTCTTCAATATATTGATGTTCCAAAGTTTTATGTGTAATGGAGTTGTAGATTTTGAGTTATTGATCAATCGTCGTTGATTTGAATTTTTTTATGGATCGGTCTATCTGGATCATGACCGATCGATCCAACTGCATCATGGGACCCAGTGATTGATGGTGTGGGTCTCTCATGATGTAGTGTAGTTGTACTCCAAATTTCATGTCGATTGCCTTTGTAGATTTTGAGTTATGGATTGATCATCATCGAAAATCGCCAAAACGATCGTCGAAAAACCCACTTCAGGGTTGACTCAAAGCGAGACCCAAGTAATCACCTTTCTGACTCAAAGCAAATGATAAAGATTCTAGCCTAGAGTTAGACTCAAGTAAAATCAAATTTTTTCCAAGCAAATGTGATTCTGACTCCAAGCATGAAAAACGATCGGTGCCGATTGTTTTTCTCCAAGCAAACATGTATTCGATACCCAGCACGATCCATCGCTTCAAATTTCTGTGACTCCAAGCGAACTATGCGCCGATTCAAAGCAAATTGCAAATTTTCTTGGGTCCGACTCCAAGCAAATTACCACTGATCCGTCAATATTGATCCATCTTCTTTTGTCCATATCTCTAGCATACAGTTGAAATTTGGAATGTAGCCTTATGTGGCCTTCCTTATCACTCCATACTAATTGCACCTTAATTAGGTCAGAAATTAGGGATCCAATACGATTCGTTGCCTAGGTGAAGTGCTAATCCCATACTTAGTCATTTTTTGAGTGTTTTCCATCCAAATCCATTCAACTATCATCAATAGTTTCAACTGTAATCGATTTCCGATCTATCCATGTTAGCCGAACCTGTGGTATCCCGACCTGACCAAAAGGTGGGATAACACGCTTCTAGAACGTAGATCGCATGTATGGTTTTGAAGTGGTTTTGGGTTCGAGTCATCTCATATAAGTACACTCTTCCCACTTACCGGACTCTCCAAAACCAATCGATGAATTTTCCATTAACTCAAATCCGATTCTCTCAGAAGTAATCAAAAGCTAGAGACGTTTCGTACCAATACTCCTCCCCAGAGGTTCTTATTGGTATGAAATCGCGAAACCTTTCGATAACTCATAATCAACTAATCGGTTATCTAGTAAAAACAATTGCTTATGCAAATCAAGATTCGTACACTTAACTCGTTTTTGACATTCCAACCTGACTATTCCTCACCCAAGAGTGAAGCCAGGTACATTTGGGCGCTAGTTGCTCCAAGCCTTGCCTAGACACTTCATTCTTGAAATCTCACAAATAGAGAAGTCTACCTCATCGGCTTTTAGTGTTAAGTATAGTATCAATGATTGCCATAAACAATAAGAAATCAATTCGATTAACACATTTTTGACATTTTCCACTTACCTAATCCTCGGTTAAGAGGGAATCCCGGTAAGTTAGAGATCTATTGCTCCATCCCTATCAATCTTAACTCTCACAAATAGATAAGATTTACTTCGTCAGCTTATTATTTTTAAGCATAGTTAATGTAATGACCCTAATTTTTAGTAACATTATTTAGTAATATTTAGTTAGTTAAATTAAATGAAATAATATAAAATGATTAGGGGATTGAGATTTGTGATTAAATTAAGGGTAGCCTTGCCTAAGAGAATAAATGAACTAAAATAAAATGGGTAAAGGAAATAGGTGAGGGGCAAAGTTGGAATAAGAGTATTCTAATACCCTAAACCCTTAAGAATTCATTTCATACATTCATTTGCAATACCAAACTAAAATAGAGGCCGACCAACCATTAGCAAGAGTAAGAGGAAGAAGATAAAGGAAATCAAAGGAAGATTAATCAAAATCAAATCCATTCAAATCTCAACTCCTTAATCTCAAAGTTAAGGTGAATAATGACTACATCTCATATTTATATTGTTTTCAGTTTTAAGGTTAATCCAAATTATTTTGCAAGGTTATGCCATGTTTTTGAATGATTAATGTTTATATATGCTTGCTGATGATTTATACTTATTTATATAGGTTTTATGATATGTTTTAATGTGAAAACCCTATTAATGACATCCAAATGCCTTGCGATTTTAGATTTAGATCAGAAATGATATTTTAGAGATGGGTTTCAATTTTCATAATTTTCTGAATTAATGTGGATTTAATATTAATTTTCTAGTGTGGAAATTGATTATTTTGGTTTAAAATTATTTACGGTTAAATAATGTATGTTTTGGGTCTGAAATTATTATATGTTAGAAAACATATTAAAAAATGATTTTTTGGGTTTTTTGTAGAATTTTCCTAAGTGTTTTAATAGATATATAAAATTATTTAAGGTATGAGACTTAAATATTTTATATATTTACAAAAGGACAAGGGGTACTTTGTAAATTATTTAAATTGTTAAATTCTAAAATTTCGGCAGTTCTTTTAGAAAGGAAAATTAGAAACCAATAATATTTTGACAAACAATGCAGGTTAGTTGAAAAGAATTTCTTTTTAAAGTTAAAATCAGTTTTTACATGCTTTCAGCATGTTTCACACTACAAGGGAGACAGCTCTTTCCAACGGCTCCAAGCCGTTGGCGGCCATTGGTAAGCCGTTGGAAGCCGTTGGAAAGGCCGTTGGAATACAATTCAACGCCTTCCAATGGCTTCCAACGCCTCCAACGGCGTTATACCAACGTTTACCAACGGCTCATTTGGCCACGTGGCAAACTTCGTTGACCAACTTGCCGTTGGTACGCCGTTGGAAAACGTTGGTTATGGCCGTTGGTAGCCGTTGGAAGCCGTTGCCTATGAATAACCAAATAGCCGTTGGTATCCGTTGGAAGCCGTTGGAAATCTGAAACTTTTTTTTACCCAGCAGCTCCTACTCACCTCCGACGACACACAATATCATAAATATCAAAACTGCTCCATTTTGAGCGTATATCCAATAACAATCACATATATATAACCAAACACAATATAATAATCAAATCATACACATAAACAACCAAACCATCAAAACAAACTAAATTCTACATCCATCAAATTAGTTTCTACATCAAAACCAAACGTCATCCAAACCAACCGTCATCATATATACAAACAAAACACATAAAAAGCCATCACCAATCGTCATCCAAACCATCACCAAATGTTTAAGACATCCAAACACATCACCAAATGCCTAACACATCCAAACCATCACCAAATGTCTAACACCATACAACAATATATACAAACCATCACCACTCCACACATAAGAAAACATCTCAAACATACCTCAACTCACTCGCTAGCAGAACCACCGGAGGAAGGAAACCGCCCGTATTGCTCCATGAACTCCGCCACTTTATTGTTTAGCTGCTTCATTTGCTCTTCACGGCGGCGATCGCGGTCTTGAAGCGTGGCGATCTGGGCTCGTAGCTGTGCGATCTCCTCCTTATCTTGAGCCCTTTGGTAGTTCTTCTGCACTACGTCAACCTGTAAATATTAGTAAATATGTGTAAATACGTTTAAATATATACTCTAGCTAAGCTCACATCTAAAGTGTTTATATATATGATATCGAAATGAACATGCTTCATAAAAATTATTTTAAATTTAAATTAAATTACCGATTGGCTTCCAAATCCAAAGCGCCTTCCGTGGGTCGCTGGATCCATGACAGACTCAAATATTGCGTTCTCCTCATCAATGGTCAACTCTGCTCTTCCGGTGTCCTGGAGTATCAATGTCCGTGCGTCCTGAAACTTTTCCTAGTATGCAAAATACAATTGAATTTAGATAATGCTATTTTAATAGACTTAAAACTTTTAGTTCATTATCTTATACTTACATATGCGGTCCTTGCTTTGTCATTACTTTCCCAGGTGTACGAATATGAGCCTGAATCGTCAATCTGAGTCACCACATGCATATGCGCAAATACATCCCAACGACTGACAGGACCACCGCGCTGTCTTTCCTGAAATATGCACATATAAATATATATATTAAATATTTTTATATAAATGTTTATGTTAATTAATAAATATACCAAGTCCTCGCGGTGATGCTGGAATGACTTAGAACCACCGCGATGTGTGACGGGGTTCTTGCTCCTGTTAGCAGAATTCCTAGTTGACTCTTTCTACAAATTTAAGTTGAAAAAAAATTGTTTTATAGTTTTAATTTAAATATTATTTGCGTAGAACAATTTAAATTAATATTAGTAAATTTACCTGAAATTCCTCATTGGCCCACCAGCGGATAAACTGTTCCCACACAACAGCGCTCATCCAATTTGGCTTGCTTCCACTTGATTTCACAGCATTTAAAGTCTCCCTGTAGTTCTTTGCAATCTTACTCTGCCAATGACGCTGTACAACGGAAAGATCTGCATCCTGGATGTCCACATGGCCCTGCACGTTTGATTACATAAGAGTTATATAGTTTTTATGCGTAGTGTAAACATGATTAGATATTTAAACCTAACAAGTAATATCACTCATACCAAAAAGTCCTACCAAATAGCTTCTTTCACGTTCTCTGGAATCAAGGACCATTTGGGCCAACATTCATTCATCCGACTCTGGTATGCATGCTTAGATAATGAAAGAACTATATTTGATGGCTCTAACGTAAAACCACTGTGTTTAACAGGAAAAAAAAGCATTTACTATTTTATGACTACTATACTTAATTATAATAGACTGTACGAGAATAAAATTTAATTTTGAAACTTAATACTTACCCAGATCCGTCGGCTTTTGGCTTTAGCCAAATTGCAGTGCGTGGCATCTCCTATGATGGACCACCACGATCACGATCTGCAGGACGAATAGTCCCTCTTTGTGAAGAGGAGGGAGACCCAGAATGTGTAGACCCAGATCGTCTACGTGAAGACATATCTATAGAACATGTTACAGACAAACATTATATGAGAACATTAAATGACTATATGTAAAACATACATTATGGCATAACATAAGAAGAGTACGTGACACATATCATACATTAGCATAACATTTTTAATAAAAACATTATAATGTTAAATATAATTACCTTCAAAATGTAGATTATTGATCAGTCCTCGTCAGTTTCGGTTTCAGACTCTGTTTCGTACTCTATATTTTGTTCCTCTGTACTCTCAAATGCTTCAATTAATGCATTTGAATCATCGTTTAGAGGTCCAAAATCTGTTTGATCATCTGTTATTATTATTCCTCTACTTTCCTCGATATCTGCTTGGTAAGCTTGTTCATCGGGAATGTTCCGTCCATCAAATGTAAATCTTGCCTTTGTTTTAAAAACAGCCGACCAATTTACTTTATCTCTTCTTAGAGATGGGTAAGAAGCATAATAAACTTGAAGAGCTTGTTTGGCAAGTACAAAAGGATCGTAGTTATGATAATGCGAAGTATGTTTTATTTCTATAAGATTATATTTTGGATGCACGTTTATTCCAGAACCTGGAACGTTGCTGAACCAGTTGCATTTAAACAAAAATACTTCTTCTGCAGGTCGTGTGAAATACGACAATTGCAAAACTTGGGTTAGCACGCCATAAAAATCATGTATATGATCATTTGGATCATCACTACCTTTAACAAATACACCAGTATTGTTAGTTAATTTTTCAGCACCGTATTCTTTGGTATTAAATTTATATCCATTCACAAAGAATATTGGATAGGTCTTGACTATCCTTTTTGGTCCCAAAGCTAAATGTTTCAATCCTTCGCCTACAACACCATTTGTCGTATCAAAAACGTACTTAGAAAACCATTTAGAGAATTCTTTGCTGATATCTCCATTCGGATGTTGTGATTCGTAAATACTGCAATTATACAAGAAATGTTATATTTTGATTAAGATACATGTGTGAATATTTGTATATTTATTAATTAAGATACAAGAAATGTTACATATATAAGTATATTACCTAACAAATGGTGCAACTTCAGCATAGTTGAGAAGAATATATGTGTGTGCTACGTGATAATCTCTGTCATCCAACCATACTTCCACACATTTACCAGAAGGCCGACCATGCTTTTTAAAAATAGATATAGTCGATTGACAATCATCTTGATCAATGCCTTCATCATTACGCGGAGTACTTTCAAATGATATGTTCACATGGTCACTAAAATAATGAGAGAAAAAAAATGAAGCTTCTTCTTCAATGTATGATTTGCAAATCGAGCCTTCAACTCGAGCTTTCTGCCTCACTTTTTTCTTTAGATGATTTAAATATCTATTTCAAATTATTTTAAATCAATTTTTTTATACATATAATTAAACCAATATTTAATGAACTAAATATGAATATACCTTTCAAATGGATACATCCATCCATATTGCACAGGCCCTCGAAGACGTGCTTCAAATGGAAGATGAATAGGTAAATGCTCCATAACATTGAAAAAACTAGGAGGAAATATTTTTTCCAATTTGCATAGCAATATCGGGATTTCTTCCTCAAGTTTACGTAGACGATCAACTTTTAATGTAGTAGAACAAATCTCTTTATAAAACAGACTAAGTTCTGTTAGAACAGTCCAAACTTTTACGGGCAATAGTTCTTTAAAGGCGACGGGTAATAAATTTTCCATCATAACATGACAATCATGACTTTTCATCCCGCTAAGTTTATTGTTCTTATAGTCCACACATCTACGAAGATTAGAAGATATACCATCCAGGAATCTTAATCCTTCCACCCATTTTAAAAATATTTTAACTTGATTATTGTCTAGCTCATAGCATGCTTTTGGCTTTTTTGTTTCATTTGGTTTCATATGAAGCTCAGGACGATTACATAATACTTCGATATCACGCCTTGATTTCAAATCATCTTTCGTCTTCCCCTTGACATTCAAAACTTTATTAAACACATTATCAAACACGTTTTTCTCATTGTGCATCACGTCAATATTATGACGAATCAGGAGATTTTTCCAATAAGGCAACTCCCAAAATATGCTTTGTTTGCACCAGTTATGAATCGATGATTTACCTTGAATTTCAATTTGCTTTCCGGTTTCATGTATTTTTGGATAATCCTTTACAAGTTCATAAATATCTTCGCTTGACCAAACCGTAGGTGCGCTTAAAGTTTCAACTCTATTAGCTGTAAAGTTTTTCTTATCTCTTCTAAATGGATGATTAACATGAAGAAAACATCGATGACAGTCAAACCACGAAATTTTTTTTCCATGAGGTAAAGGAAATGCTCTTGTTTCTTCCATGCAGTAAGGACAAGCTAGGCGACCAGCCGTACTCCAACCTGAAAGCATTGCATACGCAGGAAAATCGCTGATTGTCCATAACAAAGAAGCGTACATGCGAAAGTTTTTTTTATAGAAATATCATATGTTTCTACTCCTTCGTACCACAATGTTTTTAATTCTTCAATCAAAGGTTGTAAATAAACATCGATTCCTTATGTCGGATCATCAGGACCAGGAACAACAACTGTAAGAAACATGTATGGAGTTTTCATACACATCCAAGGAGGTAAATTATAAGGTGTGACAATTATAGGCCAGGACGAATATTTAGAACCAAATTGAGAAAATGGTGAAAATCCATCCGTACATAAACCAAATCTAACATTACGACTCTCGGATGCAAAATCAGGATACTTTTGGTCAAAATGCTTCCATGCTTCCCCATCAGCTGGGTGTGTTAACGTACCTTCCTCTCGTATTCTCATACTGTGCCATCTCATATGTTGTGCAGTTACAGAAGATGCATATAACCTTTGAAGTCTAGGAGTAATTGGTAAATAATGCATACGCTTATACGGGACTTTCTTTCCCTTTTTCTTTCTTGGTTTGTACCTTTCCTGATTGCATATTTTACAATGTCTAAGATTGATATCTTCCTTCCAAAACAGCATGCAACCGTTTAGACATGTATCTATTTTTTGATATGGTAAACCAAAAGCCGACATTAGTTTTTTTACTTCATAATGATTTTCGCACATTAAATTATTGGGAGGCATATGCCGTTTCGCAGCTTGTACAACAGCTGTAAATCCAGATTTTGTGAGGTTGTATTTAGATTTCATCGCAATGTACTCAGCAGTCACTGACAATTGGGTTCCGCTTGTGCGACCTTCCCAAATGGGTTTCTTCGCCGCTTCTAACAAATCATATATTTTTTTTGCACCAATATTTGGTTCATCTTCAGTATTACCATCGTCATCGGTTAATTGAGAAACAGGGAACATTGAACGTGCAGCATCTTCAACCATATGTTCTACGAGATTTGTCGTATCAATTTCATTACTCAATACCTCCTCAGCTTCAACACGATTAGATGCTAACGGTTCTCCATGACGATCCCAAACCAAATAGTTCGACACGAAACCGAACTGACGCAAATGAACTCTTACCATTTCTGGTACCAAATGCTTTAACAATTTGCATTTAGTACATGGACAACGGATTTCTTTGTCGTTTCCGTTATTACTTAAAGCGAAATCAATAAATACGCGAACACCATTATTAAAATGTTCACTAATTGACGTTCCACTTTCAACTCTTCGTTTTTTGTACATCCAGCTCCGATCAGTAAAATAATTGTCCATTAACCTACGTATATAGTTAAAAAGTACGATATTAATTTGCATTGACATATTATTAAAACAGTTTACAGGTGAATTTTATAATAACTGATCATTGACTCTATGGTGATGGGTCGTCCTACCTCCCATTACAAATACAATACGTAATTAAATCGCGTAAATTATTTCAATTTAAATGATTCAACAAAATTTCGGCAGCGCTTCGCTTTAGTTCCCTGAACAGTACACATTTGCGTGTACACAGGGAACATAAACGAAGCGCTGTCGAAATTTTGTGAACCATTTAAAATGAAATAATTTACGCAATTTAATTACGTTATTGTATTCGTAACTTGTCCAATACAGGGACAAATCCAACAAATACTGTATAAGATGAATACAGATGTCCATTCTATTAAAAAAACGAATATCCACATAACGATCATATACAATACTTATCAGATGGGGCCGAAAAACATTCTAAGGGTTTTCGAATATATTACATATTCTGTAACATATTATATTTATAAAAAAAATTGACGTTCGATACTATACTTACTGTCATTTTCGATATTTTTTAACCGTACATTATAAAATTAATACACTATATTACTTCTTAAAAAAAATCAAAGTAACCGTATATTATAAAATTAAATATCATTTTCGATATTTTCTAATCTAATGTCATCATTCAACTTATCGCACTGTATTTTCATACAAGCAGCATTCTACACTACGCTATACACACAATACACTATACACCATACATACAACATACTATAATATACAATTAACTTACAATACATAGGTTAATAATAAAAATTAAGCATCAATAAACTAAACTACACATACAATAGTCAACACAAACATATAAATTGCAAATCTAACACTATACCTAATTTAATAAAAAAGGGAATTAGGGTTTATACCTTGATTGGAGACAAGGTTTTAAATCTCCTATATCTCGCCCGAGATCTCGCCCGAGATCTCATTTTCACACTTAAACGAGACGAGACATCAAATCTCCTCCATATCTCCCTCGACACTCATCTCGTCCGAGATATTCAAATCTCACCCGATATATGGATCAAAATCTCAATCCGAGATCTCACCCGAAGTTATACATTTTTCTTATTTTCCATAATAATTTTTATTTTCATATTGATTCAAAAGAAACTACTCAATCCAATTATAATTTACCAACTTCTTGAACATATTCTTTACTTTTTATCTTAATGAGTCATAGCGAAAGGTTTCACTTCTTTATTACGTTCAAATAAAAGGATATTATTCAATCATTAGATTCATTACCAAATCAATTAAGCCAATCAAGCTACTACTCTTCTAAAAATATTTCTTTGTTCATGTAAATCAAGTATGTTACCATTTTTATTTTTAATAAGAAAGTTATAATCGTTAAATAAATTTTTGACACATCAATTTTAAACACATAAGTACATCCGAGATATTCCCGAGATGCATTATAAGATCCGAGATGTCAATCCGAGATGTACACCCGATACGTACTCGTCTCGTCCGAGATCTCTCCCGATACGAGATAACTTGTGTAAAAATCTCGAGACGAAACGTGACCGAAATCCGATATTTAAAACCTTGATTGGAGAGGATTAGGGGTTGGAGAGGGCTTCTAGATGCTACCGAGTGACGTTGAAGGTTGGAATGGAAGTGGGTGGCGAATTGGGGAGGAGGATGGAGGCTTTTGGGTTAGAATTTGGTGAAAATCGAAATGGGGGAGAAGAAGCTGCTGCCGTTCATTTTGGTTCGGGTTTCCAACGGCTACCAACGGCCGCAAACGACATTTTCCAACGGCGTCCAACGGCTATCTTTTTAATCTCTTGGTAATAATCTGGAAAATACTTGCCGTTGGAAGCCGTTGGTCAATGCCGTTGGCGGCCGTTGCCCCCCTCCGTTGGAATAAACAGTAATCCTTGTAGTGTCACCACTTTCATCACCTAGGTTTCGACCTAATAGTTCCGCCTCCATCTCCCTCGAAACCAATGCGCATGATACCAATACTTGGTACGTAGAGAATTGGACTAAGGCGGAAGGTATGAAGTCGAAACAAGGGGTTCCGATGGGGTTGAATCGCTACTTTGCTTTCAAATGGAAATTCACCTACTTTGCTTTCAAAAGTAATGATTTCAATTTGGTTGGCTTCCAACTGGGTCAAATTATTTTAAAGAATGGTTTCGAAAGAAGTTGCGCCTTTTGTTTTAAGTAATTGCTTTCGAAGAGGTCGAAACCCCTAGCCGAAGCAAATGGTTTCAGAAGGTATACTTTATTTTAAAACCCAAACCACTTTCCTAATGCTTTCTAAGAGAATGGTTTCAACACCATCACTTCTTTACTTAGGAAATGCTTTCGAAAGAGTGCTTTCGACTTAAATGTTTTATGACCCTTTTTCTCTGTTGAAGGTAGAACCCAAAGTTTTCGAAGGAGACAGTTTTAAATGGTTTCAAAAGGTTGTTCCACATGTTTTTCTTAAACCCAAATGGTTTTGAAAGGTTTGATGTTTTAATTCTTTCGAAAGATTTTAATGAAGGTTTCGAAGGGATGGTTCCCCAATGGTTTCGAAAGGTTTGTTTATTGAAAATGATTTGAATTCTTTCGAAAGGTTTTAAAGGAGGTTTCAAAGAGGTGGTTCCCCAATGTTTTCAAAAGGTTTAAGTGGAAAATTTCCAAAGGTACACTTAAATTTTTTGATAAAAGGATGTCTAAGGCTTTAAAGCTTTCAAAGGTGATGTTTTTCAATAGTTTCGAAAGGTTTATACAAATGATTTCGGAAGGAATGTTTTGGCCTTTCGGCATACTTTATAAATGGTTTACTTGGTCACGAAAGGGATACTTTCAATGGAATCGAAAGGGGTACTTTCGAAGATTTAAATGTTTTCATCAACTATGTTTTGTGTAAAGTATATATAACATGGCAAGGTGATTTAAGTAAAGCATATAAGTATAATTTCCTTGTTTAAAGAATGATTTAGAGGTTTGAATAAATTTGAGAGAAAAGGTTTTTAAGGAAAATCTTATGGGTAGTTAACCCTAAGTAAAATCACTCAGATATTAGAATACCAGATGAGATTGGTATAGGGTCGCGCCCTATACATTAGCTATTAGCCCCTAGCTAATTTAGTCCAAAATTCCAGTGTGTAGGGCATTGTCACAGGTAAGACTAAAATGATGTTACACACAGAAAGGAATATATTTGTACAGAGGTAGGTTATTTGTGAGCCCGCAAAACTATTAGGATCCGTTTGTTTGTACCAAAATTGGGCACAACACTCTTTAGATGTGATTGAAGAGATTAAAATGAAGAACTTAAATGGAAAAAGAGGCTAATCAAACAATCACTCCAATAAAAGCATGCAGAAATAGAAAAAGACAAGAAATTATAGTGGTTCGACGTTGTAGCCTACGTCCACTTTGAATGTTTTGCTATTTATTGATGATTGCCAACTGATTACAATAGTATAAAACTCAAACACTCAAGTTACAATGGAGTTGCAGCAGAGTAACGGAGTAGTAGAGTCAAAAGTCCTTTTTCTGTAGGCGTAGGGGTGCTATTTATAGGTGTAGGTCTGAAATATCTGCCCCCAAATTCGGAATACCTCTTCTCACTTGTGGGTGGGTCCACCAGATCGATCTAGGGTCATTTGGGATCGATCCCCATCGTCTTCATATCGATCAAGATTGTGTCCATTTGGGCTGCGATCGATCAGAGTCATTCTTGAGGTGGTAAGCAAGCTCCTGTGAAAATTTCATAACATTTGGAGTTGTAGATTTTGAGTTATGATCGATCCAAGATTGGATTTGTAGGTTGGCTAAAGCATGTGTATTGATCCATGCATATCGATCTGTGCGTATTGATCCATGCGTATCGATGACGTGGCTTGACAATCCTAGGGAGATCCACATTTCATGCTTGTTGACCGCTTCCTTTGGTTCGACCCATTCCTTCGTATCCATCTGGCACTCTTCCCTTTGTATCAATGCAACATCCTCGCCTTTGTATCGATCAAATGGTCATTGGTTCGTATCGATCGTTTGACTGATCGATATGAAATATATAGAAATGGGATTGATACGAAACAGGTAGTTAGGGAGCAAACTCGTATCGATCTTTATTATCGACACTTGGTTTGTGGCCTTCGTATCGATGTACTGATTGATTGATACGAAATGTGTGAATGGGGGATCGATACGAAGAGTGTTAAGGGCCGAGAAAATGAACTCTGAGCGATGTCTGTACTTGATGGATACGAAGGGGATGGATGTGGAGTTTGATGGATACGAATATGATGGATACAAAGTAAGCATGTCAAATATGAAACTTGATCGATCCATAACTTGAGCATACGAACCCCGATTGACCTAAAATTCAAAATGTCACCTTTCATAGCTTTGTTGGTCGTGCCATATTAATTGTAGCTCGATCCGGACTCGGACCAAATTTGCCAGTATCCATAGTGGACCTGTGTATAACTGATCTTCGGGACGGATTGTCTTTAGTTTCTAGTCAAGTCCTTGTTATCACGGCCTTGCCAAAAGGCGGGATAACATTTACCCCCCAAAGTACGTCCTGTGTGAACATGACGTGCTTTGAAAAGTTGCAATCTTCACTCTGAAAAAGTTCTATCAGATTTGTTGAATAGTCATCGTCTTTTCATCAAGAAATGTAACCTTTGATTGATCTCTGGCATTATAAATGTTGAACTGCTGACTGTTAATGATCATGCAGTGTTTTGTTGTAACTGAAGGTTGAGTGCTAACGATTTATTGTTCGTTGTTTTGGTTGTCATTAGGTAAGCATTTCATTCCTGTCAATTTTGAAAATCAAATGTTTGTTCGTCATACATGCACGTATGTTAACCTGACTCCTGTTCACATTCGCAGGTCATTGTCAAGTTCTTTTGTTCTTGTTTGGATCGAGTTTCGTATCGATCCTCTCTTGGATTGATGTGAAATTCGAGTTGTAACAACAATTGATGGTTGTTTTAGGCCACTCCTTCGTATCGATCCTCTCTTGGATCGATTTGAGATGTTGGAATGCACGCTTCGTATCGATGGCTATCGATACGAAATGGATAGTCCTTGGAGATGCTTCGTATCGATGGATACGAGGTCTTGGGTCTTCGAGCTGATGGATACGAAATAGGCATTTCGTATCGATGGAGTTGAGTGTCTCTAACATGATCTTGTAGTGACTTTCATATCAATGGTCATCGATACATGATGGTATGATCTTGGAGTACTTATTTCATATCGATGGATACAAGTAAAGGGCTGCCCATCGATGGTTCTAAAGTGTTAGACTATGGATCGCTCTGGGATGATGGTTACAAATCAGTGTCTTCGTATCGATGCAAGTGATCGTCCCAGGTTTGTTTGCACAGCGTCTTTCGTATCGCAAAAATTTTGACCGCTTCAATCGGTTTTGGCTACTGGGATACGAAGCGTTTCCTACCTTGGTTATGAAGTCATATATATACCATTTGTACTTAGCCAAATTTTCTTGCTTGCTCTTGCTTTTTACCTTTGCTTCATATCGATTGAAAACTCGAGAAAAAAGAACTACAAAAGTCTTTGCCTCCAAAACACTCAGTTTTTAATCCTTAATCCAATTCATTCGAACTAGGTAATTAACTAATTAAATCCATCTAAAAACGACGAGACTTGAAGCTCAATGCCATTCAATCCAAGGCGTTGGTCGATTCCGGCGTCGTTGATGTTGGAATTGGGCTGGAGTGAGGTTGAGGAAGTAGTAATGGAGTTCTTGGAGGATTGAGGAACAAGAAGAGCTATCGATCGAGGCGGTGGAGCCATTCATATCGATACGAGGCATGGATGACAGCTACTTTGTGTCAATCTGAAAGGTGGGAGTTCATTTCGATTTGGAATGATCGATACGAAGTTGCTTTCCTTAGATCATTACGAAGTGGAGCAGTCTGGAGTGATCGATACGAAGCCAAAGTTTCGAGATCGATACGAAGAGCATCGATCTGGAACGATCAATACGAAGTCACAGCTCTGGACCGATACGAAGGCAGAGTTTGGTGGAACGATCCAAGTTGAACTTTAATGGATATGAACTAGTGGCCTTTTGCATATTCGAACATTTGACTCCGACGAGCTTTAGCCTTGCATATCTGGACTTGACCATTAAACTGCATATCTGACTACCCTTCGAAGCTCGTCGACAGAACTGTAATTTGACAAACTTAATGGCCTTAACACGGATCGTTCTTCGAAGTCGGGATGACACGGTGGGGATGGTCAGCGATGATGGTCACTCCAATTGAGTCTCGAAGTCTTATTATTTTACCACCTTTCGAACTTGTAGAAATTTAAAGTATTATGTAGCACCGCACTACATAACACGATCACTCATTTTACACTGGGGGGAATACAGGTTTATTGCCATCTAATGATGATTTTTATTGAGTTCAATAGCTATGGATCCCGAAAGCTTAGGGCAGGAAGAAGTTCAGAGTTCTCCACTTCCCAATATAGAAATACCGAAAATTGCGGTTGATCTAGCAAGTCCTGCTCCGGAAGAACTGTCGGGTGCAATGTTGGTCCTAAATCCGGAGGATTCAGTTTGTTCCAAAATTTCTAAAGACATGCTAGGCAGGATCTGCCTCGGACAGGGTCTATCTCTTGAAGATTTTTTGTTGCCGAGGCCAGAAGACAGAGCCCACAATCCCCCAGAAGGGTATACTGCTTGTAATAGGTTCATGTGCACAGCCGGAACATTGCCCCCGTTCAACCAATTTATTCGAGAAGTGCCATTCTTTTTTAGGATTGCACCTTCTCAATTGCATCCAAATGGATACGCTCTGCTCAATAGCTTGTTTATTATCTTCATGGAGCATCTTTTTCGGCCCCCGACTGTCAAGGAAATCAAATATCTTTTTAACGTCAAAAGTCGTGCAGACAACCCTTTATTCACCTTCTTAGAAGCAGTCAGAAACTGCCAAGTAGTGGCAGGAGCTTGGAGTAAATTAAGCTACTTCAAAACCGAATGGTTCTTCGTTCGGTGTCCACCTGGATTTTCCAAGCGGTGTTTAGTTAGACGTAAGTGCTCCAACTCCTTTGCCGATTAACTGGATATGAGTTAATGCTGAATTTAATACTTTGCTTCTTTTGCAGCTTCGATTCCACGGCCCGAAGGAGCGCAATTTAAGGAGATAGTAAGGATTTTCCAATCGATGCCAACCGAGCTTAGAGAAATCAATGAAGTCCTTACCGATGAAAACTTAATTGCTGTGGGGCTGATAGAGAGAGATCAAAGCATCGGGCTAGTAGGAGTTCCCAGGGTGGCTCTGGTAAGGCAAGGAGGATGAAGAGTTTCCGGAGTCGTAATCACTGAACACGATGATGATGAGAGTTTGCCAGTTGGGAATGAGCCCGTAGTTGCACCTTCGCATAGTCTTCGATTATCAAAAAGAAAAGGCAAAGCTCTCGCCCATAAATCTCAGAGGCATAAAACTATTGTGGTATCTCTATCTACTACAGCTGCTATAAGTCAAGAGACTTCTTCTCTGCAAATGGAGAGTTCGTTGAAAGGATTGGCAGATATCCCTATTCCCGATGATTAGACTTCATTCCAAGATTTTGGATTAGAGGGACTTCACTCCCCGTCGCAAACCAATGTAGGCTTAAGTGCTTTAGATGTAGGGGAGCCAACTCCTGCGAGCAAGGCCACCACAATCGGTTGATTGGGGGGTTCGCACATGCATACACACATTTCATGGCATCACACAACTTCTAATCACATGTTTTCTAGTTTCAGGAGATAGCTAATTCTGCTTCTCTTTTTATTTTACAAACAAAATGGTGAGGCAGGGGTCGATGCTCAACAGTCTTCATTCAAAACGCCACGCATCCAGCTCTCACTTGAATCTTATATGCATGAATCTGAAAGATATTACGACCGTGGCCATCACTCTAGCCAAGAGCATGAGCGTTATGAAAGGGAGAGGGAGAGTGAGAGGCCACATCAATATAGGCATCGCTCTCGGTAGTGATTGCCTCCACCTAAAGGCTCATCAAAATCCTCCGACTTCGGCAGATAACCTTTTGAGACTGCCCACCAAATAGTGCCTCCTTATACTTCAAAATCTAGCGAACAACTCCGTAGGGCTGAGGTGGAAGCTCCCATCGTTACAGAACCAGCCGCTATAGAACCCACTAGAGAGGGAGCCATTCGGATTGCTAAGTTAAAGCAAGACTTTCCAAATATCTGCTTTGATGGCTTCCATTTCCCTTCGAACTTGAAAAGAATTCCCAATGATGCACAAAAACTGGTACAGGACTACGTGCATGATGTTTACAGCCAGTACCGGGAGTGGGTCAAAACTACAAAAAAGGCTTCGGCGGTAGCTTTCGAGCGAGCCAAGATAATTGAGAAGATGGAGACCGATCTTGCTCAGAAAAATCAGATAATAGAAGTGCTCAATAATGAAGCTGATTCTTCATGGAAACTAGAGATGGAGGCTGATAAGAGAGCCGAAGAGGCAAAACAGTCCATGGAAAAAATGCGACGGTCTCATATGGACTTGGTTCAGGAGATGGGCCACCGGAATACTCTTGTCACGGAGGAGAGAGATGCTGCAATGAAAGAGCTCAACGATCTAACAGAAAAACTTGCCGAGGCCATTAAGGAAAAGGATGAGGCCAACAAGTCCTCCTAGGAGGCGTGTGAACAGGCGGTGGTACTCAAGGATGAAAGGGATGCGGCGAACTTAAAGGCTAAGGAAGCCGAGGATAGAATTGAGAATGAAATTAAAGTGGTGGAGGCAAGGATGGGGAATGAATTCGAAGATCTCCTGGTCACATACAATGCCAACGTCTTAAGAAACCGCAATCTAAACTGGCTCGGTGAAGATTATCCCTTTCAGTTGTACAGAGCCTAGAGCCGTTTGGTGGAGGACGAGAAGGTGACTCATAACACTACAATCATCGACGAATTCGAACTGGAAAATCAAATACTTGTCGGAGATGAGACGAAAGTCCTCCACGACACTATTGTTTCTCTCAAAAAGGAAAAGCTTACTGCTAAATATCCAGACATTGGAGAAGGATCTGGAGTTGAGCATCATGAAGCAGGTTCCGAAGCGCCCATAATGTCTTAGTCTAAGCCTACTTCATCTATCGATCCTCCGGTTGTCCCGGTGTATGACCCGAATATGTCACATCTTTCACCCATGACCAACCATGGTCCGGAAGACGTGTTGGCTCAACCGGGGAGCCAAACTGAGGAAGGTATTCTGAACACTTCTCCTATTCACTCGAACGTAGGAACACTGTCAGAAGACATTACTAATAATTTCTCCTATCTTCATTCAGCCTTAGATTCTGCATCACTTGATCCTCCTGCAACTCAAGGAATGCATCACGAGCAGGAGGCACTAATGACAGAAGCTACAACTACAACGGTCGCCGCATCGGCTGGGGAGATAAACGAAAGTAGTTTCATTTTTGATGAACAAATGATGGAAGCACTCCTCGGCCATCAAAGCGACCCGATCACTGAAATGCCTTTCGTCATTGATGAAGATGTGATTATTACGAGCTCCTCGGGCTCGACTAGTAGCATGCCAATGGGGATTCGCATAGATCGGGCTGAAGAGATAATGGCGGAAATTAAAGCCGAGATAGAGCAAGCCAAGCAAGCTAGTAGTGTTGGTGGTGGCTTGGCGGGTCCCGGCCCGGTCCCTATGCTTATTGTTTCTCTGGGTGGCACCATCATCGATACCAGCACGCCTCATTCTTCCAACGTTGAGGGCGCCACCATTCCTCCAGTTCCACACATGGAGGGTATTCCAATCCCTTTAAGTTCCGAGGAGGAGACGGTTGTAATTCTCCTGGTTGAAGACAAACCAGCTAAATCAGGCCGAGGAGGTAAAGGCTCGAAGAGGTAGCTGAGCGGCAGTTCGAGCGGGTCTACGCCGAAGAAGAGCAAGAAGGATAAAAAACCAAAGATGTAGACTTACACTTTTGCTCATTCTTTTTGCAGATAGCTTAGAATAATATTTCCTTTTGCTTTTGTAGGCCATATATAGATGCGGGTTTGGCCCCTGCTTATAGGAGTTCATCGAAGAGATTTTTGTACTTTACTTTTTTTCAAAGAATAGCAGAAATAAAACTTCATTTTGTTTTTTCCAGCATAACTCTATGTTTATTTGTTTAAGTATTTCAGCACTCACGTTTCCATTCAATGTACTTGTGAGGCTTTAGTTTTTGAGTCAAACTTGAGTCCGATCACTAAGTCCTGAAGTCATGGCTTCGGGTCATAATTAAACGTCAAGTCGAGTCCCAATGTTGCGCCATTTCGGCTTGTGGCTAGTACTTGAGTTATGCCCCCAGTTTTGGGGAGAATTGAAGTGTTCGGTTGGCGGTCGTTTTCCACCTTTACTAACTTTAATCTAACTTAATCAGAACAAAGTTAAAGTAAAATGAGATTGAGTGATCAGATCACACTCGCTCATTTGTTGGTATTCGCATCCGCACTCCGGGGACTTAAGTTATTTTACGGGCGGTCGGTCACACCCGTCCAATACTTAGAATTATATCTGCACTCTGGGGACTAATTTTACGGGCGGTCAGTCACACCCATCCAATACTTAGAATTATATCTGCACTCTGGGGACTTAAGTTAACTTTACGGGTGGTCAGTCACACCCGTTTGGCATTTATACTCCAGTCCACGCTCCCAGAACTAGAGTTAGTCGATGGGTGGTCAGTCACACCCATTTGGTGCTTATACTCCGGCCCGCGCTCTCGGGACCAGAGTTAGTTGGTGGGTGGTCAATCACACCCGTTAATGTTTATACTCCGGTTCGCACTCTGGGAATCTAGGGTCGATTGACAGACGGTCAATCACATCTGTTTAAGTATTAGGACCTCGTTCGCACTCCGGGAACGAGGAGTTGATCAGGGTTGTGGACGGTCGGATCACATCCACCCTGAGTTGGCAAGCAAAGTCGTAAATGGATGGATCCATCCTTCGAGCTTAGATTGAATGAGGGCGAAGTCGTGGGAGGATGGATCCACCCTCTTCGAGCCCATGTTTTGGAGTTTGTACTCCAGCTCGCACTCCAGGAGCTGGAGTTAGTTAGAGGATTGTCGTGTTTCAATCTTTTTTACTTTATTGTTGCTTGCCCCCGAGCTCGGGGTTTCACTTTGCGAGTGATCGGTCGGATCAAAGTCACTCCCTATTTGAATAAATCCGACCTTGAGATGGAATTTAGCTCTTTGTACATTTTGACGATCGCATGATGCATTTCATGAATTATTTATTTGGCTCGATGAGTCTGCATTGCATTGGTGAAATAAGAAAGTACGGCAAAGTCAGTTGCCTTATTACAAGTTCGAATTCAAAAAATGCATAAACAAATTTCAAAGGAAAAGAAGACTAAAGGAATAAAAGCCAGTTATGTTTAATAGCGACGAAGACTCTCGTTGTTCCATGCTCTTGGGAAAGTAAGACCGTCAATGGTTGATAGTTTGAATGTGCCGTCTCCAAGTCTCCGCTCAATGACATATGGTCCTTCCCATGTCGGTTTCATGTGTGAAAGGACCGAATAAATTCTCTTGAGTATGAGATCGCCAACTTCGAAGGTTCTGGGTTGGACCTTAGCGTTGTATAATCGGGCGACTCGACTACGGTGTGCGGCTACCCTCAAATCAGCCTCTTCACGCTTCTCATCCAATAAATCCAAAGATTCTGCAAGTAAGATAGCATTCATCTTTGGATCATAATAGGTTACTCGGTGAGAAGGTACTTCTAATTCAATTGGAATAACAGCTTCGGAGCTATAGGAAAGTGCAAATGGAGTGTGGCCGGTCGCGGACTTGTGGGTAGTACGATATGCCCATAAGGCTATGGAAAGTTCGTCGACCCATCTACGTCCAGCCTTTTCTAGTCGTTTCTTCAGAATGGACTTGATAACTTTGTTAACAGCTTCGACCAGTCCATTCGTTTGAGGGTGAGCTATTGCCGAGAACTTCTTTTGGATGTGGTAATGTTGACAGAAATTTTTGAACTCGACACTATCGAATTGGGCTCCGTTGTCAGTGATAATCGTCTACGGGAGGCCAAAATGATAGATAATGTTGCATACAACAAAGTTGATTACTTTCTTCGTCGTAATAGTAGCAAGGGGCCAGCTTCCACCCATTTGGTAAAGTAATCGACTGCAACGATGGCATACTTCGTACCACCCTTGGCAAAAGGTAAAGACCCTATTATATCAATGAGCCATGTGGCAAACGGCCATGGACTGACCATCTGTGTGATTTCGGTAGGCGGGGCTCTTGGAATCCCGGCATGCTTCTGGCATCTATCGCATCTTCTGGTATAAGACAATGCGTCTCGATTTATGATTGGCTAGTAATATCCGTATTTGAGTATCTTTTTTGCAAGGGCTTGCCCCCTTGTGTGGTCGCCGCACTCTCCCTTGTGCACGTCGTTTAACACTCATTTGATTTCATCGTGGGTGATACACCAGAGTAAAGGAACAGAATACCCTCTCCTGTACAGGACTCCATTCTGGATAATAAATCATGAAGCTTTTCGGAGAATCTATCTTTTCTCGCTTCTGTGCTCGAGTAAAGCTCCATGCTCAAGATAGTTTTTAAATGGATTCATCCACGATTCCTTCTCGGGTGTTGCCTCATGCACCCAGTCTGTTTCCATTTGATCGATACTCGGAGCGGTAAGTGTCTCAATGGGGATGATTCCCATTTGTTGCGCTTTGCCAATGCTAGCCAGTTTTGCCAAAGAATCGACTTTCTGATTTTGCTCTCGGGGTATACAATGGATAGCATAGTAGTCGAACGATTCAACACTTCTTGGACCCGAGTGAGGTAAGTGGCCAATCTCCTGTCTCTGGCTTGATACTCTCCTCGAACCTGGCATACGACCAATTGTGAATCACTATAAATCTCCACAGCAATAATTCCCAAGTCTTTGGCAAGTCTGAGTCCAGCGAGCAGAGCTTCGTACTCAGCTTCGTTGTTAGTTGCACGGAATTCAAACTTTAGAGCATAACATATGGAACGACCTTCTGGGGTTCCTAGTACCACTCCAGCGCCTGAGCAACAATCGTTTGATGCGCCATCGGTGTATAGTTTTCACACATGCTTAGGAAATTCACAGGCTTCGAGCAAGTCTTCTGGTATGGTGAATTCGGCTATGAAGTCCGCCAGAACTTGTCCTTGAATGGCTCGCCTTGGTGTATAAGCAATATCAAATTGACTCAACTCAATGTTCCACTTGAGCAATCTACCAGACGTCTCAGGTCGTGTTAGGATCTGTCGTAACGACTGGTCGGCGTAGACTGTGATCGGGTGAGCCTGGAAATATGGATGGAGCTTTTTGAGGCTACGACAAGACAATAAGACAACTTTTCTAACTTCGGGGAAGTTTCTTTCTGCTCCTGTCAGTCGCTTGCTGATATAATAGACCGGTCGTTGGATCCGATCCTCTTCCCGAATCAACACAGCACTGATCACATTTGATGAAAATGCCAAATAGATGTATAATCTCTCATGATCAACCTTCTTCGACAAAATGGGAGGTGTCGCCAGATGTTGAACTAGTGCTCGGAATGCGCCTTCACACTCCTCCGTCCATTTGAAATTCCGCTTTCCTTTTCTAATCAGATCGAAGAAGGGGATGCACTTGTCTATAGATCTGGAGATGAACCTGCTTAAGGCTGCCACCTTCCCGTTGAGGCTTTGCACTTGCTTTATGGTTTTGGGAGTTTTGAGATTCCGAATCACCCCGATTTTCTCAGGATTGGCTTCAATTCCTCGAGCGTTGACAATGAATCCAAGAAACTTTCCCGATGCAACTCCGAAGTGACACTTCAACGGATTGAGCTTCATTCTGTATTGTTGGAGTATGTTAAACATTGTTTCCAAATCATTAACATGGTTGATGGACAGTCGCGACTTCACGAGCATGTCATCCACATACACCTCCATGGTCTTTCCGATCTGGTTAGCGAACATTCGGTTTACAAGCCTCTGATAAGTTGCTCCAGCATTTTTAAGTCCAAACGGCATCACCTTGTAGCAATGGAGTCCCAGATCAGTGACGAAGCTAGTATGTTCCTGGTTAGGTAGATGCATCGGTATTTGATTGTAGCCGGAATACGCATCCATGAAAGATAAGAGCTCGTGTCCGGTTGTTGAATCCACCAGTTGATAAATTCTAGGAATAGGGAAGCTGTCTTTAAGGCAGGATTTATTCAAATCTGAGTAGTCCACACATGTTCGCCATTTCCCGTTTGACTTTTTGACAAGCACTGGATTTGATACCCACTCCGAGTATAATGCATCGCGAATAAACCCATTCGACTTGAGTTTATTTACTTCTTCCTTAAGGGTGGCAGATCTCTCTGGATTCATATCGCGCCTTTTTTGTTTGACCGGGACATGCCGCAGGTCAGTATTTAATGCATGGCTCACGATGTCCGACGAGATCCCACACATGTCTGAATGAGTCCAGGCAAACACGTCAAGGTTTGTCTAAAGAAATCAACCAATTCCTGTCTCATCTGGGGGCTGAGTTGAGATTCGGCCTTAATCATTCTGGAGTCATCATTGTCGTGGATCGGAACATCGATCGTCAACTCTACCGGGGAAGCCTGATTGTCTTTGACCTTCTCTTTATCACTATTGTCTCGGGGATCAAGATCTTTAAGGAATTGGTTATGGCGCTCGGGCCTAGGCCCAGTCGCTAGCTGTCAATTCTCTGAAACACGTACGCAGAGAGATTCCTCTATGCCCTTGCCTTTCTCCTTACACTGCGCATCCCGCAGCTCAGCAACATAACATGCGCGTCCAGCCGCCTGATCACCATGCATTACTCCAACCCGTTATCAGTAGGTAACTTTAGAGTCAAACACCATAGGGCAATCGCTGCCCTGAATTCAGCGAGGAGCGGTCGGTCAAAGAAAGCATTATAGGGGGAATTAATGTCTAACACAACAAACTGCAACATCCGGACTCTCTGACGATCTCCAATACCTAACTCAACTGGCAACTCCACTATCCCAACGGGTATAGTTACACTTCCGTTAAAACCATGTATGCGTGATTGACACGGTTTTAGATCTTTCGCTTCCATTCTCATTTGGTCGTAAGCTCACTTAAAAAGAATGTTCACGGAGTTTCCACTGTCGACCAAGATCCTCTTCATCCCAGCAGGACCTATCTGGGCAGAAATGACTAACGGATCGATAGTGGGGGCCTCGATTCTTTCAGCATCTCGGTACCTGAAAATGATGGCGTTTGTCATCATTTTCTGTTGTTTCGCCGGGGCCCCATCGTCAGAATTACTACAACACTCGTAGTCCACATGCCTAATCGAACTAGCATATGGTTCCATTTCCTTCCAGCTCCGATCAACTGGATGAGGACCACCACTCACTGTGTTTATAACCAACATCCCGCTATTACGCGAGGGTTCTTCTGGCCTAGTTTGGCCTTGACCTTGATTCGGGTTAGATGGGCCTGCACCTCCATCGTGCAGACTCGAACAAACTATTCCAACTTCCTCTCTCTAATCAATTTCTCAATGATGTCTTGTAAATGATGGCACTCATTAGAGTTGTGGCCATTACAGTCATGGAATCTGCAGAATTTTCCAGCCTGAATTTGTTTCTCAGATGATGGTTTCGGAGCTGGCTTCTTATACTGTCTGGTAGTACAAGTATGCAAATAAACATTTTCCAGCGATGTGTTTAAAGGGGTGTATTGGTCGAACATGGGAGCTCTGGGTCTCGGTCTGCGATTTGGGTCTCTCTTCTTCCCTTGACCACCATGGTCCTTCTGTTGACCTTGCTTGTTCTGTATGTTCAATTGTACTTTGTTGGAGTTCTCACTGGTCTATTTCACAACAACATTACTCTGAATGCCTTTAACACTAGGCCCCACATCGTCCTGCTTCCTAGATCGTCTAGCATTTTCTCTCCTCAAAAACTGGGCCGCCTTAGCATAGAAACGATCTAATGACGCGGGGGGTTTCCCAGCCAACCAATTGCCAAACTCGGTATCGGGATCGATTCCTTTTGTCAATGCCATCAAAATAGAATTATCATTAGGGTCGCTGACCTCAGCACAAGCAGCATGAAACCTTCCAAATAACGTCTAAGAGTCTATCCTGGAGCTTGGGTAACACTGGACAAGGGGTTGACATCCTTTGGTCTTATAACATGCATACAGAACTGTTCGACAAACTTTGTAGCCAACTGATCGAAACTTTAAATGGATCTGGGTGTTAAACGAGTGTACCATATAGTTGCAATCCCTTCCAAAGAGATAGGGAAACTCCTACACTTAACCGCATCGTCAACTCGAGCGGTGTTAATGAGCCAGTCATACTTCAAGATGTGTTGGTTAGGATCCGAACTTCCTTCATACACGGGCAAGGTAGGCATCTAGAATCGACGAGGTGGCTCAGCATAAAGAATGTCGTTGGTGAATGGAGTATGACTTCGAGAGATTCCCCAATCGTCATTAGTAAGACCTTGAATTTCTCGGATTATTTGGCAGATCATGGTTGGAATGACAGGCATCTGGATGTTTGGGGCTAAGGCATGGTTGGGTTCCGTGTTGTGGGGACAGTCCGGGCGCTGTCGAAGGTCCATTCCTCGCCTCCTTGGCTCCCGGTCTTCAGGAAAGTAGGGTTCATGAGCTTGGATGTGTTAACGAAGAGCTGGATCTGGCTAGTTCTAGATCTCAACTTCCAGATCTATAGCGGCAACAGCTGCATGGTCATGGATGGTGTGATAAGGAAGCGGCCCTCCTCGGGAGGAGGGTCCAGCTTGGTGCCCTGTAGAAAGACCAACCCCGGCTTGTCCAAGATTCATAACACGCTGATGCCTAGAGGCTTCTACATAATTTCCATCCAGCCGACGACATGTAGATCTGTGGTTGAAGTCAGATGAAGTCGAGCTTTCAGTCAAGGAATGTGAGACATGATCCCTCCTAGATCTTCTTCGCCTTTCCTCGTTTAGCTGTTTCACGAGCTCCGTGTTGGCATGGATCTAATGGATGAGTTCTTGACGGCTCCGAGTGAGCTCTTGCACGAGGATCTGGAACTCCTCTCTAGTCACAGGACCTTGTGGATCCGAAGCTCCAGCTGATGTTTGGCCTGCAGTAGTCAACTGCATAGGATTTTGCCTATCCCTTCCTTCTAGATCTGCAGCATTTGAAGCAGTTCTGGTAGTACGCACCATGGTTGATGTATCTCTTTCTTAGATCTTGAGTAATCTGAGTAGAATGGAAGGAACCACAAGAAGACAGATCTGGATCTCCTCCTTAGATTTTAGCAATCTGACAACGGCAATAGACCCAATGAATCAGAGAAAAATGGAGTTTTCCCAGTGAAAGCACCAAAGTGTTTGTACCAAAATTGAGCACAACACTCTTCGGATGTGATTGAAGAGATTAAAATGAAGAAATTAAATGGAAAAAGAGGCTAATCTAACAATCACACCAATAAAAGCATGCAGAAATAGAAAACTACAATAAATTAGTGGTTCGACGTTGTAGCCTACGTCCACTTTGAATGATTTGCTATTTATTGATGATTGACAACTGATTACAACAGTAAAAAACTCAAACACTCAAGTTACAATGGAGTTGCGGTAATGTAACGGCGTAGCAGAGTCAAAAGTCCTTTTTCTGTAGGCATAGGGGTGCTATTTATAGGTGTAGGTCTGAAATATCTACCCCTGAACTCAGAATACCTCTTCTCACTCATGGGTGGGCCCACCAGATTGATCTGGGGTTATCTAGGATTGATTGGGATCGATCCCCATCATCTTCGTATCGATCAAGATTGTGTCATTTGGGCTGCGATCGATCAGAGGCAATCTTGAGGTGGTAAGCAAGCTCCTGTGAAAATTTCGTAGCATTTGGACTTGCAGATTTTGAGTTATGATCGATCCAAGATTGGATTTGTAGGTTGGCTGAAGCATGCATATCGATCCATGCGTATCGATCCGTGCATATCGATCCATGCGTATCGATGATGTGGCTCGAGAATCTTAGGGAGTTCCATATTTCATGCTTGTTGACCGCTTCCTTTGGTTCGACCCATTCCTTCGTATCCATCTGGCACTCTTCCCTTTATATCGATGCAACGTCCTCGCCTTCGTATCAATAAAATGGTCAATGGTTCGTATCGATCATTTGACTGATCAATACGAAATATACAGAAATGGGATGGATACGAAACAGGCAGTTGGGGAGCAAACTCGGATCGATCTTTATTATCGACACTTGGTTTGTGGCCTTCGTATCGATGTACTAACTGATCGATATGAAATATGTGAATGGGGGATCAATATAAAGAGTGTTAAGGGCCAAGAAAATGAACTCTGAGCGATGCCTGTATCTAATGGATACAAAAGGGATGGATGTGGAGTTTGATGGATATGAATATGATGGATACGAAGTAAGCATGTCTCATGTGAAACTTGATCGATCCATAACTTGAGCATACGAACTCCGATTGACCCCAAGCTATGAAATGTCGCCTTTCATAGCTTTGTTTTTCGTGCCATGTTAATTGTAGCTTGATCCGGACTCGGACCAAATTTGTAATCAGAAAAGTTGTTTTCGAAATCTATGATTTTATTTCATATTCTTGTGCTTCTGATATTATGGATACCATTAACATTAACGTATTTGGTCATCAGAAGTTAATACTATGGATGACTGCAGCATCTGTAGCGCTTAGCTTCGGGCCTCCAGATAGGGGATGTGAAAACTTGGTATCAGATCCAGGTTTATGAATTTTTTTAAACTAAAGTGATTTTTGAAAACATAATCCTAAGGAATTAGAGATAAGATCGGGGTATGGGATAACTCTATAGTAACGTACTTGTATTTGCTATATATTAGTATACGCTTTATCTCTATTCTCCTATCTCTCTTAGGCTATTCTTTTGTATCTCACGAGGCTTGAATACAGATATGGATGCTAGAAGTGGAAGGGTTAAACTCGGAGGGAGAAGCACCACGACAAATGGAAATGCCAGACCGAAACCAGGAGAAACCCTGGTCAGGCACAAGCAGGAAATGTGGGTGCTGGAGTCCTGCAAGTTGATATGGGAGCTATGTATTAGTTTTTCGTGAATATGATGTAAGCGGGTGTTTCTGCTGGAGTGGTTAGAGGAAATACTGTAGGAGGATTTCAGGAAGCTCCGGTGGTCAAAAATTATGCTATTATGAGTAGAGACCATGTTAGGCTTAGAGGAAAGCCATTTATCGAAACTAAAGATGCTATTGAGGTGGATAACTGGTTGCTGCATTGTGAGAGGATATTTGCAGACTTGAGGATCTATGATGAGCAAAAGAGAAGGTTTGCTTCGAGACAGCTTCAGGGAGTAGCTTTATTCTGGTGGAATAGTGTGATAATTGGAGTGAATAAAGAAATAATGACTTGGGTTGAGTTTAAGAGAAGGTTCGAGGAGAGGTTCATGTCTGTGATGGCGAAGTCTACCTTGATCAGAAAGTTTGCTGAGTTGGAACATGGGGAGATGATTGTGTTGGAGTATGCTAGAAGGTTTGAGAAGTTGGCTAGGTATGGATATGCCACTGTGGATACTGTGATGAAGAGAAATGAGAAGTTCATAAGGGGGTTGAAGCCTGAGTTGGCAAGGACCACATTACCTCATATTAGGGATCCTTGTGATGTTGTAATAAAGATGGCGTTGAGACATGAGGATATGCTTGCTTTTTTGGAGAAGAATAAGGCAAAGGAGGTCCATGTGGGGTAGAGTCAAAAAAGGAAGTTCTTTCATAAGAAAGGAGCTCAGAAAGGTGGAGCCGCAAAGAAAAGAAAGTCGAAGGTTGTTTGCTTTAAGTGTGATAAGAAAGAGCATTTCACTAATGAACGTTGTACTGGAAAGGCAAAGGAAGTGATCGCAAAGAAGAATATTAGATGCTTCAACTACGATCAGATTGGCCATTATAAGAACCAGTGCAAAGAGCCTGCTAAGGTTGGAAGGTGCGAAGTATTTGCGTGAGAACCTGCTACATCGGGACCAAAAGTGCAGGAGAAAGGGAAGGCAGTGTTGGGAGGTACGCTTCAGATACATGGTATGTCTATTTGCATTCTATTTGATACCAGTGCATCGCATTCTTTTGTATCTCGTTGTTTTGTAGATAAGCTTAACCTAGAACCCTCATACTTAGTTACTTCCTTATGGGTTGCAAATCCGATAGGAGGGTATGCGACACTTGGGATGACGTGTGACCACCTAGAGTTTGATTTGCTAGGTCATACCTTTGTTTGCAGTTTGCATGTGTTTGATTTCGTAAGGTTGGAATTATTTTGGGTATGGATTGGTTAAGTAAGTACGATGCTAGGATATTTTGGCATGATAGGAAAATATCGCTTAGACACCCTGTTTGTAGTGATTAGATTATATATACCGTAGAAAGCCCTAATTGTGAGGTGAATGCTTTGTTGGATGTTGTGGAGGTAGAAGACGAGTTAGATCGAGTTTTTGTGGTCAGAGAATTCGCAGATGTCTTTGAACCTGTAGTAGGATTGCCACCAAAACGAGCCATTGAGTTTCAGATTGATTTGGTGCCTGGAGCAGAACCAGTGAGTAGACCACCAAGCAAGATGACACCTACCGAAATAAGGGAGCTGAAGGTGCAGCTGGTGGATTTGGAAGGCAAGAATTTTATTAGGCCAAGCAGTTCACCTTGGGGAGCAGCCGCTGTGTTTGCTATGAAGCCAGAAGGATCGTTCTGGTTATGTATCGATTATCGTAAGTTGAATGATAAGGCGATAAAGAATCGATATCTATTGCCTAGACGATGATTTGTTCGACAAATTGAGTGGAGTTAGAGTATTTTCCTAGTTGGATTTAGCGACGGGGTTCCATTAGCTTAATGTGGGAGAGGATAGTATTCCTTTGACGGCGTTTAGAACTAGATATGGATCGTACGAATGGTTAGTGATGCCATTCGGACTAACTAATGCGTCGACATTCTTTGTAGATTTAATGAACCGAATTTTCCAAGAGCACTTGGATAGGTTCATGTTGGTTTTCATAGATGATATTTTGATATACTCTGAGGATGAAAGGGAGCATGAAGTTCATCTTAAAGTGGTGCTTGAGACGCTGAGGTAACATCAGCTAAAAGCAAAATTTTCGAAGTGTCATTTCTGGAAGAAGGAAGTGAAGTTTCTTGGCCATATTGTCTCAGAGAAAGGGTTGTCTGTAGATCCGACTAAGATCGAAGCGGTGAATAATTAGAAGAGACTCGAGATAGTGACTGAGATAAAGAGTTTTCTTAGGTTAGCTAGGTATTATAAGAGGTTCATTAAGGATTTTTTGTGGATAGCAGACCCGATGACCAGGCTAACGCGGAATGATGTGAAGTTCATCTAGACTGATAAGTGCGAGGAGGCATTCCAGAAGCTGAAACACTTATTGACAAATGTACATGTATTGGTTGTTCCGGAAGGGAATCAGGACTTGGTAGTTTATACAGATGCATGTGGAACAGGGTTAGGAGCTATGTTAATGTAGATAGGTAAAGTAATTGCTTATGCATCTCGACAGCTTAGACCGCATGAGGTTAGATATCCAACGCATGATTTGGAATTAGCTGCGGTGATATTTGCATTGAAGGTGTGGAGACATTACATTTTGGGAGAAAGATTTGAGTTGTATATGGTCATAAGTCGCTGAAGTATTTACTCTCTCCGTATGAGTTGAATATGAGGCAGCAGAGGTCGTTAGAGTTCTTAGCCGCTTATGATTTCGGTATTGAGTACACACTAGGGAAAGGCAACAAAGTCGCAGACGTACTTAGCAGAAAACTTCAGAATGCAATGTTGGCAATGATAGCCGAGTGGAAAGATTTAGAAACGTTGACGACATGTAGAGTGCAGTGGAGATCTGAAGCTAGATCTAGTAAGGAAACTACTATGTTGTTATGTTTAGTAGTTCGACCATTTATGATTAAAAAGATTGCTTTTAAATAGATGGAGGATCCAATATTAGTTGAACGGATCAAGAAGTTAAAAGATGGAACAGAGAGCGATGACTTGAAGGATTTTAGTCTTGACTAGAAAGGGTGGTTGAGAAAGAAAGGAAGGTTGTGTTTTCCGAATGTGGGAAGAATTAGGAAGGAAGTTCTTGAGGAATGCCATCATTTGAAGTTCACTATTCATCCAGGAGGAACTAAGATGTATCAAGACACGAAGAGAAGTTTCTTTTGGGAAGGAATGAAGAGGGATGCAGGATTATGGGTGAAGTAGTGTTTGAACTGTCAATAGGTAAAAGCCAAACATCATAAGCCAAGTGGGTTGCTTCAGCCATTGGATATTCCAGTATGGAAGTAGGATTCTATTTCTATGGATTTTATAGACGGGTTGCCAAGATCTAATAAAGGAAATGAATGTAAATGGGTCATAGTGGATAGGTTGACCAAGAGTGCCCATTTCATCCCAGTTAAGTCAACTAGAAAGGCACCTGTTTTGGCTAAGTTGTTTATGAGGAATATAGTTAGACTGCACGGAATTCCTTGTAGCATAGTAAGTGATAGAGATTCCTTGTTCACTAGCGAGTTTTGGAAGAGTCTACAGGAAATTTTAGGAACCAAGCTCAAGATGAGTATCGCTTACCATCCACAGACCGATGGGCAAACGGAAAGGGTTAACAAAGTCTTGGAGGATTTGTTAAGAGCTTGCGTGTTAGATTTCGGAGGATCATGGGAAGACCATCTACACTTAGTCGAGTTTTCATATAACAATAGCTATCAAGCTAGTATAGGGATGGCACCGTTTGAAGCTTTGTATGGAAGGCCATGCAAATCTCCAGTTTGTTGATTAGACGCCGAGGATAGGTTGTGTAACGACCCTGAATTTCCGACCCAATTTAAAAATTTTAAATCCATTATTTTATATAAAAATGTGAAACTTACATACGATCTCAATTAACGTCCAAACTTTGTTTATATAATGCGCCTAGATAGTTAGAGATATGGGTAAAGTTTCGTCGTAAAATACCGCAGTAAATTTCGTTCGCGTTTTATTGCACATCAGTTCATTTTAAAGTGTGTAAAATTTTTATCTTCTGAACCTGAATATTTTATATAGAAAAATTCTAATTCATCTTCTGACTAAGACGTCATTTTTCGTTTTTCAAAATTCGGACATCTTTAGCTCCGTCGATCTTATTTTTTTGCGTTTTTGCTGCATTTTTCCGTAGTAGAAAATTCGTGTTTTATAATTCAATCGTACCACTGATATTTATATACCGTTGTGTTTGCCTCGTCGCGCTGATCAAAACAGTATATTTATTTGTGTCAATCGGAGTTCGGCGTTGCGAATTATAATTGTTTAACGGATTACAAACTGGTCCGTTACGCAGCACAAACCGGTACCCAATTGTCTACCCCATTTAGAATTCTAGGAGTCTTTGACTATTCAACTGTCTTGGAAAGCCAACAGCCATTCGGTTACCAAGACAATCAATTTGAGACCTTTGAATTTCTGTACTCTTTTATGTAAACTAGCTTCGTCAAACCCATTTGTTTGCAAAACTTTTCACTGGTACGTAGTTCTTCCTCCTCTGCAAATCTCTAACTCTCCTTCCTTTATTTCTTTTCTTTGTCCACTTCACTCTCTTCAGTTGAGACTCCATACCACTGCCACCCACGTCCAGCCTCCGCCCGCTGCACCAACCGCCACCGAACCCACCCACGTCCAGCCTCCGCCCGCTGCACCAACCGCCACCGAACCCACCCACGTCCAGCCTCCGCGTCCCCTGCCACGTCGCCACCAGCCCGCGTCCACCCACTGCCCACACCACCATCTGCCATCCGCCTCCGCCCCTGCCACGTCGCCACCAGTCCGCGTCCCACTGCCACCATCCGCCCAGTCTCCGTCCCCACGCCGCCTTCGCCCACTGCCACGCCGCCTCCGTCCACTGCCCTACCCAATCCACAGCCCGCTCCACCTTCCCCCACTGTTCCGCCTCCACGCCCACTCGACCAGTCCACCAGCGACACCCGAACCCACTGCCTCCACTAGCCCAGTCCACCATCCACCACCCGAACCCACTGCCTCCACTGCCCTACCCACGACCAGCCTACCCACTGCCGCTGACCTCGACCACCACCTCGCCGTCACCTCCCCTCCCCAGCGAGCCGACACCCATGCACGAAACCTCCATCTCGCCACCCTCTTCGACCCTTGCTCTGCCATCTCCTTGGCTGCCCGATGTTGCGTAAAAGAAATCATCACGTGGAAAAAAATAATAATGATATAAACTTGCTGCTGTTTATATTTTTCTCTCTATATATATATTGATTTATATATATCTGTGAATCGAGTATCTCACGCATGTTTTGGTATTGAACAGTAGCTCCAGTGCCAGTCGAACAACAACTCGATCTACCTTGATTCTAGCCTTCTTTTTCTGGTTTGCTTAGGTAAGAATATATATATGTAAATATATATATGTTTATGTCTTTCGCTAGTTAGTAACTATGTCTCCTTTGTTGATTTGAACAAGCGGCTTCCTTCTCTCTGTGTTTAGCTCTGTGGTAAATTTGCGTTGGTCATCCATGCTTCTTCGTGCCTTTTGATCTCTCTTCTCTAACCACAAAAGGTGAATATTTCATTCGCGACTCAATCTATTATGCTATGATAATCAAGTGATAGATGTTGTTAATATTAATTTGGATGTTAAAATGATTGATGTTAAAATTGTTCACATAAACTGTAATTGCTATACAAGTTAAAATTGAATATTGTTAGAATTTAAAATTGCTAAATTGACGCTATGTATTGTTTAATTCGATTTAACATGTTAAATTGTGATTTGATGTTAGTTTATGGTAAATAGTTATGACACTAAATTTGTTATGTGATGTTGAATTTGGTTGTTAATGTAAGTGTTAATTAATATGAAATTGAATTTGATATAGGATAGTTAACAATTTAAAATGGATTGTATATGTTGAACTTGACCCCTTTAAATGTTAAATAAATCGACATAGTGTTAACTACACTTTGAACCATTGAATGTATGATTGATGTAGTAATTTGATAATAGACACCAAGTGAAACCATAATGTGATAATCTTTAATCTGCATGAAATGATAGTGTGGATTCTAGGAATAATTATATTAATTTGCATAAATAACAAATGTAAATTAATACGATTATTTCGGGATTATTTAAATAAATTGTTGAATTGTTATGTATGGTTGTTATTGCTTGTTCATTTACTTTGACACCATCCCAGTTATCACACTACAAGTTCCCTTTGCTATGCTTTGATTTTTTTATTGAATGATATTGGGTTAAAATGATAAAATACCCAATTAAACAACTTGGCCTATGATAGATAATTAAAATAAGAAACCCGATTGGTCAACAAAATCATTTTGAAATTGAAATCTATTTGAAATCAAGGAATGAACTTAAAATTTTGTTTTGAAATTAAGTAACGAACTTAATGGATTTAATTGAAATAAATTAATGGATTCAATTGAAATAAATTAATGGATTTAATTGAAATGGATTAATAAATCTATTTAATTGGATAAAATGAATTGACAAATTTAATTTGGGGAATTTGTAATTTGATTTAGGAAAATTTAAAGTTAAGTAAGTTGAATAATTGAAATGAGATTTAGAAACAAGTAAAGTTTTAGAATTTAATAAATTAAAATTTTATTAGGTTTGTTAGATTAAGATTTAAAACTTGGTTTTAATTAAATAGATTTGGAACCTGTTATAAATTTAATTTGAGATTAAGTGAAATTTTGACTTAAGAGGAATACAAAACTAACTAAAGTTTTATGGATTTAATTTAATGATAATTTAAATTTAAAAATGGTTTTAAATTTAATGAATTAATTAAATCAGGACATTGTAAATTGAATATGAATTGAGTTGATTTGTAACTCGTAAATAAGCTTATTTGTGTTATGTAAATCATGGAACCAAATAAATGAAATTGGGTTTCTTTAAATAGAAATTTAATTGAATTTGGTAAATAAATCAAATGAAGCTATTTTGATAAAAAGGAATTTAGTTATTGAAATTGATTTAATCGAATTTATGATAACGATGAATGTAAATATGAATTGAAATGAATAGAATTTGATTTAATGATTTGAACTAAATTGACCATTAAATTGAATCCATTGATTATGAACTAAATTTAATAAGTGAAATTTGGATCTTATTAAATTGAACTTGAATACTTAATTATATCGTTAACTCAAATGTTTGAACTAAATTTCATTTGGAAATATGATTTTAAATATCTGAAATAAATTGAATCGGGAAATGTCAAATTTTGAAAGTCAAATTTGCAACTTGACTTTTGGACTTTGATTAGTTTAAACTTTAATCTAACCGATCATCGGGTAATAAATACGTAGTTATTAAAGAGACCGGGATCGGATATGGACATACTCTCTGTCGATACCGAAAACCACTTTAATAACTATTATACGCGGAGTGTTGATCCAGAATGAAGTGGATGGTTGGTGAACACGTTGACTGAAGAAAGTGAACGACTTTGGATGACCCCTGACATGAATAAAACAAGAGCCGCACCGGGCCATTGAGGTTCGCCACCTCTAGCGAACACACTTCTTAGATACCATATATATTACTTTTGTGATTCAATTTGGGTGCACCCTTTGATTTGGGAGTGTTGTTTTGCGGTGTTGAGGTAGTAGCTGCTATGCTCAACATCAGTCCGGATCACGCAACTACTAGTATCCTAGTTGGTATCGCCTCATGTACCTTGTCATACTGATTATCCTATTCGCGACCACTACGATTTGTTTCGTTTTATACCTATGGGGCACCCTCTGATAACCACTAGTTTATGGTGGGGTTTACAGTGCTGTATAGACTATGGCATTATAAAAATGTGTTAAGGGGAATTATGGTAACGCCTTAACACTATTTTAATATCGTACTTTACTGATTAGACATTATCTACATATCATATTCTATTGTATATATAGATAGTTTATCGGATCCTTAGAGATGTTTATTTCATTCATCTTTGAGTTATGGACTTTATTCCTTGCACTTGATTATTTTGTATAAGATTTTGAGTCCTGACTCGAGTGTTTCCTTTTTGTATATGCTCGGGTCAGTCTGAAGCTATCCAGTTGCTGATCAAGGTTGGTTGAAGATGCTGAAGACTTTGCATTTATCTTTATCAGTTATTTCCATTCTAGTATTGATGTACTAGTCTGTTGGACATTTATGTATTTCCTCTCAGTCACTTTATGTTGAGACATTGTTGTATTTCCTGTAGTAGCTTCATGAACTACTATTATGACGATGTATTTCCGCTGCATTATTCTGTGACTATTCTGTGTCTGTGATGTCGTATTGATTCTCATTTACATTTGTGTATTTATAATCCCATAATGATTCGTGTTTTGTATTATTTAAATTGACATGTGTGGATTATTGTCAATTTAACTGGTCCAAATATACGGGTTGTTACAGGTTGGTTCTTGGTCCATATTTATTTAGAGAAGCTGCAGAAAAGATCGAGTTGATTTGAGCTAAGATAAAGGATGCTCAGTCTAGGTAGAAGAATTATGCTGATATAAGGCGGAAAGACTTAGAGTTCTCTATTGGAGATCATGTTTTTGTTAAGGTATCATCGATGAAGGGTGTGATTCGATTTGGAAAATCAGGGAAATTGGCACCGAGATTCGTAGGACCATTTCCTATTATAGAGAGGATCAGGAAACTCACATATAGAGTAAAGTTATCGAATAGTTTGGCAAGAGTCCATGATGTTTTTCATATTTCTCATCTAAGGAAGTGTGTTAGAGATCCGGAGTCTACTATCACACCGACTATGTTAGAGGACTTAGTAGTAGTAGAACCGGACTTGACTATAGTTTAAAAACCAGATCGGATAGTTGCTAAGGAACAAGACAGTTAGATTAGTTAAAGTCCAGTGGAGTGACGATGAAAGAGACTGTACTTGGGAGATTGAGAGAAGGATTAGAGACGATTATCCTGAGTTGTTTGATTGTATGTTTTACCTTTTTGATTGATTTGTTGTGTACCTTATCGTAATTTCAAGGACGAAATTCTTTAAGGAGGGGAGTCTGTAATGACTCTAATTTTTAGTAACATTATTTAGTAACATTTAATTAGGTAAATTAAATCAAATAATGTAAAATGATTATATGATTGAGATTTGTGATTAAATTAAGGGGTAGCCGTGCCTAAGAGAATAAATGTAAAATGAACTAAAATAAAATGGGTAAAGGAAATAGGTGAGGGGCGAAGTTGGAATAAGAGTATTCTAATACCCTAAACCCTTAAGAATTCATTTCATATGTTCATTTGCAATAACAAACTAAAATAGAGGCCGACCACCATTAGCAAGAGCAAGAGGAAGAAGATAAAGGAAATCAAAGGAAGGAAGATTAATCAAAGTCAAATCCATTCAAATCTCAACTCCTTAATCTCAAAGCTAAGGTGAATAATGACTACATCTCATATTTTCTATTGTTTTCGGTTTTAAGGTTAATTCGAATTATTTTGCAAGGTTATGCCATGTTTTTGAATAATTAAATGTTTATATATGCTTATTGATGATTTATGCTTATTCATATAAGTTTTATGATATGTTTTAATGTGAAAACCCTATTAAATGACATCCAAATGCCTTGCGATTTTAGATTTAGATCAAGAATGATATTTTAGAGACGTGCTTCAATTTTCATAATTTTCTGAATTAATGTGGATTTAATATTAATTTTCAAGTGAGGAAATTGATTATTTGGGTTTAAAAATTATTTATGGTTAAATAATATAAGTTTTGGGTCTGAAATTATTATATGTTAGAAAACATATTAAAAAATGATTTTTTGCTATTTTTGTAGAATTTTCTGAAGTGTTTTAATAGATATATAAAATTATTTAAGGTATGGGACTTAAATCTTTTATATATTTATAAAAGGAGAAGGGGTACTTTGTAAATTATTTAAATTGTTAAATTCTGAAATTTCGGCAGTTCTTTTAGATAAGAAAATTAGCAACCAATAATATTTTGACAAACAAGGCAGGTTAGTTGAAAAGAATTTCTTTTTAAAGTTAAAACCAGTTTTTACATGCTCTCATCATGTTTCACCACTTTCGACACCTAGGTTCCGACCTAATAGTTCCGCCTCCATCTCCCTCGAAACCAATATGCATGGTATCAATACTTGGTACATAGCGAATTGGATTAAGGTGGAAGGTATGAAGTCGAAACAAGGGGTTCCCGACGAGGTCGAAGCCCTACTTTGCTTTCAAATGGAAATGCGACTGCTTTGCTTTTGAAAATAATGCTTTTGACTTGGTTGGCTTCCGACTAGGTCAAATTGTTTTAAAGAATGGTTTTGAAAGAGGTTGTGCATTTTGTTTTAAGTAAATGCTTTCGAAGGGGTCGAAACCCCTAGCTGCAGCTTTCTACCTTTCGAAGAAAATGGTTTCGGAAGGTACACTTTATTTTAAAACCCAAACTGCTTCTCCAATGCTTTCGAAGGGAATGGTTTCAGCACCATCACTTCTTTACTTAGGAAATGCTTTCGAAAGAGTGCTTTTGACTTAAATATTTTCTGACCCTTTTTGCTTTGTTGAAGGTAGAACCCAAAGGTTTCGAAGGAGATAGTTTTAAATGGTTTCGAAAGGTTGTTCCACATGTTTTACTTGAACCCAAATGGTTTCGAAAAGTTTGATATTTTAATGCTTTCGAAAGGTTTTAATGAAGGTTTCAAAGGGTTGGTTCCCCAATGGTTACGAAAGGTTTGTTTATAGAAAATGATTTGAATGCTTTCCAAAGGTTTTAAAGGAGGTTTCGAAGGGGTGGTTCCCCAATGTTTTCGAAAGGTTTAAGTGGAACGTTTCCAAAGGTTTCCAAAGGTATACTTAAAGTGTTTGATAAAAGGATGTCTAAGGTTTTAAAACTTTCGAAGATGATGTTTTTCAATAGTTTCGAAAGGTTTATACGAATGATTTCGGAAGGAATGTTTTGGCCTTTCGGCCTAGGTTATAAAGGGTTTACTTGGTTACGAAAGGGATACTTTCAATGGAAATCGAAAGGGGTACTTTCGAAGGTTCAAATGTTTTCATCAACTATGTTTTGTGTAAAGTATATATAACATGGCAAGGTGATTTAAGTAAAGCATATAAGTATAATTTCCTTGTTTAAAGAATGATTTAGAGGTTTAAATAAATTTGAGAGAAAAGGTTTTTAAGGAAAATCTTATGGGTAGTTAACCCTAAGTAAAATCACTCAGATATTAGAATACCAGATGAGATTGGTATAGGGTCGCGCCCTATACATTAGCTATTAGCCCCTAGCTAATTTAGTCCGAAATTCCAGTGTGTAGGGCTTTGTCACAGGTAAGACTAAAGTGATGTTACACGCAGAAAGGAATATATTTGTACAGAGGTAGGTTATTTGTGAGCCCGCAAAACTATTAGGATCAGTTGACCTAGAGAAAGTAAGTTAGGGACAAACCGTCTAGAAGAGGAGTATCTAATAGATGTTAGATTATTTGTTTATATTGTCTTGTAGGCCCGAGTCAGCCATAGATTAGTCGTTAGCGAAACAAGACTATAGTGTTCGAACAGATAGACCATTTGTTACCTGATATGTATGTTTACATGATAAGGCTTTATACTTTTAACCAGTTTTGGTTGCAGGATTATGATTTGCAAAAGATATGTTTTAAAAGGATATTAGTGAAGGGAAACCCGTTTCGCGAAGCGGCGTGGTCTCACTTAATATCAAATAACCGAGATGTATAGTATTATTCACATTAGGCTATATGTCTGACTCGAAGTTTATGTTTTTCCCCTTAAACTCTTGGGTGCTCAAAATTGATTTGAGTAGGCTGAGGGTTGAGGATTTATAGGTTTTTAGTAAGTGGACGAATAAAGCTTTTGAAGTCGAGCATGAGGCTGAAGTTAGCTATTTAAGAGTTGCATTTTTTGTTTTATTCCGCTGTGTTGTATTTAAGACAGTTATGTCTGTATAGTACTCTGGTCATCTAAGGGGGCATCTTCATATGTTGCTCTTGGCATATTTTGTAATAATTATATTTGATCTAAACCTAGGAAATGATTGGGATTATGTAATGGAATATGAAACATTTTTTATGAAATGTAATCAGAAAAGTTGTTTTTGAAATCTGTGATTTTGTTTCATATTCATGTGTTTCTTATATTATGGATACCATTAACATTACTGTATTTGGTCACCGGAAGTTAATACTATGGATGACTGCGGCATCTGTAGTGCTTAGCTTCGGGCCTCCAGATAGGGGATGTGATAGTAAATTACTTTTCAAACAAGTAATTAAACAATAAACCATTTGGTCATTTAGCAATTCCTAACCCCTTTCAAACCTTTTGTTTATAATCTAAAACTAGATACTTATATAAGATATTTCCAGGATATTTATATAAGATATCTCCAAAATATTTATATAAGATATTTTCACTTTAAAATACTTATAATAGATTTCAAAACATTCATACAAAATATTACTTAAAAATAATCATTTTGAAATTTACTTGAAAACATAGAAAACCGTGTTTTTCACCAAACACTCTTTTTATATAAATTCATAACTAATTCTTAAAAATTCATATAATTTCAAACTACTTTTAAAATACTATAATATGAGTTTGGCAATACTTTAAAAAAGAACGAAACAAATCGCTCAAACATAAAGTCCTTTTTGAAACATTTGAAGCTTAAAAATCAAGGTTGAACGGGGCAGTTTTGCACTAGTTATGTTTTGACCGTTTTCGAGATGTTGCTTAACTTTTTACTATTCAATATTTTAATAGCAACAAACACACATACCAAACATTGAGAATATGGCTAGAAATCCCTATGGATCTCTCTACAAAACTCCATAGCAATCGCAAAAAAACAAGGCAATTCCAAATTGCTTCTACAGCGACTATCGCTATAAGTGCACTTCTAAATCCAAGTTATATTCCAACCTATATTCAAATACAACCTCTGTGCTTTGTTCAAGGCCTACTCATATGTCATATAAGTCCATTAAAGTCCATTCCATGTTTGTTCAAGTCCATATATATGGATCTAATGTGTCATTTGTTTTCAAACAAGAATCCAAATCAATGTTTTAACATATGTCACTTAACAATTTAAACAACATTTAATATAATCAAACATCAATATATATGTTATATTTTTCATTCAAAGTGAGTTTTTAACTCACCTTTAATCCAACAATAACCAAGATCTAAGCTAACCAAAGTCGAACCCAACCTAGCAACACCTCCTTCCTTCCTTTCTTCCTTCCTCTTTCTCTTGCTTTCCACCTTGCTTCCTCCTCCTTTTCCTTCTTATTGCTCATGACCTTAGGGTAGTGGGGGAGTTTTCTTTGCTTTTTCAACTTCTAACTAGGTAGAAGATTTTGTTATGTGGTGGAAAGGCTTTCATAAAAGTTTGAGGTGATTTGGAGAAGGTTTGCAAATTATCTGCTTTAGGAAATTAAGACGAAGAAGAAGATGATGCATTGAAATTTCTCTTAAGCTTTGAAATATTTTTGTGATATATTTACTAAAGGTGTACCCCCTCCTTATATAGGCTTAGGAATAATGATGGGAAAAGACCAAGAACCCCTCAAAACCCTAATGACATTAATTACTTCTTACTGTGGCAACTTTATGTCACTTCTTCTTTATTTATTTACCATTTTACCCTTTACATGATAATATCTCTTATCCTATTAGAAGTTTCTAGAACATTCCATGCTTTATGAGTAGGAGGGTGTGTTAATTAGTTGCTAATGTATTCATTTGATCATTAGTTAAGTGTACAAGAGTTCAAACAACTTATATCGACCGAAAAGCTGTTTACCGTATAAACCGATTTTCGGTCACATTATCGATTTTTCTTCGAAGGATATATTTTTAAAAAAAAAATTAAAAAATAGTTTCTTATCATTATTCATTAATTAAATAATGATTAACAAGGTTATAAAATCGTATTTATAACACTTCATTATATTTCAAAATGTTTTGATATTCGAAGACAAGGTGTTCGAATTTACGGGTTGCTACATTCTCTCCCACCTAGAATGTTTCATCCTCGAAATTCAAATAAGAATGATAATCAAAGGAGATAGACGAAACAAGATACATATATACAGTACTAAAGAAACTATATGAAGCTAAACTGCAAACTAAAATGCATACTAAGCGACTTCACTTCAAGCGATGAGTACACTACAAAAGATATACGATACTAATATATGAAGGAGACCCTTGTCTATAAACAACACTGGATGGATCTCCTTCAAACTGCCATAATTCTTCCTTTTACCACCCCGAGCGTCCTTGCTCCATAGCACTTCTAACCTTAACAAAGGAATAAGCACACAAATACTCAAAATAGTATTCACAATCACTAGCAAACAAAGCTCATGTTAGTTCAGGTTTAAAACCCTCCCATCGTCCAAGGGCGATAAACAATCTGCCAAGCATACCTTATGCTCAACGGCCTCCAGTCATTACTTAGATGATTATTCATGCTACCTGATAGAAAATTTAAGAGTCATTCCCCCAAACACTTTATAAGTTAACATAACACATCGTACAAATGTACTAAATCTCGTACGATGTACATGAACCATCCGTATGCAATATCTAATCTGGTCACTTGTTCGATCATATAGATTTCACTTCGAAACTTGTATAGTTCACTCAACCACTCTAGTGTGGACTTTGATCTGCTTGCTTGATTTGAAACCTTCGTTCTCCTTGCATAGCCATATACTATAATAGAAAACATTGGGATCGTACCACGAATCTGTATCAAGTGTTCACCATCAAGAATCGAACGAAAAATACTTGTTCAGATCCGTGTAAACCACTTTAAAAACATGTACTCGAAAACTGGATCAAGACCAGTCATCCGAATATAACGATCTACATACAACTTGCGTATTTATCTTCTTAACAACACCAATTCCTTTTTAATCACATGCATTTATTCAATTAGTATGTCTTTCAATACTAAAATCATTTATGGATAATTTCATAAATCATAACTTCAAGTTTATCAACATTTTATAACTTAAGTTCATACTGATATAATACTCCATTACATCCTAAGAGTATATACGAACATCAAATTTGGTTTACTTAACAAGTATACTCAACAAATTTAAACTAGTTTTAACTTTCTATCTTCTAAATTTAAGTGTTATATATAAACTTAACTTTATACCTTTCAAAAATGCTTAACTACAAGTTCTATAATGGTTCGAAGTTTCCAACTGTCCAAAATCCCCGAAATTTCCATTTCCTTTTAACGAACGAAAATAATCAAACAACATATCATATCATGATGCACATACCATACTTTTGGTACTTAACCATAACCATTTAAAGTGGTATCAAATACTTCTTATAATAATACTAAGCATCATGATCTCAATTTCCTAAATATTTACTTTCAAAATATTCCATCTTCCCATTTTGATTATAGTAAACATCCTTTACTAAATTTTAACTTCTAACCCAATATTATCACCAAACACCTTATAGTCAAACCGTAGAACCAAATTCACAAGGTGTTCATTTCAGTGCACCCATAATTTTTATCTACCCAACCCATGATGTAGAAAGGTAAAACTGCTCATAAACTGGTCAAGCACAAACCAACAACAAACAATAGTCAATGTTCCTAACATGTCGAGCATGACTTAAACAATCAGGGTTACGGGGTATAAAACTATGAGAAACACTAATATCTAACCAAACACGAATATGTAAACCATAAATAAACAGTATACCCGCAAGAATCTGCTTCCCCTTCTCCGTTGTAGGAATAGCAAAGACCCCAGGTGCTCCACTTTCTTGAGCATAGATAATCCTTGACAAAATGACCTGGTTGGTGGCAACCGTAACAACCTTAGGTGTAAACTGTGGTACGTCCTCTGTTGATGCTTACTAATTGCCCTCCACCACCCTTCTTATAGTTCTTAGAAAAATGGCCCTTCTGCCCACACCTATGGCAAACAAGGTTGGATATAAACTTCAACTGTTGAAACTTCCTCTAATTGATCCTAGCTGGTATTGAAGCAAGAGGCATTGGTGCAGAAACAATGAGCTTTGGCGTCAAACTCTCGAACCTCAAACCCATATTCACCAAATCCACAAAAGACCCCATAAGGAGGTTTGTCATATTCTCCTTGAACTCCGGTCGCATTCTTGCGATGAACAACTCATTCCTCTTCAAAGGCGTATCTACCAAACCAAGCCCGAACCAAGACAAGGCAATGAATCAGTTATCATACTCTGCCACTGACATGGCTCCGTGCTTCAGATCGATGAAGCTCCTAAATAACAAATTCTTCCCAGCCTTTGAGACAAACTTCATATCAAACTCATCCTTAAACTTGGCCCAAGGTTCTCTAGGACATCTACAGTGATAGAACTCCACCAATCCATGGCCGTATCCGTCAAATGTTGTGATGCCACCCTACACTTCATTACGTCATCTAGCTCCATATTCCAATTATGCAATCACACAATTTGACCCAAATTTGGACTTCTATGATCATCTCCATACCACCAAACCTCTTACCTTTTAACCTATCATAATCATGGTGGAGAGAAGAAAAACTAATCTGAGGCCTGACCTACACAATCTCTTCTATGACATTCAATCTCGGTTCCTCAATTGGAGGAACATTCCTTGGTGCTCGATTCCCACCATTCGTGATAGTACTACTCCGACCACCTCTAGCATTGGCAGCTCTAGTACTTATGGTTCTTTCTACCTAATCAAAGCGAAATAGCTTTAGGAAACTAAAGGATAAATTTATTTCAAGAAAGGATTCTAAGAAAGTGGCATTCCTAAGGAATAATTAAAAGTCTAGTTTTCAAAATACAAATACAATCTCATATGTATAATACACTTGACTCATTCTAGGGTGTCGCTTACCCTATACCTAATGAGCATTGCCCAACCAAAGCCAAGGTGTTCGCTCAACCTTGAGCTCTTATACCAAATGTAACAACCTGATTTTTCAACCCTTGAATTTCGATACAAAATACATCCATGGTATTCATATGCTGAGCACCCAAGTTCCAAAAAGACGGTAAGTTAGGGTAAAATAAATGAAAATAGAATAGAACAAGGAAGAAAGAACACAACATCGGAATCTCACAATCGAATGGTAATATATAATATCAAACGAACTGTACAAAGGGTTACTCTGAATACATAATTATCAGAGTTACTAAAATCTAAGTACTATCATCAGCCTGGACGGTTATAACAACTTGTCCTCACATATGCCGATATACAAAAATGTAGTGGAAATAGGAATACTATGATCGATAATCCTTCAACTCTTCTCCATAAGCTCCAAAGTGTCCAAAACTAAATTTGGAAATATACATGGGGTTGGCCCAAGAATTATAAGAAAATAACACTGGATCAGTCTGTCAACCAGCATGAGAAACTTAAATCAAAAGTGACCGGTAACAGCAACCATTAAGACCGTATGGATTTATATAACAGTTTTCCCCTCAAAGAAACCAACCATTCATTAAGTTTAATATATAGTGATATGATAGGTAACATCTAGAGTGCAGCCTATAAGTCATAACAAATAGCTGCTAGTCAATGCCACAACAACAATAGGTATATAATCAATATCGATAAGATGTGTTCGCTTAGTGGATTTTCCATGGAGATCTCCTTGGATCTAGCCGAATCCGAACTCCATGATGAGGATAAGAAACTACCTTCCGAGCAATATTTATCTCTAGACGAGATATACATTAAGGTAAACATAACTGGACCACCCTCAATGTGTGATTCGAGCCATACTAACTCCCGCTAGCAACAGTCAATAAGCATATCTAGAGATGAAGTTGATATACCCTTAAGGTTGCTAAACCCCATGGCCATGCCACTTCTCTATTTTCAGTCATTTTCCCAATGTTGAAGCTACGTTTGGCATCTCATACGAGCCTTCATCACTCAAACAGAACATGAATCCCCAAGTGGATTCCCATATCTCAAAAAGATCAAAGATCATAACATGGGGTTCGAGCTTCTAGAACAGACCTCGAACCTCCATATAAGTTCCCTGCATAAGTCCTTCAACGAATGCTAACGCTGTCCTCTCTCTTGAAATACTCCTCAAGATAGATAGTACCACATGATAGCATTATTTGAAATGTTAACGCTGACCTCTCCCTTGGACTTAACCTTAGGATTGATAGTTCAACTCTATAACATTTCACTTCACAACGCTTCTAGAACATACACCGTGAATATGGTTTTTAAGTGGTTTCTAGTTTGAGTCATCTCATATAAGTACACACTTCCCACTTACTGGACTCTCCAAAACCAATCGATGAATTTTTTGTTAACTCAATTCTGGTTCTCTTAGAAGTAAGCGAAAACTAGAGACGTTTCATACCAATACTCCTCCCCAAGGGTTCTTATCGTTATGGAATCGCAAAGCCTTTTGATAACTCCTTAAGTCATATTTGGTCAAGTTCGATAATCAACAATCTAGTCAAAATAATTGCTTATAAAAATCACGATTCTTACAGTTAACTCAATTCCGACATTCCAACTTGAGTATTCCTCGCCTAAGAGTGAAGCCAGGTAAGTTTGGGCACTGGTTGCTCCAAGCCTTACCTAGACACTTCATTCTTGAATCTTATAAATATATAAGTCTACCTAGTTGGCTTTTAGTGTTAAGTATTGTATTAATGATTCCCATAAACAATAAGAAATCAACTCAATTAACACGTTACTAACATTTTCCACTTACCTATTCCTCGGTTAAGGGGAAAGCCCGGTAGGTTAGAGCTCTATTGCTTCGTCCCTACTCGACATCAGTCTTAACTCTCACAAATTGATAAGACCTACTTCATCAGCTTGTTAGTATTAAGCATAGTTAATTAATTTTCAAATAAATAATTAAACAATTAACCATTTGGCCACTTAGCAATTTCTAATCCCTTTCAAACCTTATGTTTATAATCTAAAACTAGATATTTATATAAGATATTCCAAGATATTTATATAAGATATTTTCGAGATATTTATATAAGATATTTTCGGTTTAAAATACTTATAATAGGTTTTAAAACATTCTTACAAATTATTACTTAAAATTAATCATTTTGAAATTTACTTGAAAACATAGAAAACCGTGTTTTTCACAAAACACTCTTTTTATATAAATTCATAACTAATTCTTATAAATTCATTTAAATCTCAAACTAATTTTAAAATACTCTAATATGTGTTAGGAAATACTTTTGAAAAGAATGAAAAAAATTGCTCAAGCTTATAGTCCTTTTTGAAACATTTGAAGTTCAAAAATTAAGGTTAAAAGGGGCAGTTTTGCATTAAGGATGTTTAGGCCATTTTCAGGATGTTGCTTAACTTTTTACTATTCAGGCTTTTAATAGCAACAAACATACATATCAAACATTACAAATATGGCGAGAAATCCTTATGGATCTCTCTACAAAGCTCCATAGCAATCGCTAAAAACAAGGCAATTCCAAACTACTTCTATAGGGACTATCGCTATAAGTGCACTTCTTAATCCAAGTCATATTCCAACCTATGTTCAACTACAACCTATGTTCTTTGTTTAAGGCCTAGTCATATATCATATAAGTCCATTAAAGTCCATTCCAACTTTTTCAAGTCCATATACATGGATCTTATGTGTCACTTGTTTTCAAAACAAGAATCCAAATTAATGTTTTAACATATGTCACTTAACAATTCAAACAACATTTAATATAATCAAACATCAATATATATATATATATGTGTGTGTGTGTGTGTGTGTGTGTGTGATATTTTCCGTTCAAAGTGAGTTGTTAACTCACCTTTAATCCAATAATCACCAAGATCCAAGCTATTCAAAGTCCAACCCAACCTAGCTACACTGCCCTCCTTTCTTCATTCCTTCCTCTTTCTCCTGCATTCCACCTTGCTTCCTCCTCCTTTTCCCTATTATTGCTCACAGCCTTAGTGTAGTGGGTGAGTTTGGCTTTGCTTTTTTGACTTCTAACTAGGTAGAAGATTTGGTTATATGGTGTCAAGGCTTTCCTCAAAGTTTGAGGTGATCCGGAGATGTTTGCAATTATTTTCTTTAGGAAATTAAGAAGAAGAAGAAGATAATGGCATTGAAATTTCTCTTAAGCTTTGACATATTTTATGATATATTTCCTAACGGTGTACCTCTCCTTATATAGGCTTAGGAATTTTGATGGAAAAAGACCAAAAACCCCTCAAAATCCTAATGACATTAATTGCTTCTTATTGTGACAACTTTATGTCACTTCTCTTTTATTCCATTTACCATTTTACCCTTACCATGATAATATCTCTTATCCTATTAGAAATTTCTAGAATATTCCATGCTTTATGAAGAGGTGAGTGTGTTAATTAGTTGCTAATGTGTTCATATGATCATTAGTTAAGTGTACAAGAGTTCAAACAACTTATATCAATCGAAAAAATATTTATCGATAAACTGATTTTCGATCACATAATTGATTTTTCTCCGAAGGATATATTTTTGTAAAAACTTTTCAAAAAAAAGTTTTTTATCATTATTCAATAATTAAATTATGATTAACAAGGTTATAAAATCATATTTATAACACTTAATTATATTTCAAAATGTTTTGATATTCGAAGATAATGTGTTCGAATTTCCGGGTCGCAACAAACAGTGTATGTACACATAATAATATGGGTGGTGGGACTTCAAGAGAACTACCCATTTCAAGAGAAATACTAAATAATTATGAATACATATATAATATATTATCAAACATTATCTGTACACACTATAATATATGTGATGGGTAATGGTGCTTCAAGGGAACTACACAATAATATACATGATACTATATAATTTTTTTTATTTGAATATTTATGATATTGCTACTATAACATCAAAAATAATCATTCTAATTATTTATTTTATGTAGGGTAAACTATATTTGTTGCAAGAATTGCGGGATTAAAATTAAATTTGTTTGTTCACAAAATAGTACTCTTCTTTATTTGGGAGGATATTAAAGATATAAAAGTGGTGTCGCCTTCAAGCTGTATTGCTTAACTCTCCTCTGTCCTCACTATTTAGGTATGTCTACTGAACTTTATTGAGTTTTTCGAGATGATTAATTAGGTCCATTAGATATAAACTTTAATAATGCTCATAATATACAGAAGCCATTTTTGATTATCCATGTGGTTCAAATGGAACAGTAGGATGCAAAGCGGTGGAGTTGGTTCAACATGCAGAAGGTAACATGAAAAGCTCAAATGGAAGAAAATGCTTATTTTGTTTAATTGGTCTAATTATCGTACACTTTCCTGTAGTGGTTGTTACATATATTTATTCCATTTTTGAATTTTGCGCATTTGTGGTCATTTGACTATAATTATGCTAGAACATGTAAACTACGATCAGTATTTAGTTTTTGCTTTACAAACTTCAATAACTTCTTATTTTTATTTTATTTTATTAAAAGACAACTTATTATGTTGTTAATCATGTACTTTGTTTGAAGTCTATGATATTTTTTGTATGCCGCTATTCATATGCAGTTTTGTACCTAGTTTCATGATGTTTTATTGTTGGCCATATGCCTTTTGAAGTCGTTAAATGTTACCATTTGTTTTTATTGATGTAATTGATGTTTCAAAAATGCTTGAACAATCGCACTTAATTTTTGTTAAAATCTAAGACAAGTGACATGAAATTCGGATGTCCCTACCATAAATCCATATAAAATTACCAAATTGGCCCCGCGATATCCATATTTTGTACTATTTCGCACATTTCAGCCAGTTTTCGAGTGAGCAAAGTAGCATCGTCCTTAATGTTTTGATGTTGTTTTTGAAGCTATTTATGTTGTAGTACACTGCTTTCTATAATCGTTTTTATGTTGTATTGATGATATTTGAATTCATTTTTTGTTCAGTGTTTTGCTGTATTTGAAGTTACATAATGTTTTTATTTTTACAGCAATTCAAATGTTATTTAGAAGTTTTTTTTAGGTTTGCAAAATGCTCCAACGCTGCTTTTCATAATGATAAGGGTTTTCAACTTTTATTTTTTCCAATGAAGCAAATAAATAACCACATTGCTCATGTTTGAAGCAGTTCACATACCACAAGGGAGCAAAGCTGCAGGTCCATATGGACATGCATATATACTTGTATGAATTAAAATTTTATAATATGAATGTATTATCTTTAGTGGAATGGTAAGAAACCTAGCTTAGATTTAAGGAACAAATACATACGGTTGTACGTACACCGTGATTTCTGATGTGTCCAACACTTGAATCACGAGGGTAATTCACAAGAAATACATTGTTTCCTAAATCAATATCACTCAATATGTGTATGTATATTTAGATTATGAATCCTTAATATACAAGTTGTCCTCTACCATTTATATATTATATATTACTTGCATACTCATTAGTTGTTGAACTTACTTAAGCTAGGGATGTTATATGTAGTACTATCAATATATTAACTAGACAACGTAAGATACATGCACGTATTTATCGATCTTTCTCAAGGTACGTGCATTATACTTAGGCCATTGGAAAATGTTGGTTACCAATGAATAATCTCTCTCTATTTGTTAATCATCCTCAAGGTCAAGATTAGACTAGGACAAAGACGATGAGTTAGGAGTTATATATGATATAATTAATTAAGTGTTATCCATTGCTTGTGGGCCTATGATCTGTTGATCATCCTCAAGATCAGAATCCCAAGGCAAGCGAGAATGTCCATTAGAGTAATCCAAATATTTCTATTATTCTCTTAGGGTTTGAGAAACATAAAAAATTCTAGTATGGGCCTTATTTGAAAATGACATGAGTACATTTAACCTTTCTATTATTGTAAGAATATATGTTATACAAGTCGAAATAATCTACTTAATTAGGTGAGTGTATTAGGAAGGAGTTCCAATTGTACTTTAAACCACTAAGGTTCAATCTCAAAAGTCACTCCTCCTTTTGATACATAATGATGTATCAATAAGGAGTAATAGAACTTTGTTGAACAAGTCTGATTGATGATGTGTGGAATTAAGTTAACTTCTTTTTATAAGGATATCTCCTTAATAGTAAAGTCATAAGGTGAAATTTATTTTCATCTAAAGCATAGATTACGGGATCATACAAGATAAGAGTTGATAAGGTACTTCTACATATTCTAGGTCAAGGAGTTGATAGGTTGTATGAGTTGAGAGACTGCACGTAATACTCGTTCGTGAGAGATCTCGGGTGGATTAGCCAAAATGAGTTTGGGACCGATCAATATTGATTGATTAATTATTTTTACGGATATAAGTTTTGTGAACTTATAAACCAAATCAGTTTTATAAATTAATACATACATATATGTGTGTGTGTGCGCGTGCGCGCCTGCAATTCGTATGATGTTTATGTATATTTATTCCACTGCATCGAGAGACAAATGTTTTTTCAAGAAACACCAACTTCATGATAAAGGAATTTCTTATAGAAAATATGGTAGTAAAATGGATTTAGATATGATCCAATGATAAAACTGATTATAAAGGATGAAACAAAATTGACTAAGCTTAAACAAATACAACTAATTTGAACGTCTAACTAGAACTCTCGCATATTAAAGGAAATCTATGATTTTCTTATCGATGCCGAGAAAAGAATTTCCTCCGCTATCAATAAGCCATTAAGAGTATTGACTCTACCATATGACATGATGTGAAAATCCTTAATGGATTCCACATACATCATCAAAATATTATTTTGATAGTGTACCTGAAGGGACTTGATCCATCGGCCACAAATGTGTCTAAAAAAGAAGACCAATGCAATTGGAATGTACAAGCTATGTTGGTGGAATAACATCATAAATTTCAACTGTTGAAATTAATGCAATAGGTTCATTTTTCAACGTACTTAAGTTGATTCGAATATTACTCGCAAAATTATTGCTTGATATCATATTGAGTTTTGATATATGTATGTTGAAATAGAAATTCTAAGTTATGATTTAGAATATGTTGTTTGCGCTTAATAACCAAAGTGTCTCGATGTTCGTGGGAGCGATTCAGATTTTGTGGGTTATTAGATAAGATCCAAGAACTAATACGAAAGTATTGTTCAACAAACAATAGAGTTTAGAAAATATTTTGATAGAAACAAACAGTTCGACAGTAAAAATGCAGATGAAGCATTTGTCTGTAAGAAAGAATATTAAAGGTACTAATATATTTCTAATACTATAAGTAAACAAAAAACTTAAGATTATCAACGATATACTGGAGTTAAATCATGTAGTTTAGTTGTTTAATACTTGAGATTGGATTTGAAAATGACATCTTTTATAATCAGTATAAGAGGATATTGGTAATGTCCCTAACGACATACATAGTTACCATATTAAAATGTTTAATGTGGAGAATTTAAGATGGATTCCTTATGCATGGGCAATAGAATTTTCATACATGTTGTACTGTCTACAATATCACATTTCACTTATGTATTAGATTCATGAAGTAAGTATCAAACAAGATTAAGATCACCAAATGATATTTAAGAGTGTTCTTGAGGATTCAAGAAATACTAGAGATAGTTTATCAAAACAACGAACTCCTTATGAAGGAACGTTCAGGCTCAAACTTCATAAATGATTTTGAGTAGAGTATGTCGATCATAAATTCATGTTAAATCTTCAGTTAAGAACTTTGTATTCTAGAAATGTTCCTAATAATATGTAGTGGCTGATTCAACCAATAATAGAAGTATAAACAAATACACAAATCTATAACTGAGCTAGGGGTGATTCCAAATGTTGAGAATCCTATGTCATTGTTATATGATAACAATACTATGATAGAGTTCACAAACGAACCTAAAGCTCACCAAAAGTCAGAAACCATACTTCAAATGGTTGCATATGATAAAGGCATTTTATTGACATTGGAGTGAGTTAATTGACAAAGTAGTTAATCAAAACGATATAGCATACCCATTCGCTAAGAGACTGTCCCGATTAGTTTTTGAGAAAACCAATAGAAGGAGTTAGAATAAGATTCCATATTTGACCCCAAGTGCAAGTGGAAGATTGGTAGAGTTTGGAATATTCCCTAGGGGTAATTATATAATCTGTTACATGTTTCTAACTCAATAACCAATCTTATTAAAGATAAAAAGTTTTTTCTTTCTATTATATACTTGTTATATTGTGATATCGTTAATCAAGTAATTAATTTAAAGTATATTAAATAGAAAATCCTTAAATGATATGTTATGTGATAGCAATTACAATGTATTGTAATAATGAGAAATTTATCATATTAAAATAATATATTATTTTAAATATTCATAGTCAAGGTGTTTTAAGGCACGACAACAATACATGCATTGAGACTATAGTATGTAATGCTCTCCAAATATTTGAAAGTGTATTGCTTATGGCTTTAGTGGCACCAAAGGATTAGTACTGATTCTTATTGGATAAATATGGAATGCCACAAACATTCAAAAATCAACACCTTCCAATCTATTCCAAATTTTATAAATCTTCTAACATGAATGTTGTGCGTTTAGTTCTCTAGTTTTTAAAAATGGTTGCTCGTCATTTCGTCAAGCGGAGTGGCGGATATCGCCCAACATCTGTAGTAGTCAAGTGATGTAGAAAATTCGACGATCACGAAATGGTGAATAGAGGGCATGGTCGCATTTATCTCATCGTGCTATGATTTTGGGGAGTGTTTGCAAGCGATGAAGTGGCCGGAGTTGGAACTGGAAGGGAGAGAACGTTTTTCATTCATTTTAGAAATCCGGATGAACCGGTGGTCGAGGGGAGGAGCGGAGAGTGCCTGGAGTAAGCTTAGGACTAGACAGAGGCGTAGGTGGTGGTTGGTAGAGGAGCATTGGTCGGTGGAGGCCAGAGGAGCTCGAACTAGGGTTTAAGGAAGTGAATTTTAGGTTCGAATTTTCCTTGGATGTGACGGAGATAGAAGCATCAAGCCTGTTGAGGGCATGGCTGGAGGTGTGTAGGGGAGCGACATGGCTTATGCCAGAGGCAGCGGTATTTAACAATGGCCAAGGCGATGGGAAAAGGAGGGAAATATGCTTGTTTCGAAGCTTGGACGCGAATGCATAATGGAGGAGGGGGGTCGGAAACTGATACAGGTGACCAGAGTTGGAGTCGTGAGTGCTTGCATGAAGAGCTTGAGCAGTGGAGGTTGTGGGTGGGATTGGATTGGCAGTATGGTTGTAACGACCCGCAAAAATTCAATGGTTAAAAGTATATTTAACTAGAAATTTGTGAAATTTTAAACAATAAAATTTGAAATTAAAAATTTATTATTTGGAATACGTCTATTTTAATATAGCAACTGGTAAATTTTCATCTCATAATATTGAAGTATTTTTTCTGTGAAATTTTATTTCAATTTAAACCGGTTAATAACAGTGAATTTAAAAGTTTTCCGAAACCAAAATATGTCAACAGGAGGAAATTTATTCAGATCATTCTGAATCAGACTGCGAAATTCGTTTTTCCAAATTTGGACTTCTTCTGCTCCGTTTATCTTAATTCTGGCAGAATAGCAGCATTTTCGGTACCGATTATCGACTTTTGATCGGATGATCGTGCCACTGATATCTGTATACCGTTTTGATCGTCTCATCGTGCTGATCTCTACGGTATATTTATTTCTGTAATTTGAGGTCCGGAACGCGACGGAAACAATATAACTGTACGTCGTACCGGTACCCTAAATTGCGACTTTATATTTTCCTTCACGTTTCAAATCTGAAACGTGCTGCCCAAACTAAATAAATTGATTTGCTTTATGTGTCAGCTGAATCAAAGCAACGTGACCGTTGCTATTTTACTATTTTATTGCTTTTATACCCTTTGGATGCGACTGTTCAATGGTTCTTACTGTTTATATCTTCCTTCATTTTTCCAACTTTGCCTTCTTCAGATCCAATCTCCCTGTCCACATTCTTCTCATCATCTTTCCCTTTTTTTTTTCCCCTACCCACTGCTTTACTTGAGACCATCCTCCTTCCCCATGCAACCCGACCTCCTACGCAGGCTCCTCCACCCCGCCTCTTCACCACCGACGCCGGCGAATCGCTCCACCACCACAACCGTGTCTCCTACCTCATGCCGACCAGTGTCGCCCCGACTCCCACGTCCGCCGATCATCCCACTTCCTCCCCTGATCTGCAACCCCGCAAAACCTACTCAAACTCCGATCAAACCCAACATCACCTCCCTCGGCGTGCGCCTTCCCTCCGCAATCACCCAGATTTCCCTTCGTCCCTCCCCTGCTCCACCTGGCAGCGTCGCCAGCAGTCTCCACTGCCACGCCCACTGACCCACTGCTTCTAGTCTTCCTCTGCCTCTTGAAGCCGCCCCGTTCATCTTTTCCCATCCATGTCGAACCCGCCCGTGCTGCCTCCGCCTTACCTTTCGCCGAAGCCCACCACCGGACAACCTGGCTGACCTACCTCCTATCGCCCACCACCCCTTCACCTTGCAACCCGTGGCCACCTTATGCTCTTCTTCTTTGTATATCAATATTGTGTTCTTATTTTTTTTTGTTTTAGTATTGTTTTGAAATATAATATATATTATATGATTTATACTGTTTTATATATATTATGTGTTACAGTGTTTATAAAGTAAGTATCTTATTATATAAATATATATATATATACATCATATTATACTTCAGTTGTGAAATTATATATATATATATAAGGTTGAAAATATTATACTTCATTGTTTAAAAGTGTATAGCTATGTGTATTTGAGTATAGGATCTGCTATATATAAAAAGAAGCATTGGTCGTATATATAGTCTGCGTGTCTGTATATATTAAGTTGTCGGTGATTTTATAAAAAACATATATATTTTCTTATATATATATATATAGTTTTGTAAGTTTAGTGTTTAAATGGAAAATGTCTACTGTAATTATATGCATATACAGGTATTGAAATCATTTGTGAAGTAATAACATAAGTTTATATATTTAGGTAGTAAGTTATTTTGTAAAGTAGGGTCTGCATATATATTTTTGCTTATATGTGTTAGTTCATTTCTTATATGATCTGCATCTGTTAGTTGTATATATTAGTCATATTCAAGTAAGTTACTATATAAATGTTTGCAATATATTATACTATTAAGGAAATTTATAAAAAATTCACGTTATATATATTATATTAAAAAGCATAGTCTGTTACATGTTGTTGCATATACTATTTTGGAATTACTGTACAAGTTTAATAGTTATATATATAGATATGTTTAGACAGTAGCTTAGAAAAGTTATAATATGTACTTTTATAATATATGGGTTTTTTTAAACTTCTAAGTTGAAGGATATGTATATATTATATATGTGAATCTATCGTTTGTTTATATTTCTTGTACGTAAGTATTTTGCATTTTAGTATATATATATATATATATTTGATTTTATATGTGTGTTTTAATTTGAAACGATGGATTTTGAAATACATATATTTATTTAATTTGATATATGTTTGAATTCAGCATATTATTTTTATATATATGTATATAGTTATATATAATTATATATGTTCACTTATACCATTTACCATCATCGATCCAGTTCTAATTTGATTTCGTCAATTCCTTTTTATCAGCCTTGCTCGTTAACTTCGCGTTCAATCTAGCTTTGCTTTGGATTCGTAACTCATCTCATTCTCGTTCATCTCTAGCCTCGAAAGGTGAGCAATCACTCACGATTAACGTTCTTTTATTATTTAAATTTGATTTCAATTGAAATAGCAATTGAAATATGCTGCTGTAGTTATTTACGTTGTTATTACTATTATTTGTAACTGTTCACCTGTGACATCTGACACCAGTATCTAGTAATATATGCCTGTTATTACTATTATCTGTATATGTTCACCTATGACATCTGACACCAGTAGCTGTTATTTATATTGATAATATATGCATGTTGTTATATTTTATATTATCTGTTATCACTCTGCAAGTTCCCTGTTAGTATAGAATTCACTATGGGTTGAAATGATACATACCCGAACGGACTTTAGAATAGGAGAATTTCGTTATGGGTTGAAATGATAAACCCAAGCGATTTTCATTTGAATTGAAATTGGGATTACGGGTCGAAATGATATCTACCCGTATATATTTAAATTTCGGATTGAAATGATAAATATCCGTATCACTTAACCATATGATAAATATATACAAACACCGTTGGTCCATATATATATAAATATTTTGAAAATGAATTCTATGGTCTTGGAAAGAAATATATGGTTTTAATAAATGTTGAGCCTTAAATTATTATATATAAATGGGAATAATTGATTTAGATACATATGATATGTTGAGTATTTAAATATGTTTCAAAATAGATTTTGAAAAAAAAAATTGAATAAGTTAAGGTTAGGAAGATAATTTGAATTTAGTTGAAATTGATTTAATAAAGGATTTTATTTAATTAAACCAATTAGAAACTTATCGAAATCGAGATGTAAAATATGATTTATAACTGGGGTTTGATTTATAAGTAATTTAAGGAATATTTCTTGTTTAAATAAAATTTAAGGAAATATTTAGTAAAATGTGATTTAAGGCTAGTTAAATGATATTAAATTTATTAAGTTAATATTCCCTGATTTAATAATAATAAAGTTAAATCAAGAGCTATATGAAACTGTTAAATTTAACTTTGAAATCGTTGAATATTAAAGCTTTGAAATATTGGAATTTAAATGGTTTATTTTGTGATTCAGATCTGTATTTGAATCAATATAAATTGAATTTGTTATTTAGGAACTGAATTGAACTAAATGGAAAAAATTTAGATTGAATATAATTGGAATTTGAAATTTGAGTTGATTTGAATCGATGTGTGAGACTTGAGGAAATTGTAAATGCTTTACTTTATAAATTAATTAATATATATACTATCTTGAAAAAAAATAGTTATATTTGAAATGAAATGATATTTGGGTTTTGAAGTATAAATTAAATTGAAATGACCATGGTGTTATAATGTATATTTCCACCTTGTAGATAGTTCTGAAGATCCTTAGAGGATGGTTATCCCAAACATCCTTTAAGTTACTTGTATTTCGGTTGATATTTCACTTGAGTTGGATTTATTTATATAAGAATGTTAATCCTGACTCGAGTGTTTTGTGTTTTGCTTTACGCTCGGGTCAGACTGAGTGATACAGCATTCGAGACTCACCTTTGGAGTTTGGAGCTTCCTTTGGAGATCCAACTATCGCCTCAGCTTTCAGCTCTTCTAGTTGATTTGTTCAGAGAAGTCATCTGTTATACTGGAGACTTCTGCATTTGAGATATTCTGTTGTATTTTATTTCTAACTCTGATGTTTATATAGTAGCTTCATGAACTACTATTTTATCTATTCCGCTGCGTATTATTGTATTACTCTGTGTCCGTGATTCTGTGATTGATTTATTTACTGCATATGCTGAGTTTCGCCAAATTTTTATTACTATCTGTTATTTTGAATTATTCAAGTCAGACATGTGTGGATTTATTGTCGATTTGAATGGTCCAAAATAGCGGGTCGTTACAATGGTAGCGAGGTTGGGTGTGCACATGCACGACCGTGCATGTTGGTGATGGGTTACAGGATTTGGAAATTGGATTGGAGAATTAATTTGGGAAAGAAGCTTTTGCGGGTTTGGGTCATGAGAGCTTGGGCCTTGGGCCTAATTTGGGTGGTGAGAATAATTATGTTTTATTTGTTTTTAATTTTACAAACTAAGTTTAACTTTAAAATTTTATATCTCACTCATTTTAAGTCCGTTTGACCCACGGATTTTTTTGCATTAGACTCGTATTGTCGAGTACAACACTTTGGTTTATATAGTTGATAGCTTTGGTATGGTATAATTTAATGATAATACAATACTCATTGGCTATAATTACTTTGATTATACCCCACTGATGACATCTATAAGAAGAATAAAATAGCGTTATGCGATGTTTAAACTGACTAGATTATTTTGGACATCTGTTTAGCAGAATAAATCCTCATTCTATAATTATATTAATTTGGGCATTTAATTTTATGCCAATTGATTTATATGAGCTAAATGAGGTGTTAATTATTGATGGTTAATTAGGATCTGATTTACATATATGTTGCTTATGTAAATACTAGTGTTGGCATGTGTAACAACTCGCACTCCAGTGAGCCTACATTTTTGTTGAACCCAAAAACCCAAGTCCACTAAAATACAGATCATTAGTTTAGTATCTTGCACAAGAGAAGCTATATAAAAGCACTAATGGTAATAACTCACAGCGGAAATAAGTAAATATAACAGATCATAATAATCACTGACCCATAGTTGACACCTCAAATGTCAAGTGCTTTAACCAGACCATCACTCCAAACAATCCCAGTACCTGCCATTCTAAATGCTGGGGTTGTAATGAGGAGGGGGTCAGAACAATGTTTCGATGACTGATAAATTATACGTCTTATACATAACACTAGCTTAGGCCGATTGTTCACCATTCCTTGTTATTTTAGATTTATCATTAGTCGCTATGACTCCATCACTGCATACGAACCGTTCCTATTAACACCATGTAGATATATATATATATAAGTATATATATCCCATCATCCACTAATGGACCTAGATACTATCCCCACTAGTATCTCTCGCTCAGCACCTCATAAGGATTCATTACCTCGCTGCATTATGATTGTCGTATAACTAGAGGAAATCCTATAATGCGCACCGACGACCTCCAGTCCATAAGGTCCTGTATTCTTCGGGGATTTTCACCTTTTTCCGCTTCATATATCATGGATTTCCGGCCCCAAGCACCTCCACCCCATCCATATTTTTGAAGGATTCTCTGATATGGGTTAACTAGCCTTTCCCTATCAAACAGAATAACAACCAACTGTGGTAGTGCATAACCCAACTGAATCAATTCTGGTATGCGGAAGAGATCAGTTAGGTGTAACCTTGTCCTTATCGTTGACCGCAAGGGACTAATGTCGAGCTTGCTAAATATGCAACTCTAACCCTTTGTTTTGGTACCTAGGCACGTCGGCCTTTGCATGCCCTGTTGGATAAGTCTGATCCCACCCATTGTCCATTTAGATTGCCTTGTGCAATCAAAGCAATACCCTCCTCTAACAAATCTGAAGCAGACTACTAGTGCTAGTGCAGTCTCGCCATTCGTAAAAGGTCCGTCCATTGCCTGCAATTACAGAGGTTCCTTTCCAAGCACCCACAGACTTGAGGGTATCCCTTCATCTATACACAAGCATATACTCTCCACAGGTCCTATTGGTTGGATATGTTTCTAGCATCCCAACCCAGTCTAATGACCTTAAGTCATATATTCTCTATAATTATAATAGAAAATTTATAATTATTCACACCCGTCATAAATGCATATCTAAGGCTACATATATACTTATTTCATATCATGTTTATTTATTCTTCTTACATTTTCTTTACTGCTTCTACATCTTTTATGTTTGGCCCTAGGTCTTCATTTTACTATGCGTTTAGCTTTTCACTTATCAAATTCATTTACCGCTTCTTATTTTCTGTCATCAATATCATTGCTACTACATTCGTTAGTTCAACGTCGATTTCTATTTCACTTCATTTAATTACCAGACTTAATCCAGACATCTTTAAATTTACTTGTTTTAAGCAAATTAATCTATTTCATTCAATTATCAAACTTAATCCAAACATCAATTTCATTTCTTTGCTTCTTTTTCTTTGCTATTACTCAAACTTCCATTTTCATTGGTTTTCACTTTATTAACTTTTAGTTTCATTATTATTTAAATATTACACCTTTGGGATTTATTACATTTTAATAAATTGGAACCTAAACTTTAATTGTTACATGGTAAATTTTCATATTTTGGCACAAAGAGGTGGTTTGTGCGATGTTTGTAATTACAAGGAGTTCTCTTTTTGTTTATTGAAATAAACAATACAAAATACGGTAACTACCATTATTTTGTACATCTCTTTCTTTTATGGACATATATTTGTTCCTTGTCATTTCTAACATTACACTTTTTCTAAATTTAAACTTAACTGTATATGGAAATCCACTTATTATAATATACATTCCAATTAATTAAAATATCATTAAAATCCCAAAAGTTCAATTAACTTTGTTTTCCAGTCTCAACCACTAATATCAAATAAAGTGAAATCCCAATTCATTATGTTTCAATTAACTAACCCATCGTAAAATTGATAATTAAAATGATTTCATAATTACAGAATTAAATCTAATTATTACGCTTCTGTAATTATCGATACAAACTTATAGGCAAGTTTACAGTCTTCAACATTTCATACATGTGAATTTATTGCAATTTAAATTTAATTCTCAGACATATATGAATTGATCTGTGATGATATAATCTAATATTATATAAAAATATATAATATTCCCACTCACCTTTAGTTAACGCTTCCAGATCTCTAGATCTAATCTAGATCTAACCCTGTTATCTGTGTTCTCCATTTTTAACTCCCTATTCGAACCCACAGGCAATATTTATACAGATCTTATTAGAAATTGCATCAGCGAAATGAGATTTAGATTTCGATTTATTAATTAGAACCATATCTAAAAGTTTGCCTTTGATGTAGCAACCTGATTTTAACCTATTTCCTATCCTCTATTCTTTTCTATTCTTCTCCAAAGTGTATCCGTGCAATCTAGATCTATTTCTATGTATTCAGAAATTTTGAAGGAGAAAGAAAATGGCAGAGCTTCCGCGCTCATTAGAAAAATAACGAGTTGGAAGTGAAACCCTAGGTCCTAATTTATAGAGGTTCAAATCAGCGCTCACCGTCGGATGGAAATAGATCAGATCTGGGCCATACGGCCTTAAGTTACACCCGCCACCTAAGCAAAGGGGTCGGCCGCCCCATGAGCTAAGTCGACCGCTCATGGTCGACCGTGCCTAGGTTATGGCCGACCTGACTAGGCCAAAATAGTGTATTTTTGAGAGTTGGTTGATTTAATTGATTTGTTACCATTTATTCTCCATTTAACATGAACCAACGTTATCTTACGCCTTAAATTAATTTTCTTAAACATTAAGCTATTGTTAACTTTAATGGTGTTAATCAATTATTAATTAATTTCAAATTATTTCCTTAACTACATATATAATTATTTTCAACTACAAAAATTCAAACGCTGATAACTTTTTCGTTTGAACTTCAATTTGAAAAGTTTATATATAAACATTGTTTAGAAAATTGCCACGAATCAATAGTATAAGTTTCATAGCCAAATTCCAACATTTACAAAAATTCCATTTTTCAATGTTTATTATTTATTAATTAATTTCAATTTTAATTAATTAACGTAAAAACGTAGGGTGTTACTTTCTCCTCCCTTAAAAGAATTTCATCCCCAAAATTCCACAAGGGTTCAATCATGTAATGCATCTCACATCCATTTTACACCAATAATCAAATAGTGTACAACCAATTTTACAACAATCCATGTACATGTACACAGTGCATCACAATACATATGATATATATGAACAATGATTTTTAATTGGAGTCTCCTATATGAATGATTGCTTTTTAAATCAGTTTCAAAAACATGATGCTGACATCCTAAATATACATGCAGTTCTACATGAATGCAACTTTTTGAAAATCAAAACAGTTTTTCATCTAGATTTTCCCACACTTCTATGTGTAGAAGCATAGTTCAACCAATTTTTCATCCAATTCTTACCATCCAATTTCCTAGCACACCATGACTAACATCCAAATTTAGAGAATTTCAATTCTCTAAAACTATTTTCATTTGCTTGGAAAGGGTCTAGATGGAAAATTCCATATTTCCACCATTTTCTTATGTAACCTTTTTCCATTGTACCATGAGCTCTACTCCTTTGCCCCCAATCCTTTTTCCTATCTTTTCAAGTACAGTTTGAATAAGTAACTTTTATTTTTAAAGTTCAAAAACATTGCTGTTCCAAAAATCATCTTTTTAAATTTCACTCGTCGACAAGGTTCCTCAGAAAACTTCCGTAAACAAAACAGCTTCCTTATCGCTCATTGTGTCCATTTTACTGCAACTACCACTATGTAGTAAAACCTATACTAATCAAATTACCAACTATTCCCCAAAGCATACGGTATTTCAAAATTTCTAAAACTTAAAATCCTTAACTTTTAAAATCTTTTCAAAGATATGTATATATTTACTATGAAAACTATTCATAAGTAAATTTTTCATAAATTGTTTTTTCCAAATATATGTATGATTACATTTTTTTATAAATAACCTTTTCCCGCATTTTTGATATCAGGGTTTAGTCAACCATCCACCGTCCATAACAGAATTCACTTAATTGCATGGTAAATTTTAACTTCCCAATTTTTTTTCTTTCTTATTAATATCAAACAGCACACATGTCCAATTTTAAATTTTAGTCTTCAAGGAACATGAACATTGACCCGTGGCTTACCACTCCATACTCAAGTCCTCCGTCTATCGAAATTTACCTTCCAAAAAATCCCTAATCTTTTTGGAACCTAGATTTTCAATTTTTTTCTTTTATCTAGTAGTTAGTTAAATAAATTTTCTTAATTTATTACTTAACTTCCAATTTCAACTATTTTCCTTTCCCTCGCATTAGCCAAGTGACCTTCGCTAAAATTTCCTTTTTATTGCTTTCTCAATCATTGCGGTCCATTTAGAAAACACATAAAAAGGAACATTTTCCTAAACGTATGCAGTCTATAGCAACAACTAATGATTCCAACCCACGAAAAGAAAAATAACACTGAAAGGAAACACAACACTACTAACTACTACTACTACAAGAACAGACCTTTGTAACAGGCCATCCCTCTACAACAACCTTCATATCTTATCCTTCCTTTATTATTTACAATGAATAAGGTCTATTTATCTTTTCAATCCCATACCCAATTATGGAATAACTATGTCTCTTCTCACTACAGTGGATAAGAAATACAACCTATGAAATTTTCATATTAAATGGCAACTAAGCTTGGCGAAATAACCTTCCACTTCCCCTCTTGCTTCCCCAGCTTAAGTCTACCAATATCCTCTATGTGTGATTACCATCTCATTAGCATATATTACTATCTTCTCTTAATCCCAATCTTTTGATAGTATCATTAATCCTTGGTATTTCCTTTATCCATAAGCCTTCTACAAGCATATCCCAAAACTTATAAAAGTGTACCTTAATACCTCTTTATGGCTTACACACATATCAACATAACATTCGTCGGTTCTTCTAGTCTCCCTTACACTCTAAGAGGATTTTTTGTTACTATTCTAAAAGTAGTCATAGCTATCTCCTTCATAGTCTTATTCTTAAGTAAAAGCATTTTATTTAAGTATAAATATTTTGGAAATAGCAGTAATAGTTTACCTGAAAGTATTTTTGTTTACGTATAATTATTTTGGGAAAGAAAATTTTAAGTAGATGCATTTTCATTGAATTGGTTCGGGGCATGAGCCTCGATTTGTTTTGTGATGATCTAAATAATCTTCTAAGTGACAATCAGATGTTTGCCTAGGCGAACGTTGTAGTGCACTTAGTAAATTATTCTATTTATCATTGTATGATCGAAACGAGTTCGATATTAAACAAAACCCAAAGCATGTTGGCTATTGATATTTTATTAACACTATTTATTTGGAAATATAAACGGTATTATTTCAAAATGAAATTTTGAAATAGAAGAATATTTTTATGTTAACTAATTCGAGTGGCCCGAAAATAACTAAAAATGGGATAGAGATGTGTTTGGATGGTAAGCACTCTCTTAAGTATTACCCTTATGGTAAGGGAATGTATGATACCGTGTGGTAGTACCCAGTTCCTCGGTATATTTTGGTGTTACTCGGGATATATATATATACATATATATATATATATATATGGGTTAAAATGCATAGCATGATTTCTAAAAGGGTTTTGAAATAAAAACCAAGTATTTAGTTCTTAAGGAAAATAGATTCAAAATAAAAAGGGATTGAATCAGATAGTTGTATATATCCTCGGGATATAGTAGGGTATTGTGAAGAAAACTTAAGTTGTGTTTTATGAAAATGTATTCGTAATTAGTCATGGAAGGTAAAATGTTAAAGTTTTAGGTCGGCTGGTTTCCTTCTTTGTTTGATTTAGATGAAATTTCGGGCTCGAAATTCTTTTAAGGGGGGAAGAATGTAACGACTCAGAATTTTATCGTTATGAGTTTAGGAATATTTAATTAATTTTAAATATTTGAATAGTGGTTTCTATAAAAAAAAGAAAACCAATTTGGTAATATAATGAAGTTATAGGATTTTTCCATAATTTTTAATTTGGTAAATATTTAAATTAGCATTTGACATATTTGACGGTAAGCATTGGTATTTTTGAAATTTAACAGAATTTGATAACCAGTATATATTTTTTTGGTGATTGTGTCACATTATTGTGCTCAATCGTATTTCTATTTCTGTCGGTTGTGGTCTGTACATGAACGAGATATTATGTAGCGAAGTATCGCAAATCTTCTTTCAAAACGTTGTCAAATCAAATCAAAATTTTCAACTTGCCTTAATTTTGATTTGCTTTGTTTGATGGATGGATTAAAATTTTGGTTTTGGTTTGCTTTAATCTGATGTTGTTTGGTTATAAGTACACAAACCCATCAACACATCACTCTTTACTCAGTTCATTTTCATTCTTCACTTCTTCTTTCAAATTTTCTTCTTCCCCCTCCTTTTTTACTTCTTCCTATAATGAAAACTATCTCCTTCTCAAATATTCAAAAATCAGCACCTTCAAGTCTATTTACAATTTGATAAATCTTTGAACATGAAAGTTGTGTGTATAGTCCCCTAGTTTTTTTTAAAAATGGTTGCTCATTGTTTCGTCAAGTGGACTGGTGGATATGTCCAAAATCAATAGTGGTCGAGTAATGTTAAAAATTCAACGATCACAAAATGGTGAATGGAGGGCATGGTCGCGTTTATCTCGTTGAGCTATGATTTTATAGAGTGTTCGTAAGCGTTGAAGTGGCTGTAATTGGCCATGGAAGGGAGATGAACATTTTCCGATCATTTTAGAAATTTTGACGAACTGGTGGTCGAGGGGAGGAGCAATGAGTGCTTGGAGGAAGTGTAACGACCCAGAATTTTGAACAAATTAAATTGAAAATATTTAATTAATTTTAAATATTTGAACGATGATTTAATTTGAATCCCCGATATAACCTTGAATTTGGTGATTAAATTATAAAAATTTAATCTATTGTAAGTTGAATAAAATTGGTATCTTCAATTGTAGGCCGAAGAAAAATATTTCGAAAGCTTTTAAAAATTCGTATTGATAATACCGAAGATAATCGAAGCTTCAGAATTGTATTTCAAACTGTTTTGTCCAGTTTTGAAATTTAATCGTTCGAATCGATATTTAAAAATAGCCGTCCGAGGCATAGTCTCGGAATTCGACGAAACCAGTTCCATTGGGTCCGTAATATTGTATTATTACCGGATTTCAAATTTTGTAGTTTTCGGAATTAACGTGTGATCGTACGAGGTATAAACGCTTAGACGATAATTATCGATCTAATTTAAATATCCTTATCCGAATGAAATCAAATCAACAGCCACCTTGTATTTCCTTTAGCCAACCTATCTCTGTTGTAGCCGACACGCAGAAACAAATTTTCACGCGAAACATCTTTTCCTGTTCCCTCTCGTTCAATAATATCTCGTCTCCTTCTGTACAAATCTAAAACGCAGAAGAAATCATTTCGTTCCAAAGAAATTAACAATGGCCGCATTCAATTCGAATTTAAACTAGAGCCATCGCGATTTCATTTTCCCCAAAGGAGCAGCGTCTCGTTCATAAGACAAAATCAATCGCGTGGCCACAATTAGCCTCAGATTCAAACTCGAATTCTGTTTCAAAATTAAAATCACGAGCGAGTCGCGTACGAAGGGGATGGGCGGCGACGAGTTCGAGTCGCACTCGAATCAAGTTCAAGGCAGCGGCGACTGGTCGCGATGGTGCAGCGCGAGGGAGGCACTCGGGTGGAGTCGTTCCAGTCGAGGCGACGACGTCGCAACTAGCGATGGTCGATGATGAACGCTGCATTCGATTGTAACTAGGGTTTCATCGCAGTAGGTGGTCGCGATGGCTGCTGGCATCTTCGGCAAGGCAAGGTCGATGAGGGTGCGTAGAGGCGATGTTGATTTTGGGGGGCGGTCGCGATAGCAGTTTTCAGGCGACGAAGCACTGATGGCGTGCTCGTGGTGGCGAGTCGATGGCAGAAGGAAGGTCATAACAGTGAAGGTATTAGTTTCTTTGTTTTTCTTTTAGTTTTCAGACAGTAACAGTAAGTTTAAAAGTGATTTAAAGATTTAAAATATATATATATAAGAGATAACATAATTACAGTAAAGGTAATTCTGTTTTAATAAATAAATACATATTTATAGGTGAAATAGTATGTATATATATATATATAAGAGATTTGGAAAAAAAATTAGGAATTTTGGGAGTGTTTGAAAGTTTAAATAAGCTATTTTATATATAAGTAAGGTTTCAAGAGAAAAAGAAACATTCTTGTTTCGAATCAAATTTTAATTTTAAAATTTAAATCATCGGAAAATTGAAATTTTCAAGTGAAAATTTAATAGTTCGATTAATTCGAATATTAATAAAATTGTATAATTTTTATACAAGGTCGAATACAACGAAGAAAAATAAATCTGGATTTGGGATGGATTGCAAAATAAAAGCTGAGGTGAGATTTTTCTCACTCAAAAATGAAGTGGAATTTTCAGTTATTTATTGATTGATTTGATTGCTATATTGGATGTGCTATTAGATATAGTAGGATATATCTATTATATATATAGCAATATATACATATTGGCATATGTATATATTGGATTGATGATTTCCCGCCTCGTATAGCGGATGAGACCCTATTGCGCCGTTAGTAAGCGGATTTTTATAAAACCCATATACCGCGATAATTCCGTACTGGAGCGGAATTGGTATTGTGCTAACGTCTTTGGATGCAGGGAAACAGGTTGGAGGGATCCAACTGGACCCCTCACATTGATTGAATTCATTTCTATTGTGATATGAATCTGTGAATGATTATAGTGATGCTATTAATCATATTGATATCTGGAAATTGTTTGAAAGCTAAAATTTAGCTGAATGGATGTTTGACATCATTGGATTCCAAAGATAAACGAAATTGAATTTTTTAAATTCAAGTAGAAAATTTCTAAATGAATCAATTTTTGAAATTGAAGAAATTTTGAAGAAAGGAATTTTCTTTAAAGTATAAAAAGTAAATTTTTATAATCGTATTGAATAAATTCCAGAATAAAGTGAAAATGATAAATAAATGGATTTCATAAAACAATGATTATAAATTGAAGAATTTAATTTAAATTTGGGTTTTTAAATAGATTGAAAGGGAAAAAGAAATTTATTTTCTTTAAAAGGAATTTATTTAAAAAGAAATAAGTGGGAAGTCCAATTTGAAATTTAATTGGTAAATTGAAATGATTTGGGAAATCAATGTAAAATGAGTTCAATTTAAAGAATCCATTTAAAAACAGGATATTGAATGATTTGAAGGAAAATAAGGAATTTATTCTAGTAGAGATAAATAAAATTAGAAATCAATCTGTAATTGATTTAATATTTGGAAAAGAACTTTTGAGAAATCAGTATGGAATCTTTTATTTAAAGTTGAAAATAAATTCAGAAATCAATATTGAAATTGAATTGATATTGAAGTTTTTATAAATAGAATTGAAATTTATAAAAGTTGTTTAAAAAAATTCGAAATCACTTATTTTGATAAGTAAAATATAGAAGTTAATAAAAAGAAGATTTATAAGTTGAAGTTGTTATTAAAACAGAAATAGAATTTATAAACGTTGTTTTATAAATTCGAAATCGATTGAATTTGATAAATTAAATATAGAAGATTATTAAAGGAGATATATTCGCGATTTTGGATAGCGAATTATTATTGAAATAAAACGTGTAGAAAATAGTGAAATGTAATTAGTGAAGTATATTCACGATTTTGGACAGTGAATATATGGTTAAGTAAAATGGATATGGTTTTGGGAAAGTGATATTTGAAATGAAGTTAATTGTTTTAAAAGATGTTTTAAAACGTGTGAACTATCGAAATCATAGATTTCAACATTTATTGTTGAAATAGACGTTTTCGAGAAATATAAGGAAATGGTGGACTATAACACTGTTGTTATAGTAAATGATTTCCGAAAGGAAATGTTTTTAATGTAGTATTGGGATTTATATATCTATCTAAATCCGAATCCCTATACTAGTGATTTTGAGTCGTCGTAACGATGTTTTACGTAACATTCGTTTTGACTCAAATAGATGTTGTTAAAATAAATGATTTCCTTAAAGAATGAAATATATACTTAATATTGATTTAAGTATATTGAATATTTTCAAATGTTGAAAATAAATAGTTTTGTGAATTACTTATTTTAAATAAGTATGGAATTGCTTTTCCAATATGAAACGAAGGGTTTGAAACTTTATCTTTTAAAGATAATTTGAAAAGTGAATATTTGAAATTTGTTTTCAAACGGTTAAGTGTGGAAATTTTATATCTAATGAAGATATTTTTGGAGATAAAATTATTTGGAAAATTATTTGGAATCTGATGATGTTGCGCATCTTTATTGATAGTTAAATAACCGACTATCAATAATTACCCTGAATGGATGTTTTGTTGTGAATTGGATGAATTTGAATGCCACACTTATTTTTGAATAATCGCTCACTATTCGGGTTAGCCGGGAAAGGACCATGGGGTCGTATAACCCATTCCGAATATGTGATACGTCGTTATGAATTGCATTCGAAGACCGGTGTTGAAGACCGGATATTTTTGAAAACGGAAGGATTACCGTCGAGTTACTCTACATCGGCTGATCTCCGGTTTAGAGGTTTTTATCACCCTTAGTGACGGGAAGTCCGGACGTGATTAGAAATTTATACGGATATGCAAGGGCTTCGTGAGAAGTTCCTTCGGTTCTGTTCGATCCCGGAACAGACTTGTATGGATTGTATGTCTGACGTTACAATTTGAGATATAAAGCTGATTTCTTTCAAATACATTTCTGTTGGTGGCGGAGAATTTATTCTCTTAGCTTAACACCCTTCTCTGAGACGTACGAGCTCAGAGGTTATGTAGTTGAAATTTATCAGCGATATACTCCCAATTTGGTAACGTGGCATACTGAGTGTTGCTGTGAAATGATCAGTGTTTGATCATTTGTGATATGATCATTTGTTTGATCTTATATCTTTGTGATCATAGGTCGATCATTTTGTTTGACCCGAAGCAGGGCTTTGTAGAAAGCGTAGCTTTGTGGACGAGACTTCGTCGAGCCTCACACCCCGGAAATGGTCGAAACAGGAAGGATGCGGCAAGGTTCTAGGGAGTAGCGCCCCTTAGTGTATGTCATTCCTTCTGGATAAAGGTGGTATCATGGTATGGAGCCCAGATACTTAACCTATGTGGTTGCTGCATTATTATCTATGTGGTTTGTTGGAAATCGGGGATCCTCGAGAAGATCGGTGACGATCGGGGGATGGCATACGCGTGTCAGTAGTTACCTATTTTTGCAGAGGTAACCCGGCCTTGTGTTGGCAGAGATCTAACCGTAATGTTAGGTTATTTCTCGGGTCGTCTATTCCAGGGACGTACCCATCGTGGAAAAGGAAGTTCCTTAGCCTGACCATTTGTTGGAAATCCAAAGAAACAATAGGAGCCTTGTACGGTTTTAGTTGTAGAACCTGCCATTTAATATGGTAGCTATAGCAAGCATACTATAATGGTACCTATGCTGGCTAAGATTTATATTATACTTTCGAACTGTTTTCTACACTATGCACTAATAATAATATAAAAAAGAATTTGATTTTTGCGTAGTAAGCATCTTTGACTATCATAAGAAGAAATCTCCTCCAAGTCTGCGTTTGCATTGTGTGTGTGGTGGGAGGTCTTATGGTAGTTTCATTTTCCAAAAGCATTGCGAATTTGTTTTATTTTCTTTGTGAAAAATAACTGTTTTACGATCTCACACCAGTCACCATGACTGACTCGGAGTTTATTGTTCCCTTCTAAACTCTGGGTGCCCACCAATTTCCACACGGGCAGTCTAGAGTTAGATTATCAGGATATTCTGGATATTCTGGAGCTTTGAAGATAAGCTGGATGACGAGACGTAGTATTTGTATCTGATATATTTATTCCGCTGTGTATTCTGTATGAGGACAAGTTATATAACTGTCCATTGTTGTATATTGACTCTGATGATTGATGTATGTATAAACTGATATAGTTCTTTGTTTTAAAAGACTAGTGTTTATTTATTATATATTGTTCCGCTGCGATATGTGAGATTCTGATATTGTTTCTGCTTCTGATGTTGTTCTGTTGTTCTTCTTTCTTCTTCTTCTCTTTTTCTTCTATCTTTTCTTCTATTTCTTTTTCTTAAAACCCTCACTATTGGAGTTTCCGGCACTCGATTGCTCGGCAGTCGATAAAGTGAGTATCGATGTCGAATTTTCGAAAGTCGAAAATCTCGGTACGTGACAGCGTGGTATCAGAGCATATTGTTAAGCGACAACCCTGCTCTGTTGGGTGTTACTCATTAGAGATAGAGTCAGCAGTACTCTAGAATGAGTTGAGTGTAATAATAGATACGAGTGCGTATTTGTTAGTGAATATAAAATTGTTTTATATTGTGATGATTGGTTTGTTGAGTGGTATATGGATTCTGGTCGGTATTGTCCGTACAACTCTATCGATAGGGATCTCTAAACACTTGTATAGAACAATTCGGCACAGTATTGTTTTAAATAGGGTAAATGAGATAATTTTGCCCAAAACTATTTTTGTATAGAAAATAAATGTTTTTCTATAAAGTACTATAGTATATGGTTGCATGGATGTTAGGAAGTAATAATAGTGAATTATCATCACTGAAATTGAATAAGAAATTGAAATCGTAACTCCAAAGTTAAGAAATAAATTCACATGCAGCTAAAATTGTGAATATAAATTATAAATGTGATTTGTAATTTGAAACGGAATTCCAGAGAAGTTTTTGGAAAGGTTTTGAAAAGAAATTGAAAATTTTGGAGATTTGGAAAGTTTAAATCTTTTTTTTTGATTTGAAAATGAATTTCAAAGGTTTTGAAAAGTATTTTGGAAAGATGAAAAGCTCTAAACTCTTTTCGGTCGCTGGAAAATAACTTCGATGATGACCGCGGCATCGTTGGTGTTCATTTTCGGGTTTCCAAAAGAGAAATTGCTGCCAAATTGTTTTAAAAGGAAGTAATTTGAAAAATTTGGGTTTTGTTTTGAAAATTCAAAGGATAATTTGAATTGTTTTCAAAATGTCTTTGAAATGTTGAAAAGACTCTGGAATACTATAAAAAAATATTTATGAAATATTATGAAGTTGATAACTTGTAAAGTTTAGAGTTTAAATAAAAAATTCATATTTAAAATTTCATTCGTTAAATGGATCTTTTATTATGAATATATAAGTGATTATATAAATCGAAATGAAAATAAGTTGATAACTTATAGAATATTTGAAATCTGATTGGAATGAAATTCAAATTGAAGACGACTGAATTAGTAATTGGAACTAATTTAAAATAGTGCAGTTATGAATGAAAGATAATTGATAAATTCAATATTTCAGAATTGAAGATAAATTGAATTCAAGTAGAATTGAAATTGTGAATTAAATTCAAATGAAATTTGAAATGTGAAATTGAATGAAAATGAATATGAAACTTCAATAGTGAATTAGAGATGATATAAGAAGTATATATTGAAAATTTTGTAATAAAATTTGGCAAAATGGTTTGAATATGTAACTAGATATTATGGCTAGTAGGATATACAGGTGTATAAAGGAATTGGAAATTTTGATTTCAAAGATGTATTTGAATTGCTCGACAAAAGGTAAGTATTTGAATTTGAATATGAGTTTTTGATGATTTCTTGTCTAGCCGCTTGGCTTTTTCTTTTTCTTTTTGAAATCTGAGTGTCCGTAGGGACGTTTTGTAGTCGTACCGTATTAGCCGCGCAAAGGAGACGCTGGCGAAATTTTTCGAAAATTTCGAGTGTTAGAAAAATTTTGAGAAAATTTTGAAGTTAAAATTTGAATTTAAACTCAAATTTGAATTTAGAAGTTGAACAATGTTGTTTGAAACTTATAATTTAAGTTGGAAAGTTAGTTGAATTGATAACGAATCTTTAGTAGAAAGATTTGTTTTGAGAATTTGATAAAACCATTTGGACTGTGAAAAATAGTAGACGAGTTAAGGACTTTTTCTTCTTGACTTGTAATTTCGAGGACGAAATTCTTTTAAGGAGGGAAGTCTGTAACGATCCAGAATTTTGAACAAATTAAATTGAAAATATTTAATTAATTTTAAATATTTGAACGATGATTTAATTTGAATCCCCGATATAACCTTGAATTTGGTGATTAAATTATAAAAATTTAATCTATTGTAAGTTGAATAAAATTGGTATCTTCAATTGTAGGCCGAAGAAAAATATTTCGAAAGCTTTTAAAAATTCGTATTGATAATACCGAAGATAATCGAAGCTTCAGAATTGTATTTCAAACTGTTTCGTCCAGTTTTGAAATTTAATCGTTCGAATCGATATTTAAAAATAGCCGTTCGAGGCACAGTCTCGGAATTCGACGAAACCAGTTCCATTGGGTCCGTAATATTGTATTATTACCGGATTTCAAATTTTGTAGCTTTCGGAATTAACGTGTGATCGTACGAGGTATAAACGCTTAGACGATAATTATCGATCTAATTTAAATATCCTTATCCGAATGAAATCAAATCAACAGCCACCCTGTATTTCCTTTAGCCAACCTATCTCTGTTGTAGCCAACACGCAGAAACAAATTTTCACGCGAAACATCTTTTCCTGTTCCCTCTCGTTCAATAATATCTCGTCTCCTTCTGTACAAATCTAAAACGCAGAAGAAATCATTTGGTTCCAAAGAAATTAACAATGGCCGCATTCAATTCGAATTTAAACTAGAGCCATCGCGATTTCATTTTCCCCAAAGGAGCAGCGTCTCGTTCATAAGACAAAATCAATCGCGTGGCCACAATTAGCCTCAGATTCAAACTCGAATTCTGTTTCAAAATTAAAATCACGAGCGAGTCGCGTACGAAGGGGATGGGCGGCGACGAGTTCGAGTCGCACTCGAATCAAGTTCAAGGCAGCGGCGACTGGTCGCGATGGTGCAGCGCGAGGGAGGCACTCGGGTGGAGTCGTTCCAGTCGAGACGACGACGTCGCAACTAGCGATGGTCGATGATGAACGCTGCATTCGATTGTAACTAGGGTTTCATCGCAGTAGGTGGTCGCGATGGCTGCTGGCATCTTCGGCAAGGCAAGGTCGACGAGGGTGCGTAGAAGCGATGTTGATTTTGGGGGGCGGTCGCGATAGCAGTTTTCAGGCGACGAAGCATTGATGGCGTGCTCGTGGTGGCGAGTCGATGGCAGAAGGAAGGTCATAACAGTGAAGGTATTAGTTTCTTTGTTTTTCTTTTAGTTTTCAGACAGTAACAGTAAGTTTAAAAGTGATTTAAAGATTTAAAAATATATATATATAAGAGATAACATAATTACAGTAAAGGTAATTCTGTTTTAATAAATAAATACATATTTATAGGTGAAATAGTATGTATATATATATATAAGAGATTTGGAAAAAAAATTAGGAATTTTGGGAGTGTTTGAAAGTTTAAATAAGCTATTTTATATATAAGTAAGGTTTCAAGAGAAAAAGAAACATTCTTGTTTCGAATCAAATTTTAATTTTAAAATTTAAATCATCGGAAAATTGAAATTTTCAAATGAAAATTTAATAGTTCGATTAATTCGAATATTAATAAAATTGTATAATTTTTATACAAGGTCGAATACAACGAAGAAAAATAAATCTGGATTTGGGATGGATTGCAAAATAAAAGCTGAGGTGAGATTTTTCTCACTCAAAAATGAAGTGGAATTTTCAGTTATTTATTGATTGATTTGATTGCTATATTGGATGTGCTATTAGATATAGTAGGATATATCTATTATATATATAGCAATATATACATATTGGCATATGTATATATTGGATTGATGATTTCCCGCCTCGTATAGCGGATGAGACCCTATTGCGCCGTTAGTAAGCGGATTTTTATAAAACCCATATACCGCGATAATTCCGTACTGGAGCGGAATTGGTATTGTGCTAACGTCTTTGGAAGCAGGGAAACAGGTTGGAGGGATCCAACTGGACCCCTCACATTGATTGAATTCATTTATATTGTGATATGAATCTGTGAATGATTATAGTGATGCTATTAATCATATTGATATCTGGAAATTGTTTGAAAGCTAAAATTTAGCTGAATGGATGTTTGACATCATTGGATTCCAAAGATAAACGAAATTAAATTTTTTAAATTCAAGTAGAAAATTTCTAAATGAATCAATTTTTGAAATTGAAGAAATTTTGAAGAAAGGAATTTTTTTTAAAGTATAAAAAGTAAATTTTTATAATCGTATTGAATAAATTCCAGAATAAAGTGAAAATGCTAAATAAATGGATTTCATAAAACAGTGATTATAAATTGAAGAATTTAATTTAAATTTGGGTTTTTAAATAGATTGAAAGAGAAAAAGAAATTTATTTTCTTTAAAAGGAATTTATTTAAAAAGAAATAAGTGGGAAGTCCAATTTGAAATTTAATTGGTAAATTGAAATGATTTGGGAAATCAATGTAAAATGAGTTCAATTTAAAGAATCCATTTAAAAACAGGATATTGAATGATTTGAAGGAAAATAAGGAATTTATTCTAGTAGAGATAAATAAAATTAGAAATCAATCTGTAATTGATTTAATATTTGGAAAAGAACTTTTGAGAAATCAGTATGGAATCTTTTATTTAAAGTTGAAAATAAATTCAGAAATCAATATTGAAATTGAATTGATATTGAAGTTTTTATAAATAGAATTGAAATTTATAAAAGTTGTTTAAAAAAATTCGAAATCACTTATTTTGATAAGTAAAATATAGAAGTTAATAAAAAGAAGATTTATAAGTTGAAGTTGTTATTAAAACAGAAATAGAATTTATAAACGTTATTTTATAAATTCGAAATCGATTGAATTTGATAAATTAAATATAGAAGATTATTAAAGGAGATATATTCGCGATTTTGGATAGCGAATTATTATTGAAATAAAACGTGTAGAAAATAGTGAAATGTAATTAGTGAAGTATATTCACGATTTTGGACAGTGAATATATGGTTAAGTAAAATGGATATGGTTTTGGGAAAGTGATATTTGAAATGAAGTTAATTGTTTTAAAAGATGTTTTAAAACGTGTGAACTATCGAAATCATAGATTTCAACATTTATTGTTGAAATAGACGTTTTCGAGAAATATAAGGAAATGGTGGACTATAACACTGTTGTTATAGTAAATGATTTCCGAAAGGAAATGTTTTTAATGTAGTATTGGGATTTATATATCTATCTAAATCCGAATCCCTATACTAGTGATTTTGAGTCGTCGTAACGATGTTTTACGTAACATTCGTTTTGACTCAAATAGATGTTGTTAAAATAAATGATTTCCTTAAAGAATGAAATATATACTTAATATTGATTTAAGTATATTGAATATTTTCAAATGTTGAAAATAAATAGTTTTGTGAATTACTTATTTTAAATAAGTATGGAATTGCTTTTCCAATATGAAACGAAGGGTTTGAAACTTTATCTTTTAAAGATAATTTGAAAAGTGAATATTTGAAATTTGTTTTCAAACGGTTAAGTGTGGAAATTTTATATCTAATGAAGATATTTTTGGAGATAAAATTATTTGGAAAATTATTTGGAATCTGATGATGTTGCGCATCTTTATTGATAGTTAAATAACCGACTATCAATAATTACCCTGAATGGATGTTTTGTTGTGAATTGGATGAATTTGAATGCCACACTTATTTTTGAATAATCGCTCACAATTCGGGTTAGCCGGGAAAGGACCATGGGGTCGTATAACCCATTCCGAATATGTGATACGTCGTTATGAATTGCATTCGAAGACCGGTGTTGAAGACCGGATATTTTTGAAAACGGAAGGATTACCGTCGAGTTACTCTACATCGGCTGATCTCCGGTTTAGAGGTTTTTATCACCCTTAGTGACGGGAAGTCCGGACGTGATTAGAAATTTATCCGGATATGCAAGGGCTTCGTGAGAAGTGCCTTCGGTTCTGTTCGATCCCGGAACAGACTTGTATGGATTGTATGTCTGACGTTACAATTTGAGATATAAAGCTGATTTCTTTCAAATACATTTCTGTTGGTGGCGGAGAATTTATTCTCTTAGCTTAACACCCTTCTCTGAGACGTACGAGCTCAGAGGTTATGTAGTTGAAATTTATCAGCGATATACTCCCAATTTGGTAACGTGGCATACTGAGTGTTGCTGTGAAATGATCAGTGTTTGATCATTTGTGATATGATCATTTGTTTGATCTTATATCTTTGTGATCATAGGTCGATCATTTTGTTTTACCCGAAGCAGGGCTTTGTAGAAAGCGTAGCTTTGTGGACGAGACTTCGTCGAGCCTCACACCCCGGAAATGGTCGAAACAGGAAGGATGCGGCAAGGTTCTAGGGAGTAGCGCCCCTTAGTGTATGTCATTCCTTCTGGATAAAGGTGGTATCATGGTATGGAGCCCAGATACTTAACCTATGTGGTTGCTGCATTATTATCTATGTGGTTTGTTGGAAATCGGGGATCCTCGGGAAGATCGGTGACGATCGGGGGATGGCATACGCGTGTCAGTAGTTACCTATTTTTGCAGAGGTAACCCGGCCTTGTGTTGGCAGAGATCTAACCGTAATGTTAGGTTATTTCTCGGGTCGTCTATTCCAGGGACGTACCCATCGTGGAAAAGGAAGTTCCTTAGCCTGACCATTTGTTGGAAATCCAAAGAAACAATACGAGCCTTGTACGGTTTTAGTTGTAGAACCTGCCATTTAATATGGTAGCTATAGCAAGCATACTATAATGGTACCTATGCTGGCTAAGATTTATATTATACTTTCGAACTGTTTTCTACACTATGCACTAATAATAATATCAAAAAGAATTTGATTTTTGCGTAGTAAGCATCTTTGACTATCATAAGAAGAAATCTCCTCCAAGTCTGCGTTTGCATTGTGTGTGTGGTGGGAGGTCTTATGGTAGTTTCATTTTCCAAAAGCATTGCGAATTTGTTTTATTTTCTTTGTGAAAAATAACTGTTTTACGATCTCACACCAGTCACCATGACTGACTCGGAGTTTATTGTTCCCTTCTAAACTCTGGGTGCCCACCAATTTCCACACGGGCAGTCTAGAGTTAGATTATCAGGATATTCTGGATATTCTGGAGCTTTGAAGATAAGCTGGATGACGAGACGTAGTATTTGTATCTGATATATTTATTCCGCTGTGTATTCTGTATGAGGACAAGTTATATAACTGTCCATTGTTGTATATTGACTCTGATGATTGATGTATGTATAAACTGATATAGTTCTTTGTTTTAAAAGACTAGTGTTTATTTATTATATATTGTTCCGCTGCGATATGTGAGATTCTGATATTGTTTCTGCTTCTGATGTTGTTCTGTTGTTCTTCTTTCTTCTTCTTCTCTTTTTCTTCTATCTTTTCTTCTATTTCTTTTTCTTAAAACCCTCACTATTGGAGTTTCCGGCACTCGATTGCTCGGCAGTCGATAAAGTGAGTATCGATGTCGAATTTTCGAAAGTCGAAAATCTCGGTACGTGACAGGAAGCTTGGGACTAGATAGAGGCATGAGCGGTGGTGGCCAGAGGAACTTGAACTAGGGTTTAAGGAAGTGAATTTTGTGTTTGACTTTGGCTTGGTCGTGACGATGATAGTAAGCAACGAGTTGGCTGTGGGCGTGGTTGGAGGTGCGTAGGGGAGCGGTAGAGAATATGGCAGAGGCAACGGTTGCTAGCAGTGGCCAATGCAGTGGGAAAAGGAGTGTGACGTGCTTGTTTTGAAGCCTGGACGCGAATGCGTAATGGAGGAGGGGGCTGGAAACTGATATAGGTGACTGGAGTTGGAGTCATGAGCGTTGACGTGATGAGCTCAAGTAGTGGAGTTTATGGGTGGGGTTGGTTCGACGGTATGGTGGCGGGGTTCGATATGCACGTGCACGGCCGTGCGCATTGATAATGGGTTACAGGATTTGGAAATTGGATTGGAGAATTGATTTGGGAAAGAAGCTTATGCAGGTTTGGGTCATGAGAGCTTGGGCCTTGGGTCTGATTTAGATGGTGAGAATAATTATGTTTTATTTGTTTCTAATTTTACAAACTAAATTTAACTTAAAATTTTATATCTCACTTATTATAAATCCGTTTGACCCATGGATTTTTGCATTAGACTCGTATTGTCGAGCACTCCACTTTGGTTTAAATAGTTGATAGTTTTGGTGTGCTATGATTTAATGATAATATAATATTGATTAGTTATAATTCCATTGATTATACCTCATTGATGACATCTGTTAGCAGAATAAAACACTATTCTGCTATATTTAAAGCGACTAGATTATTTTGGACATCTATTTAGAAAAATAAATCCCCGTTAGACTATTATATTAATTTGGGCATTTAATTTTTTGCTAGTTGATTTATATGGGATATATGACTTATTAACTATTGATGGTTAATTATAGATTTGATTTACATATATGTTGCTTATGTAAATACTAGTGTTGGCTTGGAAAGTTAGATTTTCGTAAATGGTAGCTTGTTTAAGTTCTATTGTGATCACTAAGTCTCTTTGCGAATTTGAAAAGTTATGGATTTAAATCAACTTAAATTTTAACAATTTGAGGTTAAGTGTTATATAATTATAAATGATTTAAAAATAGAGGTAAATGATGTTCAAGATTAATTATATTATTAATGATGTTTAAGTATATTAATTATATTATTAATTTTTTTAAAGACATTTAATTACGTTATTAATGATGTTTAAGTTAATTAATTATATTATTAATGTTGTTTAAAGATATTTAATTATATTAATGTGCTTTAAAGATATTTAATTATATTTTTGATGTTGTTTAAAGTTATTTAATTACATTACTAATGTTGTTTTAAGGTAATAAATTGATCTAATTATGGTTTAAGTTAATTAATTAAATTAATTAATGATGGTCTAAGTTAATTAATAGATTTGATTAATTGTGTTTAAAGTTAATAAAATGATTTTTTAAAGGTATTTACAAATAATAAATAGATTTATAAAAGGAATAACATTTAGTAAAAAAGATTTATTAAAGGAGTATATATTGGAAAGAGATCTTAGTAATTGGAAAGGAAATTCGGTTTAAGAAAACCTTGGTTTGAAATGAATGGTATACAGATATTTTGAAAGTATATATTTGACATTAAACCACGAGGTAAGGAAACTTGTCTCTATTTCGAGGATTAGAAATGTATGTCGAGTCAAGGTTTGAGAGGTAATAATATCCCAACTTGAACGGCTTTCATTTCTGACCGATGAATAGTCCTAGTTTGAAATCGAAGATTAATGTTTGGTATACAAAGTTTTATTTCCGTATAAGATCTGGATTTACTTTAAAAAGTCAAGTATATGAAAGTCATAAATAATCCTTCTTAATTATGGTGGTATGTAAACATTCTTTTCATACTTAACACCGAAGGAAAAGTGGACTGGTTTTATAGTAAACAATGCTTTAAATGACAGTTGGTTTTGACCCATTTAATATGAGTTTTAAAAATTAAAAATCTTTCTAAAAGATTTGTGAGCATATTATATCAATTTTTAAATATGTGGAATGTTTTCTAAGTATTGAAAGTGAGATGGTTTGTGAATATACTTATATCGATGAGATAAGTATATGAATGTTTTCCAAGTATTGAAAGGAGTATAAGGGGTTTGTGAATATATCTTTTGTCAAGGAATTTTGAATTAAATAATTGAAAGAGATTAAATTAATGATAGATTAATTAATAGAGGCTTAGTGGATCCCACATGGAATTAAATCTATGATTGATTGCTTGTTTATTTGATAGTTTAATAACCTACTGTCAAATCTTGGCCAAAATATAACTCTAGAAATATCAAGGAGAAACACGAGGGTTATATGGCACAGTTATCTTCGATGAAGCTATACTGTGCGTATAAATCTCGTTTTGTTCTCCTAGGACAAATGATAAGGAAATCTACCTGGTTAAAAGGTGAGGAGGTAATCTCCGCTCTTATGTATTGTCTGATTATTTCCAAAAGAACCGGAGTTGAGTTTACTGGAACTATCAAGTTGGTTTTGGAGTGACCGATAAGCGAGGGAGTGTACTTATATGAGATGACTTGAAACCATAACCACTCCAAAACCACATGCACATTCTACACTTTGGAAGAGGTTCGAAGCTAGTTTGAGATGATGGAATCGAAGACGGAACTCTTTGAAGTGCAAAGGCTACTTGCTACTAAACTTGAGGGTGATTCCTAATTGGATGCAGTAGAAGTAGTGCCTTCGGTTTGTTCATATCCTAAGCAACTGGTATGCTTGACTACTGGCATTGCATAATTGCCTGGACAGCAGTGTTAGCATTCCAATTGGGAATTGCTAGGAGGAAATGGTAAAAGTGTAACCTCACAAGCCTCACAACCGGTAATGACTAAAATAGGGGATGCTCGTAGAGCTATGTGGTAAGCTACCATTAGGAGAATCATTCCTCGATCTAGATCGAGATTTTTGGATTTGTTGTGTGTGCGGGGTGACCATGGGGCAATGTTTGCAGCCGTAGTGCATGATCGATGATGTAATCTAGTATGTCATGTTAAAGGGGCAACCGGCTCTATGTTCGTAAGGGGTTCATGTGTGACCCTTGGGTACATTTTATCTAGAGGTGTACTGTACAGAATGTAGTCCCTTATCTTGTCATGTTGGAATCCATTCTCCAGTACGTGCCTTAAGGTTTTAGTTGTAGAACTAGTACCATTGAATGTAATTATGGGTAACCATTCCAGATACTTTATATATTTATATTCAACCCCTAGAAATTATTATAATATCACCAAATTTTTTAATAAAAATGTTTTGGTTATCGTTAGGTAAAAATCCGTCTATGTTTATGTGCGGCGTAGTCTTACAAGATGCCTTTATTTTTAAAGAGTTTTATAAATATAGGAATCCATATGATTTGATTGAATTTTCTCATGCTGGTTTACCAAATTAATCCGGGCCTTGTTTTCTTATAATGCTCGGGTCAGCCCAAGCATATTTTGTAGATTTAGCTGTGGATGCTTTGGAGCTTCAAGAGATGAGTTGGATGCTTCCAAGATGTATTTTCATATTTTCTTTTAATACCGGTTTACTTTCTTATGTGTATTTATCAGCAATTGTGAGGATAGGTTGTTACAACTGTCTAAGCTGATGATAGGTTAGTTACTCTAATTTATATGTATATCACAGTTTTATTTTGTAAAAATCATTGGTATATTATATACTACTCATCACATTATGAGATTTAGTTATGTCTTTTCTTTCTTTCACCCCAACAAACTGTCCTTCCGACACTTAGATATTCGGCACGTGAATACCATGGATGTATTTGTTAATCCAAAAAATGGATCAACAGCCTGGATGAGTGTGAAAGCACCAGCCCTATTCTTATAGAGCAATAATATAGAAAATAAACGTAAAAAGAGCCGAAATAGTAAAAAGACAAGAAGATTTTTATAGTGGTTCGGTTGTTAATGAAGCCTATGTCCACTTTATAACTTTCTAATAACTTACTATCGTTACAAGTTGATTCAGATTATAATATGATTGAATCTTCTAAGTTAGATCAAGTCACAAGCACAACAGTTCACTGGAGAATCATAACGAACCCCTAGATGACTATTATGTGGGAAGAGAAGAGTGAAGAATAATCTCTGCAAAGTACGAACAGCCAGTCCAGAAGATCCTCTTCATGTGCAAGTAGGACTATATTTATAAGGGATGGAGAGCTGTTGGTCTAAGCCGCTTTGCCAAAAACCTACACTTGACGATAGGAAGACGCTTCAAAAATTTGATTGTGATCCAACTCAATGTGATGGATCGCTAGCGATCCATGTACTTAGGGGATTTTTGGATCGTTCCTTTGAATTGCATTCCTTGCCTCATGTATATGCTCTCCATGTAATTTGGTAACTAATTGCCTTATTTTGATGGTGATTCATGTACAAGTTGCATTGAAATGTTTCTGGAATCATATGAATGCTTACTTCGTGAACTAGTTTGCTTGGAATACCATGAAACTTGGCAGACATCCTTAGAAAGGATATTGGATCATGATGCAAGAAGTTTGGAAGGTCCATGAGCAAGGCTTATGGATCGCTAGCGATCCATCACCTTATCTTATTTTGGCATATTTCCTCTTGGCTCATTTTCTTCTGGTCCTTTTGGTTGATTCTTGAGATGTTTCGACTTGTCATGGATGTTCTAACTTCCTTTGAATTCTATTGGGTTAAAAACCTAGTTAACATTTGCCCTCCAGAGTATGCCTTCGTTGGAAATAAGGTGTGCTCCGGAATTAACTGCTTTTGAGTTCCTATTTCATGAAGTTTAATTGATCGTGTTGAGGCTATCATACGAATTTAGATTTGGCTATTCAGCCGTCTGTAGAGTTCCGATGCAAATCGTCGTTGCTCGTAACGATAAATAAATTTCAACCCCACAACTTTCCAAATGCTCGCAAATAACATGTAGATCATGCTTGGCGAGTTTGGGGATAATTAGTTGCAATTCCATGTATCGCTAGCAATCCAAGGACTTAGCAAATTATTTTTTCATTCAGCCCCCTATTTAATTTTGTACAAGAAGACCCTTCATTGCTTTACTTCCTTCTTGCAAACCGAGCCATTTGCTTTGTGACTCGAGCTAATGCGATCAAACCCTAAAATTTCTCAAACCATCGCCGTCATCGACCATCCGTTGCTGAAGGATGAAGCTTCTCGCCACCGACCCTACTTGACTTCACCGCCATCTTGGGCCAGCCCTTAGTGCCTGAAACATCACCTACCTGGATCGCTACCAATTTTACCCACCTTGAATCGCCAACAACTTTAGATTGACTGCATTCGCCTTCTGACATGAGGTTGTTGATGTGGATTTTGGGGTTTATTTAGTGATTTGGTGATGAAGTTGTGTTGGCGATGGATGCAATGGAGAATTCGATTTGATTGTGTATTTGTGGAAGAAGATAGTAAATCGAGTCTTGAATTCTTCACGGAACAAAGCCCAGTTTTGCCCCGGTGCTTGACATGTTTTGCTATCTTCATCCACAGAGTCAGAATTAACTTGCACCATGTTACACCGTTAATCCAGCATGGCATCTTGTGGATTGATTTTGGTTTGTGATAGTAGATTAGGGTAGCATCTCGTATGCAGTTCATATTATCACTTTCCAGAGAACTGAAATCGACTTATGCTGAGAATTCTCTACTCAATTCAGACCCATTTATCTATGTTGCTCACTTTGGATTGGTCCTGTCATTGCATAGTTGGTGTACATGGATTAGGAAGAGCTTTCCGTGTCACTTTAGACAGCGGACCCATTATCGATCATTGATTGGTAATAGATAAGTGTAGGAGAAATAACTTTAATGAATGATATGAAAAGCTTTTTTCTTTCTTCGCTGCAAGTGAACTATGTACACAGGATAGAGGGTTTTTCGTGTCTAGGACACCGAGCTGTTTCCACATAAATAACACACTAAAGTTGCCCCAGTAATGCTTGAAGCCCAACGAGTCGACATAAATCGGTATTTTTTCGGAATTCAAGTGTTAAGCATAGGGGGACTTTTAGTTATAAATAGAATTACTTGACCACGTTAGATATAAGTTTTGTTGTACAGAATGAGGCACCTGTCATCATGTTGTAAATCTAGTGGAGGAATTACGGCACTCTTGAAAGCTGAATCGACATCAGGTATGCCTTCACAAACGGTTTCTGCAGTGCCTACTTTTTCGGCACCACCAGCTGAATATGGTCAATTGGTTCCAGTTGGTTCGGTTCAGTTATAGATCAAACACCCCTAAACTTTAGATTACTCAACCCTCCGGAGAGAGCTTCCACTGTAATTTCTTCTAAAGTCCTGCACAACATTTGTTTACAGCATAGCGTCCCGGATGATGACGTACGCCTTCCATTGAAAAACGAGTTTGCACACATGCCACCTTCGGAGTACACCGCATGCCATCAGTACATGTGCTTGAATGGAGCATGACCCATTCAATCCTTTCTTGAGAGAGACTCTTTTGAACTTGGAAATTGCTCTATTTCCGATTCACCCCAGCGGATACGCGATTTTTACTTGTCTTCACGTTTTTTATCGGGACATTAAATTATGCCCCAAGCTTTGATGAGCTGAGACACTTCCTCTCATTCAAGAAGAGAGACGAATGTCTATCTCTTGTGATCATTGAGGCCCAAAGAAATCACAAAATTTTGCTACGGCTTTAAAGTAATCTGTCCCAGTTCAAGACCCAATATTTTTTCTTTAGGTGTCCTGAGGGATTTAATCGCCTTTGGACGATAGGGGGTAAGTCTTCTCTTTTACTCAGTGTGGTTTAATACAACGGTGTGAGATTTTTAATAGACTAAATACTCTTTGCAGTTATTCCGAGGCCAAAAAAAATCCATCACTTGATCCCATCTTCCATACTCTGAAGGCCATAGCGCTGGAGAGAAATAGGTCAAGTCTTTGCCAACAGATGAGAATTTGCTTTGGTATGGGTTGTCTCATCCTGAGAGATCTGCCATTGCCGCTTAAGTTCCATCTCATTCCCGTTCTAGGATTCGAACAAGCTTCACTTCTTCATCACTCGACTCCAAAGAGGGTGATTTACCAAAAGGAGAAAATCCATCTGATGGATCAACCGAAGAAATTCATGAAGGAAAAGGCATTACGACCGAAGCCAGTTGCCAGAATAGGTTGCCCTCATTCTTGGAGGAGGGGTAGTGGAATTCAAGCAGTGTGAGGGCAAGGCTACGAAGATCACGGAAAAGGAGGAGAGTGAAATTGAGAGCAGCAATAGCTATGGTTCCTCCTTTAACGATGAGGAATTTGATGCAGGTTCCAGTGAAGGAGACTTCAAATCATGCGACGAAACTCCAGGAATGAGTCCTATTGTCCCAGATTCACCTCCCCAAGAGATTATTACTAAAGATGCTCCCTCAGCAACCGAATGACTTCACGGTTCTCCATCTAAGGAAACAGATATCAACTTTAGGAACTTGGGCGACGTTTATGTAAACATCGATGAACTCATGGGAGATGATTTCGAGTTCGAGGGATTATCTTCTGACCCCAGTCATGCTGTGTCTAGAGTTAGCCCAATTCCCACTATGGTAGCTTCCCGATCCAGTTGGTGAAGTCCTTTTAGGCTGCCTACGACATGTTACACATTTCACTAGGGTCACTTACATATGCATTATTTGAGTTCATTTTCTATTTCTAAAGTTCTTCATTTATTTTTTATATCAGGTACTATGAGAGGTCATGGATTTTATGAGGACATTCAATAATTTACAAATGCACAACGCCGATCAAAATAGACTTCAAGTCACAATCAACCCCGAGAAATTGAGGAAGAGTGGTGGAGGAGGAAAGACACAGAAGCCGAAGTTCATTGTCATGACGATAGAGATCGAGGCAGAGTTTATAAGGGTGGTTATAAAAAGAGGAAAACTCCCGACGATCGGGAAGAAACATTCAAGAAATTGAAGGTAGACCATGGTTCTCACCTTTTCAAGCACCAAGCATTTGCCCCAGATGCAGTCTCTGTTGGAATTGAAGCTCAGACTTCTACTGTTCAAGTCTCTCCATCAATCCAGACTCTATCAACTCACGTAGTGCCTATTTCTGGTTCTTCATGCTCTCGCAGGAGGTCAGCTTATATTATCTCGTCTGGTCCTCCTAAACTTGAGGTCGCACTCCCCGGATGGTTTCTAAAAGGAGTTAAATTTGATCGTGACCTGTGCCCAATCAGTAAAGATTCTTACATGCCCCATATCCAAGCGATTTGGATCAAGCTGAAGGATGGGAGTAGTTATGTATGCAACTGGCAGACACAAACTGTAACAACTACCAAAACCTTTCCTTCGAGTCAGAAAAGGATTCTTACGAGAGGATTTTAATGGAACATGATGTCAGAATTGAGCAACTAGCAAATGAGAGGAATGCTGCAATTTGGGAGAGTAAGAGCAACACTAGTTTGCTGAAGGAATTGAAATAGGCCCACAAAAAAATCAAGATCATGTTTAGAGACGAAATCAAGATGGCCTACGCCGATGAAGTTAAGCTAAAAACGGAGCTCAAAATTCAAGACGAGATCATTGGAACTCAAAAGAAAACTATTGCTGGTTATGACAAAGCCTTCGAAGCTCATAAAAAGACAATTGTTGATTATGCGAGAATGGTGGAATCCCGTGACAAGACCATTTTTAACCAGGCTCAAATGATTGCTTCGCTTCAGGAAAAAGTCGCACAACTTAATGCTGAAAAGTGCCAAGTTGAAGTTGAGAAGGCCGTCGTGACGGCGGACTACTTGGAGCTGCAAGATACTTTCTAAAGGAAGATGGAGAAGATGGATGGCACCATCTTGAATTTCTACGTTAACTCCTTGCTGCATTGGGGCAGCCTCAGCTATTTGGGCCCCAAATTCCCACGTACTCTCGCTGTGGTTTGGGAAGACGTTTTGGCCCATTTCTGAGAAAACGGAGATGTATACACCGAGCAAGAGTTGGAGGACGCATATCTTAACAAAGAGTTGAAGAAGGCTTTGGTAGAGGGTCGTTAAACTATTCAGATTGAGAGGGAATGAGAGGCCGCTGATGCTACTGCACCTGCAACTGCTAAAGCGCTATTAGATCCTTTCATTTTTGGGCCTGGGGAATCATCAAGGCAGCCTCGTGATCAATCAGGGACTATTCTGGGTTCAGTCGGTACTGCTTTGTTGTCTGCCCCTTCAACAGCTGTTTCGGAAGCCTTGGGTGATCTTGGAACTTCACCAAAGATCGTGCAGCTATCCAAAAAAGGAGACGGTGAGGAGTATGAGGTATTCTCAATCACACTTCTAATGCATGTAACCTTCTTGGTTCTCCCGTGTTTGAGAACTTTCAGCTCACACCACAAGAACAAGATGAATTGAGTGCTTTCATTTTTTATCTTATAGATTCGTCTTCCTTACCTATCGAACTGCCAATTTCTTCGATCCCGGGGCCTGCTGCTATTTCGACCGCTTCGACGCTTGTTTTTGTAGCTGCTTCGATCACCACGCCTGTGTCTGGCTCACAACCAGGGTCGGAATCCGAGAAGAATGTTGTGTTACATATCTTGGACGACCCTTCCATTTCTTCGGAGGGCGATTTAACAATAGCAGAAGCTAGAGAGCAGATAGACCAAGCTTGTTAGCTAAGTAAATCTAAATAGCAGATGGTGGCCGTTAAGAAGGAAAAGATTGAGGAGAGAGTCTTCAAGGAACTCCCGAAAGTCCCGGAAGCGATAACCAAGAGCGAGTCTTCTAAGAGGGTCGAAGAATTAGGAGGAGACTTGGGACAAAGTTGATAATTAATATCTCAGGCAGCGACACGACTCCTGCCAGGGATTTTGACAAGAAGAAGAAACTTCTAATTAAAGGCAGGAAGGGAAGTGGGGGAAAGAAACATTGACAGGCTCGATTGACAGTGGAGCCAGATATTGGAACATTCTGATTTGTTTGAAATGTATTTTGTACAAGTGTAGAGTTTACACTTATTACTTTTGTTATTGTAGCATCTAAACTTTTCTTTTTATTTTCCGATATTGTGTGGGTACAGCCCCCCACATTTTGACTTTGTACAGAAAATGTTATAAGGAATAAAAAGATTAATATTTCAACTGTCATCTCTTTTGTGTTCTTCCTTATCACGTACTTAGCTTGTTTTTTATACTACTTATGTTTTCACATGGCACGATTGCCAAAATTCTTTGTTTGGAGAAATGGGCTGTGGAGTAGTTTTCCTTTCAACTAAATGTTGGTATGTGTGTGCAACCTACTTTATAGGGTGGTTTTCTCCGAACACTTGACAAATGACCGGTTGATCCAAGTGATTCCTCAGATGTCTGTAACCGAATCTACTTTGCGGTTCCTATCTTTGAGAACTTGTGACTCGAGCTTCTCGATTCCAGTGTCGATCAACGATTGGAATTCTTTACCGATTTCTGGCTATGGGTTTTTTTAGTACTGTAATAGATGGATTTCCCAGTGTTGTCAGGACAATACCAGTACTTACAATATCTTAATGGTTTACCGATGGTGCCAGAGCAACATCGAGTAGTGCTTGCATGGAGTGCGTGCTTTTAGGAGTGCGCAACTTACAAAATGCGCGGTTGTTTAAGAGTGCGCGACTTTTGAGAGTGCACGGCTTACGAAATGCGCGCCTTATGAAATGCGCAGCTTTTGAGAGTGCGTGGCTTACAGAATGCATGGCTTTCGAGGGTGTGTGGCTTACGAAATGTGTGGCTTATGGGATCGATATGACCTGACAATCCAGAATGAGTGTGCGCGGCTTGTGTAATTATATTTTCTTGGGCATGATTCCACAACCCAAGAAGAGGCGTGTGGCTTATGAAATGCACGGTTTTGGTTCGGACCTTCCTGGTGTTGTCAGAGCAACGCCGGTGCCTAGAAGGCAGGGATCGAGTTCCATCGATCCAACGGTTTGATTCAATTTACTTCCATCAACTCGAAAGGTAGATGAGGCGTACTTAAGCGTGGTTCCACTATCTCAAGCAGCGATTGGATGGTTTTGAGTCGATTTAACTCTGTCGACTCAACATGTTACTTTTGTGAACACAGATTTATTGGTTCAGAAAGCAAAGCAATTTTATTAATAAAAGTTGGGCAAGTTCTGCCTATTTACAATGCCTCCGGTATTCCGTGATGGCTTATTTGCAGGAAATAGGAAATACATAAGATAGTCTTAGATAAAGTAGCGATGTAGCGATTCGCTGTTCCAAGCTTCGGGAATTTAGGTTCCATCAAAGGTTGTTAACTTGAATGTGCCATCCCTTAGCTTTTGGCCGATCACATAGGGCGCTTCCCAATTTAGTTTGAATGTTCCTGGTACAGGGTAGACCCATTTGAGGACAAGGTCTCCCACTTCGAAAGTACGGTTATGGACTTTGGAATTGAAATATCATGCGACCCTTTTTCGGTGTGCGGCAGTCCTTAACTCGGCTTCTTCCCTCTTCTCATCGACCCTATCGAGCGACTCGAGTAGGAGCTGCTTGTTTTTCCTTTAATTGAAGTTTTTCCTTCGGTGAGTGGGGACTTCTAGCTTGACTAGGATCATTGCTTCTGAACCATATGCACGGGAGAACGGGGAGTGCCCTGTTGCGGATTTGTTTATTGTCCTATAAGCCCATAGCACGAGTGGAAGTTCATCAACTCAATTTCATTTAGGTTTAGTCATTTGCTTTTTGATGGTGGACTTGATGATCTTGTTAACTGCTTCCACTTGCCCGTTTTCCTATGGATATGCAACAGCGGAAAAGCTTTTCTTGATGCAGAAGCGTTTACAAAAGTCTTTGAACTCAGTGCTTTCGAATTGAGTCCCATTATCCGTGATGACTTTTTATGGCACTCCAAACCTACAGATAATGTTTAGTGAAAAATTAATAACTTTCTTTGTGGTAATAGTGGCCAACAGTTCTCCTTTGGCCCATTTGGTGAAATAGTCAACAGCAACGATAACATACTTGGCTCCTCCTTTAGCCATTGGTAATACACCAATCTGATCAAATCCCCAGATCGCGAATGGCCAAGGGCTGACCATTTGTGTCAACCCTGTTGAAGGAGTCTTTTGATCTTAATGAATCTTTGGCATTGGTCGCACCGTCTGCCATAATCTGCTGCATCGCAGTTTACTGTACGCCAAAAATACCCATATCGGAGAACTTTCTTTGCGATGGTTTGCCCCTCATCGTGATCTCTGCAGTCACCTTCATGAATTTCCCTAGGGATTTTTCGGGTTTCATTGTTGATCACACACTTGAGCAAGTGGGTAGAGAATCCCCTTCGCTAGAGCATCCCATCCTATACTACAAACCATTGTCCCTTTCGAAGGAGCTTTTTTCGTTGATTCTTGTCTGTGGGGAGTGTTCCTCTAAGCAGGTAGTCTTTGATCGGTATCATCTACATTTCTGGTTCTTCGATTGTCTCAAAGATCCAGTCGTTATCCATCTCGCTTACGCTGGGAGTAGTTAGCGTTTCAACTGGGACCAGTTCCAATGACTGAGCTTCTCCGGAACTGACCAGTTTGGCTAGATAGTTCGCCTTCATGTTTGTTCCCTCGGGATATGATTTATGGTGCAATGTTCGATGTCATTTGGCAGTTCCTGCACTTTAGATAGATACGGGGTGAGATTCTTTCCCCGAGCCTAGTATTCGCATTTCACCTGGCAGACGACTAGTTGAGAGTCACTATAGATGTATACGGACTTTATCCCAAGTTCCTTCTCAACCTTCAGCCCGGCTATCAATGCTTCGTATTCCGCTTCGTTATTTGTTGCAGGAAATTCCAAGCGCAAGGCATAGAAAACGGGTTGTCCTTCGGGAGTTTTGAGCACTACTCTTGCCCCCAAGAAAAAGTCGTTAGATGCACCATCGACGTATAACTTACAACGTGTCTCCACTTCCCGAGTCATTTCTTCCTTGTTATCTCGTATTGTAAACTCGGTAATGGAATCTACCAGCGCCTGCTCGTTGATCGCCTTTCGGGGATGGTATGTGATTTCATACTGACTTAATTCGATGTTCCATTTGATAAGCCATCCAGAGGTCTCGGGGTGGTATTCAAGGGTTGATCTGTCAGGACTTTGATCTGGTGTGCCTGGAAGTACGGTCGTAACTTTCCTTGATGTGATCAAGAGGTAATAGGCCAGTTTTTCCAGTTTCGGATAGTTCTTCTCAGCTCTAGTGAACCGTTTACTAATGTAATATACGGGTTGCTGGATCTTAGCTTTTTCTCGTACGAGCATGACACTTAATGCATGGGGCAAGATTGCTATGTAAATGTACAAATCTTCTCCTTCTACTGGTTTGGACGAGATTGGCGAGGTTTCCATATGTCGCAGCAGCTCTTCGAATGCAGTTTGACAATCTTGATTCCATTTGAAGTTCTTCTTTCCTTTCTTTAGTGCGCCAAAGAACGGTATACATTTGTTGGTTACTTTTGAGATAAACTGGCTCAACGCTGCAACCTTTCCATTCAAGCTTTGTAACACCTTCCTGTTCTTTGGGGCCTCGACTTCCCGTAAAGCAGTAATTTGCTTTAGATTTGAGTCTATGCCTCTTGTGCTCACTATGAATCCCAAGAACTTTCCAAAGGCTACCCCGAAGTGAAATTTTAGTGGATTGAGTTTCATTCCATATCTACGGAGTATTTCAAACATTTCGGCGAGGTTGTCCAAGTGGTTTGCAGCTATGCACGATTTAACCAACATATCGTCTACATAAACTTCCATAGTCTTCCCGATCTGATGTTTAAACATGGCGTTCACTAGTCCTTGGTAGGTACCCCAGCATTCTTTAAGCCAAATGGCATCACTTTTTAGCAGTATTGTCCTAGATCAGTAATTAAACTAGTATTTTCCTAGTCAGGTTCATGCATCCTGATCTGATTGTACCCTGAATAAGCATCCATAAATGATAGTAGTTCATGTCCAACTGTCCCATCCACAAGTTGGTCGATTCTAGGTAGAGGAAAGATGTCTTTTGGGCAAGCTTTGTTTAGGTCTGAGTAGTCGATACAAGTTCGCCATTTTCCATTGGACTTCTTGACCAAGACGGGGTTGGATACCCATTCAGGGTAAGTTGCACGCGGACAAAATCATTTGCCATTAGCTTATCCACTTCTTCTCTCAACGCTTTGGACCATTCGGGTCCTAGGCTATGTCTCTTTTGTTTCACTGTTGTATACTTGGGATCGATATTGAGTCCATGGCATGCAATCTCTGGTGAAACCCAGCACATATCGGAACGTGTCCAAGTGAATACGTCCAGGTTGGCGCGAAGGAATTTGATGAGTTCCCATCACATCTTCTTTCCAAGATGCGATCCAATTTTTAGGACCTGCGTTGGATCATCCATATTGTTATACCACCTTTTGACTAGGCAGTATATCATAAAATTTGGCTAAATGGCTTCTGCGATCATCAAGGCAGGAACCCCCGAGAAACGGTTATCAGGCTTAGGAATCGATTATATTTGAAACTATGGACAATAGTTGGGCGAATTCCGACCGCGTCCCAATCAAGGTGCAATCAATATGAAGTGACGAGGAAGGTGCCGTGAGGCAACATTTCAAATTTCAAGTCAATTGGAGTTCCTATGCTCGAATTATGAGCAAAGGAAGAATTTATATGGATCGATCGAGAATGATCCATAAACCAACGTAAATCGAAGAAGATCGATTAATATCTCAAAATCGACAATGTTAATGCACTTGAAACTTTCAAAGCATCACTATATTGAAGAGTGGAGCTCATAAAAATGATTGCATGACAAAACTCCCAAATCTTGGAAAAGAGGTCGATCGTTATTGGAACGATCGTACAAATCAGCCATAACAATCCATAGTTTTACCGAAAATATGATATCTCACAAACGGTACGTTGGAATTGCAAGAAATTTAGAGAACAAGTATCTTACATCTTGAAGCACACCCATGATGGATCGTAGCTCAAAAGATGAAATCTTGGAAAATAGGTCGATCGTTATTGGAACGATCGTGCAAATCAGCCATAACGATCCACAGTCTTATGGAAAATGAAATATCTCACAAACGGTATGTCTAAATTGTAAGAAATTTAGAGAGAAAGTATCTTATGTCATGGACCACCCTCATGACTAATCGCACCTCAAAAAGATAAAATCAAAAATAGGTCGATCGTTATTGGAACGATCGTGCAAATCAGCCATAACGATCTATAGTTTAACGGAAAATGAGATATCTCATAAACGGTATATCAGAATTGCATAAAATTAGGAGAGCAAGTATCTTACATTATGGAGCACCCCCATGATCAATCGCAGCTAAAAAGGATGAAATCTTGGAAAATAGGCCGATCGTTATTGGAATAATCGTATAAATCATCATAACGATCCATAGTTTTATGGAAAACTCGATATCTCACAAATGGTATGTCGAAATTGCATGAAATTTGGACAGAAAGTATCTTACATCATGGAGCACCCCCATGATTGATCAAATATCAAAAGATGAAATCTTGAAAAATAGGCCGATCGTTATTAGAACGATAATACAAATCAGCATAATGATTCATAGTTTTACGGAAAACGCGATATCTCATAAACGGTACGTCGGAATTGCACAAAATTTAGAGAGCATGTATCTTACATCATGGAGCACCCCCATGATCGATGGCAGCTCAAAAGTATGAAGTATTGAAAAATAGGCGATCATTATTGGAAAGATTGTACAAATAAGCATAACGATCCATAGTTTCATGGAAAACGTGATATCTCACAAACGATACGTCGAAGTTGCACAAAATTTGGAGAGCAAGTAGCTAACATCAGTGGGAATCCACATGATAGATCGCAGCTCAAAAGGATAAAGCATGAAATGATCTCCTATGATCCAATTTCTAGTCAAAACAGTGAAGATCGATCGATATCTCACAAACGGTAAGTCGGAATGGCACAAAACTTTAGGAGCATGGACTAGAGGCATGAGGGACCCCATAAAAATGATCGCAGACCCATTAGAGTTAGTATGGAAGATCAACTATATTATTTTTGGGTGTTCAATCGATCCTAAATTTTGTGGGTCGGGTCGAGTCGTATGTGCCTGGAGGTTCTTCTACCGAAATTTTAGCCCGATCGATGCACGTCTTCGCCTATAAATACAGCGGACTTGGCTCATTGCAAGGGACTTTTTGGTTGGCTCTCCTTTATCACTTCTTATCTCTTCCTCCACTAATTTTCTAATGCCAAAAAAACTGTACTTGTAATCTTACAGTGTCAATAAAATATTATTGGAGTGGACGTAGACCGGAGTTTGCCAAAGCACTATAAAACTCGTGTGTTCCATTACTTTTTCTGCTATTTATCCTGTGATCTATGTGTTTATCTTTCTATTTGGATATTGTTTTTGGAAATTGGTGCTTTCACATACAACTACAACTGGGTGTTTGTGACCATTTTTGGCGCAAACACATATTGACTTGGACTGACACCGTCAATTATGCCGGTGCTGCCCGATTCTCCCCTGAACTCTTCTTTCTAGGTTATAAACCTTGTCGAATCGGCTATGGTCCCCAAGTTAGGGGCGGCTGTGTAGTTGCTATTCGGTAAGTTCATGAATGTGGAGAGTTCTCCCTACATTCTTCCCCTTTTCTTTTTTTCTAGACTCGTGTAGTTCTGCGATGTAGCATTCTCTAGCGACACCTTTGTCTCCTTCGATCACCCCAACTCCATTCTCTATCGGAAATTTCATGGTTAGTGTGACGCCCTATAACAACCCGTATATTTGGACCATTTAAATTGACAATAATCCACACATGTCAACTTAAATAGTACGAAACACGAATCATTAATGGAGTATATGTATATAAATGAGAATCATCACAGAATCATAGAAAATATAACATAACAGAATAGTGCAGCGGAATTACAACAATGTCATAATAGTAGTTCATGAAGCTACTAAGTAAATACAACAATGTCACAAGCAGATAGTGAAAAGAAATACATAGATGTTCGATACAATAACAAAATAGAATGGAGCAGTACTGATAAAGATAAATGATAGTCTTCAAGTCTTCAGCTTCCAATAGCACAGCAACAGAAGTCCTCAGTCTGATCCGAGCATATGCACAACAAACACTCGAATCAGGACATATATTCTTATACAGATAATATGGTTCAAAATTTGAAATAACAATAACTCAAAGATGGATGGAATAAACATCTTCAGGATCCGATAAACTATCTATACATAGTAGAGTACGATAAATAGATAATGTCTATCAGTAATATAAAGATATCAAAATAGTGTTAAGTCATGGCCCATTCCACCCTTAACACATTTTTATTCCCAAAAGCATATACAAGACCGTAGTTTCCCCAAAACCGGAAGTCACCAGAGGGCAATCCATATACTAAAGGTACAAACCAAAATCGTAGTGGTCGCGTATAAAGGAATACAAGTATGACAAGGCACATGAGGCAATACCCAAGGTAGTGACACTACCGTTCGCCTGATCCGGACTGGTGAGAACGCAACGCCGCAGCGCCCGCAACACCGTGAAATAACACTCCCAAATCAAGGGTGCGCACCAATCAATCACAAGGTAAATGAATAGTTTACGAAGAAGTGTGTCCACTTGAGGTAGCTAATCCTCCATTGGCCCGGCACGGCTCCTGTTTTAGTCATTTCCAATTTGACACAAGTGTCAAGGCTATCCATTATCGTTCACTTTCTTCAATCATCAACGTTCGTCAATCCAACCACTTCATTCTGGATCACACTCCGCGCGTAGTTATTAAAGTGGTTTCCGGTTTAGACAGTGAGTATGTCCTTAACCGATTCTGGTTCCTTTAATAACCTTCGTAATTATAACACCGATTGGTCGTTAATATATTTCAAAACCAAATCAATTTCAATTTCAATTGGAATTCGTAAATCGAAAATTCGTTAGTCTTTCTAAATCAATCTCCAAAATTACGTCTCATAACTTCCCAATTTCAATTTCAACATTTCTATAATTCAATTTCAAAGTTTCAATTTTAAAACAATTCAAATATTCATTGCATTTCGTATATAGGTTCATTCCAAAAATCATTTAACTTAATTAACGTTCAAAACGATTTAAACTCAATTATCGATTTCATTCAATATTCATTTAATCCATTTATCATTTAACAATTTCAATTAAATTTCCAATTCATTTCCTCACTTCTTAAGTTCATTTTCATTATCAAAGTTTACCACTTATTTAAATTACATTTGTCAAATCCAATTCTTTAAATTACATGTCTTTCATTTGTTTCGATAAAGCGCATTCTATTTCTTAATAAAGAAATTTATTTCATCTATTATTTATTTAGTTACAAATTTCAAAACTCGGTTAAAGAAACTTAGTTTCACTTATTCAATAATTCAATTCCTCCTAATAAAGATATTCAATTCAATTTAATTATAATTCGATCTCATCAAATTTTCAATAATTTCAAATCTTAATTATTAATTATTTCAAACTCATTCATTAATAATTCCAAACTTAATTGTTAATAAATTTAAAATTTATTAATTATTTCAAACTTCGTTATTAATAATTTCACAACTTCACTATTAATAATTTCAAAAGTTAATTATTAATAATTTTCAAAACTTACTTATTAATAATTTCAAAAATTTATTATCAAATACTTCTAAATTTAATTATTAAATGATTAAATTTTAAACAATATTCTTTTGTTAATTACTACTTTAATATTTGTTCCAAATTCAAATATTCACATTTACATTCATTCGAAATTAAATTCCAATTTATTCAAACCTTGTTGTTAGTTAAATAAAACTTTATTTTATTTAAATCAAAACATTGACCAATCAGGTTTAATTTAATTTTCTATCCTAATTCAAAGTTATTTGGGTATTTATCATTTCAACCCGATTCCATTTCAATTTGAAAATCAAAACATACAAAGGGAACTTGCAATGTGATAGCTGGGATGGTGTCAAAGTAAATAAACAAGCAATAGCATCCATTCACAACAATTCAACAATTTTCAAATAATCCCGAAATAATCGTATTAATTCGCGTTGGTTATTTATGCAAATTAATATAACTATTTCTAGAATCTACCCTATCATTTCAAGTAGATTAAAGATTATAACGTTACGGTTTCACTTGTCATTCAATTTCAACTACAACAATTAATTCAATATACATTCAAAGGTCCAAAGTGACATTTATCAAATTCTACGTGTCAATTAACTTACAATTAAAGGGTCAATTTTAACTAATCGAATTTAACATATAAACGGGGTCAGGTTTAGCAAATCAGAGTTCGACATATATGATCCAAATTAAATTCGTTAACTATCCTATATCAAATTTACTTGCAAATTATTTGTCACTTTATACTAGCAATCAACATTCAATTCAATCACATAGCAATCATTCAACAAAACAAACTAGCATAAGAATATAGTCGTGAAAATTAATTCACCTTTCGTGGATAAAGAAATTGACGGTGAAGCACGAAGAAGTAAGAATAGAGTCGATACAGCACGAACAACGAACACTGTAATATCGATCAAAGAAAAACGATATTAATACAATGAACGTTTGTATATGATATTAAATTTATATAAATATGCTTACCGGAAACGAAGAAAAGAAACGAAGCTGAAAATTTGTGCTGCTGCGAATAGCTCAGTCGGTTGCTTCTGCACACAGCAAAGAAGAAAATGGTTACTATTATTCGGCAACCAAATATATACACATAGTATATATTCTTCAGCAAATTAAAGGAAACAACTATAGTATTTCCACTTCCTTCATAAAACAACTATACACCATAAAGTCTTTTTTTTTTACTCAAACCAAACTGAGACTTTTAATCAAAATTTCGTATGCATGCATTTCCTTCCTTTAGCATGCACGTCCATGTACATTCTGTACACACATGCCACACGACACCCAGCACACACCACGTACACACACGCACACACTCTCTGCTAGGCAAGGGTTGTTGGTGATGGCGTGAAGGAGTTCAAGGGGTGTGGTGCTGAGGTGGAGTCAGACTTGTTTCGGGGCGAGGTGGTGCGGAGGTGGCTGCGCTGGTCATGGCTGGGGAACTGTGGGCGTGGTGGTGGCGTGAGGCTGGGTGGAAGTGGTTGGGCTGGGGAAGGCCGGTTGGTGGCTGGTAGGGCGCGTGGGTGGTGGTTGCTGGTCAGCGGGCGGTGGACTGGGAGGTGAGTTGAGGTGAACGGTTGGTTGGTAGCATCGCGTGTGGGCTAAGGTGAAATGGAGGGGAGAGTCACACTTGCTGGAAGAGTTCTATCCTTCTTATTTCAAAGTGAATGGGAGGAAGAGAAAAAAAAATAGAAGAGGAAGGGAAGAAGGAAGGAGGCACGTATACCTGAGAGTTGGAATTTAAAAAGTGGAGTAGTGGCATGCGTATGCACAGTAAAGCAATTTTTATATTCTCAGCTAATGGATACGAACAGTAATTGCCCTTTAGGAAATGGTGCGTCTCCTTATTTACACATTTACTCACCTAATTTCCAACGTTCACACTATTTCCAAGGTAACCCCTTAGCTTCCAACTACCCAATTAAATACAGGGCTGACTTTATTTTCAACTTCCTTTTGTAAACGGGTTAAAGATTTTTGGGTTGCAATTGTGTACCTGGACCGTACGGAGCGATTAAATTAACGCGACGGATGATGTCGGACCTCGATTCATGCAAATAAATATACCGTTATGATCAGTGTGACAATGCGCTTCCAACGGTACACAGATTATTGCGATACGATGATTTTATAAAATTTGCATTTACGCCGCTTAAATTGTACGATTTGCAAAACAATTTAAACGGAGCAGGCGATGACAGTTTTAGACGAAACGAATTACATAATCTTGATCAGAATAATTTTTACAACATAACTGTGTAAAAAAATTTGGATTTGGAAGATAAATTTTACGCAGCTTTATATGGACTGATATACAGTAAAACGCGAACGGATTTTACTGTAATAATTTGCAACGAAACTTTTTCTATGTCCATATCTAACTAGACGTATGTCATAAATAAAGTTTGGACGTAAATTGAGATCGTTTATAATTTCAATTTTTTTTATTGAAACGATGATTTTAAAATTTTAAATTGGGTCGAAAATTTAGGGTCGTTACAATCTCCCCCACTCAAAACTTTTCGTCCTCGAAAAGGAACGAGACGAGTGAAGTAGAAATGAAATAAGTAGGAAAGTCAAGATAGATTTCGAGAAATTTGAATAATACCTGAAATTAATAGTTCAGGGTTTGAATCCCGAATACTATCCTCAGTTTCCCATGTGCAATCTCGCTCATCTGCACTCCACTGTACTTTGACGAGATTTACCGACTTCCTTCTGAGTTGCTTTGTCTCACGATCGACTATCTGAAGTGGCTTTCGCTCAATAGTCAAATCAGGCTCAATAACTATCTCTTCCAACTGGGCAGTAGGGATGGTCATAGATGGATCGTGTACCACTTTACGGAGATGTGAGACGTGGAATACGTTGTGCACACCGGCGAACTTCTCTGGTAATGCAACTCTATATGCTAATGTTTCGAATCTTTCTGTAATCTCAAACGGACCAACAAATCTGGGAGCTAGCTTCCCTTTCCTTCCAAATCGAACAATATTCTTCAAAGGCGACACTTTCAGAAATACTTTGTCTCCTACACTGAATTCGAGATCTCTTCTCCTTTTGTCAGCATAGCTCTTTTGTCTATCCTGTGCCGTCTTTATCTTCTCTCTAATTTCTTCGACTTTTTCAGATGCTTCCATAATTATTTCTGGACCAAGCACTAATCGATCTCCAGACTCTATCCAACAAGCTGGTGATTTGCACGGCCGTCCATATAAGGCTTCGAACGGTGCCATACCAATGCTTGCCTGGTTAATTAAAGACGGTGAATTCAAATTCAAATATACTTATTCAAATTTGAAATTTAATTTCTTTACCTGGTAACTATTATTATGAGTGAATTCAACCAAGTGAAGATGGTCTTCCCAAGATCCCCCGAAGTCAATAATACAAGCTCGGAGAAGATCTTCCAAAATCTGATTCACCCTCTCAGTTTGGCCATCTGTCTGAGGATGATATGCTGTGCTCAAATTCAGTTTGGTGCCCAAAGTATCCTGAAATTCCTTCCAGAATTTACTGGTGAAAATAGGATCTCGATCGCATACAATACTAGATGGTACACCATGAAGTTTAACAACTTCTTTCATGTATATCTCGGCCAAACTCGAAGCTGTACGAGTGGACTTGACTGGAATAAAATGAGCGGACTTCGTCAGTCTATCGACAATCACCCAAATGCTTTCGTTACCTTTTCTAGTCCTTGGTAGCCCATCAATAAAGTCCATAGAAATCTGCTCCCACTTCCAACCTGGAATCTCTAGAGGTTGAAGCAAACCTGCTGTCTTTCTATGGTCAGCTTTAACTTGCTGGCAAGTTGTGCATCTGCTGACATAGGTAGAGATATCGCGCTTCATCCCACTCCACCAATATAACTTCTTCATATTCTGGTACATTTTAGTGACACCGGGATGAAATGAAAGCGAAGACTTATGGTTTTCTCTCAGCACTTCCTGTCATAGACCATCAACATTAGGAACACAGATACGATCATCAATTCTCAAGATTCCATTACTATCAACATGTGCACCTAGTTTATTATCAGCATTTTCAACTCTGCCAAGAACTATTTCTTTGATGCGATAAAGCAAAGTGTCCTTGTATTGCTTGGCTATAATACGATCCATAAGAGCTGGGGAGACGGAAAGCTGGAATAACATTCCTTCAACAAGATTACAACATATCATAGCTTGGTTTCTGCTCAAAGCATCGGCTATGGCATTTGCTTTTCCCGGAGTGTAGTTAATATCAAGATCATATGCAGCTAGAAATTCGAGCCATCGGACTTGTCTCTGATTCAAATCCTTTTGCGAGAAGATATATCTTAATGACTTATGGTCAGTGAATAACTCGAATTTTGTTCCCAATAGATAGTGCCTCCATAGCTTAAGAGCAAATACAACCGCAAGAAGCTCTAAATCATGGGTTGCGTAGTTTGTTTCATGGGTCTTTAACTGACGACCGGCATAAGCAATAACCTTTCCTTTCTGCATTAAAACTGCTCCAAGTCCCTCTCGACAGGCATCTGTATAGACAGTCAACCCTTCGCTACCATCAATAACTGTAAGAACTGGGGCGGATGTCAACTTCCGCTTCATCTCATTGAAAGCTGCTTCGCACTTTTCGCTCCAAATAAATTTCACATTCTTTCTGGTCAGTGCGGTAAGTGGTGCGGCAATACGGGCAAAGTTTTCTATAAATCTACGATAATAGCCGGCCAAACCCAAGAAGCTGCGGATATCTGTGGGAGTTTTGGGAGTCTCCCAATCCTGCAAATTCCAAAGATTCGAATTAAGAAATTGATAAGTTGTTTTTGATAGAATTGACAAGTAAGAATAGAACTTACATTGATTACGGCGATCTTAGCTGGATCGGCCGAAATCCCATTCTCTGAAACAATATGGACAAGAAATCGAACTTCATCCTTCCAAAAGTGACATTTTGAAAACTTGGCTTTAAGCTGATGACTGCGTAGAGTTTCAAGAACAAAAGCCAAATGTGACCTATGCTCTTCCTCATCCTTAGAGAAGACGAGAATGTCATCGATGAAAACAAGAACAAACTTGTTAAGAACATCCCGGAAAACTCTATTCATTAAGTCGACGAAATAAGCTGGAGCATTAGTAAGACCGAACGGCATAACCAGCCATTCAAAGAAACCATTCTCAGTGCGGAATGTTGTCTTAGGAATACTCTCCTCAGCATTTCTGAGTTGGTGGAAGCCAGTAGCCAGATCGAGTTGAGAGAATACTTTAGCTCCATGGAGCTGGTCGAATAGATCGTTGATGTGGGGCATCGGATATCTGTTCTTGTGTGTGAGCTTGTTTAGCTCTCTATAATCCACACACATTCTGAGAGAACCATCAGATTTTGTGACAAATACCACTGCAGCACCCCATTCTGAATGACTTCGCCGAATCAAGCCTTTAGAAAATAAGTCTTCAATTTGAACATTCAACTCTGCCTTTTCTTTAGGAGCCATTCTCCGAGGAGGAAGAACTACTGGTCGGGCACCAGTAATAAGGTCAATGCGGAATTCGATTTCCCGCGGAGGTGGTAGAGAATTGACTTCTCCAAATACATCGGAAAAGAATTGAACAACTGGGGTAGAGCTTAGTTCATTTGGATGGGAGTCAAGTGAAAATATAAAACTCCCAGCATATTCTTGAGGTGATTTGCCTTTAATAACCAAAGGCATGCTCTTGTCATCAATGAGAGAGACTGTTCGAGCTTTGCATGAGATATTGGCTTCGAACTTCCGTAGCCAATCAATGCCTAATAGTATATCGAATGCCTCGAATCCAAGGACATAGAAATCCCAGGTGAAATGATGAATGCCATGCATAATAGTGACATATTTGCAAACCCTTTTAAGGTTAGCGGGTCCTCTGATAGGGTTTGATACACATAAGAAAGTAGATGAAAGGATGGGTTCCAAACCAAGCTTATTGCACAAATCAATAGATATGAAACTATGTGTTGCTCCGGTATCAAATAGAACTTTAACTGGTAAAGTATGCAACATAAAAGTACTCTGTAATGTACCTTGGTTATCAGTAGGAGCTGGTGGGGTAGGTGGATCACGGGTGGAAGAAGTCATAGCAAATACTCCAGCCGTCTTTCTCTTTTTATGCATAGGACAGTCCCTCTTGAAATGGCCCGGCTGCAGACATACGTGACAGAGGTTGTTCCTGGTATTCTGAGGGGGCAGAACAGCGGCACCGGCAGAAGTTGGACAGCTGCTGGCATAGTGACCCCTCTGGTCGCACTTGAAACAAGTGATGGAGGATAAGTCAATAGGCTTCTTCTGAGAATAGCCAAGCCCGGATTTCTGCTGCCAATTCTTCTTCTGTTGCTCAAAATTTTACTTCCTCTTTCCCGACTGATTAGCTGGTGTCTGAGTAACTGGAGCTTTGGGGACAGATATTCCCTTAGGCTTTCCCTCATATCGAAGAGCAAAATCCATCAACTCAGTGAAAGTTCCATGGACATGAGTGGTGAGGAGCTCGTAATACTCTGGGCGTGCGCCATGTATGAACTTCTCATTCTTAAGCAGAGGTGTGTCAATCAAACTGGGTCCGAACTTAGATAGTTCGTTGAATTTCCTTTCATACTCAGTGAAGGTCATGTTTCCTTTCTTGAGATCCATAAAAGACCGATAGAGTTGGGCCTTCCCAGCAGCTGGCATCCACTGAGCCATAAAGGAATCCCTATTACAAGTGATATGAAACGAATCAAAATTATGACGAGATAAGAGAGAAATTTATTTAGTAGGAATTTAGATAGATCACTACCTAAACTGGGCCCAAGTGATGGTTTCCTCATCAGTTCGAGAAGTGACTGATTCCCACCAATCTTGTGCAGCATCCTGAAGCTGCCAAGCGGCCAACTTGCGCTTCTGAGCATCTGCGATCTCCAAGCCAGAAAAGATCCTTTCCAAACTCTTTGGCCATTGTTGTGCTTCGATAATACTCTCGGAGCCAGTAAATTTGACTCCTCCAAGCTGAGTATACTCCTTGCTAAGAGTGGAGAATCGGACTGCGGGAGCTGGAGCATGTGGACCAGGAGCATTTCCACCCCTGCCTCTAACATTTCTTCTGGTAGCCATCCTGGAATACCAAAAGTGATTTAGAATCAAAGATAGGAATTTATAGAACTTAAGGAAATTCTATTCAACGATTTCAATAAGAAAGACGAATCAAAGGATGTGGATTCTGAAATGATTCTCCTCATTCTAGGGTATGTTTACCCTATCTCTAATGAGCTTTAAACTCCACAGGCTAAGGTTATCAGGAACCAAAGCTTTGATACCAACTGTAACAACCCGTATATTTGGACCATTTAAATTGACAATAATCCACACATGTCAACTTAAATAGTACAAAACACGAATCATTAATGGAGTATATGTATATAAATGAGAATCATCACAGAATCACAAAAAATATAACATAACAGAATAGTGCAGCGGAATTACAACAATGTCATAATGGTAGTTCATGAAGCTACTAAGTAAATACAACTATGTCACAAGCAGACAGTGAAAAGAAATACATAGATGTCCGATACAATAACAAAATAGAATGGAGCAGTACTGATAAAGATAAATGATAGTCTTCAAGTCTTCAGCTTCCAATAGCACAGCAACAGAAGTCCTCAGTCTGATCCGAGCATATGCACAACAAACACTCGAATCAGGACATATATTCTTATACAGATAATATGGTTCAAAATTTGAAATAACAATAACTCAAAGATGGATGGAATAAACATCTTCAGGGTCCGATAAACTATCTATACATAGTAGAGTACGATTGTTTGTACCAAAAATGGGCACAACACTCTTCGGAAGTTTTTGAAGAGATAAAATTGAAGAATGAAAATTAAAACTGTGGATTATCTAACAAAAACTCCAAATAACAGAAAGTAAATTGCAAAGACAAGCGATTTAGAGTGGTTCGGCGTTTTGACTACGTCCACTATGAAGTTTGATGATTTTATTGCTCGATTACTTGAAGATTACAGTAGTTTATAAGGTAATACAACTGAATTTAAATGCTAAGTGTCAATCTGAAGCAGCGACGGTGTTCTGGAGTAGATCTGGCAGAATCTGGGCGCTCTTCAGTACTTAGAATTATCCGACCCCTTTTCTGAATGACCAGGGGCTCTATTTATAGGTGTAGGAGGCTGATATTTCGCCTAAAATGAGGGGAGACCAGTTCTGGTACGTCAGGGGGCCCACATGGCCGAAATCTGGAGATCCGGGCCCACTTTGGGATCGATTCGACCCTTGGTTCGAATCGATCAAGAAAGCATCCAATCGAGCTGAAATTTGGCGTGAACATTCTTCATCATGCGCTTAAGCTTCTGTGAAAATTTCATGGGATTTGGACTTGTAGAACTCGAGTTATGATCGATTCAAGTTGGTGTTTTTCGTATTCTGGAGTCGTTCGAATCGATATGCTCGAATCGATTCGTTCGAATCGATCCTCCTGCTCGTGAAGATGGTGACGTGGTGCGCTTTCTTCGCATCGGTCCGCTTTGCATTCCGCATTGACTGGGTCGAATCCACGACTTGGATTCGAAGATGGTGGAGTCGAGGGCAAGCTATGTCTCCTGGATTCGAAGTGAAGCTATGTCTTCTGGATTCGAAGTGAAGCTATGTCTCCTGGATTCGAAGCTCCCTCTCTTGATGGATTCGAATTGTAGAAAGCTCCAATCGATTCGAACTTAAGGTATCGTTCGAATCGATTCGAAGTACAGCTAACTACTTGGTCCGGCTGGATTCGAACGAGAGCCCCTATGCTGATGGAGTCGAAGCAAGGGAGAGCTGATGGAGTCGAGGCAATGGAAGTTCGATGGATTCGAACTGGTTCCTGGCCAATCGATTCGAACTAAGGGTGGCCTACTCCATCTTTTGTCGACGATATCTTGAGCATACGAACTCGGATTGACTTGAAACTTGGATCGTTGGTTCCCACGGCTTTGCTTGACGTGCCTTATCAATTGTAGCCCGATCCGGACTTGAACAAATTTCATCGATATCCGTAGCGATCCTTACGCGTAACCGACTTCCGAGACGATCTGTCACCGGTATCTAGCCAAGTCCTTGGTGTCATGGCCTTGCCAAAAGGCGGGATAACATTTGCCCCCCAAAGTACGTCTTGTGTAAACATGACGTGCTTTGAAAAGCTACAGTCCCTTGTTGAACAATGATCACATGCTTTGTCGAAAAATTGTCTTCTTTGCTGTCGTAATCAATCGTTGTATGATCATGATTGACTGTTAGGCTTTTGAGTCATGACGAGATGAACATTTGACTCCTGTTGATGATAAAGACCAAAACATTAGTCAAAAATTACGCGCATACGTGTATTTTCTTGACCTTGGTTAACGTTGCGTGATCGCAAGTTGTTGTCCGTTCGGTTCGCTATCGAAATCTGCATCGGTCCTCTCCTGGACCGATTTGAGATTTGAGTTAAAACACTGCTTTTATGATTGTCTATGATCATCCCCTCGTACTAATCCTCTCCTGAATCGGTACAAGAGTGGACAAGCAATTTTTCATATGGGAACGATTCGCCCATTTGACCGGCGGTATTTAATGGATGCGAAGCAATGTTTCTGGATCCGCCTCGAGTTGATGGTTTCGAAGTAGACACTTCGAATCGATGGGGCGTAGTGACCCAGGTTCATCTTCTGTCGACAGCTTCGAATCGATGGTTCTTTGAATCGACACTGTGTGGATTCGATGCTTGGATGGATTCGTAATTGAGGGATTCAAACTTGACTTGTTCGAATCAATGGAGTCGAACGTTCCCCCTGACTCTTCTGACGCCGTGCTTCGAATCGATGCTGCGGATTCGAAGGAAAAGTTTCGAAGTTGTCTGGTGCAGCTTCGAATCGATCGATGCCTTGCAGTGATCGATTCGAAGATACTGCTTCGAATCGATGAGCTAGACCTGTTATTTCCGGTTGCGCTTGACCGGGAGACGAATGGTCTCGTTTCCCCTATATATACCGGGGTCCTGTTCACTTTTAACTTTTTACTTTTACTGTTATGAGAGCTCCTTCTTCGAATCGATTTCTCCAAGGCCAGGACAAACGTGCTCTCCTCAAAACGATCGATCCCTTCCACGCTTTCATTCGAAATCAAAACAGGTATTCAATGGATCGATTCGAGATGAGAAAAATAAACTATTCTTGCCTTAGAAAAACTCTAAGGAGTGACAAGATCTGAATGAAGTGGGTCGACTCGATGGAGTCGAGGAGTGATGTCTTTTGGGTTCCAGCGATTAGAGTGTCGTTTCCCATTGCTTTGCATTGATCCAGGAACAAACGATCTTCGAATCGATTCCATGGGCAAGGTTCCGAATCGATGACTTGGAGGGAAAGGGCATCGATTCGATCGATTCGAAGTAACGCTATCCAGATCGATTCGAAGGAACTGAATATTGATCGATTCGAAGTAACTTGGAGCTCACGGATTCGAAGGGCTCCTCCATCATAAGGTTACATCGAGTCGAACCATATGGATTCGAAGCGCCTGGAATCAAACTTCATCGATTCGACCCTCATCGATTCGTGTCGATGGATTCGAACGCCTTCATCCCCTGAGACCATTGTTCTTATGATTTGCTCCATCATCCGAACTACGACCAACTTCAGGTTGTACTCCGACGAACATAATGAACTTTAGCATACTTGACTCCGACGAGCTTCGGCCTTGCATAATCGAACTTGACCAACAGACTTGAACCTGAATTTCCTTTGAAGCTCATCGATGGAACTATGACTTAACCAATAATACAACTGATTTATACTTGAAGTTGGTCCGTAGCGTTTGGACGGTGCGGAAATGACGGTCAGCGATGACGGTCATTTTCTTTCTCAAATTCCCAAGTTATGTTGTACGAACATCTTGCTTCATTCTGTTAAATTTGCTCGAGTGATGTACAATACTTGCACTGCACGACACGTCCATACACATTACACAGGGGTATGCACGGGCTTGTTCATGAACTTAACGTTGCTTTCTAATGAGTTAGCTAATTATGGAATCTTTGAGCTCCCAACAACAAGAGGTACAGAGCTCGACTCCTCCGGTGCTTGAGATTCCCGATATCCCTGCTGATATAATCGATCCAGCCCCAGATGAATTGCCGGAGGCGATATTTATGGAGGACCCTGTTGATTCGGTTCAGTCCAACATCTCTGAATCCTTATTGGGACGAATATGCTTAAAGCATAACATATCCCTTGGTGACGTATTATTACCCAGCGCCACTGATAGACCGCATAATCCGCCTGAAGGATATACAGCATTCTACCGTCATGCTTGCGCGGCTGGAACTCTTCCTCCTTTCAATCAATATATCAGAGGGATGCTATCATATTTAGGAATCGCTCCTTCACAACTTCATCCCAACGGGCACGCGCTGCTGAATAGTGCCTTTGTAATATTTATGGACTGTCTTTTTCGTCCGCCGAGGCCCTCCGAGATCAGACACATATTTAACTTCAAGAGCAGGGGTGATAGCCCGTCGTTTACATTTTTGGAGGCAGTCAGAAATTGCCAAGTTGTAGTTGGAGCTTGGACGCGACTGAGCTATTTCAAGAACGAATGGTTCTACGTCCGGTGCCCTCCGGGTTTCGCTAGGCGATGGTTGTCTAGACGTAAGCGCCTTAACCTGTTTCCTTGACCAATAGCCCTTCGGTGTTAAAATTGACATTTCATTCTTTTTACAGCTATTATCTCTAGGCCTGATGGAGGGCGTTTCAAGGGTACCGTCCGGAGTCTTCAAGAAGTCCCAAGCGAGCTGAGGCATATTGACTCGGTGCTGAACGACTACAACTTAAGAGTTCTGGGTTTGATCGACATTAATCAAAGCATAGTTGTTGAGGGATTTTCAAAGTCCGTCTCCAAGAAGGAAAATAAGAAGAAACCCAAGAAGAGAAAAGCGAAGAAGTCACTCGGGATCAGAATAATCGAGGCGAGTGACGAAGAAAGAACCCATACGGATTCAGAGCCAATGGCTGACCTTTCGGGAAACTTGGAGGAATCGGGAGAAAAACGGAAAGGCAAGGCCGCCGTTTCCAAAAAACTTAAGTCAAAGGGGGGAAAATCTGTAGATGTGTTTCTTCCCGCTTCCGGAGTTATGATTTCTGAGGCCGCCCCTTCTCATTCGAGAGATTCTCTCAAAGGGCTTGACGATATTCCTATCCCAGATTATATATCGATTTCTCATAATCCTGGGTTGGAGGAATTGCAAGATGTCCTAAACATGAACGAGCCCTTTCCTTTAAGTGCGGTCAACACTTCCGGTCGGTTTGGGGGTTTACACATTTACACACTCTTCCATGGCACTCCATGACTTCTGCATAGTAAACATTGCTTTATGGGATTTTAATCCGTAATTCTTTCTTATCGCAGGTGAGATGTCAGGGCGTGGCTCCACTCTAGATAGGCTTCGGAATGTGCGCCAATCTTCTCCATTTTATGATTCCCGTAGGAGAGAGACAGATAGGGACCATGGGCGAGGCTACTCGAGTCAAGAACGTTATGATAGAGACAGAGATTACTCGCGTAACCGTTCTGGCTATGATTACTCTGACAGAGACCGGGGATACCAGCACCGACCCCGATCTCGTTCTCCTCCGCCTCCCAGGGCTCCAGTAGACCTCCCAGGGCCATCTCATCAGCAACAGTTGCCTTCTCAATCTTCTCGGCCTGACGCTCAACGGCCAAGAGTGGAACCAACGACAGCCGCTATAATTGAACAAGCTCCGGCTGAGTTGACAAGCGAGGGAGCTGCTAAACTCGCCCAAATGAAAAACGACTACCCGGAAATTTGCATGGATGGCTATATCTTTCCTCCTAACTTTAAAAGAATCCCTCCGGAAGCTGAGACCACTGCTCATAATTACATCCACGACTTCTATGCTCAGTACAAGGAGTGGTATAAGGCGGCTGTGAAGGCTTCTAGAGTAGCTTTCGACAGGGCGAAGGTCATTGCCGAACGTGATGTTGACATTGCGAAGCAGAAACGCATCATTCAAGTTCTTCAATCCGAAGTGGAAACGTCCCGAAAGTCAGAGCTTGAAACACTTAAGAAACACGAGGGTGTCGTGGCCAAACTAGCGAGGATGCAGCAAGAACATTGCGCCACAGTGGAAGAGATGGGCCATCGCAATACCACCGTTGCAGCTGAGCGAGACTTAGCCGTTAAAGAGCTGAACGAGCTCAAGGCCAAATTCGCTGAAATGGTGAAGGAGAAGGACGATGCGAACGCTACTGCTCAAGAGGCTTGCGACCAAGCAGTATCCCTCAGGGCCGAACTTGCTGCGGCGGCGGTCAAGGCTAAGTCTGTGGAAGCCGAGATTCAGGAAAAGATCTTGGAGGAGAGGTCTAGGCTAGATGCTGAGTTTGACGATCTCTTAGTCACGTATAACGCTAATGTGCTGGAACACAGAAATTTAGCGTGGCTGGGAGATGACTCCATGATCTTGTACAATGCCTGGACCCGGCTGGTGAATGAGAAGAGAGCAGCGCATCCAGATGGAGCACTTGATGACTTTGAACTGGAGATGCGTCTGCTTACCGAGGATGAGAGGAAGACTCTTCATGAAGTGGTAATCTCTATGGCGAAAGAAAAGCTCGGCGTCCAATCTCTAGAGGCAGGCGAAGGCTCGGGGGTCGTGCATCACGGGACAGGTGTTGGAACTGCAATTCCAACATTGCCCGAAACCACTGGTGCGGTAGATCCCCAACCTGTTCCTGCCTATAATCCTGACCAGCCATTATTATCTTCTGCCGAGGATTCTGCCCACGTTTCGGTTCAGACCAAGGAAGGTATTTGACCGTTTCTCGTAGTTCAGTTGTGAAGAACCTTAAGCCACACACTTGGCTAACAATCTTCGTTTTGTCGTATTTCAGTGACCGAGGTTATTGTTTCTGCGCCCCTCGCTTTATCGGTTCCTCATCAAACACAAGGGGTTGTTTTTTCTGAAGCCATCACGACTTCTACTTTGATTGGCGAGGAGGGAGATGCAAATATGTTTTCTTTCAGCGCTCAAATGATTGAGGAGCTTCTCAATGAACCCATCGATCCCTCTGCCAACCCGTCCGATGTTGTGAATGAGGCTGCTCCGGCCGCTAGTTTATCTATGCCAGCTATTGGCACATCCGATGCGGCCCAAGTATCTCGTGAGGACGACGTTTTAGCTGAGATTGCTGCCGAGATGGCAGCAGGGAATGTTGGTTCTAGTCCGCCCGGGCCTGCCCCGTTAATGGTGATTTCGCCGGGTGGTACTGTATTGATCGAGACTGCTCCTGTCCCTCCTCCTGCTACTACTCCTATGCCTCCAGCTCGTCCTCCTAGAAGAACTTCCGTTGCCTCCAGCTCTGAGGAAGATGTCGACATTATATCGCTGCCGGAGGGCAAGCCTGAAAAGAGCAAGCGATTGAGGAAGAAATCGGGCAGCAGATCAGGTGGAGCTACTCCGAAGAAGAAGATAAGGAAGAAGAAAGAATGAACTTCTTTCTCTAAATCTCTGTTGCGTAGGGTAGCATTTTGTTGATTTTTCTATAGCCGTGTATAGATGTGGATTCGGTTCCCACTAGCAGAATTTTTCATAAACACTTTGTAATCAGATTCTTTTTGTTGATAATGGAAATGAAAATCTATTCCCTTTCTGTCTTCAACTTGTTATGTGTTATGGTTCTGCCCCCTGTATTGGGGAGAAGTGTGGAGTTGACGTATGTTTATACCCCGTCTCGCGCTCCGGAGTTCGGAGTAGGATGAATGTTTATACTCCGTCTCGCACTCTGGGAGTACGGAGTTAGATGAATGTTTATACTCCGCCTCGCACTCTGGGAGCACGGAGTTAGAAGAATGTTTATACTCCGCCTCGCGCTCTGGGAGCACGGAGTTAGAAGAATGTTTATACTCCGCCTCGCGCTCTGGGAGCACGGAGTTAGGTAAAATGTTTATACTCCGCCTCGCGCTCTGGGAGCACGGAGTTAAGTAAAAAGCTTGTACCCAGCTCGCGCTCTCGGAGTACTCTGGGTTTTAGGAAAAATGTTTATACTCCGCCTCGCACTCTGGGAGTACGGAGTTGAATGAGAGTTTATACTCCGCCTCGCGCTCTGGGAGCACGGAGTTTAGTAAAATGCTTATACCCCGCCTCGCACTCTGGGAGTACGGAGTTGAATGAAGGGTTGTCGTGTATCAACCCATTTCGTGGCCTGATGTGATGGCTTGCCCCCGAGCTCGGGTTTCATTTAGCGAGTGGTTGATTACTTCACAGCCACTCCCTACTTGAATAAATTCCACTGTGTGATGGAACTTAGCTCTTCGTGCATCGTGATGTTGTACATTGTATTTAATGAATCACAGCTCTGGCTCGAAGAGATGGCATTTTATTGCTGAAATAAGAAAATATGGCAAATCAGTTGCCTTATTACAAATTCTAATTTCGAAATGCAAAAGTAAATTGCTGAATAAAAAACATAATGAAATAAATAAAGCCTGTCATATGTAATAGCGGCGGAGACTCTCGCTGTTCCAGACTCTTGGTAAAACTAGACCGTCCACGGTTGATAGCTTGAATGTGCCATCCCCAAGTCGTTGCGTAATCACGTACGGTCCTTCCCAATTTGGTTTCATGTGTGAAGGAACCGGGTATATTCTCTTGAGGACCAGATCACCGAGATCAAAGGTTCGGGGGCGAACTTTGGTGTTATATAATCGGGCGACCCGACTTCGGTAAGCGGCCGCTCTTAAATCAGCTTCTTCTCGTTTCTCGTCCAACAGATCCAAAGATTCAGCGAGCAATATAGCGTTTGTTTTTGGATCGTAATAAGTTACGCGGTGAGAAAATACTTCTGTCTCCACTGGAATGACGGCCTCCGAGCCATAGGATAAGGAAAATGGGGTGTGTCCAGTCGCGGTCTTGTGAGTTGTTCGATAAGCCCATAATGCCATAGGAAGTTCATCGACCCATTTGCCCCCAGCCTTTTCCAGTCGTTTCTTTAAGATGGATTTGATAACTTTGTTAACAGCTTCGACCTGACCGTTTGCTTGTGGATGTGCGACTGCAGAGAACTTTTTATGAATATTAAATCGTTGGCAGAAATTCTTGAACTCCGAGCTTTCGAATTGGGTCCCATTATCGGTGATGATGGTATGCGGGAGTCCAAATCGGCAAATGATATTGCGGACCACAAAGTTTATCACTTTCTTTGACGTAATCGTTGCGAGAGCTTCGGCCTCGGCCCATTTTGTGAAGTAGTCAACTGCGACGATGGCATACTTCGCACCACCTCTTGCCAGAGGTAAAGCGCCAATGATATCGATACCCCACATAGCGAACGGCCAGGGACTGACCATTTGAGTTATCTCGGTAGGCGGGGCTCTTGGAATTCGAGCGTGTTTCTGGCACTTGTCGCACTTTCTGGCATAACTGGCTGCATCTCGGTTCACTGTCGGCCAGTAATATCCATATCGGAGTATCTTCTTAGCAAGCGCTTGTCCACCGGTGTGATCGCCGCATTCTCCCTCGTGTACATCATGTAACACTCGTTTGACTTCGTCGTGAGCGATACACCGGAGGAGTGGAACAGAATAACCTTTTCTATACATGATCCCGTCCTGAATGATGAACCACGAAGCTTTTCGTAGAATTTGCCTTTTCTCATTTCGGTGTTCAGGCAATATCCCATTCTCAATGTAATTTCGATACGGAGTCATCCATGATTCTCTGCTGGGAAAGGTTTCCAACACATCATTCGTTTTGATTTGATCGATGCTTGGGAAAGGCAAAGTTTCGATCGGGACGAGTCCCATTTGCTGTGCTTCACCTGTGCTGGCCAACTTTGCCAATGAATCGGCCTTTTGATTGCGATCTCGTGGTATGTAGTAAATAGCATAATAATCAAACTGATCCAGCGCTTCCTGAACTCGGGCTAGATAAGCAGCTAACCTTCGATCTCTTGCTTGATATTCTCCCCGTACCTGACACACAACCAACTGTGAATCACAATAAACTTCTATAGCGATAATTCTCAGATCTTTGGCAAGCTTTAACTCAGTCAACAGGGCTTCATACTCGGCTTCATTGTTGGTTGCGTGAAAGTCAAACTTCAAAGCATAGCATATGGATCGACCTTCGGGGGTTTCTAGTACAACTCCAGCGCCCGAACACCGATCGTTTGATGCACCATCTGTATAAAGTTTCCAGACATATTTAGGAGACTCGCTGGTTTCAGGTAAGTCGTCAGGAACAGTAAATTCAGCTATGAAGTCAGCTAGGACTTGCCCTTGAATGGCTCTCCGCGGAGCATAAGTAATGTCAAATTGGCTCAGTTCAATATTCCACTTGAGTAACCTTCCAGACGTCTCAGGCCGCGTGAGGACCTGTCGTAACGGCTGATCGGTATACACAGTAAGCGGATGTGCTTGGAAATAAGGACGGAGCTTTCTCGAGGCAATGACCAAGCAGTAAGCCAGTTTCTCCAACCTGGGGTAATTTCTTTCAGCTCCGGTCAATTGTTTACTGACATAATAGACCGGTTTTTGCACTCGATCTTCTTCCCGGACCAAAGCAGCACTGATCGCATGCTCCGATACCGCCAGATACAGGTATAATTGTTCGTGATCGATTGGTTTCGACAAAATTGGTGGCGTAGAGAGATGCTGAACCAGCGATCGGAATGCGCCTTCACATTCCGTGGTCCATTCAAAGTTTCGTTTCCCTTTTCGGATTAGATCAAAGAAAGGAATACATTTATCAGTGGATTTCGAGATGAACCTGCTTAGCGCTGCTACCTTCCCGTTGAGACTCTGGACTTGCTTTATGGTCTTCGGGGTTTGCAAATTCCTTATTGCCCAGATCTTTTCGGGGTTTGCCTCTATCCCACGAGCGTTAACAATGAACCCTAGAAACTTTCCGGATGCGACGCCGAAGTGGCATTTTAGCGGGTTAAGCTTCATTCCATACTCACGTAAGATGCAGAACATTGAATTTAAATCCTTGATGTGATCTGTGGAAAATCGGGACTTAACTAACATGTCATCCACATAGACTTCCATGGTCTTCCCGATCTGATCAGCGAACATTCGATTAACCAAGCGTTGGTAAGTTGCTCCGGCATTCTTTAAACCAAAGGGCATGACTCTGTAACAGTAGAGTCCCAGATCGGTTACGAAACTAGTATGTTCTTGATCGGGTAGATGCATGGGTATCTGATTATAACCGGAATAAGCGTCCATAAAGGATAACAATTCGTGACCTGCAGTTGAGTCAACGAGTTGGTCAATTCGGGGAAGTGGAAAACTATCTTTTGGACAGGCTTTGTTTAAATCAGAGTAGTCGACACAAGTTCTCCATTTCCCGTTCGGTTTCCGAACCATTACCGGATTTGACACCCACTCTGGGTATAGAGCATCTCGGATGAAACCATTTGAATGCAACTTGTCAATTTCTTCTTTAAGGGCGGCAGATCTCTCTGGATCCATACCACGCCTCTTTTGCTTGACCGGAACATGTCGAGGATCAATATTCAAAGAGTGACTTGCAATGTTCGGTGAGATTCCGCACATGTCAGAGTGCGTCCAGGCAAAGACATCAAGATTTGCTTGAAGAAATTCAACCAATTCCTGTTGTATCTGTTTTCCCAGTTGAGATCCAACTTTTAGTACTTTCGAATCGTCATCCTCACTGACCGGGACGTCCACAGTCAGTTCAGCTGGAGATGCTTGATTCTCTTCTACTTCATCTTTATCTTCGCTATCCCTAGGGTCAAGATCTCTAAGGAATTGGTAGTGGTGCCCAGGCCGGGGCCCAGGCGTTAGTTGTCAATTATCAGTAAAACGGACGCAGAGAGATTCCTCTACGCCCTTTCCTTTCTCCTTCTTCTGTGCTTCTCGCAATTCAGCAACATAACAGGCTCTTCCTGCTGCCTGATCTCCCTGAACGATTCCTATACCATGATCGGTTGGGAATTTTAAAGTCAAACACCATGGGGCAATGGCTGCCCTGAATTCAGCAAGAGCTGGTCGACCCAGGAATGCGTTGTACGGTGAAGCAATGTCAAGAACAACGAATTGCAGTAGTCGGACTCTCCTGCGCTCTCTGACCCCCAGTTCCACTGGTAGTTCCACTATTCCAGTAGGTATTGTTGCACTGCCATTGAAGCCATGAACCCGGGATTGGCAGGGTTTCAGGTCTTTTGCTTCCATCTTCATTAAATCGTAAGCTCGCTTGAATAGAATGTTTACAGAACTCCCACTGTCAACCAAGATCCTCTTCATCCAAGCAGGACCAACCTGGGCAGATATGACCAGTGGATCAATCGTTGGAGCTTCGATTTTGTCAACATCTCTGCTTCTGAATATGATATCGTCAGACATCGTTTTTTGTTGCTTAGCCGGGGTTCCATCCTCACAATTACTGCAACATTCGAAGCTCGCATGCCTGATAGAGCTAGCATACGACTCCATTTCCCTCCAGCTCCTGTCTGCTGGATGAGGACCACCACTTATGGTATTGATAACTAGCCTCCCGCCTGTACGAGCGGGTTCCTCTTGTCTTTCCTGATCTTGCGCACGGTTTGGATTCGATGGGCCCGCACCACCAGACTGCGGTGCCCGCACGAATTGATCTAACTTCCTCTCCCTGATCAACTTTTCTATGAGATCTTGCAAATGGCGACAGTCATTAGTATTGTGGCCATAGCTCTCATGAAACCTACAAAACTTTCCCGTTTGAATCTGCCTTTCTGATGACCGCTTCGGAGCGGGTTTCTTATACTGTTCTGTGTTGCAAGTTTGCAGGTACACATTTTCCAGTGAAGTGTTTAACGGTGTATAACTTTCGAACATCGGAGCCCTACGCCGTGGGCCTGGATTCGGGTCTCTCTTCTTATTCTGACCATTGCCACCTCTCGGCTGAGCTTGTTTGTTCTGTATGTTTAACTGGACTTTTCCGGAATTGTCACCGGACTGTTTAACTGCTACATTGCTCTGTATTCCCTCGCTTCCGGGTTTTGCATCGTCCTGCTTCCTAGACTGTTTCGCGTCCTCTTGCCGTAAGAATTGAGCGGCTTTGGAGTAGAAACGGTCCAACGATGCGGGGGGTTTTCCGGCTAACCAGTTTCCAAATTCAGAATCGGGATCAATTCCCTTTTTCAATGCCATTAAAATTGAGTTGTCGTTGGGATTACTAATTTCCACGCATGCCGCATGGAATCTCTCCAAGTAACGCCTTAATGTTTCCCCACGAGCTTGGGTAACATTGGACAGGGTGTTAACATCTTTGGGTCTGGCAACATGCATACGGAATTGTTCAACAAATTTCTTAGCCAATTGGTCAAATGACGAGATAGATCTTGGAGGTAGTCTTGTAAACCACATTGTTGCAATTCCTCCCAGTGAAATGGGGAAGCTGCGGCATTTTACTGCATCGTCGGCCCTTGCGGCGCTCATTGACCATTCGTATTTCAGTATGTGCTGATTGGGATCAGAACTTCCTTCGTACATAGGGAGAGTTGGCATTCTGAATCGCCGAGGAGGTTCAGCGTATAGTATCTCGTCCGTGAAAGGAGTATGGCTTCGAGAAATTCCCCAATCGTCATTGGTAAGTCCTTGGCTTTCACGGATCATCTGACGTATCATAGTCGAGATGTCTGGCATTGCTACATTTTGAGCATGCTGAGCTAAGGTGTGGTCGGGTTCCACAATGCGAGTTTGGACCGGGCGCTGTCGACGGTCCAAGTTTCGCCTCCTTGGCTCAGCGTCTTCCGGGACGTATGGTTCAGAAGTGCGTCCTTGCTGTTGATTACTCGAATCTAGAAGATATCGGGTATCGACCCTTGTTTCTACTGTGGCAGCTATGACATGATTGTCCGTAGTGTATTGTGGAGTGCGGCCACCTCGTGCTGATGGCCCAGCCTGGAAGCTGGTTGATGGTCCTACCCTCAACTGCCCGACAGTCAGGGCGGGCTGATATCCCGTAGTCTGAGCATAATCTCCGTCTAATCGGGGACGGGTAGATCTATGATGATAGTCAGATGAGGCAGAACTTTCAGTGGATGAGCGGGAAACATCATCCCTTCTGGACCTCCTACGGCCCTGGCGGTTCAGTTGATTTGTCAATTCAATATTGGCTCGCAATTGTTCGGCTAACTGTTGCCGACTCTGAGTCAACTCTTGAAGTAACACCTGAAATTCTTGTCTAGTGACTGCCCCAGACGGATCCGAGTGGGCAGTGTTGTCTTGGTTGGATGGCTGCTGTTGAGCAGGATTTTGTCCATCCCTACCTTCTTGTCCTGGAGCTGCAGAAGTGGTTCTCGTGCTAACCATTTTGAATGATGAATCCTTTTCCTAGATTTTATGCAAATCTGAGTAGAATGGAAGGACTGTGAATCGAAGATCTGGATCTTCCTCTTGGATTTGTGCAATCCGGTATCGATGGTAGATCCAAGGAGCAGGAGAAAAAAGCTGGTTTTTTCTCGGTGAAAGCACCAAAGTGTTTGTACCAAAAATGGGCACAACACTCTTCGGAAGTTTTTGAAGAGATAAAATTGAAGAATGAAAATTAAAACTGTGGATTATCTAACAAAAACTCCAAATAACAGAAAGTAAATTGCAAAGACAAGCGATTTAGAGTGGTTCGGCGTTTTGCCTACGTCCACTATGAAGTTTGATGATTTTATTGCTCGATTACTTGAAGATTACAGTAGTTTATAAGGTAATACAACTGAATTTAAATGCTAAGTGTCAATCTGAAGCAGCGACGGTGTTCTGGAGTAGATCTGGCAGAATTTGGGCGCTCTTCAGTACTTAGAATTATCCGACCCCTTTTTTGAATGACCAGGGGCTCTATTTATAGGTGTAGGAGGCTGATATTTCGCCTAAAATGAGGGGAGACCAGTTCTGGTACGTCAGGGGGCCCACATGGCCGAAATCTGGAGATCCGGGCCCACTTTGGGATCGATTCGACCCTTGGTTCGAATCGATCAAGAAAGCATCCAATCGAGCTGAAATTTGGCGTGAACATTCTTCATCATGCGCTTAAGCTTCTGTGAAAATTTCATGGGATTTGGACTTGTAGAACTCGAGTTATGATCGATTCAAGTTGGTGTTTTTCGTATTCTGGAGTCGTTCGAATTGATATGCTCGAATCGATTCGTTCGAATCGATCCTCCTGCTCGTGAAGATGGTGACGTGGTGCGCTTTCTTCGCATCGGTTCGCTTTGCATTCCGCATTGACTGGGTCGAATCCACGACTTGGATTCGAAGATGGTGGAGTCGAGGGCAAGCTATGTCTCCTGGATTCGAAGTGAAGCTATGTCTTCTGGATTCGAAGTGAAGCTATGTCTCCTGGATTCGAAGCTCCCTCTCTTGATGGATTCGAATTGTAGAAAGCTCCAATCGATTCGAACTTAAGGTATCGTTCGAATCGATTCGAAGTACAGCTAACTACTTGGTCCGGCTGGATTCAAACGAGAGCCCCTATGCTGATGGAGTCGAAGCAAGGGAGAGCTGATGGAGTCGAGGCAATGGAAGTTCGATGGATTCGAACTGGTTCCTGGCCAATCGATTCGAACTAAGGGTGGCCTACTCCATCTTTTGTCGACGATATCTTGAGCATACGAACTCGGATTGACTTGAAACTTGGATCGTTGGTTCCCACGGCTTTGCTTGACGTGCCTTATCAATTGTAGCCCGATCCGGACTTGAACAAATTTCATCGATATCCGTAGCGATCCTTACGCGTAACCGACTTCCGAGACGATCTGTCACCGGTATCTAGCCAAGTCCTTGGTGTCACGGCCTTGCCAAAAGGCGGGATAACAACGATAAATAGATAATGTCTATCAGTAATATAAAGATATCAAAATAGTGTTAAGTCATGGCCCATTCCACCCTTAACACATTTTTATTCCCAAAAGCATATACAAGACCGTAGTTTCCCCAAAACCGGAAGTCACCAGAGGGCAATCCATATACTAAAGGTACAAACCAAAATCGTAGTGGTCGCGTATAAAGGAATACAAGTATGACAAGGCACATGAGGCAATACCCAAGGTAGTGACACTACCGTTCGCCTGATCCGGACTGGTGAGAACGCAACGCCGCAGCGCCCGCAACACCGTGAAACAACACTCCCAAATCAAGGGTGCGCACGAATCAATCACAAGGTAAATGAATAGTTTACGAAGAAGTGTGTCCACTTGAGGTAGCTAATCCTCCATTGGCCCGGCACGGCTCCTATTTTAGTCATTTCCAATTTGACACAAGTGTCAAGGCTATCCATTATCGTTCACTTTCTTCAATCATCAACGTTCGTCAATCAAACCACTTCATTCTGGATCACACTCCGCGCGTAGTTATTAAAGTGGTTTCTGGTTTAGACAGTGAGTATGTCCTTAACAGATTCCGGTTCCTTTAATAACCTTCGTAATTATAACACCGATTGGTCGTTAATATATTTCAAAACCAAATCAATTTCAATTTCAATTGGAATTCGTAAATCGAAAATTTGTTAGTCTTTCTAAATCAATCTCCAAAATTACGTCTCATAACTTCCCAATTTCAATTTCAACATTTCTATAATTCAATTTCAAAGTTTCAATTTTAAAACAATTCAAATATTCATTGCATTTCGTATATAGGTTCATTCCAAAAATCATTTAACTTAATTAACGTTCAAAACGATTTAAACTCAATTATCGATTTCATTCAATATTCATTTAATCCATTTATCATTTAACAATTTCAATTAAATTACCAATTCATTTCCTCACTTCTTAAGTTCATTTTCATTATCAAAGTTTACCACTTATTTAAATTACATTTGTCAAATCCAATTCTTTAAATTACATGTCTTTCATTTGTTTCGATAAAGCGCATTCTATTTCTTAATAAAGAAATTCATTTCATCTATTATTTATTTAGTTACAAATTTCAAAACTCGGTTAAAGAAACTTAGTTTCACTTATTCAATAATTCAATTCCTCCTAATAAAGATATTCAATTCAATTTAATTATAATTCGATCTCATCAAATTTCAATAATTTCAAATCTTAATTATTAATTATTTCAAACTCATTCATTAATAATTCCAAACTTAATTGTTAATAAATTTAAAATTTATTAATTATTTCAAACTTCGTTATTAATAATTTCACAACTTCACTATTAATAATTTCAAAAGTTAATTATTAATATTTTCAAAACTTACTTATTAATAATTTCAAAATTTTATTATCAAATAATTCTAAATTTAATTATTAAATGATTAAATTTTAAACAATATTCTTTTGTTAATTACTACTTTAATATTTGTTCCAAATTCAAATATTCACATTTACATTCATTCGAAATTAAATTCCAATTTATTCAAACCTTGTTGTTAGTTAAATAAAACTTTATTTTATTTAAATCAAAACATTGACCAATCGGGTTTAATTTAATTTTCTATCCTAATTCAAAGTTATTTGGGTATTTATCATTGCAACCCGATTCCATTTCAATTTGAAAATCAAAACATACAAAGGGAACTTGCAGTGTGATAGCTGGGATGGTGTCAAAGTAAATAAACAAGCAATAGCATCCATTCACAACAATTCAACAATTTTCAAATAATCCCGAAATAATCGTATTAATTCGCGTTGGTTATTTATGCAAATTAATATAACTATTTCTAGAATCTACCCTATCATTTCAAGTAGATTAAAGATTATAACGTTACGGTTTCACTTGTCGTTCAATTTCAACTACAACAATTAATTCAATATACATTCAAAGGTCCAAAGTGACATTTATCAAATTCTACGTGTCAATTAACTTACAATTAAAGGGTCAATTTTAACTAATCGAATTTAACATATGAAGGGGGTCAGGTTTAGCAAATCAGAGTTTGACATATATGATCCAAATTAAATTCGTTAACTATCCTATATCAAATTTACTTGCAAATTATTTGTCACTTTATACTAGCAATCAACATTCAATTCAATCACATAGCAATCATTCAACAAAACAAACTAGCATAAGAATATAGTCGTGAAATTTAATTCACCTTTCATGGATAAAGAAATTGACGACGAAGCACGAAGAAGTAAGAATAGAGTCGATACAGCACGAACAACGAACACTGTAATATCGATCAAAGAAAAACGATATTAATACAATGAACGTTTGTATATGATATTAAATTTATATAAATATGCTTACCGGAAACGAAGAAAAGAAACGAAGCTGAAAATTTGTGCTGCTGCGAATAGCTCAGTCGGTTGCTTCTGCACACAGCAAAGAAGAAAATGGTTACTATTATTCGGCAACCAAATGTAACAACCCGAGTTTTTCTAACACGAAAAACCGGACCATTTGGGTAAAAAGAAGAGGTAGAAGAAGAAAAAATAGAAAACAACATCAGAATCTAACCATCGCAGCGGAATAAAATATAATATATATTAACAGATCTTTACACAAATCAAAACTATATCAGTTTTATATAATATAGCATCAGAGTATACACCAGAGAACACATAACATACAACTGGACAATAACCATATCATGTCCTCAATACAACAGAGTACAACAATCAACACAGCGGAATATATATATATAAACAAGTACGGGAGATACGTCTCGCCATCCAGCTCATCTCCTGAGCTCCACAGCATCATATCCTGTAACCTATAATACTCGGTCTGACCCGAGCATCATATAAAACAATACCCGAGTCAGTCTGGAATACCAGCGTGAGAAAATCACACTCAATTTGATTATTAAAGTTTCAAAATCCCTTGAAAACAAAAGCATCTCGTAAGACCACGCCACAAATAAACATGTCGGGTTTTTACCTTACGATAGCTAAAACACTTTTTATAAAAATCCTCTGATATTATAATAGTGTCTATAGAAAGTAAAATAGAATCTAGCTGAAATGCTTGCATCTCACATTTCAACAATAGTTGGGCACAATCAAAACCGTACAGGCACATAGGGAGAATGGATTTCCAACGAATGACTAGGCACTGGGGTACCACCTATCACAGTACGTGGCCTAGATCACCGTACCGAGGAGTACGCCCGCTCCCCTGCAACACAAGGCCGGAACCATCCCTTACTGGATGATCCCGAATAAAATCACCCCACGGTTGGGATCAGCAACCGCACCACTAAGCCGAAATAAAAAGGGACATCTAGACAGGGATGACCTTACCCTCCAGTGGGAGCTACCCACGAAGCCTTGCTGCATAACCCCTGATTTTCAGTCATTCCCGGTTGATGAGGTTCGAGGCTAAACGATACCTTTAAGAGAACATATCCCTTAGAATGCCCATCGTCCGTTGACGATGTTTCGCAAGCATTCGTCCATACAAGTCCGTCCTGGGTTTGAACGGAACCGAAGGCACTACTCCTACTACATCCATTTTGGAAATATCCTCAGGATTAGTAGCGACTAGCCCTTGCACTTCACTGCTCCATCTTCGACTCCGAAATCGTTACACGAAACGTACAAACCGGATCGAAGTGGTATTCGAGTCTCCAGACCTAGAATCCCGGTATACGGAAACTCGATCCCGGTCTCTTCGAAACGATCAGCGCATTTGGCCAATATTGATAGTCGGTTATTTAACTATCAATTAACATCCACAAGCAACCATCACACAATAAATAATTTCCCACATTATTTATTTGCCCAAATATCTTTCCAAGATATATTTCCTAATTTTCAAAACTCATTTGAAAACAATTTCAAAACAGTTTCCGCTTACGGAATACATTTCCAAAATAATTATTTCTCTGAAACACCAAGTACAAAACACTTAGATTTTAAAATAATATTAAAACACTTTACTATAAATATACTTAATAATATTGAAATAAAAAAAAACTACTTTAATACCTTAACAAAATATATACTTAAGAAATATTTAAAATGAAACCACTTTACAAATATAAACAAAATTTCTCTTTTTAAAATACAATACCAAATCACTTTTATATAATTACTACAATAATAGATCTTTGAAAATACTACTTTAGGCTTAAACATTTAGAAATAATAGATTCTCTAAATATGCTTTTTAAACCATATTAAAACTTTTAACTTATATTTAAAATTGCTTTTGAAAAACATACTTGGCTATCCAGAGAAATACCCTTCTCACTCCCATCTTTTAAAAATAAAATAACATTTATTTTTAAACCAAACCATATCCTTTTATAAATTCCCACTTTGAAATTATATTTTCAAATATCCTCTGATATTTTATTTTACTTTACAAACCCAGTTTATCTCTCCCAGATCTCATTTCTCTTTAAAATTCAAATTCCAAAGTATTTAAATCAATTTATAATTGATTTCCCAATTTATTTTACTTTGAAATAAATTTTCTTACTTAATCCATTTATTTCCAAATTCATTAACTTCCAGATTTTATTTCTCATTATGATTTAAAATCTTTAAACCGAAACACAAGTTTCAGATTTTCCAAATTCCTTCTCTTTTTAATTACATTTAAACATTGAATTAAAATAAATTTTTATCCCTTTAAATAACATCACATAAGTCTTCTTTAAATTCAACATTTCTCTATTTATTCAAAATTTCTCTTTTCCATATTTAATTTATTCGAATTCACTAGAATTACTTAACTTAATTTTACTCTTTTATATTTTCCAAAAATCCAATTCAATTGCTTTTGATAACTCATTATACTGGGAAATTCAATCCAACCAGATTATCCAATATAAATTATCACAGGATAACAACAATCATATCACAGAATATTTAAACAAAAATTAAATATTTTGAGGAATCCAGTTGGATCCCTCCAACCTGTTTCCCTGCATCCACAGACGTTAGCACAATACCAATTCCACTTCGAGGTGGAATATCGCGGTACATGGGTTTATAAAATATCATCCGCTATTATGCGGCGCGTAGGGTCTCATCCGCTATATAAATGCGGGAATATCAACAATTCCAATATACACATATGCCAATATGTGTATATTGCTATATACTACTATATATATATAGCACATCAATCAATGCAACCATCCAATCAATTATTTAAATTTAACCATTTAAATTTAAAATAAAATTCAACTGAGTGAGATTAACTCACCTTTGCTTTTATTTGCAATCCACTTCATTGTTGCCTTGGTTTTTCGATTTTTGACCTTGAATGAACATTTATATTATTTATTAGTATTCGAAATATAAATCGAACTCTTGATTACCGTTTAATAATTTAAGGAAATTTTGAACTGATTTCCTTTTATTAAATCTTTAGTAACAAAATGGTTTAGATAGATCAAATTTACACGGTTAAATTCCTATATAACCCTTATATAATTTCCCTTCCAAAAACTTGTATAAATTTTCTGTCTATATCATAGTTTTCCCTTACTGTACAAATATTAATATAAACCTTTGAACTGAACTGTAAATATAAATATTTGTCTCTAACATATATAAATTTTAGATTGAACCAAAAACAGCAAATAACCTCACCAATGTCGACAGCCATCACTGCCTCGCTCCGGTCCTCCCTCAATTCTGACAAGCACCCCACGTACATGCAAACCAAATCGCGAACCAACCCTCTGACCGAAACGCGAGCCTCCCCAATTGCTTGCGCATGCTTAGAAATCACCATCGATTTCGTGCTCGACTCGAAACTGCTTCGATCGACACCACGTGGCTGCGAGAACTCCCCCATACGTACTCACGAATCTCCTTCCAAGAATCGATCGCGACTCGAGCCACTTCGAAGCCGCCATAAACGATTCCGAGCTTCGTCCCCTCCCCTAAGGATTTCGCGTAGGCCTGAATCGCTAGGGTTTCTTTTTTTTGCACGAAATCGTTTCAAAATGAAATTTGGGCGGAGCCGATTTAAATGTGAACGAGAATGATTAAATGGCATGAACATTTGATTTGAATGCCTTTATTATCTCTCGTGATTTAACGGAAGAAGTAAGGGAGAGGAAAGGAGGTTCGTATTTCATTTTGTTCAGATGGTTTTGGTTTTCGAACTGATAAAAGGAAAGATTCAGCCATTTAAAAGAAATGAAGAGGAAGATAGGTGATTTCATTTTTTTTTTACCTTTACTGTGAAGTGTTCGGTTGAAAACAAAAAGGTGAGGACGCGTGTTCTACCAGTTGAACACGTGTTTAAATTAATATACGAATCCACATCTAATTACTTAGGCAAGAAGAGAACGTTGCCAGGAAGGACACATGCTCTGAATTTCTATACGTTTATATACCGTATGCTTACACAACAACTCCAAACGCTCCGAAATTTAAAATCCGATAATAATACAATATTACGGATCCAATGGAACTGGTTTCGCTGAATTCCGAGACTGTGCCTCGGACGGCTATTTTTAAATTCAATTTAAACAATATATTTTTAAAACTTAACAATTTACTTCCAAATTCAGTTTCAACACTTTTACTGTCTTCAGTACTATCAATATAATTTTTACAATCCTTTAAATTATTTTTAACAGGCTTAAAGCTCCAGATTCAATAATTTACCAATTTCGATAATTAAATTCAACAATTAATTATCCAATAATTAATGATATTTGAAATTCAAGTTAAAAATTAACCTTTGAAAATTTAAAATTAATTAAATATTCATATTTCAAATGTTCAAAATTTCCGGGTCGTCACATTCCTTCCCCCTTAAAAGAATTTCGTCCCCGAAATTACCAGTTAGGAAGAATGATTCCATTCCCGTTAACTATTTTCCAAATTCAAACAGTTTTAACAATACCCAAACAATCTTTTATTAATGATACTCTAATCATCTTTTAACTTCCCAAACTTATTCATAAGTTCAACCCATACCACCTACTTATCCATTCAAATTTAAATTTGAATTCAAATTTTGAATTATCAAAATTTTCCAAAATTTTTCTAACTCCCTAAATTTCCGAAAAATTTCGCCAGCGTCTCCTTTGCGCGGCTAGCTCGGTACTACTACAAAATGGCTCTACGGCCTCCCAATCACAAAAAGAAAACAAAAAGCCAAGTGGCTGGATCAAAAACCCAATCAAATTTCATATAGAAATTCAAACACATACCTTTTTGTCGGGCCATTAAATTTTATCTTCTAAAATCAAAAATCCCAATTTATCCATTGCTTTTATACACCTGTATATCCTATTAAGCAATAATATTCAATCACAAATTCCAAAGTCATTTTATTGACTTCTTTACAAATTTTCAATATTTACTTAACTTAAGCCCGTACGATGCACATATATCATCCGTACGCAATATCACATTTGATCGCTCACTCGATCACACAATTTCACTTCCGAACTAGTATCGTCCACCCGACTTCCTAGTGCGGACTCAGATCTGGTTTCTTGATCAGAAACCGTCATTCTCCTTGCATAGCCACAAACTATGATAGAGAATATCCAGAATCAATCAACAATCCATATCCAGGTTCGCCGTTGAAAATCGAGTGAAAAATCCTGATTCGGATCGATAAAACTATCTCGAAATTCTGTGTTCGACATCTGGACCAAATAGCTATGCGAATAAAATAATATACGTACATCTTACGTATAAATTCCAATTGATTATCAATTACATCAATTCTCTTTTATTCACATTCATTTTGATTTTTATTCGCTTATCCTCACTTATCTCACTTCACAATTTAAATTAAATTTTCTATTCAATTATTCACTAGGAATAATTTCTCAATACCAAATTACTTAAGAATCTCACCATACTTCTTAAGTTCAATATAAATATTTAACATACTGTTATACTTATTTTCACTTCATTATTGAAGTTCATATCCATTTCTATTTACTTTTGCCCTTACAGTTCCACTTGAATTCAATTTATCTTCCACTTGGAATATTCAATCAGTTACACTTACTAATTAATTTAAATCTCAATTATAAATTCATTTGTGAACTTTTCTTTCTTTAATTCCTTCGATTTCACTTCACTTTACATTCACATTTGAATCAGATTTCTATATCCAGTTTCAATTTCATTTGCTTAGCAAATTTAAATCATATTTGTCGTTAATAAAATTTTAAAAAAATTCTAACTCCCAAAATTTACGGAAAATTTTGGCAGAGTCTCCCTTGTACGGAGGGACTTCTGCGATATCGCAGGATGCACAAATATATATATACATCGGCCTCAGGCCGGAAATCACAATATATATCAATACATGCAGTTCATATTTCCTATTTTGAATTTTCGTGTAAGCGTACCTTATTATAGAAATTTTTAAGCAAAGCGGTTATTTATATTAGCAAATGCATAACCCGATCCAGCTTAACGGCCTCTCTGAACCTGTACTTACTCAATTCAAATATGTAAGTGACAAATATATGCAATTTATTAACATTTCACTTATTTATAATAGCTAACACATGAATTTTGTAAGCAATGCACATAACAAATTTCCACGAGCAACTTATAAGGTCTCAACCTTAATTTCAATGTTTCAACATAAATTTTAATTGCTTATAACCAATTCAGATTCACTTTATTCATTTTGAATGTTTACAACACAATTGCTTATACTACATTCACCTTTACCCCAAACAAACCCATATTCATTTTAAATGATCCAAAATCAATTTATTTACTTTTATCAATTCATAGAATTTTATTTCCTTCCCTTCACATTGAACGACCTATTTTCTATGCAAATTTGTCAATTCCCATTCAATTAAATAATCACTTCATTTTATAACTATTCCGATTCATATTATATTAATTACACTCCAATTTAACATATTCTCCTTCCAATACATTCAAGTTCTATTTTAAATTCATTCACCATCTATTATTGAATTTATTTTATTAATAACAATGCCATTTTAATTCATTTGCAACCATTACAATTTTATTTCTATTCTCTTTAGTTTACCATTCAATATTTAATTTTTTTATCTCAAAACCACTTTACTTAGTTTACTTGCATTCAATTTTATTTTATTTCTCAAGTTTGGATTTTTCCCATATACTAAACCAATCTTATTTCGGTTTTTGTTTCACTTTCCAATTTCTTATAAGCCACACACTTACATTTTCATACTTCCATTCATTTATAATTAAACACATTTCCATTCGTCTATTTTACCTTTTTAACTCGGAATTATACACTTTATTTAGCTAAGTGTATTATTATATATATTTTTTTTTATAAATATTTTAACTAAGATTCCAGAGTTTAAACAATTTTCCAAAATTTCAAAATCACTTTTGAAATTAACTATATCCAAAATCCTTCTAAATTTCAAAACCAAACCCAGTTTTGCAAACAAACTCCAACCCAAACATCTAGGTAGCAATTCCTCTTTTTGGAAACTCGAAAATGAACACCGATGATGTCGCGATCATCATCGGAATTATTTTCCAGCGACCGAAAGAGAATTTAATGCTCTTATCACTTTGAAACATTTCAAACATTTTTAAATCCCAAATCCCACCAGATTTCAATTCAATTTCAAAAATATTCATGAAATAATATCACCATTATCTCCCCAAAACATTTGAAACTATTTTTAAATCCAAAGGAATTTAAACCTTTCCCAAAACTTCAAATTCAAAATCCATCCAATTTTATATCTAAACATTACTCTGGAATTCTATCACATTTTATTTCAAGTTATAAGTCACTTTTACCATTTACATTTACAAATTTCATTTGTTTATGAATTAATCTCATTTGATTATAAATCACATTTGTAATTCACATTTGTATATAAAGTTTATCTCAATTTATAAATTTCATTTAGTCTATATTTCAAATTCCATTTTGTTATATAAATTTATTCTTCAACTTAGGTTATAAGTTTCAATTTCTACTCAATAATGAGACTAACTCATTATTGTCATTTTCTAACAACCAAGCATCCAAATATATAACTATAATAATTTCAAATAATTATTTCTTTTATATACAAAATAATTTGGGCAAAATTATTTCATTCACCCTATTTAAAACAATATTGTGTCGAACTGTTCTATTCAAGTGTTTAGAAACCCCTTCGATACAGTTGTCCAGACTGTGCAGACGAAGGTTCATATGCCACTCAATAAATCAACCAACACAATATAAAACCATTTTTATATCCACTAACAAATACGCGCTCATATCTATTTGTACTCTCAAAATTCCCACCAGAGCCAAGGTTATTGCTAGCCTAAGCTCTGATACCAAGTGTAACAACCCGAGTTTTTCTAACACGAAAAACCGGACCATTTGGGTAAAAAGAAGAGGTAGAAGAAGAAAAAATAGAAAACAACATCAGAATCTAACCATCGCAGCGGAATAAAATATAATATATATTAATAGATCTTTACACAAATCAAAACTATATCAGTTTTATATAATATAGCATCAGAGTATACACCAGAGAACACATAACATACAACTGGACAATAACCATATCATGTCCTCAATACAACAGAGTACAACAATCAACACAGCGGAATATATATATATAAACAAGTACGGGAGATATGTCTCGCCATCCAGCTCATCTCCTGAGCTCCACAGCATCATATCCTGTAACCTATAATACTCGGTCTGACCCGAGCATCATATAAAACAATACCCGAGTCAGTCTGGAATACCAGCGTGAGAAAATCACACTCAATTTGATTATTAAAGTTTCAAAATCCCTTGAAAACAAAAGCATCTCGTAAGACCACGCCACAAATAAACATGTCGGGTTTTTACCTTACGATAGCTAAAACACTTTTTATAAAAATCCTCTGATATTATAATAGTGTCTATAGAAAGTAAAATAGAATCTAGCTGAAATGCTTGCATCTCACATTTCAACAATAGTTGGGCACAATCAAAACCGTACAGGCACGTAGGGAGAATGGATTTCCAACGAATGACTAGGCACTGGGGTACCACCTATCACAGTACGTGGCCTAGATCACCGTACCGAGGAGTACGCCCGCTCCCCTGCAACACAAGGCCGGAACCATCCCTTACTGGATGATCCCGAATAAAATCACCCCACGGTTGGGATCAGCAACCGCACCACTAAGCCGAAATAAAAAGGGACATCTAGACAGGGATGACCTTACCCTCCAGTGGGAGCTACCCACGAAGCCTTGCTGCATAACCCCTGATTTTCAGTCATTCTCGGTTGATGAGGTTCGAGGCTAAACGATACCTTTAAGAGAACATATCCCTTAGAATGCCCATCGTCCGTTGACGATGTTTCGCAAGCATTCGTCCATACAAGTCCGTCCTGGGTTTGAACGGAACCGAAGGCACTACTCCTACTACATCCATTTTGGAAATATCCTCAGGATTAGTAGCGACTAGCCCTTGCACTTCACTGCTCCATCTTTGACTCCGAAATCGTTACACGAAACGTACAAACCGGATCGAAGTGGTATTCGAGTCTCCAGACCTAGAATCTCGGTATACGGAAACTCGATCCCGGTCTCTTCGAAACGATCAGCGCATTTGGCCAATATTGATAGTCGGTTATTTAACTATCAATTAACGTCCACAAGCAACCATCACACAATAAATAATTTCCCACATTATTTATTTGCCCAAATATCTTTCCAAGATATATTTCCGAATTTTCAAAACTCATTTGAAAACAATTTCAAAACAGTTTCCGCTTACGGAATACATTTCCAAAATAATTATTTCTCTGAAACACCAAGTACAAAACACTTAGATTTTAAAATAATCTTAAAACACTTTACTATAAATATACTTAATAATATTGAAATTAAAAAAAACTACTTTAATACCTTAACAAAATATATACTTAAGAAATATTTAAAATGAAACCACTTTACAAATATAAACAAAATTTCTCTTTTTAAAATACAATACCAAATCACTTTTATATAATTACTACAATAATAGATCTTTGAAAATACTACTTTAGGCTTAAACATTTAGAAATAATAGATTCTCTAAAATATGCTTTTTAAACCATATTAAAACTTTTAACTTATATTTAAAATTGCTTTTGAAAAACATACTTGGCTATCCAGAGAAATACCCTTCTCACTCCCATCTTTTAAAAATAAAATAACATTTATTTTTAAACCAAACCATATCCTTTTATAAATTCCCACTTTGAAATTATATTTTCAAATATCCTCTGATATTTTATTTTACTTTACAAACCCAGTTTATCTCTCCCAGATCTCATTTCTCTTTAAAATTCAAATTCCAAAGTATTTAAATCAATTTATAATTGATTTCCCAATTTATTTTACTTTGAAATAAATTTTCTTACTTAATCCATTTATTTCCAAATTCATTAACTTCCAGATTTTATTTCTCATTATGATTTAAAATCTTTAAACCGAAACACAAGTTTCAGATTTCCCAAATTCCTTCTCTTTTTAATTACATTTAAACATTGAATTAAAATAAATTTTTATCCCTTTAAATAACATCACATAAGTCTTCTTTAAATTCAACATTTCTCTATTTATTCAAAATTTCTCTTTTCCATATTTAATTTATTCGAATTCACTAGAATTACTTAACTTAATTTTACTCTTTTATATTTTCCAAAAATCCAATTCAATTGCTTTTGATAACTCATTATACTGGGAAATTCAATCCAACCAGATTATCCAATATAAATTATCACAGGATAACAACAATCATATCACAGAATATTTAAACAAAAATTAAATATTTTGAGGAATCCAGTTGGATCCCTCCAACCTATTTCCCTGCATCCACAGACGTTAGCACAATACCAATTCCACTTCGAGGTGGAATATCGCGGTACATGGGTTTATAAAATATCATCTGCTATTATGCGGCGCATAGGGTCTCATCCGCTATATAAATGCGGGAATATCAACAATTCCAATATACACATATGCCAATATGTGTATATTGCTATATACTACTAAATATATATAGCACATCAATCAATGCAACCATCCAATCAATTATTTAAATTTAACCATTTAAATTTAAAATAAAATTCAACTGAGTGAGATTAACTCACCTTTGCTTTTATTTGCAATCCACTTCATTGTTGCCTTGGTTTTCCGATTTTTGACCTTGAATGAACATTTATATTATTTATTAGTATTCGAAATATAAATCGAACTCTTGATTACCGTTTAATAATTTAAGGAAATTTTGAACTGATTTCCTTTTATTAAATCTTTAGTAACAAAATGGTTTAGATAGATCAAATTTACACGGTTAAATTCCTATATAACCCTTATATAATTTCCCTTCCAAAAACTTGTATAAATTTTCTGTCTATATCATAGTTTTCCCTTACTGTACAAATATTAATATAAACCTTTGAACTGAACTGTAAATATAAATATTTGTCTCTAACATATATAAATTTTAGATTGAACCAAAAACAGCAAATAACCTCACCAATGTCGACAGCCATCACTGCCTCGCTCCGGTCCTCCCTCAATTCTGACAAGCACCCCCACGTACATGCAAACCAAATCGCGAACCAACCCTCTGACCGAAACGCGAGCCTCCCCAATTGCTTGCGCATGCTTAGAAATCACCATCGATTTCGTGCTCGACTCGAAACTGCTTCGATCGACACCACGTCGCTGCGAGAACTCCCCCATACGTACTCGCGAATCTCCTTCCAAGAATCGATCGCGACTCGAGCCACTTCGAAGCCGCCATAAACGATTCCGAGCTTCGTCCCCTCCCCTAAGGATTTCGCGTAGGCCTGAATCGCTAGGGTTTCTTTTTTTTGCACGAAATCGTTTCAAAATGAAATTTGGGCGGAGCCGATTTAAATGTGAACGAGAATGATTAAATGGCATGAACATTTGATTTGAATGCCTTTATTATCTCTCGTGATTTAACGGAAGAAGTAAGGGAGAGGAAAGGAGGTTCGTATTTCATTTTGTTCAGATGGTTTTGGTTTTCGAACTGATAAAAGGAAAGATTCAGCCATTTAAAAGAAATGAAGAGGAAGATAGGTGATTTCATTTTTTTTTTACCTTTACTGTGAAGTGTTCGGTTGAAAACAAAAAGGTGAGGACGCGTGTTCTACCAGTTGAACACGTGTTTAAATTAATATACGAATCCACATCTAATTACTTAGGCAAGAAGAGAACGTTGCCAGGAAGGACACATGCTCTGAATTTCTATACGTTTATATACCGTATGCTTACACAACAACTCCAAACGCTCCGAAATTTAAAATCCGATAATAATACAATATTACGGATCCAATGGAACTGGTTTCGCTGAATTCCGAGACTGTGCCTCGGACGGCTATTTTTAAATTCAATTTAAACAATATATTTTTAAAACTTAACAATTTACTTCCAAATTCAGTTTCAACACTTTTACTGTCTTCAGTACTATCAATATAATTTTTACAATCCTTTAAATTATTTTTAACAGGCTTAAAGCTCCAGATTCAATAATTTACCAATTTCGATAATTAAATTCAACAATTAATTATCCAATAATTAATGATATTTGAAATTCAAGTTAAAAATTAACCTTTGAAAATTTAAAATTAATTAAATATTCATATTTCAAATGTTCAAAATTTCCGGGTCGTCACACCAAATATATACACATAGTATATATTCTTCAGCAAATTAAAGGAAACAACTATAGTATTTCCACTTCCTTCATAAAACAACTATACACCATAAAGTCTTTTTTTTTTACTCAAACCAAACTGAGACTTTTAATCAAAATTTCGTATGCATGCATTTCCTTCCTTTAGCATGCACGTCCATGTACATTCTGTACACACATGCCACACGACACCCAGCACACACCACGTACACACACGCACACACTCTCTGCTAGGCAAGGGTTGTTGGTGATGGCGTGAAGGAGTTCAAGGGGTGTGGTGCTGAGGTGGAGTCAGACTTGTTTCGGGCCGAGGTGGTGCGGAGGTGGCTGCGCTGGTCATGGCTGGGGAACTGTGGGCGTGGTGGTGGGAGACGGTGACTGGGTGAGACGAGAGAGGGGAACAGGTCAGATGGCTGGCCAGTGGAGTTGGAGGCGGTGGAGTTCGTGCAGGCGGGGTCTGGGAGGCGGTGTTACTGTCGTGAGGTGGTGGGGCGATGTGGCTGTGGGAGGATGGTGGTTGGGGCAGTGCGGAGGTGTGCGCGCGTTACGGTGGTGGTGGCGTGAGGCTGGGTGGAAGTGGTTGGGCTGGGGAAGGCCGGTTGGTGGCTGGTAGGGCGCGTGGGTGGTGGTTGCTGGTCAGCGGGCGGTGGACTGGGAGGTGAGTTGAGGTGAACGGTTGGTTGGTGGCATCGCGTGTGGGCTAAGGTGAAATGGAGGGGAGAGTCACACTTGTTGGAAGAGTTCTATCCTTCTTATTTCAAAGTGAATGGGAGGAAGAGAAAAAAAAAATAGAAGAGGAAGGGAAGAAGGAAGGAGGCACGTATTCCTGAGAGTTGGAATTTAAAAAGTGGAGTAGTGGCATGCGTATGCACAGTAAAGCAATTTTTATATGCTCAGCTAATGGATACGAACAGTAATTGCCCTTTGGGAAATGATGCGTCTCCTTATTTACACATTTACTCACCTAATTTCCAACGTTCACACTATTTCCAAGGTAACCCCTTAGCTTCCAACTACCCAATTAAATACAGGGCTGACTTTATTTTCAACTTCCTTTTGTAAACGGGTTAAAGATTTTTGGGTTGCAATTGTGTACCCGGACCGTACGGAGCGATTAAATTAACGCGACGGATGATGTCGGACCTCGATTCGCGCAAATAAATATACCGTTATGATCAGTGTGACGATGCGCTTCCAACGGTACACAGATTATTGCGATACGATGATTTTATAAAATTTGCATTTACGCCGCTTAAATTGTACGATTTGCAAAAAAATTTAAACGGAGCAGGCGATGACACTTTTAGACGAAACGAATTACATAATCTTGATCAGAATAATTTTTACAACATAACTGTGTAAAAATATTTGGATTTGGAAGATAAATTTTACGCAGCTTTATATGGACTGATATACAGTAAAACGCGAACGGATTTTTCTGTAATAATTTGCAACGAAACTTTTTCTATGTCCATATCTAACTAGACGTATGTCATAAATAAAGTTTGGACGTAAATTGAGATCGTTTATAATTTCAAATTTTTTTTTATTGAAATGATGAATTTAAAATTTAAAATTGGGTCGAAAATTTAGGGTCGTTACACGCCCCACCCCGAGACCCAGATTAACAAAAAGTATTACTAAGTAATACTGTCTGCTAATGTAGAGAATAGGGTTGGATAGTAGCGATCATCTATAGCCTTGTCTTAAATATCTAGAGAATAAACAACTTAAAATTTATTTACTCTAAATAAAGAGTAATGAGTTTAAATTAAAATTTAAATAAGAGTTTTGTAAATTTTCAAGTATTGAAAATTGAGATTCTGATTATGAAGATAATGCGTTTTGAAACTCTAAGAATTTTTTATTGTAAATTTATATATATATATATATATATATATATATATATATTGGTTCCTTGTGGTTATCTTGCAATGGTCTAACGACTTGCAGTTATGCGGTAGTCTGAGTTTGGTGGCATTTGAAGAATCACCTCTCGTCGAATTTTCTTATCTCTATTGTCGTCAATCTAAAATCGGCGTGGCTCTTTCCGTAGTGACATAGGGAAAGTCATGTCGATAATTATCTTGTTCATTGGAGTCTAGGATAGAGTGATGCTAAAATCCCGACTTTATTCGAGAAGCTTCTAATAAATCAATCTCACTCGATTGATCTTTTGTGTAGCATTCGGTTTGTTTTTTTATTTTGAAGGTGAGACGCCTTCGAAATCATGATGTATTGCTCGCAGAAATTCAATGGTCCGCTAATCCCAGTAATTACACTTGGGAAATCATTGAATTTATCGAGCAACTTTATCTTGGTTTTCTATCATCTTAAGTTGAGGGTGAGAATTTTTTAAAAAAAACTCGAGCTTGTCTATCTTTCTCTTTGCTTGATGAAATTAAATCGTGTTGTTTACCGCTTGTCCCTAGAAATTGCGAGGACGCAATATTTATAAGGGGGGTCTGTAACAACCCTGGTTTTGGTGATTACCTGGAAATTTAATTATAACAGTGGTTACAATTTAATAATGGAGAAATAAAAATAAATTGGAGATTTAAAATTGTTTATTTTGAATAAACAATGAATTTGCAAAGAATAAAATGGAGTTAATATGATAATGTTGGTAATAAATGGTGGAAAACGAATATATTAATTTGGTAATTTATTGGATTAAATAAAAGGAAAAAAGTGTTAATTCAATAATAATTTGTTGAAATAAATATAAAATGTTAAGAATAAAGTTTTAAAAACTTTTTTTTGATTGTCTGGATTCGAAATGAGCAATATATGATTGTAATTTAAGAAAATGCAATAATTCTAGCAATTATTGCCAAATGTGGCATTTATTGATTTTTAAATGAAGTATTTAATTTAATATGTTGTTTATTGTAAATAAAAAGGTGAAATATTGGATAAAAAATAATTTTTGAAAGTAAGAATGATGTTAAAATGGGTTTTTATATTTAACTATACAAGGAAATAATTTTTGTGTAATTTTTGGTGTTAAAATTTAAGTTTTGTGTAAATTATAGTGTAAACTGTACATTTAATTAAAATAAGAGTTTTTAATAATGAAAAATATTTTTGTAACTAAATTATATTTTTAATTGTTGTTTAAATGTTTGTTAAACTTGAAAATATGTTGGAAAGATTTTATTATGTTAAAATCTTATATATATATATATATATATATCTGTGTGTGTGTGTGTGTGTGTGTTGTTTTATTAATGACATAGGTGTATATATGTGTTTAAGTGGTTAGAGGGTTAATTTGGTTTTTAGTTTAATTAAATATTGGGCTAAGCCCATTTTCATTCTAACCTGTAAAGAAATGAGAAACATCTTTCTCTTCCTCAAACATCAGTACGTTCATTCTCTTTCACAGTAAAACAAAACTGAGAAACCATTCCTCTTTCTAAACCCTAAAGCTCTAAATCTTCAATCTTTCCTTTGTTGAAAATTTATCAAATTAAAGCCGATTATTTAGGTAATCCATCCCAAAACCAAAATTCCTTTCATCTATTTCTTATTTTTTGTGAGTTGTTGTTTGTAATTGAGTTTTTGTGCTTGCATGTCTATACAAACTTCTTTTTCAGATTCTAGAAGCTAGAATCAAAGGCAAGCTTCCATCTTTCTTCGAATTTCCAAGGGTTTTCTCTTCAAAATTTCTAAGGTGAGTTGCAAAATCACATATCTATCTCTATAAAGTCTTAATTCTTTGAATTGAGTGATAAGTATCAATAAATAGTTGAATGGTTTGAGTAATTTGATTGAATTGTTGAAATTTGCAAAGTGGTTGCTGAAATTTATTTGTGAACATTGCTGTAGTAAAACAGCAATATCTTGGTGTAGAATGATCCGAATTCATTCATTCTTTTTGTGGTAGAAAGATATTTAAATAAGCTATAAGTTCTAATTTGATCATTTTTTGAAATTTTATGTTTAAAAGGGTCAAAATTAAAACTGATGTTATAGCACATTCATTTCAAATTTCCTGAGTTGATATCTGACAGTAAAATGACCATAACTTTTTAGCCATAAATCCGAATTAAGTATAATTTTTTTTAGAAAGCTAAGACACTAAGGAACAACTTTCATCTTTTAAGTTTCTGCAAATTCTATGATCTATAGGGTCGAAATTGGGTTTGAAACTAATACACATGCTCTGCACTGTCGATTTTCTGAGTTGAAACATAAAACTAAAATCACCATAACTTTTGAATGGTTAATCGAAATTGAGTGAGGTTTTTTTTTAGTTGGAAGGTATATTTATATGGAACAACTATTATGTTTATCATTTTCTGTAAATCTACATTTTGTGAACCGTAATATGTGTTTGAAGAGCAAGTAACCTCTCTGTCCTGTGTTTTTAATTTCAACTTTGAAACACAGAATTGTTTCCGCCATATTTTTGTCGCCGCCCTGAGAATAAACGACAGCGACAATGAATTTAAATCTGAAAATTATTTCAGTCATAACTTTTAAACCGTAAATTCAAATTAAATGATCTTTTTCTTGTTTGAAAGCTGAGACTTTTGCCTACAACTTTCATGTTCTAAGTTTTGTAAACTTATGAGATTAAGGTGGTCGAAACTATTTTACTTCATGATACAAAGTCCGACTTTTGACTTTTACTTCATGTTTTGTGATATTCCTAAAATGTTTTGAGGCCATAATGTCTATCAGTAGACTAGCCAAATTTTGGATTAAATTTGAATTAAATTTGAATTGAATTCGAATATCGATTTGAGTGATTTATTGGATTTTTATTCGTTTTCAAGCATGGATTTTTCCAAACCTTTTTGAAATAATTTTTAAAATAAATGGGCATTTTAAATTATTATTATAAGATATTTTTAAAGTATTTTCAAATATAGAATCTATTTATTCTCGATAATAAGGGAATTTTCAAATATCGCTTTCAAAATTGGTATTAAAAGCTTGTTTTGTCAAGTAAATTATTTTGTATATAAAATACACGTTTTTGCACTATTCGAGCGAATGAGAAAGAGAATTAAACGGTTTGGTAAAACACGTGCGTTTATCTTATCGGTTAATTCCCGACTTGTCCGTTTGATCGTTTTGTCCTACGGGTCGAGTTTACCGATGAGATGAGGTAAACTTTTTATTGCTTTGAGTGTGAAATTTACTAGCGGTTAGTAAACCGTTTAGTGCGAACGTGTGGTATGGGACACATGTTAACACTGTTCGGGTTCCTATCTGAGAGTTTGTGACACATTTGTCTAAGAGATGTATTTTCCAGTACTGGACCTTCGGGTCATTTGTCCTTCAGGATGTTTGTCTAAGAGACGTTTGTCATAGTGACGTATTTATCCTTCGGGATGTTGTCCTTCGAGATGTTTGTCTAAGAGACGTATTTATTTGTCCATCGGGACGTTTGTCTAAGAGACATGGCGCCTTATTTTGAGAGAATGGTACTTGGCAGGCTTCGGCCATTTGTGAGCACATGCTATATCTTTGAGATGATTTCATTTATGTTTGTGATTTACCTAGTGTATCGCCGTTTTTCGGAATTGGTCCTTTGAACCATTGGATATATATTTGTGGAGATTACCTTTCGAGAATTTGAACTCTTGGGAGTTCTATTTTTGAGATTTAAGTTTCCTACCCTGGTATTATATGAGATTTTCATTTTTGGCGTTTACTTGAGATTTTATTCTCCTCTTTGGAGATATATTTGCTGCGTGTTTGAGATGGAATCTCTTTATGCATGTTTTGGGTTTGCCAAGATGGCGGGTTTAGGTTTTTCCCTAAACCATATTTGATGTTTTATGAATGCCGATGATATGAGACTCGCTACTTTTAGCACTTTATGGGTATTTTATCTCCTTTGAGATTATACGTTTGTGTAGTGATACCACATTATCACTTGATGTAATCATACACTTTAGATTGTTCCTTCCCATTCGGGAATATTATCACATTATCCTTATGCTCCTATTATCGCTTATCCTTGTAAACTGATTTGTTTAGCTAGAATGACCCGTGTATCTTATACTTGGGTCAGACCGAGATGTTTCAGGTTAGGTACCTTTTGGACTTAGCCTATTCTGCTTTCGCATGGACTATTCTACTAGCTCTTTTTGTTATAGCTTTTGTGTAGTCCTTTTGTTGCTACTCTGATATGTATGTTCTTTAGACTCGCTTGTATATTGTGGTTGCTATACCACTAGACATGTATCATTTTGTATACTCTGTGATGTATTTGTATATGTATATATATGTGATGATCTACTGTTCTGTGATGTGTTTTGCATTCGAGTTATTGTATTTTGTTTTGATAGATCCTATAGCCACCTATGGCTTTGTATTAAGTATTTATTGGATATGTCGATCCACTTGAGATAGAAAAAAATAGCATTTGTCGACGTATTCAATAGATATTAAGACAAGGCTATTGATGGTCGCTCCTATCCATCCCTATTCTCTACATTAGCAAACAGTATTACCCAGTAATACTCTTTGTTAATGTGGGTCTCGGGGTGGGGTGTCACAGCTTGGTATCAGAGCTGAGTTCAGAAAAAAGTATGATAAACACAAAACATAAACACATATTACGGTACATCTAAGTGTAATACAAGTGTTATGAATCCCTTATCTTTGTGTCCTTAGCCTTCCCTTAATTCTTTGGAGTAGATAATTTGGGATATGTCTAGGAATATATTTTATTCTATAGTATTCCATAATTATTTATGATATCTTATCTTAGGAGTAATCCATTGGGATTATTCTATTGAGTCCACTTCAATACGGGTATGACACCTAATCGGGCAATCGAGTATTGTATTGACCTCCTTTCCTATTCTTAGCCTTTAGGTCACCCTTCCACGAAGATGTCCACTAGGGAAATGAGGTGATTTAATGAATTTATTTGATATTGCCATTTTTACCCCTTTTGAGATATCCTCTTTAGATACTCACTTGTTGATATACTTTGTAGTATTACTTCACTCGAAGTATTAATTTGTTGTTAATGTTACTTCTCCTCATTTGAAAAGTTATTTACCCTTGCTTTTATATCTTGTTTCTCTCTTTTTAATCTACTGTGTGGTGCTAGGGTCATTCCTCAGCTTGACCCTACACCGGTTTTTCATAAGCTTTGAGTCACGGAGGATAGAGTTACTCTTACCGCATTCCGCACTCGTTATGAGTCTTGTGAGTGGTTCGTTATACCGTTCGGAATAATGAACACTCCAGTCTATTCCATCAATCTTGAGGATCGAGTATTCTGGGAATATCTCTATGAGCTCTATTTGTGTTCCTTGATTTTGAGTATAGTTATAATTGAGTTTTCAAATCTTTCAAATTGAAGATATGTTTCTAAGAGAAATTGGATTTTGTTTTTGGGAAAAACAAAGAATATTTTGAGTATTATATATGAGGTATTTCTTTTTAAAGAAAATGAATTTTTGTGTTGGGTTGTCGGTCTAGTGCTTTAAGAATTCTGGTCGATGCGTTTGGCCAACGTTATCGATAGGAATTTCCTAAACACCATGATGAGACAGTCAGACACAGTAAATTGAGTTTTAATATGTAAAGTTTGGAAATAATTAATATATTCATTTTCCACCATTTATTACCAACATTATCATACTAACTCCATTTTATTCTTTCCAAATTCATTGTTTATTCAAAATAAACAATTTTAAATCTCCAATTTATTTTTATTTCTCCATTATTAAATTGTAACCACTGTTATAATTAAATTTCCAGGTAATCACCATAACCAGGGTTGTTACAGTTAGACACCGCTAAGCTAAAGCAATCCTAAAATCCACCAAAGCAGATCGACCCACGAAAGCATTGTAGGTGAATATTTCATCTACAATCACAAAGGTTTTGATGAGGACGACTCTTCGGTCATCTTCTCCTAGTTCTATTGTAAATTAATTATTCCAACCGGTTTCTTAAGTTCACCAGTGAACCCCTGGATCTTCATTTGGCAAGCAAATACGTCCTTTATACTGATCTTCATTCGGTGAACATGTGTTTGAAGAGGATATTCACAGAGCCGCCACTATCCACCAATATATGTTGGGCCATGGCTGGTCCGATCCCTACCATCACAACCATGGGGTTGAGGGTTGGAGCTTCTATTCCTTCGGTGTCTTAATTCTGGAATGCTATGTCATCGTTCAAGGTACTCTACTGCTTGGCAGGAGTTCCATCTTCGATCGCAAAGCACGAATCTTTCAGAGCGTGTCTTAGTGAGCTTGCATATCGCTCCATTTCTCCCTAACTCTTCTACATGGGATAAGGTCCTAAAGATATTGTTTCGATAATGAGTCTCTAGTCGGTCCGTATGGATCCCTCTTTGCTGGTTCTAGCTTGGTTTCTCCGGTCTCTAGGAGCTTGGGGTGCTACGGGCTGGTCAGGATTTTGTGGTTTCCTTACATACTGTTGAAGCTTATTTTCCCAAATCAGCTCTTCAATCAGGTTTTTTTAGTAACTGCACTCATTCATGTTGTGACCATGTGTTTCATGGAAGCGACAGTACTTTCTGGAAGGTTTTTTCTATTCGGTCGCTTCCTTTTTAGGCGGCTTCTTGTACTCTTCCATTCCTTGTGTTGTGAGGTAGATGTTCTTTGGAGTATTGTTGAGTGGAGTGTAGTCTTCGGGCTTCAAGCCTTTAAGTCGCTTGCTACTTCCATTTCGCTTGTTGGAATTTCGATTCTTCCTTTTTTGATTCCCGTCCTTTCCCGCATCGGTCCCGAAGATATTTGTGTCTTAGTTTGCCGCCATACCATTTTGCCTAATGTTGGTTGGTTATGGTTAGTAGGTTTTCCTTCTAGCTCCTCTGCCTCTTCCAATCTTAAGTATTGGGTCACCTTCCGATAAAAGTCCTTCCTGGTGGTAGGTTGTTTCATTTTAATCCATTTTCCGAATTCAGTGTCGGGATGGATGGCACGGACCAGGGCCATGAAGACCATATCCTTTTTTGGGTTACTTACTTCAAGGACCATGGTGTTAAACCGGCTCATAAAGGATTTCACAGATTCATTTTGTTCCTAGAACAGGCCCGATAAACACATCACGTCATTCGATTGTGCCGTGTGAAGCCTAAACTGATCAAGGAATTTAATTGGTAATTCACCGTAAGTGGAGATGGATTTAGGTGGGAGCCTGGTGAACTACATGGAACCAATTCCCTCCCGAAAGATTGGAAAACATCTACATCGAACAGTGTTTGAAGCATTCGCTCCATCCATGTACACAATGTACTTGTATTTTGGGTCTCTAGTTCCATCGTAGGGTGGAATAGTCGGCATAGCGAACTTTTTAAGATATTGTGTCATCGATGAAGGGAGTCTGGCTTGGAGTGGATCCCCATTCATCATCTCTCCTATTCTTACTTTCGTCCATTAGACGCTTAATCATGTCCGCGATATATGCCTCGGATGTTCGATAATCCGTGGGTTGGTTATCACTGACTATACCAAGTGTTTGGTTTTGCAAATGGTCTTGGTAAGTGGGCTGAATCCTAGGCTCTTTTGTCTTTGGGAGAGCCACTCCCTCGGAGTTTCATTGGCTTGCAGTTGGTGTATAAAGGCAGTTTAGACCTCTCTGCCAGTATTGAGTGCATTAGTGTTTTCTTTCAAGTTGTCGTCAAGTTTTTCACAATCTTCGAAGTCGGAGAGATCCACTACTATATCCTCCCGTGGGATTTTCGTCTCCAGATTCAAGTTCATGGTGGGCTTCTTTATAGTTGGTGGAGTGCTTTTGTTTCCTTCTATGGTGATTCCTGCAGCTCCACCTACTACTCCTTTTTGCTGCTGCTTTCCGTGTCTCCTGTTTAGGCTAGAAAAGGAAGAGTTTTCCTGCTCCGTGGTAGCCGCAGGTTCTGGGATGAGCCTCGGAACAGCCAGTAATTGCAAGTTCAGGAGGGCATTTAGATTTTCCATAAATGCCTTTTGGCTGTTCTCCATCTTATGATTAATTTCATCAACCATCTTGTTTAACTCGCCTCTAGTGACAGCTTCATGCTGGATAAAAGATCCCATCATCTGATCTTCTGTGTTGGCACCGTTAACTTCAATTTACTGAGGATTGGTTTCTTCTCTAGCTAATACAGTTCCTATGGATCTTCTTGAAGCAGTTCTCTTTCTTCCTAATGCCATTGATTCTCAACAGAAAATTTTCTAAGCAGAGATTAAGGATTTAACTTCTGAACCTATCTAATTCAAAGTAGATAGTTAGATATGAGCCTGAGTTGGGCTCTTAGTGAAAGCACCAAAACGTTATCCCAAAAAATGGATCAACACTCTGGATTGAGTGTGAAAGCACTAGCCCTGTTCTTACAGAGCAATAATATAGAAAATAAATGTAAAAATAGCTGAAATAGTAAAAAGAAAAGAAGATTTTTATAGTGGTTTGGCTGTTAATTAAGCCTACATCTACTTTATAACTTTCTATTAATTGACTGCCATTACAAGTTGAATCGGATTACAATATGACTGAATCTTCTATGTTAGCTCAAGTCACAAGTACAAGTGTTCAATGGAGAATCACAGTGAACCCCGAGATGACTATTATGTGGGAGCAAAAGAGTGAAGAATAATGTAACATCCCATATTTGGAGGCCAAAAGCTAAGTGCTATGGATGCTGCAGTCATCCACAGTATTAACTTCTGGTGATAAAATACGGTATTGTTAATGGTATCCATAATATCAGAAGCACTTAAATATGAACAAAATCACAAATTTCCAAAAATAATAATTTGTGTGATTACATTTCAAACGAATCATATCCAAGTTACAAACATCCCAACGTATTCCCAAGCAACGATCAAATATAATTACAACAATACGCCAAGAGCGACATATGAAGATGGCCCCTTGGATGATCAAAGCAATATAAACATAAATGTCATAATACACATCGGAAACAAATTTAAAACAGAATTCCTAAATTTAGCTATCCGTCACCCACTTGCTCGTCTTCGGAAGCTTATTGCCAAAATCTGCTAAAACCTAAACCCTTAGCCTACTCAAATCAAATTTTGAGCACCCGAGAGTTTAAGGGGGAACAAAAACTTCGAGTCAGACATAAAGCCTGGTATGAATAATTTCTATTACATCTTAGTTTACTAATATATAGTGAGACCACGCCACTTAGCGGAACGGGTTTCCCCTCACTAATATCCTTTTTCTAAACATATATTTTGCAAATCCTTTCCTGCAACCAAACTGGTTAATCAACTGATTATAACAATAATATAGCAATATCCATTATGCTAAAATAGGAAATAAAATAGACTATCTGTCTAAAATATGAACTATCTGTTCTTTACTGGACTATTTGTCCTAAATACTGATTATACCAAAATAACAATATCTTTTATGCTAGATAATGGGCTATCTGCCCAAAACAGGTAAAAAGGGTGGACCTAGTGTCCTTAAAAAGCAGCAAGGTCCGTTATGCTAATAAATGAACTATCTGTTCATATTAGAGCTGACTGGTCTTTTTTGGACTAACTGTCCTCTTAGCTGACTGTCCTCAAAATGGACCGACTGTCCGAATTTAAATGAGCTAACTGCCCGAATTTTCTTTTGGGTTAACTACCCTTCAAAATATCTAGGCTAACTGCCCTTAAAATTTTCCTTAAAAACTTTTTCAAAATGATTTAGTCCATCAAATCATATATATGCAAGGAAAATATATCTTTAGCTTTACTCTAAGCTATTTTTGCCATGTTATATATACTTTACTCAAAATAATGTTGATGATGTTCAAAGGATTATCTATCCTTTTAAAATAAGTTAAAGTCCTTTATAACTTAAAACACTTAGGCTATCCGCCTAGTCATTATATTCGAAACCTCTGTTTAAAACCTTTAAACAACCTTTCGAAAACGTTGAAGGTAACTTCTTCAAAACCATTAATAAAACCCTTTGAAATCATTGAAGGTAACTCCTTCAAAACCTTTAAAAAGCCTTTCTTTCATAAGCTTTAAAACATATGACATCCGCCTTTAAATCCTTTAAACCTTAGTCTTTAGAAAACATTAAAACCATACCTTTCGACCTTGTCGAAAGGTTTCTTTTCAGCCTAGTCGAAAGGTTTCACCTTTCGACTTTGTCGAAAGCCTGGGGTACCTCCCCTATAAAACCATTTATAAACCTTTCGAAAGCAATGAAACTCAAAACCTTTCAAAGACATTGGGTTCAATTTAAAACAAGTGGAAACCTTTCGAAACCATTCAAAGTTAACTACTCTGAAACTTTTAAAACGTTTCGACTTAAAACATTTGGATTATGCCTTCATGTAAAGCAAAAGGATCAGAAAAACATTGGAGTCGAAAGCAACTGCTTTGAAACATTTATAAAACCGTTTGAAACCATTCGAAAACAATGAAGTGTTGGTGTTGGAACCAACCCTTCGAAATCAATGGAGAGAGGCGACAAGTTTTAGAAAACAAAAGATAACTTTTGACTCCATCTGTGTCGAAAGGCTTGGAAGCAGCAACTATGCCTTCAACCTTTTCGAAAGCTATACCTTTCAACTTTGTCGAAAGGTTTCAATTTAAAACAAGAAAGCAAACCAATCGAAACCTTTTTATTTTAAACCATTTAACAATGTCGAAAGCTCTTTGCCGAAAGCTAGCAGGCGTATTTTCTTTAAAATCAAAACAAAGTTTCATCTCCTTCGAAAGCTATAACCTTTCATCCCTAAACATTTCGACTCCTTCCAATTCACTACGTACCAATTGTCTGTTACCATGTGTATTGGTACTTGACCTAGTTGAAAGGTTTGATACCTTTCGACCTTGTCGGAAGGTTTAGAATGGAGGTGGAAGCTCTTGCCGAAAGAGTTGAAATTGTAGAAAAACTATTTATTTGTACTTTAAAGTAGTTCTTTTGTACCCAACCTGCCTTATTTGTCTAAATCTGATTGGTTGCCAGAATTTTGTATTCAAAAATGTTGCCGACTTTCCTCATTTGGAAATTTAAACAATTTTGAAAAAGCACCTTTCTCCTTTATAATTATATAAAACATTTAAATCCCATACCTTAAATAATTTCATATAACTATTAAAACACCTTGGAAAATTCTAGAAAATTTCCAAAAAATCAATTAATATGTTCTCTTCAACATATAAATTTTTTAGATCCAAACAATAATTATTTTTCCCGTAAATAATTTAATAATCAAAAATACCATTTTCTTCCTTAGAAAATTCATAACAATTCCACAAAAATTCAGAAAATTGAAACCCATCTCTAAAATTACTTTTTAGATAATTATAAAAATTTGCAAGGCTAACGGATGTCATTTAATAGCGTTTTCATCTTAAAACATGTCATAAAATCTATATGAACATACATAAATCATCAACATGTATATATTATCGTTTAAAATCATGGCAAACTTTTGCAAAATCATTCGGATTTAATCTTAAAACCGAAACCATAAAAATTTAGAGTTGTAAACATTATTCACCTTTGCTTTAGAGATTAAGGAGCTTGAGATTTGAATGAGTTTGATTTGAATTTGCTTATCCTTTAGCTTTCCTTTAGTTTCCTCTTTTTCTTTCCTTGTTAATGGTGGCCGACCTTGCTTTTAAATTTTTAAAATGAGAATGAACGTGTGTTGTGATACATGGCCTAAGGAAGGTGATATAGGAATGGCCTCTTTCCCATAATACCCCTCCTCTAATTCATTTTAAACCCTTTTTAATTCATTAGTTTAAAAAGCACAGCTACCTTAAATAAATCAAATCTTAATCAATACATTATTTTATTTAGTTTATCTAACTAAATCTCCTAAATAATGTTATCAAAAATCTGAGGTATTACAAATAATCTATGCAGAGTTCCAACAGCAGGTCCAGAAGACCCTCTTCATGTTGCAAGTTGGATTGTATTTATATGGGTTGGTTGACGATACGAAGATGCTCCAAAAATTTCATTGCGATCCAAATCAATATGATTGATCGCTAGCGATCCATAGGCCATGCATCGCTAGCGACCCATGTGATTAGGGGATTTTTGAATCATTCCCTTTAAATTGCATTCCTTGCCTCATGTAGATGCTCTCCATGTGATTTGGTAACTAGTTGCCTTGTTTTGAAGGTGATTCATATACAGGTTGCATTGAACTATGATTGGAATCAGATGAATGCTTACTTCTCGAACTAATTTGCTTGGAATACCATGAAACTTGGCAGACATCCTTAGCAAGGATGTTGGATCATGATGTAAGAAGTTTGGAGGGTCCATGAGCAAGCCTTATGGATCGCTAGCGATCCATAGGTGATGGATCGCTAGCGATCCATCATCTTAGCTTATTTTGGCATTTTTCCTCTTGAATCTTTTTCTTCAAGTCCTCTTGGTTGATTCTTGAGATGTTTTGATTTGTCATGGATGCTATAACTTTTTTTGAATTCTATTATGTTAAAAACCTAGTTAACGATATTAGTGTCAACTTTTAAGGGTCGAAAAGGTGGATTGTTATAAATGTGGACACTCCACTTTGATTATAGTTAAATTATGACATGACATTCATAGAACGACTAAAATTGAGTTTGAGTTGAAGCATAAAAAGTGAAACACTATTCAATAAAAAATTCATCTCCTTGATTATATGAGGTTAATATCACGGTTAACTGTATTCAACTCAAAGTCTAAGTCTTTGGCCAAAGAAGTATGGCTAGCAATAAATGTTGTTATTAAACCAAAAATTTTGTATTCGGACTAACAATTTGAATGTGAACGATGTTGGAATTTTGACGTATATGAATATCATAGTTTTTTGTTGTAAAGATCATTGGTATATTATATACTACTCATCATGTTATGAGATTCTGTTGTGTCTTTTTTTTCACCCAATAATCTGTCTGTCCGACACTTGGTTGTTCGGCACATGAATATCAATGATATATTAGTGTCGACTTTTAGGAGTCGAAAAGGTAGGTCGTTACAAATGTGGACACTCCACTTTGATTATAGTTAAATCATGGAATGACATCCATAGAAAGACTATAATTGGGTTTGAGTTGAAGCATCGAAAGTGAAACGGTATTCAATATAGAATTCATCTCCTTGGTTATATGAGGTTAATATCATGGTCAACTGTATTCAACTCAAAGTCTAAGTCTCTAGCCACAGCAGTATAGTTAGCAGTAAATGTTGTTAAAACCAAGAATTTTGTGTTTGGACTAACAAGTTGAATGTAGATGATGTTGGAATTTTTACCTAAACCCAATTCCATAAGTGCTAATGTAATTTAGCGTCGATAAGAGATTTTGTCTAAATAATTGTTACTATCGAGTACCACTTATAATAATAAAATTGGATTTTAACAAAAAGATGTGTAAGTGATAAATTTAGCCAAAATTTCACACCACTAGCTAAGATGATGTATGAACGTTAACATTCAAGTTGTTCGATATTAATCACAGACTGAATTTATACCTTTGAGTTACACAACCGTAATGATGAATACTCCAAAAAACTACACGATTTAATTAAATTATTACCATTTTAAATTAAATAATATTTTTGATAAATTAATTATTAAATTTTATTTGATGCATTTGAATGTCATTATTGTTTAATAAAGTACGTATATAAAAGTTATATACGTACGTATTAATATACGATATCAATAAACATTTAATTTTGATATAAATCAATTAATTACTAAGTGGATTTGGAAATTTTGAAGACCTATCCAGGCACATTATTAGCCGGCCATACATGATGAGGGGTGGGGATTTTATTTAGATTTAATAAGGATAAAGATGAATGATTCTAAGTAAGAAATTGGAAAGGTTTCGATGGTTCCTTCGAAAAAAAATTATTCCTTTCTTTCAACAATTCTTTCTAATATTTCACTTTATTTCTCCCCTTCTTCCCCTCCTCCCTTGGTAGAAAATCCAAGGCCTCATAGTCTAAAATTCCCAAGAAAAAATTCAAACAAAATCAAGTAAATAAACACAAAAGTGGTGTTTCAGATTGTTGCAATTCCCGAAGGTGATTTAATCAGATATAGGAGTTATTCTTCATTCAAGGTGTAATTATTTGGCAACATCATAAGGCAGTTGTCCTATCTACTTTTAATATATGCTACATATTATTATTACACTTTAATTCTTATATCTTATACAAAGAATTTATATTTGCCTATGTAGTCCAATCTTTTGTCGGTTATTGTTTTAGAAATTAGAAGTTTAAAGATTTTTTTTGGAGGTTTTCAGATTTTAATTTTTTTAGTTAGTTGAGATAATTTTTTTATATATTTATAAAACTAATTCAAATTTATAAAAGGGACTTTTGTGTAAAATCATAGATCTAACGTTGATTACTTTCCTAACTCAAAACCAGATTTCAAATTGTTAATTTCAAATTATAAAAAGTATAAGATTATAAATTTATATGTATATATGTTATAATGGATTTAAATGTAGTTTATTTTATTTATATATATATATATACATATATTATTTCCTGTTAAAAATATATAAAATGACTCTTGTGGGAAATTTGAAATCTAATGTTGATTTCCTTCCTACGTCAAAAATAAGATTTCAAATTGTTAACTTTAAGTTTAAACATATAAGATTACTAGTTGTTTATACATACATACATACGTACGTACATACATACATACATACATACGTACGTACGTACATACATACATACATACATATATACATACATACATATATATATATATTTCTGTGTGCGTGTATGCACGTGTGTGGTGTTTTATTTCGAATTTAAATATAGTGTAACACCCCTAATTATAAATAACATTGTTCAAGAGATTTAATTAGATAAATTAAATAGAATAATTTAGAGTCTAGAGTGATAAGGGGATTAAGATTTGAAAACTAACTAAGGTCGTGCCTTAACTAATTGAAATCATGAGAATCGGTTTATAAAATGGCTTTATAAGTTAACCACTCAAGAGAATAAGGCAAGGGTATTATGGGAATAGCCTTATAACCCCTAAACCCTTACCTCATTCTCAATATTATACTTTCATAAAACAAAAACAAAGGAGACGAGGGACATCCATAACCCTAAGAGAAAAAGGAGTTCAAAAATCATTAGAAGCAAAGATTCAAGCTAGGGAGATTAAACCAAGAGCAAATCTCAAGTTTCTTATCCAAACAAGGTGAATAAACCATCTCATATAAATATTTTTGAAATTTTATTTTTGGGTTCAAGGTTTGAAAATTGTTTTTATGGATGAATGATGATATGCTTTGATTATATGCCATGTTTTGATCTAAACAAGGGTTTTTGTGCAATGATATAACTCGATTTTAAGGGCAAAATCATGTAAACTGATTTCAAATGCCATTATGTTTTGAAAATGCTATATGAAACATTATTTTGGAGATGGGTTTAAATTTTCATAATATTCTGAGCTATGGATAATTTATTATGAATTTTTGACCAAGTAAATAGACAATTTTGGGCTTAAATTATTTAAGGCAATAATATAATGATTTCGGGTTTGAAATTTATATATGTTAGCAAACATATTAAAGTGAATTATGTTGATTTTTGGGGATTGTTCCTAAGTGATTTAGTATGGAAATTAAATTATTTAAGATAAGGGATTTAAATGTTTTAATTGTTTTGTAAAGGAAAAGGGCTTATTAGTATAACAAATCCTAATGTAATTTGATGAATTCGACAGCCTTTTTAGAAAAAAAAGGATTTTTGATAAAGGATTGGCAACCAATCATACTTTGACCAATAAGGCAAGTTAGGTATAAAGGAATTTATTTTAAAGGTACAAAATCAGTTTTGCTTCGAATTACAAACTTGCCCTTCCATTTGCTTGCTTCCAAAATCATCCTAGATGGCCTTTCGAACCCATTCAAAACCAATACACATGATATTAAATATTTGGTATGTAGCATATTGGAGAAAGGCGAAATGGGATATTGTCGAAAGCTTGCTTTCGAAGGGGTTGAGGCCATTTTTAATAGCTTTCGAATCAACCCACTTGCCTTTGTTTTATTTTCGAAAGAGTTGCCGCTTAATTTGTTTTTAAAGAAGCTTTCGAAAGAGTTGTTTAGGAAGCATTTGAAAGAGTTGCCGCTTGTTTTCCAAGAAGCTTTCGAAAGGGCAAATGCTTTAGAACCCATTCGAAACCTAGCTGCCGCATTCATGCCTTTTATATTAGAAAGATGTCGTTTTCTTATAACTCTAATTCAATGCTTTCGAAAGAGTTGCTATAGCCGCTTTTAACAAGTGGTTTGAGAGGCAATGGTTTCGAAAGGTTTGCTTCGAAACTATCCTCTTCCCCATGTTGTTTTACTTAAACATCAATGCTTTCGAAAGGGTCCCTGCAACCACTTTTATCAATACTTTCGAAAGGTGTGGTTTCAAAGCCATCCTTTTCCCCAAATTCTTTTACTTAAACACCAATGCTTTCAAAAGGGGTACTTTCACTTCTGTTTTCCTTGACCCAATAACTATATTAAGTGTTAAACCCAAAGGTTTCGAAAGGAACGTTTTAAATGGTTTCTATGATGCTTTCGAAAGGTATGCCTTAACGCTTTTGAAGGGTATGTTCTAGGCATTTAAAAAGGTATGTTTTAAGTATTACGAAAGATAAGCTTTAAGTGTTTTGAAAGGTTATCTTTAATGGTTTCGAAAGATAAGCTTTAAGTGTTTCGAAAGGTATACCTTCAATGGTTTCTAAAGGAAGGTTTCTATGCTTTCGAATGGAATGTTTTGAGTGTTTCAAAAGATATATCTTTAAGTGTTTTGAAAGGAAGGTTTGAACACTTTTGAAAGATATGTTTTGATGGTCTCGAAAGAAAAGACCTAAGGTTTTGAAAGCCTTAGTTTTTCAAACAAGAAACTTAATCTCTATTTTTAAAAGAAGAACCCATGGCAATATGAAAGAATTTTTAAAAATGGCATTTAACTTTGGAGTTTTTAAAGAAGCTTTCCTTGCTAAAGATAATAGGTTAAAGTTATTAACCATGTTTCATTTTAAAAATGATTAGAAGGAAATTGAACCATTAATGTTTATGTTTTTATGTATTGATCAGTTCTCATGTGTGCTTCTTCTGTAAACATATTCACTTTATAATTAAATCATATCTGCATTTTGGGGTATTAAGGGCAGAATTACTAGTTAGGTTGACCCAGTAGTGAATATATATTGAGTTAACTCCTGTGTGAGTAGAATTGCATCCAGGAGGTCAGGTAGACTAGAATATAAGATGCCCAAAGACTGATCAGAGGATTATTGGTTAGACAGGTTCTTAGTAAGCCCATGAAAACTATGTATGGAAATAGTTATTGGCAAGGGCCAATAGGTTCTTAGTGATACCATGAAAACTATATCCTGATTAAGTTATTGAAGGAGATCAATGGGTTCATAGTGGTCCCATGAAAACTATGACATGAGAGAAGTTATTGGAGGAACCATTAGGTTCATAGCATGCCCATGAAAACTATGACTAGATAAAGTTATTGGTATATACCAATAGGTTCATAGGGATCCCATGAAAACTATGATTGAGTGATAGTATTGGTAGGGAACCAATAGGTTCATAGTCACCCCATGAAAATTATGAAAGTTGATAGGACTTCCATAAAGAATTAACAAGTTATTAGTCAACCCATGAAAACTAATAGGTTAATAGTGATCCTAGAAACTATAACTTCAGACAAATAGTAAGGTAATGGGGATGGGTAATCCAGAGCATATTGCATGTTTGCATATCATCAAAATACCTTTTTATTATGTTATGTTTTTAACCATTGTGGATGTAGGTGCACAGTATATGGTTATTATAATTTGGATACTGGTGAGGGGAAAACCCGTTCCGCTAAGCGGCGTGGTTTCACTAGATATCTATATGGTTTGAGATGATATGTTATTATTCATACCAGACTTTTTGTCCGACTCGAAGTTTATGTTTTCCCCTTAAACTCTCGGATGCTTAATTGATTTTGAGTAGTTTGAGGGTTAAGGTTTTCAGGTTCTCCTTTAGAAGAATAAGCTTCAGGAGATGTGTAGGAGGCAAGCTAGCTATTAGGAGTTATTTCTGTTTGATTCCACTATGTTTGGATGTAATGGAAAAGTTGTTTAATTGCCTACATTTAGACTTTGATCATCCAAGGGGGCATCTTCATATGTCGCTCTTGGCGTATTTTGTAATAATTATATTTCTCTGAACGTGATTTACGAATTGGAGATTTTGTAATAAATTTGAAATGTTTTTGAAGTGGAATGAGAAATTTGTTTATGATTTTAAATCTTTTTCATATCTATGTATTTCTATTATATCAATGTATCTAACATTACCGCATTTGGTCACCGAGAATTAATAACTATGGATGACTGCAGCATCCGTAGCAGTTAGTTTTGGGCCTCCAAGTGGGTGATGTTACATATAGTTTGTTATTATATATGTATTATTTCAATTCAAAAGTTGTAGAAGGACCTTTGTGTATAATTACAGATCTAATGTTGAATTCCTTTTTAAGTCAAAACTAGATTTCAAATTGTTTATCTTCATACGCAAGTTTATATATATATAATTTTTATTTCTTATTACTAAATTAAACCTATGGACAACAAATGTATATATAATGGGCGAATGTGTTCACTGAGGTGTAAATCCTAACACCTAAAACATTCATATTAGCTTTGAACACTTTTATATGTTGCATGTACACTACGTACAGAGTGTATTTGATACACTTACAATCATATAGTTAATTATAAATAGTAGGTTTAACTGCTAATTGATTGCACATTCATGACATTTATGACATATTAAATAGAACCTCATAAATAACAATTTGATTCTTCACTTACCAAAATAAAAATACAAAAGCAATTAAGTATCGCGCATATATACATACTCGAGTATATTTGATACTCTTATTTATGTAAAATTCAAATTTATGAAACTCCTTTTAAACAATTTAAATAAAATGAGATTTTATTTCAAACAAATTATACTGGATCTAATCAACCCTTTGGACTTCATAGGCCAAATAAATTGAAAATAGGAATTTTTTAAATCTACCTATTTCACTTGCTTCCGACTGGACTAATTCCTTCAAAACCTATATGGCTAACTCAGGTCAAAATAACCAGATAATCCAACAATCTTCCTTCCCTTATAAGTACCAAGACACTCCTATGGCTGAAGAAAAATAATAACGGTCTTCCATTCTCATAAGGATACCAAGATACCCCCTTGAAAAAAGAAACAATAGTGAGCATCCCTACACGTTTCATGGATACATAACCTAAATGTTAGGCTCAATGTTGGAAAAGTCTTTTGCATTAAAATCATTGACCTTGATAGTTGAGGGGTTTAATCGGCTATAGTGCGAGACCCTACCCCAACAACAGTCCAAACACTTAGATCTAATTTAAGACATCAAACAAGTGATTTCTTTTGATCGGTTTTGGCTATCCTAACACAATTTGATCTTCTTGTTCTCCTGGATGCAATTCTACTCACAAAGGAGTTTAGTTTGACCATACCTACTAATGAAAGAACCCTAGTTGGTCATCAGTTCTTAATTTCCAATGTCACACATGTTTGGTAAAATCATATAAGTGAGCATGTCAATAATTTACATAATCAATATCATAATCGATTCATTCATCAAACAATTATGTTCACACGATAGCTAATTGCACATAAATTTCATATAATAAGCATGTGTTCATTCCAGATAAACCTAATAAAATCGGGCTAAATTTTCCTCCTTTCCTCTTTTAAAAATCTAATTCTTTACGATTTATAATTTAACAAAATCCATATCTTGTTACTTGGAAAAACTCGGCCAAATACTTAGACATGTCGTACGTATAAAAATAAGGGTATCGCCATTCTCAATTTTATAGTGCAATTGCACCTCTAAAATACTTAGACTGTCGTAAGTATAATATTTTATGCTATCGCACCTTTGAAATCCAAAGATATCATAGTATAGAATCATATGCCATCATGTCTTTAAAATCCATAGCTATTGTAAGTAAAGAATCATGTGCTATCGCACCTTTAAAACCCATAGCTATCGTACGTATAAAAATCGTAGCTATCATAAGTGTGAATCATATGCTAACGCATCTTTAAAATCTATAGCTATCATTGTTAGTCCTTGAGATGATGGTTCTGATGACAAAAACCTTATATTAAGATTATAAAATATAAATACTAACATTATAGTTTAGATATATATGTATATGCAGGATTTAACCATGCAGGTACCAAGAATGAAGACTGTATAGTATAGAGATTCAAGATATCAAGATTGAAGACTCATGAGTATCAAGATTATCAAGAGTTCAAGATTTCATGATAAGTATTGAGTCTAGAATTTGTTAAAACTTCACAATAGCACTGATATCTTCACTCCATTTTTCTTTTGGGATGGAACCCATTTCTACCTTTACAGTGGCTTACAAACCCACGATAAGTAGCTTACAAACCTACGACAAGTGGCTTACAAACCTATGAACATCCTGGTTTTGTACAAATTCTCGAGTCCTGATATGATAAGATATTCTACAGGAAGAAGCTTGTAAAACTACTTCAAAATGATTTTCAAAACTACTTCAGAATGATTTTCAAAATTGCTTTTCAAAATGTTTTAGCCTTAAAAATTATCTTTTCAAATGATTTCCAAAAAGATGTTTTAGCCTTAAAATATTCTTTGTTTTTGTTTTTAATAAAATCTTGTTTTTAAACTTCGTTTGTTTTAAACTATCTTTATACTTAGATTTAAATATAAAATTATAGTAAAATTTTATATATATTATTCTCTATATTTATCTATGTATTTTATCTATAGTCAAGTATATTTATAAAGTTTAAATAGTTTTTAATATAAGATAAAGGTTATTTTTAAAGAAAATCAAATCTTCAAAAATTGCTTTGGGATTTCGACATGCCCTAGTACCCTATGTCGACATAGTGTCAGTTAGGACCAAAAATTTGAATTCCAAAAGAAGTGTCTATTCGCCATAACCTTTCACGAATGGACATGACTGTTGTTCTTCTATAAATAGGGGTTAGTTTCAACGAATTTTATATCAGATTTTCTGGTTTTTCACTTCTCTTCTTCTTTCGCATTTTCTTATTCAAAATCCTATCATCACTCTGTCGAAATAAACATTGAATCTAACTAGATTATCTCTGGTTTGATTCTCTATCACTATCTCAATAAGATCCAAGTGCTATTCAGAGTTATAGGCTTCTTTGTAATCTATCTAGCGAGAAAAGGTATGATTGTAGCCTTGGAAATCAATCAAGCGAGAAAAGGTGTGATTCTAGCCTTGGAAATCAATTGGGTGAACTTGTTGCCCCGGAAATTAAGTAACTCTACCCAGAGGATTGTGATTCTGGAGGGTGTACCTCGTAGCCTTGAAACCGAGGGTTGTAATTGTTGAATTGCTTTTGAAAGGAAATCTGTACTTAGTTGTGCGGAACTGGATGTAGGGTAACTCCGAACCAGTATAAAATCCGGTGTGTTCTTTTCTTTACTGCATTTACTTTATTTCTGCATTTGTGTTTGTTTCTGTGATTATATCTATGTATGAATATTGCATACATTTGTGTTCAAATTTACATAAACTCAAAAAGATTTAGTAATTTCTTATAAACAGTATTCACCCCCCCTCTAGTGTTATTCCTAGCCTTAAGATCCATATTCCGCATTCCTCACAATCATAAGTATAGAATCATGTGCTATAACATCTTTAAAACCCTTAGCTGTTGTAAGTATAAAAACCATAACTATCGTAAGCATAGAAGCATGTGCTATTGCATCTTTAAAATCCAAAGCAATTTTAAGCGTAGAATCATAAGCTATCGCACCTTTAAAACACATAGCTATTATAATTATAAAACCCAAAGCTATCATAAGTATAAAACCATGTGTTATCACACCTTTCAAACACATAGCTATCATAAGTACAAAAACCTTAGCTATCGCAAGTAAAGAATCATATGCTATCGCATCTTTAAAATCCATAGCTATCATAAGTGTAAAATCCATAGCTATCATAAGTATAAAACCATGTGTTATCGCACCTTTAAAACCCAAAGCTATAGTGAGCATATAAAATAACTATCGTGGGTATAAAACTTAGTGCTACTACACCCTTTAAAATTTAAGAGCACCTTTATGTATAAATGGTGGTTCTGTAATTATCATTAAAACCGATTTATTTTCTTTTAAAGCAACTTCTTTTCACCAAATCATCATATACGTCAAGTTTCTATTTATTAATCATAACCTTCACAGAAATCTTTTTAGAAAATTCAAGGAAAACTTCAAAATATTTGGAAGTCATTAACACTGGTTTTGAATCTGTAAACGGTTTAATTTAATTCCATAACTTCTTATATAATATTCAAAAACATCGTATGAATTCATTCAAGCCAAGTCTATGTTTCATCAATATAGAGTCATCACAAAACATCAGAGATATACGTAAATCCAAGATTCAAACGCAAAATGTTAGGATGTTAATATTATTCACTTTGATTAGCTATGTTTATAGAGATTTTCCCTTAAACTTCTTCCTTCTAGCTATTTCTTCTTCTTCTTTTTAGTAGAGAAAATAAATGGAGGTTTTTCTTTGTTTTCTTTTTTTTGTTTAGTATGAGAAAATGAAATGAAGTGTAGGGAGGGATATAGAAGAGTTAGGAAATAAAATGGGCCTTTACTTCACTTCCTTAATTTCTCCTTCTTAATTAATTTAAAACATTCATTGGTTTCTCTTCATAAAACATTATTTCGTTTTAAATTTTAAAGTTCAAAATATTATTAATGCAAATCCTCTCATTTTCACATTTACCCACATTATTTATTGAAAATACCAATTCATTAAATTTCCAAAATAATGTGCCATAAAATAAGGGTATTATATAAAGTTTTCTTACAACTTGGATGAGGTCCCAACAAATATGGTTAAGAATACCCATGAAGCTTTCGGTTCACTAAGGGACCAATACGAATCTTTTATGAAGGTGGAAAATCATTCGAGTCACATTAGTACTACCAATAAGACCCCGTTAACAAAAAAGTTCCAGCTCAAAGAGAATGAAAAACTAATATCTACCTTGGATGCAAAAATAATAGCGTAAAACTAGAAGAATAAAGAAAATGAGAAGATTTGGGCCAAGGAGAAAGAGATTATGAGGTAGACATTCTGGAGCATCAAATTAAAATTGATATGATGGAAGAATAGATTAAGGAAGCACATGCTTGAAATGACGATCTCGTTGTTGAAGTGGCATATAATAAAGCTAAAATCGTTTAGTCTGATACTAAGCATGCTGAAGCGAAGAAAGAGTTAACTCAAGTGATGGTAGGACTTGAGTCCCGGACTTGAGTCATCGTAGATAGAAGCCCATTTGGTGCTTGGGCTTGTATCAAACATCGAAAATCTCAAATCAACTCTTATTGATCTTCAAGTTGAGCCATCCTAAGCCCATGTATATAAAGAAGCCACTGTAGAACAATTCGACTCTATGGTATTTGACTTCTACAAAATGGTCTTCCATACTAAAAACTTCCATTAGCTAGGAAAAGACTCTCCCCGCATCCTTATAACTTCCACGATAAGCTTATCAGGGATAAGTAGGAGAGTGCTAAAATAAAGGGTTACTCCTTCGTCGATTGATATGTTTGTTGTCTGGCATTTTAGCCAAGCGGTATTTCAATGGAATTGGACTACAAAATGATAAGGGAATGGACTCTAGACTCGAAGGCGATCGACTATAAAAAGCTAAAGGAAGAACATAAGAAATTTGTCTAAGTCCATGGAATAAAATAAATTATGATATAATGGGAGATTTATTAGAAATTATAATAAACCATAAGTATGAAAACATATGCAAAGATAATCCAATCTACCTTAATAAATTGCGAAGAAATTGCTTCTTTAAAATCCATCCTAAATTAAACAAACTATAAAGATCGATGAAGAAATGTAAATAATGATATTCACTATGTAAGATGTTGGCATTCTATCATTTCAAATCACATTTAACAACCAAATGATCTAGCCAATAAAGACTTTTATGTCTTGGTCATGTGAGTGTGTACTTTCTTATAAACACTATTCACCCCCATCTAGTGTTATTCCTAGCCTTAAGATCCATATTCCGCATTCCTCACATTTGGTATCAGAGCAAGGTTTTCAAAAGTTTCATAATCTGAATTTTGAAAAGTTTTCAAAATGGCTACCAACACTGGTACTGTTATTAACACTAGTATCCCTGTCACTAGTTCATTTGTAGAAAGTCAGTCTACTGCCAGACCACCACTTTTTAATGGCAGTAACTATGCATATTGGGCATGTAGGATGAAAATTTATTTACAATCTGTAGGATTAGATACTTGGAATATGACACAAACTGAATATTCTGAACCCACAACTAATTTTTCGCAGTGGACCACTGAGCAAAAGACTGGTGCACAAAATAATTCTAAAGCAATGAATATTCTGTTTTGTTCACTTGATAGAAATGAATTTAATAGAGTGTCAGTTTGTAAGTCTGCATATGAAATCTGGAAAACTTTGCAAGTGACTCACGAAGGAACAAGCAAAGTTAAATAGACCAAAATTTCCATGCTCACAAATCAGTTTCAGTTATTTAAAATGAATACTAATGAGTCTATTTCAGATATGTATAGTCGATTTCAAGATATCGTGCATTCTTTAATATCCTTGGGAAAGGAATTTTCAAAAGAAGATCAAGTCAGGAAAATTTTAAATTCTCTCACTCCAGAATGTGATCAAAAGACACTTGCAATTGAAGAGGAAAATGACATCAGTACCTTAAAGAGAGAAGAATTGATTGGAAATCTAATGTCGTTTGAAGTCCAAATGATCGGGAGAAGAGAAAGCAAAGCATTTGAAAAGAAATCAATGGCATTCAATGCATTAACCGACGGATTAGACTCAAACAGTGTAATGATGAAGAGATAGCATTTATGACCAGGAATTTTCAAAAATTCCTGAAATACAGAAAGATGAATAATCTGAAGAGAAACAACTATAAGAATTTTGGAAATCAGAATGCAGTGCCAAACAATGTCAAATGTTTCAACTGTGATGAACTAGGCCATATCAAAAGAGACTGTCCGTATCCAGAAAGGAAGAATCCTCCTATAAACAATGATTCAGTAAAGAAACGGAAGCATGCATTTCCTGCTACTCTAGATGACTCAGACTCGTCCTCAAGCGATGATGATCAGAAGACAGATAACTTAAATTTGTGTTTCACGGCAGTTCACGACTTCAACAAATTCAAGGAAACGGATTCAGCTAAAGGTACACATTTACAATACAATTGATTGAAATTGCATGCTTAGAATTAGATGATTGATTGCTTGATTGATTGATTTTGAATTGGTGTGTTGATTGAATTTAATTTTTTTATTATTATTATAATTTTATTATTATTTTACTTGTATTATTTTTTAATAATATAATAATATTTTTTGGAATATACTATAATATTCCAGATATATATATATATATAGAAATTAAAATAATAAGTATATATATATATATTAGAATACTTAGGAAAAATAAATCATAGAAATTCATAGGCATATGTCGACATGGTCCCTACCCTGATGTCGACATAGGTACCAGAATTTGAAATTCAAAATTTGAATTCAAATGGTTGAATTTCCCTCCACCTTTTCACTTCATTCAATACTCTGAAAAGGCATCTTTTGACCAGAGAACATGTCTTTCAAAAATCTATTTATTCACTATCTTTTATCACAACTTTTCACTTTCATTTTCAAATTCAAACTCTCTCTTCAAAACTTCAAGCTCTCTACTCTCTACTTTAATGGCTTCTTCAAGCAACCCCTCCACCATGAGACTTTCCAGAAACTTGAAAGAGCAACTCCTCAATAATCCAGAGGCAATAAAAGCATACATCAATTATGCTAACTATGGAAAAGTCCATCCCGGAAAGTTTGCTATTTTTCAAGATTTTGCTTCTTATGAAATTGATACTCTTTTTGCAAACAATCAAATTCTTAGTCTTGTTGATTCTTCTCAAAATGATTTTGTTTGTTACCCAAATCTTGTTAAAATTTTCTATGCAAATCTCAATCGAGAATTTTATGAAGGAAATGATAATGAAATTTGGAGTAGTGTCAAAGGCACAAAAATTGTTTTGAACTGTGATCTTTTGGGTACCATTCTCAATTGCAAAAGCACGAGAATGTATCTTTCTTGTTTTCAAATCAATGAACATGATCGTGAGACATTTCATCATATTTTTGAAGGAGATGAAAACTTTGAATTTAAAAACCGAAACTTTCATCCTAAAGCAAGAATTTTCAATCTTCTTTTACAACATACTTTGACCCCAAGGTCGGGAAATTTTAACAATCCTACTTCAAAAGTGTGCAAAGCACTTTTTGCTATTTTCGGAAATTATGATATCAATTGGGCGCAAGTTATTTTGGATGAACTTCGTCCTAAAAATTTTGAAATGGAAGAAAACACTTTATACCATGGAATTTACCTTACTCGGATTTTCAACTATTTTGGAGTAAATTTCAAAGGAGAAGAATTTATTTCAAGAAAAGTATTTAATATCTTAAACATTTCTCTCATGAAAATCCCATATGTTTTTCAACCTTATGAAACTCTTGCCGAAAAGGAAGAGCATTTGGCTCATGAAGAAATGGAAGAGGAAGAAGAAGAAGGGGATGAAATTGAAATAGAAGAAGAAGAAGAAGGTGAAACATCTCTAGAAAGTATTGAATATCCCTCCAATCCTACCAACAAAACCCTTCTCAAAAACGAAAAGATTATTGTTGAGAATCAATGGGTTCTTAAAAGATCCGTTAGTAAAAGTTGGGCAAAATATCATCCAAGATGAACAAATTTTTCTCCAAAGTCAGCAAGAAACTTGGATTATCTTCATCTTCATCATCCTCTAACTAGTTCTATATTTTCATATCATGTCGAATTAGTTTAAGTTTGTTTTAATTTGAGTGTTTATGTAGTTCTTTATGATTAATCATTGTATCACTCTTCTATGCAATGAAATTGAATTTCCTTTCTATTATCTAGCTTATTTTATCTCTTAAATAAATGTTAGTATATTATATAAATATATATATACACAATTATTCACAAAATCAAAATTACCATCAAATTTCACTACCTCATGTCGACATCCCCCCCTTGACCATGTCGACATGTACTGGTCAGAAATGACACTTCATTTTGAATTTGAAATTTGAATAACTGCCATATGTCTATTCATTTCAAATGAATTTTTACACCTATATATACCCATTTCTTCCAGAATTCATTACTGAATATTATTTCTTATCTATTCTATCTCTCATTCTTCTCACAATTTCAAAAATGGCTAATCCAATTCATAACTTATCCGAGAATCTTGAAGAAACTCTTAATTCATTCAAGAATATTCTCTCGTTCATTCTTCGTAACCAGCGACACTTAGAATTGAGTCAAATGCAGATGATCAAGGAAAAAGAAAGGCATTTCGATGCAATTCGATGGATGATTTCTTCCCTGTAGAAGGATGATAACGAAGCACATCCTCTTGTCTCTCTCACAAATGACAATGAAAATTGGGATGCCATCAAAGCAGACCCTATTTTTGGAGAAGAAGGATGGGTGGAAGTTCCTTGTAACGTTTAATTTGATTGCTTTATTTAATTACTTTGTTTGAATTGATTGCTTTGATTAAAATTGGTTGTTTTGGTTGATTTGATTAACACTTGATGTGGTTTGATGATTGTATAAATATACATTGATATATTTATAATCGTTGATTGAATATCACGTCTATAAGTATAGTTATTTCTTAATATACTCTATTATATAGTTTATTAATGCAGGTACTTGAGTACAAGAATGAGGGTGAGTTATATAGTTTAGAGTTTGTTTGTTTTTGTTGATGACAAAGGGGGGGAAATATAAAATAGAAGAGTTAGGCATAGATTAAGGGGGAGTTATCAGTTTTAGGGGGAGTTATTAGGATAGAAGTAATATTTTATAAACAAAGGTTGTCATCATCAAAAAGGGGGAGATTGTTAGTCCTTGAGATGATGGTTTTGATGACAACAACCTTAGAATAAGATTATAAAATATAAATACTAACATTATAGTTTAGATATATATGTATATGCAGGATTTATCCATGCAGGTACCAAAAATGAAGACTGTACAGTATAGAGATTCAAGATATCAAGATTGAAGACTCATAAGTATCAAGATTATCAAGAGTTCAAGATTTCAAGTTAAGTATTGAGTCTAGAATTTTGTTAAAACTTCACAATAGCACTGAAATCTTCACTCCATTTTTCTTTTGGGATGGAACCCATTTCTACCTTTTTAGTGGCTTACAAACCCACGACAAGTAGCTTACAAACCTACGACAAGTGGCTTACAAACCCACGAACATCCTGGTTTTGTACAAGTTCTCGAGTCCTGATATGATGAGATATTTTGTAGGAAGAAGCTTGCAAAACTACTTCAAAATGATTTTCAAAAACTACTTCAGAATTATTTTCAATATTGCTTCTCACAATGTTTTAGCCTTAAAAATTATCTTTTCAAATGATTTTCAAAAAGATGTTTTAGCCTAAAAATATTCTTTGTTTTTGTTTTTAATAAACTCTTGTTTTTAAACTTCGTTTGTTTTAAACTATCTTTATACTTAGATTTAAATATAAAATTATAGAAAAAATTTATATATATTATTCTCTATATTTATCTATGTATTTTATCTATAGTCAAGTATATTTATAAAGTTTAAATAGTTTTTAATATAAGATAAAAGTTATTTTCAAAGAAAATCAAATCTTTAAAAATTTCTTTGGGATGTCGACATGCCCTAGTACCCCATGTCGACATAGTGTCAGTTAGGACCAAAAATTTGAATTTCAAAAGAATTGTCTATTCACCATAACCTTTCACGAATGGACATGACTGTTGTTCTTCTATAAATAGGGGTTAGTTTCAACGAATTTTATATCAGATTTTCTGGTTTTTCACTTCTCTTCTTCTTCCACATTTTCTTATTCAAAATCCTATCATCACTCTGCCGAAATCAACATTGAATCTAACTAGATCATCTCTGGTTTGATTCTCTATCACTATCTCAACAAGATCCAAGTGCTATTTAGAGTTATAGGCTTCTTTGTAATCTATCTAGCGAGAAAAGGTGTGATTGTAGCCTTGGAAATCAATCAAGCGAGAAAATGTGTGATTGTAGCTTTGGAAATCAATTGGGTGAACTTGTTGCCCCGGAAATCAAGTATCTCTACCCAGAGGATTGTGATTCTGGAGGGTGTACCTCGTAGCCTTGAAACCGAGGGTTGTAATTGTTGAATTGCTTTTGAAAGGAAATCTGTACTTAGTTGTGCGGGACTGGATGTAGGGTAACTCTGAACCAGTATAAAATCCGGTGTGTTCTTTCCTTTACTGCATTTACTTTATTTCTGCATTTGTGTTTGTTTCTGTGATTATATCTGTGTCTGAATATTGCATACATTTGTGTTCAAATTTACATAAACTCAAAAAGATTTAGTAATTTCTTATAAACACTATTCACCCCCCCTCTAGTGTTATTCCTAGCCTTAAGATCCATATTCCGCATTCCTCACAATCATAAGTATAGAATCATGTGCTATAACATCTTTAAAACCCTTAGCTATTGTAAGTATAAAAACCATAGCTATCGTAAGTATAGAAGCATGTGCTATTGCATCTTTAAAATCCAAAGCAATTTTAAGCATAGAATCATATGCTATCGCACCTTTAAAACACATAGCTATTATAATTATAAAACCCAGAGCTATCATAAGTATAGAACCATGTGCTATCACACCTTTCAAACACATAGCTATCATAAGTACAAAAACCTTAGCTATCGCAAGTAAAGAATCATATGCTATCGCATCTTTAAAATCCATAGCTATCATAAGTGTAAAATCCATAGCTATCATAAGTGTAAAACCATGTGTTATCGCACCTTTAAAACCCAAAGCTATAGTGAGCATATAAAATAACTATCGTGAGTATAAAACTTAGTGTTACTACACCCTTTAAAATTTAACAACACCTATATGTATAAATGGTGGTTTTGTAATTATCATTAAAACCGATTTATTTTCTTTTAAAGCAATTTCTTTCCACCAAATCATCATATACGTCAAGTTTCTATTTATTAATCATAACCTTCACAGAAATCTTTTTAGAAAATTCAAAAAAAATTTCTCTTACACATAAAATATAAATTAGGTCCATGATTACTAAATATATTACCATTTATAATTAAGTTTTCCATTTCCCAAATAAATCATATCAATTTTAAAATACATAGGAAAATTCTCAGAAATTCCCAATAATCAAATTTTGTGTCCTTAACTCATATAAGAAATTTAGGGTGAAATAATTATTTTTCATATTTTAAACAATTAAAACCAAAAGTTAATTATTTTCTCAACATAGAAAATTCATATAAAATCCAAATAATTTTTGAAAATTATGAAATTAAAAATAATTTGTTAAATCAATATTATAAATAATTTATCAAAACTTCAAAATATTTGGAAGTCATTAACACTGGTTTTGAATCTGTAAATGGTTTAGTTTAATTCCATAACTTCTTATATAATATTCAAAAACATCATATGAATTCATTCAAGCCAAGTCTATGTTTCATCAATATAGAGTCATCACAAAACATCAGAGATATACATAAATCCAAGATTCAAACGCAAAATGTTAGGATGTTAATATTATTCACTTTGATTAGCTATGTTTAGAGAGATTTTCCCTTAAACTTCTTCCTTCTAGCTATTTCTTCTTCTTCTTTTTAGTGGAGAAAATAAATGGAGGTTTTTCTTTGTTTTCTTTTTTTTGTTTAGTATGAGAAAATGAAATAAAGTGTAGGGAGGGATATAGAAGAGTTAGGAAATAAAATGGGCCTTTACTTCACTTCCTTAATTTCTCCTTCTTAATTAATTTAAAACATTCATTGGTTTCTCTTCATAAAACATTATTTCGTTTTAAATTTTAAAGGTGAAAATATTATTAATGCAAATCCTCTCATTTTCACATTTACCCACATTATTTATTGAAAATACCAATTCATTAAATTTCCAAAATAATGTGCCATAAAATAAGGGTATTATATAAAGTTTTCTTACAACTTGGATGAGGTCCCAACAAATATGGTTAAGAATACCCATGAAGCTTTCGGTTCACTAAGGGACTAATACGAGACTTTTATGAAGGTGGAAAAGCATTCGAGTCACATTAGTACTATCAATATGACCCCGTTAACAAAAAAGTTCCAGCTCAAAGAGAATGAAAAACTAATATCTACCTTGGATGCAAAAATAATAGAGTAAAACTAGAAGAATGAAGAAAATGAGAAGATTTGGGCCAAGGAGAAAGAGATTACGAGGTAGACATTCTGGAGCATCAAATTAAAATTGATATGATGGAAGAATAGATTAAGGAAGCACATGCTTGAAATGACGATCTCATTGTTGAAGTGGCATATAATAAAGCTAAAATCGTTTAGTCTGATACTAAGCATGTTGAAGCGAAGAAAGAGTTAACTCAAGTGATGGTAGGACTTGAGTCCAGGACTAGAGTCATCCTAGATAGAAGCCCATTTGGTGCTTGGGCTTGTATCAGACATCGAAAATCTCAAATCAACTCTTATTGATCTTCAAGTTGAGCTAGCCTAAGCCCATGTATATAAAGAAGCCACTGTTGAACAATTCGACTCTATGGTATTTGACTTCTACAAAATGGTCTTCCACACTAAAAACTTCCATTAGCTAGGAAAAGACTGTCCCCGCATCCTTATAACTTCCACGATAAGCTTATCAGGGATAAGTAGGAGAGTGCTAAAAGAAAGGGTTACCCCTTCGTCGATTCATAAGTTTGTTGTCTGGCATTTAGCCAAGCGGTATTTCAATGGAATTGGACTACAAAATGATAAGGGAATGGACTCTAGACTCGAAGGCGATCGACTATAAAAAGCTAAAGGAAGAACATAAGGAATTTTTCTAAGTCCATGGAATAAAATAAATTATGATATAATAGGAGATTTATTAGAAATTATAATAAACCATAAGTATAAAAACATATGAAAAGATAATCCAATCTACCTTAATAAATTATGAAGAAATTGCTTCTTTAAAATCCATCCTAAATTAAACAAACTATAAAGCTCGATGAAGAAATGTAAATAATGATATTCACTATGTAAGATGTTGGCATTCTATCATTTCAAATCACATTTAACAAACAAATGATCTAGCCATTAAAGACTTTTGAGTCTTGGTCATGTGAGTGTGTACTTACCACATGTTATGTGTTGTCTACTATGAGTATTGAACTCTAAAGACAGCACAAGGGAATAAATATTTATTCCATACTTAATCACCTACAAAATTTGTATACTAAACGGTCTCATTTCGTAAAGGTATGAGATTTTGAAGAAATTATTCAAAAACTAGATAGGAAAAACACAATATATGATCCTATACTCAATATGAATTAGTAAGCTAATAGGGTCATTGAGTTACCAGACAATTCCAGACCACGAACTACAGATAGACCCCCATTCTTTGGTAAGTGACACCTTAGTTTGATCCGTTGATAGTGAATTACATATATATACTGAATTTCAATATGTATTCTCCCTAGAAGTCGATCTCTTTAATTTATCAATTGTGAATGATGACACTTTTGAATGTTGCATTGTAGGGATCAAATATGGCCAAGTGTATTAAAATGAATCATAGCAACAATGAGTAATATATACGTAGTGGAAAGGTAAATCACACAACCAATTTAATCCTTGTTCTGACTCCCTATCCTACATCCAATCCTACATCTCCTATATGGATTTTCACTAAACAACAATTCTCACTTTATAGAGAGGAATAGTTTTTACAATACAACCTGATACTGACATAAGAATTTAGTTCAACAATGTCTTCCCAAGACGTTTACAACAATTCTTAAGTACATGAGAATTTTGACATAGTGTATCTCCAAATACAGGTTTTTCAACTTCAAAATAATATCCTATAACCCTTGCAAAGAATGAGTAAGTGCATATGCAGAGGTTAGGATATAAGGTCAATTATAAAAGATTTGAGTGGTCTAGTTTCTAATTTTAAGAGTTGAGAGCGCTTTGAGATAATTAAGGAATTGGTGGATGTTACTTTAAGGTAGTTAGGGGGCATATATTGGAGTGTTTGGGAGCCATGTGCTATCCAGCTTTATGACCAAGCCATATCTAGACGAATCAGAATGGTCGAGTGGGTAGATAGTGAACCAAAGATCCACAGTGATAACTTAAAAATTCAAATCTTAAGTGAAGTTCAAGGATATAGCTATAAACATGCCAAGAATCTATGAAGATAACCTACATGTCGAGGTGCTTCAGATAGCCAAAGCCAAGATACCAAAATCCAAGACTAAGTCTTGGACCGGTATCGATCTGAACCCCTTGGTTCTGTACTGATCCAAGAGAGTTGCTCAGAATCAATATCATCTCAATTCTATTGAAGGCTATGATAAATACAAGTGATATGATCCTATAACTCTAGTCAATTTGGAAGCAATGCCAACCTATTCAAGTCACATAAACAAAGTCAAGACGAAAAATCTAAGTATCCTTTGATCATTATCGATCCAAGAGAAAAACTCATAAGTGCATGAAATTGGCCTCAAGTTAGTCTACATCCAAAGGCAACCAAACCAAGGAGTATGGTTCGCCACTGATCCATACCTAAAATTTCAAGAAGCAAAGAACTAAGTTATTACAAGTAGAAACTCAAGTCACTACCGAACTATAGCCTTCAGATCGATATCGATCCCTGATACAACTGCTGATTAGGCCACGATCTTTTCATGCAATCTTCTTCAAAACGTAGAGAACATGGGGGGAACGTGGTAGAGACAAATTCGTTGATCTTCATCTATAAATAAGAGATGGGAGGCACCATTTTAGGATCCTTTTTTTGCGTTCTAAATTTATGTACTTAGATAGCTTATTCATGGATCATCACCGATCCAAGATCACCGATCCATAAGATCCTACTTGTAAAAACATTACAGAAATCATTAACAAAGTTTGAGTGGACGTAGGCCAGTGTTTAGCTAAACCACTATAAATTATCATGTACTTTTCTTGCTTATTTTCCTTTTAAATTCTTTATTTTATTCTCTTCTACAAATCCCTAAGGTTTTGTGCCAACTTTTGGTGTAAACATTTTGGTGCTTTCACGAGAGCATTTCAGTCGCTCACTGTTTAGATCTATTTTTAGCCTTTGGATTGCTTTAATCCATGAAGTAAATCTACAAGTTTTTTTCCTAAGGTTCGTGATTATTCAAAATTTTCCAAGCCTATCATAGGATCTACTAAAGTAGTAGCCCCAATAAATACCAAGGAAAAACCAACTACCTCCAAATTTACTAACGATGTTGAGAATGTTGGCTCTCAACACGTTGAAGAAACAGTTCAACCCGACACTACTAAAATTTAGAGCACTTCAGATATGATTACTTGGGTTGAGATGGATAAGATGATGAAAGAACTGAATGATAAGCTGCTAGAAATCTAAAATGCTACGATGAAACATATTAGAGAAATTTTGGATTTGATAACCCCGCTGGCTTAAGGTTATCGAAGGAACAGGAGGAACTATTGCCTTCTACCTTGGAAGAAGATAGTTCTTCTTCCTCTAGTGAGATTCACAAAGAGGGAAAATAGAGAATAAAAAGAAAATGTCTCACAACCTTGAAAATTGGGCTAGGTAGAGCTCAAAGTGGAGGGGCTATGGTTGGTACCGAACCATCTCTTCGGGTAGGTACCAAACTTGCTCATCATGATTTTGAATGGTGGAAAATTTGTTGATATGCATGTTAATGTTCATGTTGGAGATGATCCAGTTTTTGATGGCCAAAATGCTGGAATTCAAACAGCAGCTATTGACCCTTCGCGTAAAGAGTATAGAAATCGATCATATGAACGAACGATTCTCCTAAAGATAGGAGAACCCAGATATCATGGAGCTAATCGAGATTGTTTGTGGAGCCAAAAACTCGAGGCAGGCCATGATAGTCGCCATTCAGCTGACCCGATAGAACCAGAAGTTTTTGCAAATATAGTAAAAAAGTTGGTGAATGAGAACTAGCATAGAAGTTATGACGATTGGGGTCTTTTTCTAGTAGCAACCCATTAACCGAGGAGAAATTTTAAGAGGAGTACCCTAGAAGGTTTACCATGCACGATGTCATCTTATAACGAAATTACTAATCCATGGAAATATTTGTTAAAATATAAATGGGATACTAACGCCATGCACTATAGATGTTTCCCTATATTTCTAGAAGGAATCACTACGATGTGGTTTACTCGGCTGTCTCCAAGGTCTATATCTTCATTTGATCTGCTAGCTAGAAAGTTTGTGGAGCAATTCAAGTTGCATGCTGCTTGCCTAAAGGACGTGATGTTGTTGTCCAACCTTTTCCAAAAATTTGGAGAATCTTTGAAAGGCTTCTTGAGTAGATTTATCACAGCTATAACAAAGGTAAACAACGCCAAGGAGCACATTGTTTTGATGGCTTTGAATAGAGAAACACATCCCAATACGAATTTGGGTAAATGGTTAAAAATGAAGCCCTCACCAACCATGGAAGAGTTTTATAGAAAAGTGACTTAGTATTTGCACTTGGAAAAAGCAAATACGAGCGCCAGGAAAGCCACTGGTGGTCAATAAACTATAGTGTTTCAAAGCAACGTGGTTGTGAAGCAGACCGATGAGAGTTCTGGGAATGTTGCTGTTAATGTAGAAAACAGAAAACAATCAAAAGAGGAATAAACAAGGTAATGGATGCAGGAAACACGACTATAAGAAACATCCAAGATTTCCAAAGGTTGAAGATTACACACCATTGAACGATAAAGTTGAGAACATATATCTTGCGATGTAAGGTATTGAGCACTACAAGAAGCTGGCTCAGAGGTAGTTGACCGAAAGAGAGAAAATGTCAGGATGTACCATCGTTTCCATGAGACACATGGCCATAATTCAAATGAATGTAGACATTTGCGAGATGTGATCGAGGATTTAATCCAAAAAAAGAAGCTATAGTGGTACATTAAAACTCTGTAGGATGGTAGGTATGGAAATGCTCAACCCTAGGTATAGTTACTCCAATGAGGTCAAGTTAAGCCTAGTGTTGATGAGGCTAGGCAGCTTAGAAAAAGAATTACTATCAACATGATAACTGGAGAACCTCGTCTGGGTGAGAAGAGCTAGAATGAGATGGAAAGATACGGAAGCTCATTGAAACACGTGGTATATGAGAGTTGCTTTACCATCAAAGGCAGAGCTCTAACAAAGCAATTGAAGACAATGACTGATGATATTACTTTTAGGAACCGCGAGCTTACAGGGTTGAAGAGCCAATGCTTAACCCTTTGGTATAATGGCCATGATTGGGCCAGCAACTATAAGGAAAGTTCTTATTAATTATGGAAGTTCTGCAAACATTTTGTTCAAGAAAGCATATGATTATATGATGATGGATGGTCAAGATCTGAAGCCGTGTAGGTCTCGAATTCAGGGATTTACAGAAGAGGCTGCCGAGCCTATTAGGTGTGTTGACTTACCGGTGGGTTTAGGTGAAGGTAACCACAAGAGAGTGTGGGTTGTGGCGGATACATTTTCTGCGTACAACGCCTTTCTGGGCAGATTTGTCCTTGCCACCTTCCAAGTGACCCTAGCCTCGTGGTGTCTAACGATGAAATTCCTTACAAAGAATAGGGTAGGAATCATCCAAGGTGACTAGAATGTAGGGTTAGTGCTACGTCATAGGGCTGAGTGAAGCAAAGTAACGTGAAAAAGGGAAGGACATAGAGAAGACTAATCTCATCAAGTCGATTATTGCATGCAACGAACACCTGAGCCCTAGCTCGGCCGACATAGAAAATTCCACAAAGCTATGGATTCGAGGAAAGAGCTGGAGGATGCGAGGAAGCCCTAGCTGAGTCGACAGTCAACATCTCGGTCGATCAGGATGATCCTTTTCGGGTTCTAAAGATCTGATCTCAACTAAGTATGAAGATGAAAATGGAATTGGTGGGGTTCCTCTAGGCAAACTTGGATGTGTTTGTTTCGACATATTCTAGTATGTATGGAATATCGCTAGACATAACATGCAACACGTTGAATGTGAACCACATATATCCTCCTGTAAAGCAAAAATGGTGCAACCTGGGTTCGAAGTGATCTGGTGCACTAAAAGAAGAAGTGAATAAGCTAAAAGTCGATGGCTTTATCCATGATGCTTTATACCCTGAATGGGTATCCAACCCAATGCTGGTAAAAAAGCCTAATCGAAAATGGCACTTATGCATCAACTATTCAGATTTGAAGAAGGAATTCTCGAAACACAGCTTCCTGCTGCTAAAGATCGACCTGTTAGTGAACTCAACAACTGGCCACGAACTGCTATCTCTTATAGATGCTTATTTCGGCTTCAGCCAAATTACGATGCACGTCCCAAATTAAGAACACACCAACTTCATCACTGACCAGGGGCTGTATTGTTACCTTATTATGTCGTTCGATCTGAATAATATAGGGGCAACCTACCAGAGATTGGTATACTCGATGTTTAAGAATTGGATCGGGTGTACAATGGAGGTCTTTGTCAACGATATGCTAGTAAAGTCACAACGATCGGTGAACCACTTGAAAGATTTGTTTGAAAGGTTTGGTGTGCTCCAAAGATATGGGATGAAGCCTAACCCACTGAGGATTGCATTGGGGAAATTCCTGGGTTTCATGTTAAATTCAAGGGGCATAGAAGCTAATCCAGAGCAGATTGAGACACTGAGGAAAGTTGAAGCCCTGAAAGCAATAATAAGGGTGCAAATTTTCAACGGTAAGGTGACTGCATTAAGTTGATTTATTTTGAAGGCTACAGACAAGTGTATATCATTCTTCTTGCTACCAAAAAGGAAAAAAGAAACTTTGCATGGACGCATGAGTGCATGGTTGCTTTTCAAGCCTTACTTAATCATCTAGAATGACCACCCACCTTATCAAAGGCTTTGGAAGGAGAGGATCTCTTTGTTTATTTGGTTTTATCTATTCATGCTTTAAGTAATGACCTAATACACGAGGATGCTAAGATCCAAATGCCGATGTATTACACCAGTAAGCGGTTAACGAAAGCAGAAAGGAATTATCCAAAGTCAGAAAAACTAGCCTACTATTTGTTGATTGCATCTAGAAAACTCCCTCCTTACTTTCAAGCTCGTCCAATCAAGGTACCGACTGACTAACCTCTAAGGCAGTTTCTGCACCGACCCGAGACTTTGGAAGGTTGTTGAAGTGGAACATTGAACTTAATCAGTACGATATATCATATCATCCTAGGAGAGCGATCTGAAGACAAGCAGTAGCCAATTTCGTTGCTGAATTTACCACCCAGGATGAGAAGAGAGAAGTGGGCATGGAGCGAAGTGCTCAAAGGAAGTATTTACAGATGGAGCATCTAATGGACGTTGCTCGAGGATAGGAGTGCTCCGTACCCCCGAGGAATGATCAATCTGTTATGCCTTGAAACTTGATTTCACCGCAACTAACAACAAAGCAGAATATGAAGTGCTAATCATGGGGCTTAAGATTGCGAAGGAGTTGGGAGTCAATACCCTGCATATATACAACGACTCTCAATTGGTGGTCTGCCGTAGGGGAAGAATTTCAAGCTAAGGGAGAAAGGCTAGCCCCTATTTGATGAATGTTTTAGAAATACTCAATGATATTGAATATTAGACTGTAACACATATTCACAGGGAGGAAAACACATAGGTCAATTCACTAGCCAAGCTGGCTACCTCCGAGGATGCATAACTCATGGGTTTATTTCCAATGGAGGAATTGTCAGCTCCAAGCATCGACCAAATGACATCGATTGGGTCTTGGAAGTTGCAGTTGAAAAGGAGTCATGGATGAATCTGATCAAAGGAGCACTTGCTGAAAGGAACTCTTCCAGGCGGAAGGAACAAATGAAGAAACTCCTCCGTAAGGCTTCAGGATTTATTATTCAGGAAGGAGTACTATACTAGAGAGGATTCTCAGCTTCCCTGCTATGATGTGTTGCCAAGGAAGAAGCTAAAAGGATCCTTGCAGATGTACATGATGGAGCCTATGGCGATCACACCGGAGGGTAGACATTGGCAAGAAAGATTCTTTATTGTGGATATTTTTGACCAAACATCAACCAAGATGTAGCTGATTATACTAGCAGGTGCGATAGATGCCAAATATTCGTGAAGATTTTCAGATCCTTGCCGATAGAAATTACACAAATGGTCAGTCCATGGTCGTTTGCGGTATAGGGGATTGACATTATTAGCGTGCTACCAATGTCGAAAGGTGGAGCAAAGTATGCCATTGTTATAGTTGACTATTTCATAAAATGGTGGAGCAAAGTCTGCCATTCTCGTGAATATAAAATGAATTGCCTTTGTGGATCGATGGTCCTATGTTCTCATTAGCCTAACCATGCACGGTGAATAATAGCTAAATTGAATGTTCTACATTTATATAGTGTAAGTATATAGATGCTTGGAGATAAGTACCGATCGAATTTTGCAATCCGTGATTGACTTAAGGAATGTAGCCATTCCAGGTATCCAGAGGTAGACACCAAATAACTCCTTCGATCCATGATTCAGGTATCGGAGTATAAATACACGAGGGTTAGTCAAGACAGTACACCCAAGGACCTTTGCCCAGAGATAGGTAAGGCAAACCATTTCTAGACACTGGCAAGGCTAATGTGCAACACCCAAAGGCAGGCGTCTTGTTTGTTAGCCTTAAAGATAGGGAATATACAATCAACGCCCAGAGTTGGGCAAGATTAAATGTAAATGTCCAGAGATAGACGTTCAAGCCCCCACTGGAGGTGGATAATCATGGTCAATGCCTAGAGATTGGCAGGATCGAACATAGATATCTAGGGATAGATATCCAAAACATCACTCGATGATAACAAGGAATAATACGAAAATCCTACTTTATCATTAGTCAAACGGCACCTGACTGGCGATAAACTAAGAAAACTATTAACCTAACGAAGCGACAGTAAAAAATCTTCTTCCCGCATATAACTACGATTGATGGTTGATGTGCTATGATTTAAGTACAATTGCAGTTAGCATAAAATGCTAAATAAAACAAAGTACATAGGGAAATAAACAAAAATTTGGAAAAGAAACTACTTTGCTCCTTTTTAACAAAAAAAATCAACAAAAGCAGGGGCTGTACCTACACAACACCAACCTATGTACACAAATTCAAAGCTAAGCATAGAGCAATAGAGAAACAAAAGAAAAGTCATGACTAAGCATTCTTTCTCCACTTTTTATGTGATTTCTTGCCTTTACCTCCCTTGGAAAAATAAGCTTTGGGGTTGGTATCCTAATCATAATCACTCCTCGAAGATTTAAGAGTCTATTTCTGAGCACTACTAAAGGAAGGTGCAGAAGTAGGAATGACAATCAAAGGTATAGGCAAGGAAATTGATAAAGAAGGACGGATATCATCAAAGGTATAGGCAACGAAATTGATAAAGGAGGAGGCATATCATCAAATTTCTCCATCTTGACAACTTTTAATTTTAAAGTGTGAATCTTCTTCTCCTCGTGCATTGAAAGCCCAGACATATGTTCAGTAGCCTCGGTAATAACAATATCATCATCTCTCTGTGTCTCGTGAGGATCGCCAATGGCCTTTTCATCCAGAGCATGAATCATTTCAGCATCGGGTCCCAGAGAGATACCCGCTAGAGAGACTGAAGCTGGGACGAGGGAAACACTATGATTGATTCATTCAATGTAGCTTGCATACCCAAAGGCAAGACCCCTTCAAGCAGGGGAAAAGAGTAGATTGACCTGAAACTTGAAAAATGGAAAAGTAGAGATTAGAGACATTAACCAGCGTCATATGAGCTATCTCGAATATATGTGAGGTTAATGATATACCTCCAGAAGATATAGATGTCGCACGAGTTGGAGTATCAATAGACCCTCCTCCAATGATAGGAGATAAGATAGGTAACTTTGAAAATGATTCTACACCAATGAAGCCAGTCTCTTCGGGGTTATAATGGACATCCAACGAGGATGTCAAAGCAATTGACGTACCAGAAATTGTCTCCACAATGAAAATAGCAATGGAGCCAGGAAGAGGAATAACAGTCTCAATGGCTGGTAGGCCTAATGTGAAAGAAATAGTAATACCAGGTGTTGGCTTTGAGGTATCAACTATGGGTCCTTTGGGGACAAAACTAGAACTCTCACTCAATTCTTTTAAATCAAGTTCGAATTGGGCCCCGGAGGGTACACCGGCTTGAGGAAAGACTTTGGGATGTAAATGGAACCTACCGGTCTCGAGCGCCTTTATGTCTTCCTCTTCCAGAAGATCAAAGTTTAACTATTCCTCATCAATTTCAATTCCGTCGGAATGCTCTTGTTCCTTTTTAAATATTTCCTCCCAAGCCAAGGCCAAAGCTTGGGAATACACCTCATCCAACCACCTCAAATTACCAAATTAAATGATGTTTACAAAGAATTGTACAAGAGTAGGTTCAATTTCAAATTGAATCGCTCCTCAACGGCTTAAAATCGCTCATCAGTTGTTCTTTCCCGGACCTCGTGGAACAACCCACCATGAAATGGGCCTAAATTCCTACCCAATAAGACCCATCAAAACTTAGAAACATCTCAAAGATGGCTGTTGGTTGGTAAAAAGAACAATATAGAGCTATCTATCTACACATTCAGAATCTCACGGTGGAAGGATAAAATATAATAATAACAACAATACCCATTTTATTCAAATTTCAAAATGTTAATCAAAACCATAATAAAATACCTATAATACCAAAACCCAACAATAGTCGTAACATTTCTATGATACAATATTCAAAATTTCAACATTTTTTTATTTCATGGGTACATTAAAAATTGTAGAAAATAAAAAGTAAATAAATAAACTATTGCCACAAGTCTCATCATCATCTCCGCCTTTAGCATCGCCCTTCCTAACATGTGTTGTAATAAGGAGTGAGTCAGAGTAACATATGTCTGGTGAATAAAAATCTCGAGCCTTACTATATTACTACTTGGGCAATTTAATTCAAATAGGGATATGTCTTATTTTTTCTACCTACATCATAAGTCTATTCAAATATAAGTTGTAAGGCTTTTCTTAAACATAAATAAAAAGGCTTTCCAAATATAAACCTATAGTTAACTTGCTATCAACTCAATAACCTATATCTATTGTCCAGAATGTTCGATCAATATATGAGATAGTACTCAAGTCGCTTAATACCTTTTAATGGGGATTAGGCAGACTCTGACTATTTAATACCTTATTTAAGGAAGGTCCACGTCATTTACTACATATAATCCCAAGGCGGACTCCTCACTAGTAACTATCTAGCTGACATTGCACGGAATCTCTTCAGCCACTTAATACTTCCTATTGAAGCGGGCACTTTCCCGAGATATCCTCTACCGCGTCTAACCCATAATCCTGACCATTTACTACTTCCTACATAAAGAAGAGGTGGGCTCTCACACAACCACTTATTACCTTCTATCTCTGAAGCAAGTCCTCCGTATTATGACCCGTACCCCATAATGATGTCTCACATTAGCCCTATCTATTCATAGGTACTGGTAACCAGATTAGTTGGGCAGATTTACCTTATAGAATTTGGGACTAACCTCGAGTCATCGTAGTTACTTATTGTAAATGATGTCTCACATCAGCCTCATAGTCACACTGTTGGTAGCGAGATTAGCTGGGCAGACTTATGTGTGCTTTTGACTGACTTTGCATCCCTATAACTTAGTCATAATCCATATCACTCTCTACATATATTATCATACATCTCATCATCTACATAATCAAGGCCTTTTAAGAGATCTTTCTTAATTTGCCTTTAACATTAATTAGCTTCCTAAGGGGGAGTTTAATAAAATTCATAACCTATTTAAATACGCAATTATACATTATAATTATACGTTAAGTACACTAAAATATATATAGATACACACCTAGTAATTTCTAAGCGTGCAGAATTTACGCCCTAAACTAGAGTTTAAATGTCAACTCCTTAAACAATTACACAAGCCTTATTCCATATTACCAACAATATCCAAAATTCCAATGTTCATATCAAAAGTTCCAATCAACAAACTTGTATACAATTAGAATGTAAACCCAACTTATTACATCAAAATAATAGAATATATTGATACTAGAAACTTACAATTCAAATTTTTATGCACAATTCAACTTCTTTTCACAAGAAAATAAATAAAGAAATTTATATTTAATTCATAGGAATAAGCAATGCAAACTATGAATAAAATTCATACCTTACACATTATTCCTTAATCAAAATTCTTTAACCAAATTCAAAGAAAAAGAACAAGGAGTGGAATAGAAGGTAAAATTATCAAAACTTCAAATCTACACTATTTCCATTATTTTGACATACACAATATGAGATTTCAACCCAAAATTGACATTTCACATTGAAGGAGTTTTTGGGGTTTATATTATGATATTTCACAAACCAAAACTCCCCAAGGCTTATTCAAATCCAAACTATACTAATCAATTAATAAAATAGAAAAGCTAAGATTTCCACTCACTGTATATCCTTAGCTTTGCCTCCTTTAGATTTGTCACGCCTTTGACAATCTTTACCAGGCTCTTTTTTGATATATATATATATATATATAAAGTGATATGTACATACAGATTATATTCAGAAATTGAGGGATTGAAGGAGAATAGATCGAGAAAACAAACAATAAAGAAAATAGATGTATAGGATCTATTACCTGAAATCCTAATGGATTGATGGTCAATGGTCATATTAATAGTGGTTGTAACGCACCGGAACCATTGGATGAAGGTCGGTTGGAAATTATAAAATCTAAAACGTTTAAATTCACAAACCCTAGCCACCACTTGACAGTCAATGGTCGAACGCCCTACCTTACCGATCGACCGCGACGTTTGTTTTGGGAAGATTTTTGTGTCGATATTTTATATTTATTTTCTTCCTTAATTATCGTTTAACCTTAACATTACTTTTAACGTTTATTTAACCGCCAAGTCTAATTACGGTTAACTTTCAAATTTTAAAATTAATTATTTTTTTTTAATTTGAATTCTATTTAAATTATTTTAAACCCGAAATCTTCAAATGTCCATAACTTTTCCTTTGAGCTCCGTTTTCAACATATTATATATGGAAATTGATCAGAATTTTGCAACGAACATAACGACATAACTTTCATGGTCAAATTCCAACTTTTGCAAAATTTTATTTTTACCCCTATCTTATTTAATTTATCCAAATTATTTATGGTTGATTTTACAGAGTGTTACATTCTCCCTCCTTTAAAAAGGATTTCGTCTAAGAAATCTTTTCCAAGGGGTGAACAACGTAACGTGCACTAAACATCCATGTTATACAACCAAGTTATTTGCACATCTGTCTACTCATCCAAAAAATGCAATGTGATTATGTATTGGAGACATGCTATAAGTTAGCTCAACCCTAGCGTGAGTGTGCGACTATGACATATAAATATCTATGAAAAATACCCTGACAAGCATGAAAAATTCTACATGAGTGCAAAGTGATGGTGAAAAGTGTAGCAACCATCTTCTACCTTCCAATCTAGCAACCATGATGCAACCAAAATTTAAGTTTGGAGGGGAAAGTTTACCAGAGAAAAGCTTAGGATGAGAAGTTCTGATGCTTTCCGTCGGATTTTGTCCCCATTATACTCAAGCCAAACTAATTTCTTTATTGTAGAACTTCCAAGTTCCATGCTCCATAATGTGTGCAGTAACACGGGATGCTACTGGCTCCATCTCAGTATCCCCTAATTGATCAGGCTCTACCACAAATAGTCATGCTATGAAGGTATTTGCTTAAATGTGAAACGAAAACAACATAACGGACTCCTGCAAACTTATCCGATAACTCCACACGATACATGAGTTTCCTATTTTCTACAAAACTGGGAAAGGCCCAACAAACCTTAGTGCCAGCTTTCCCGACTTTCCAAATCTTACGGCCTTAACACGCTGCCTAATCGACTCTATCTTTCCGAAGTCCCAAAAATTAAATATGGTCTGAGTAGGATTTTGTTGGTGGATTTCCACCAATAATTTAGTAATTTACATGGCCTCCCATAATGCACTTTGAAGGGTGCCATATCAGTCGTTGATTGATAACTATTATTATAAGTGAATTCCACTAAATGTAGGTGCTACTTCTAATGTCCTCCGAAGTCCATAATTCATGCTCTTTAACATATCCTCCAAGATCATATTGACTCCTCTGGTTTGTCCGTCGGTCTACGGGTGGTAAGTGGTGCTAAGGTTCAATGAAGTTTTTGAAGCTGTCTGTAAACTCTTGCAATATTCACTAGCAAATAATGGGTTCATATCACTAATGATGTTGGAATTACATAAAATCGAATCACCTCCTTGATATAAATCTATGGTAGAGACACTGCAGTCTTTTTGCTCCTTACAGAAAAATTCTGCTTCCTTCTTCTTCATCCTTATCCAATAGAAAATTCTCTTCACATCCATTTTCATTCTATCTCTTTTTTGAATGGTGACATTTTTAAAAGCTAAAATTTATTTTCCTCGAAATCCTAAAGTTTTTGGGAGTAAAGCATTCTTTTATTTCTTGTTGTTTAACCTAATTTCTTCATTAACTTCCAATCCTACCCGCGTTTTATCGCTAGTTAAGTGTCCCTATAGAATTTCCTAGTTTACATTGTTTCTCAATATATATATATATATATATATATTAGGCGGTTCAATCCCATCTAAAAACCATCACAATGATAAAACTGGGACATATCTTATACCATATCTTATGCTTATCTAATAACTAATGGAGACAACTAGCGATTACAATCCAAAAATGTAACGACCCGATATTTTAAACCATTCGCATCCGCACATGCCGGACTTGAATTGCTCAAAATACCGAATTATAAATATAAATTTGGCAAAACTCAGAATATACAGTAAATAAATCATAGATCACAAACACAGAGTAATATAATAATGCAGTGGAAGCAAAGAAATAGTAGTTCATGAAGCTACTATATATGTATACATTACAGTTATCAAGATACAACAGAAGTCACGAATACAAAGATGTCTCAATACAATAGTCAAATATAAGATATGAATACATCACTGGAATCAACTGAATGACTGAAAGCAGAATCAATAGATTGATCCAAGCGGAACTCTAGGTCCAAAGGTGAGTCTCGAATGCTGTATCACTCAGTATGACCCGAGCGTAAAGGAAAACACAAAACACTCGAGTCAGGACATACATACTTATACAATATAAACCAACTCAAGTGAACTGTAATATAAATGCACAAGTAACTTAAAGAATGCTTGGGATCGCCCATTCTTTAAGGATCCGTTAAACTATCTACTATGTAATAACATACGCTATTATAATAATGTCTAATAGTAAAATAAACTTACTTTAAAATAACATTAAGGAGTGACCCAATATTCCCCTTAACACATAATAGTCCCAGTAGTCTATCTAGTATCAGCGTACCTCCAGATAGGGAGGCTACCCTAAATACTCCACAGGCTACGGCACAAAACCAAACTCGTAGTAAAGCTCGATATGGTAGGTGACATGGCACAACTAGGCAATGCCAGGATAGATATACCAATTACGCATCCGGGCTGGTGGTAACGCATAGCAGCCGCTACCGCCCACCTCGGAACACACTCCCAAATCAAAAATCGAGGATGGCCATCAAATCAATCACAAGGTAATAGAATGGTATATGATGGAATGCGTTCGATCAGAGGAGCTACCTCATTGGCCCGTTAATCGCTCCTGTTTTAGCCACCTTATGCCAACTCACGGGAGTCAGGTCCACGTTTATACCTCAATAGGAATCGTCGCCACCATCCTACTTCATTCTGGAATCTCCACCGCGTACACAGTTGTTAAAGTGGTTTTCGGTATCGACAGAGAGTATGCCTATATCCGATCCTGGTCTCTTTAACAACCAATCGTTATTATAACCTGTGGTTATAAATTCAAAAATGGTTTATATTTTCAAATTCAAACATATCTTTTTTTTAAACCATATCAAACAATACCATTTTCTCTTCAATAATATCCATTTCAAAAAATCATATCACTTTCCAAAAGTATAATGCTTTCAAAATCATAAGTCTAAAAAAATCAAAACGCTTTGGAAATCAAAACCTTGAAATTTCAAACACTTTGAAATGATATCTTAGAAATCATAACATATCCATTAAACCATTTAATTTTAAATTCAATATACTTTCAAATCAAATATTCAATTTCCAGAATTATAGCATTTTCTGAGTTCATTCATTCAATTACCAAAAATTTCAAAACATTGTATTTTTAGAAACAGCAGCACTTATAAAGTGTTACAGTAGATATATTAGTATTTCAAAACATAGTTTACTTTCAGCAACAGCAGCACTTAGCAAATGTTGTCTTAAAACCACAGCATTTTAGAATGCTACTAATACTAATTCCAGATTTATTATAACATTTCAGAAACATTAAAACTTCAATTCTAACCATTTTTAACTTATAAAATCATATCTCACGCTTTAGAAAATATTCATTTAGGTGTCATTCAACTTATGGTTAAATAAAATAAAATTTTATAAATAAATCTCCAATTAAAACCATAATTCATTTATTATGTCAAAATACCCTATCTTTTATTTTAACCAATAACTTAACACCTGATTAAAAAAACCCATTTCACAAATAAAATATTCTTATCACTAAGTTAAGCTTAAAATTCCATTTAACACTAAATTTTCAATTATTAAGTCAAATCAAAATTAACATTTTCAATCATAAATTTGCTTATACACTTTAACTTACAGAAATCAATATAACATTTATTTAAATCATTTAAATCCAATTTTGAGTTAAAATCTCAGATAATTTAAATTCCAAATACTTAAAATTTTCAAAAAACTAAGATATCAAACTTAAGTTCAAAATCACATATATTTAATATTTCAAAAATACTTACAAATTTCAGAAAACTATTATATCAAACTTAAGTTTAAAATCACATATATTTAACATTTCAAAATACTTAAAAATTTCAGAAAACTATTATTAAAATAAACCATGGGTCTGTATAATATTTTCTAACCTAGGTTAAGTGGTACGGATATGTATCATTTCAACCCGTAATATATATAAATCCCGGGTTCTATCATTTCAAACCCGCAAACCCAAGTCAAAACAAATAAAAATCGCTCGAGCTTATCATTTCAGCTCATAATGATTTTTCCCTATTCTAAAGTCCGTTCGGGTATGTATTATTTCAACCCATAGTGATTCTTTGCTAACAGGGAACTTGCAATGTGAGAAACAGAAATATAAATAAACAATATAGCATAACATATCATATCATGTGATGTAACAAATATATAAGCAGTATTTAACATCATATAATCATATCACAGGCATATATGAATTTATAGCAACATAGCATATCAATACTACACATCCACTTGTCATCGTTTCACAAATATATAAGTACAAATGTCGAGAGCGATAGACTCACCTTCTTTGGCTAGAGATGAAGTTTCAAACACAATAAAGCAACTTTGAAAAACACGACAATTCATGAACGAGCTCGAATGAAAGGGGAATCCAAACCCAAATCTTAACAACAAAATAAAACATATGTAATTATTTTATTCACCCCAAAATAAAATATACAAAATAGAATTTTGAAAGAAAATAAATAAAACATCAGTAAATAAAATAATTCACGCAAAGTAAAGTTTATGTAAAACACCTAACGTATCTTTAATTCAACACAGCATAAGTATGCAAAGAGTAATATTTGTAAACACGTGAAAATTCTTAACTCAACACCAAACAGCAAAATAAATTAAAAGTTTAACCCAACACAAAGCAAAACAAAATACACAAACTATTATTTACAACATAGAAGAAAAGAAAAGTTTAATTCAACACAACCCAATCATTTCACAAAACTAGATTTGTAAAACACCTAAAGAATTTTCAACCCAACACTAAACAGAGAAAATAAGAGCACAAAATAAGATTTATATAAATAGTTAAATAATTAAAATAAAAAGTTTAACTCAATAGCAACAAAATGATTTACTGAATATCATATATACAAACGCAAAAGAAAATATATAGCCTGAAGGCCAAAATGCACGGCCACAACAAAATACTTGGCTATGAAATAACGGGCTTGGGTTCGGCCACTATGAACTGGGTCACGGTAAGGATCAGGTGGCGATCGGCCATGGCTTACAAGGATTCGGCTATGCTATTGTTCAGGCTAGGCAAAGCAAGTGGAAGAGGCAGGGGTGGTCACGACTATGGGGAGTGAAATGGTTTGGTCTGCTTTGGTTTGGTGGCGGGGTGATGCGTGCAGCCGGCTATGAAGGAGGAGGGGATGTGGTATCGGCCAGTGGAACTTTGGTGCAGGGTACGTAGATGATGGCCACGACAAATGTTAAGGAGTGGAGGCTTGGTTTGATTTGATGATGGGCAGCCGATCATAAGATGGTGGAGATGGTGATAGTCACAACATGGCAGGTGGAGGATAGTGGTGGAGGCCGAGGCAACAAGGTGAAGGTGTGGTCATGTGTGAAGGCCGGTTAGGTTTCTTGCATGGATGGTGATGGTTTGGATCATGGTGGTCACGACCTGGGTGTGGAGATGAGATGGTTGCTGGTTGCTGGCCGATCAGGTGGTGGAGGAGGAGGTGATGGTGGTTGGCAAGGGGTTGGATGATGGGGAGGCCGAGCATGCTTGTGAATAAAAGAAGAAAAAGAAAAGAGAATAAAGAAGAGAAGCCATGGAAAAACTTACAACAAATTTTGATTCTCAGGTGAAAAATGAAACGAGGAGCTGAACCAAATCTTTGTACGTGAGAAAATGAATATGAGGAAGTGGAGTTTGTACGGCCAAAAAGAAGGAACGGCTAGGAAATGAAAAGTTAGGAAAATGTAAAGGCAAAATAGAAATATAACTTAAGTCTCTTGAATTTCCAAAGCCCAATATCAACACAATTCAAAACAACAAATAAAATCAAAGCTCAAACAAAAATAAAAATGGAGAAATGAAAAATAGAAAATAGACATAGAAAATAACAAATAAAATACTGAAAAATAATTGCGTGTAAAACGCTGAATTACATTCAATTTAAAAAGTATAAAATAGAACTTGATAAAACGAAAAGCAGGACGAATATCAGAAACAAATACAGTTTAAAAGAAAAAGATTAGAAATTTAAAATTCAAATTTAAAAATTTCAACTGAAAGTCAAAGTTTGACCAATGTTGACCAAAATATAAAATTTCCAGAAAATCATTATTTTATTATATTTGGAAAATAAATTACAAACAAAATACAAAATTACATTGGAAAATTCCAATATTTCAATTTAAAATGATTTAAAAATCAAAGTTTTCAAATAAATTTAATTTAAAATATTTGTTAAAAATATGGGTTGTTACAAAAAATTCTATAAGAAAATTTTGCTGGAAGCTGCCATTTATCATCAACTAGTGTAAATGGTGTTGAGGTCCTAACACTTCTTACTAAATCGGGATAGGCATTCCTAATATACCTTTCCACTATCGCCCACTTTCCTTAATTTTCCTTCTTGTTTTCTAATAAATGTACTCCTTCAATTATTTTAGTTAATATACCCATTATTGACAAAATTGGACCATCTCTCTTACAAATTTCAAAATCCATCTATTACTCCGATTTAGTTCCTCCACGATTGCCATTTAAGTTTCCTTAATCAGTCCCTATTTAATTCCTTTCAAGACTCATTAATTTCAGATTTATTGTCCATTAAATTTGTAATTAATGTCCATATTTCCTAATCCGTTAATTACTAAATAATTCGTATCTAATCATAAACTATGTTAAATATATATATATATAGTTGTTAAGCGTGGTTATACGTGTATACTAATTTCTATACTAGAACACTGATTTCCACATTTTTAATTTACAAGAGCTATCCTTTTAAAAAGGATTACTGTTATAATTTTCCACAAATGAGATTTATTTCTTTGTTTGTGATTAAAAAGAATTATATCTTTCTTTTATTGAAATAGACAGTGTAAAATACGGAAAAGAACGTCCATATCTTACACATCTTTTCCCTTTTAGGTATAACCTTTGTTAATTCAAACAACGTGTTTTTACACATATTTGGAATTGGATAATCTATGGAAATTACACTGAAACCGCTCCAATAAATGGAAACATAGAAATCTACATCCCAAGTAAACTAGGGCAGCCTAACTTACAACCCAATTATAAATCTGGAATATCTTCACAATTTTTACCAATATTCTATAATTAAATTTTTGAGATCGATTTCAAATTTCCAAATCAGGTTGTATATACTATTCCTATTTTATTCTTATCGTAAAACCATTACACTCCTTACCTAGGTAGTGATCCCTATCTACTACATATAAAAATTTGGTTCAGTTCTCATCATTCTTGCAAACTAAAATTTTGCAATAAAGCACCTTGCCCGAAACCTTTATCTTTTTGAAAATAAAAACTTGGAAACTTTTTTTATCAATTTCAAAAATTGGTTAGTTCCCAAAAAGGAGTAAATTAATTTTCCTTCTCAAATATTTTTTTCATCTAATATTTATTCTTTCAAAAGTTGGACATTTCATTCATAATATTAAAAAATTGCTTGGTTTTCAAAAGGAACTGTGAAAAGTTTCCCTTTTTAATTATTTCCTATAACAAATGCTGTCTTCTTTTGAAAGTAGGATCTTTAACCCAAAACATTCAAAAACTCAATCATTATACCAAATAATCATTAATTTTGTTATACCGCCTTTTGATCAGGTCGTATATCATAAAAGTTGGCTAAATGGCTTCTGTGTTCATCAAGGCAGGAAGCCCGGAGAGATGGTTATCAAGCTCGAAAATTGATTATATTAGGAACTATGGGCAACAGTTGGGCGGATTTGGACTGGGTCCCAATAAAGTTGCAATCAATATGAAGTGACAAGGAAGGCCCCATGAGTCCACATTTTAAATTTCAAGTCAATCGGAGTTTGTATGCTCGAGTTATGAGCAAAGGAAGAATTTATATGGATCGATCGGGAACGATCCATAAAACAGCGTAAATCGACGAAGATCGATCAATATCTCAAAATCTACAAAGTTAATGCACTTGAAACTTTCAAATCATTACTATACTGAATAGTGGAGCTCATAAAAATGATCGCACGACAAAACTCCCAAGTCTTGGAAAAGAGGCCGATCGTTAATGGAACGATCATGCAAATCAGCATAACGATCCATAGTTTTACGGAAAATGCGAATGCTACATCGGAATTGCACGAAATTTGGAGGGAAAGTCTCTTACATCATCGAGCACCCCCATGATCGAGCGCGGCTCAAAAGCATGAAATATTGGAATTTAGGGCAATCGTTATTTGAATGATCGTACAAATCTGAATAACAATCCATAGTTTTACGGAAAACGCGATATCCCACAAACGGTATGTCAGAATTGCACGAAATTTGGAGATAAAGTAGCTAATATCATGGGAAACCCACGTGATCGATTGCAGCTCAGAAGGATTAAGCATGGAATGGTCTCCTATGATCTAATTTCTAGTCAAAACAGCGAAGATTGATCGATATCTCACAAATGGTAAGTCAGAATGGCGGGACACTTTGAGAGCATGGACTAGAGGCATGGGGGACCCCCTAAAATCGATCATAGCCCCATTGGAGTTAGTATGGAATGATGGGCCAAATTATTTTTTGGTGTCCGATCGATTCCAAATTTTGTCGATCGGGTCAAATGGACCTGGAGGTTCTTCTGCCGAAATTTCAACCTGATCCATGCACGTTTTCCCCTATAAATACAGTAGACTTGGCTCAATGCAAGGGACTTTTTTCGGCTGGCTCTCCTTCATCACTTCTTACCTCTTCCTCCACTAATTTTCTATGGCAAAAACAACTGTATTTGTAATCTTATAGTATAAATAAAAGATTATTAGAGTGGACGTAGGCCGGAGTTTTCCGAACCACTATAAAACTCGTGTGTTCCTTTACTTTTTCTGCTATTTATTCCGTGATCTACGTGGTTATCTTTCTATTTGGATATTGTTTTTGAAAATTGGCGCTTTCACATACAAATGGGTGTTTGTGACCATTTTTGGTGCAAACACATTTCAAAAAAAAAATTCATAAACATATTGTATAACTTTAAACAATGAAAAGTGGAGTAGATAATGATAATTTCCATCCTATTATTTTCCTCTTATATTATTTCTAGTTAGATTACTAATCCTTCTTTATATAACTTCCTAAATTACTATCTACCTGAACTGCCATTTTCCACATTTCCTTATACGGGTTGTTCCTCCTACCTACCTTATCGAGCATTCTTAACCTTCTATTCTTTCTATCCTATTTTAATCAAGTGGTGTTTCCATTTATACACTCCTTTTAAAAGAATATTAAAGAAAAGAATTTCTAATTTTATAAAGTATGAAAAATTATCAAGTCTAACATACATTCTACTTTACATTTATTTCAAAAACGAAAAATCCCTTTGTTAAAAAAAATCTTTAAACCAAAAACTTTTTGGCTCAATAAAATTTAAACTAAGAATTTCAAGAATGCAAAATCCTTTTAAGTTAGAACTTTTTAACTCAAATAATTTATAAATTATGAATTTTCAAATTTTCTTGCTCTTTCAAAATACCAACTTCCAAATTTATAAAGTGAGAAAAATCATTGGGTACATCATACGCCCTATTTATTTCAAAAACGAAGAATCTAGAAGTTGAAAACTGTTTAACTCAACTAATTTTTAAACTAAAAATTTCACAAATGAAAACCTCCATTCCACCACTCTTTAAAATTACAACTTTTTCACAAAACAGTTGATAGCATATTTCCAAACCCAACTAAAATCACTTTTCCTTAAAAAAGAATTTCAACTTATGATACATAAGATCTTCATTTAATAATCTTTTAAAAAAGCCCACTCAAAACATTTCAAGGAATTTTCAAATACTTTTTTACCAAATTCTTTCTCATGGGGTTGGATCTAGAAATTAGCTTTAATATTCCTTCTTTAGAACTTTCCTACTCAACCTTTAAAGAAATCTGATAATCTTCTTATGGTAATTAATGTACACCTTCTTTACATCTTATTTCTGAATATTTACAGGTGTTTTGCCTTATATTATTTAATTACTACCTAACATGTTATTCGCTATTTCTATAAATGTCAATTGTCCGTAATAAATGGTTATAATTCTAACGGACAATTGTTAAAGACATTTATTTTTTCATTCTAATTTTACCGATTATGCCTTCCTTATCTCCCCACAATTTCTTTAATTGTCTCTTTAATTAGTTAATTCATATCCTTCTTATATTCTTGTTGCCCTCTATTTATTCCAAATTTATTGCCTTTTTTATCCTTGGAGTTACAATTTTTCCATTTACATTTTCTAACCCTATCATTTTATTAAGTGACGTATGTTAATGTACTAATTACATATGATGTTAATGTTCATTCATATCCTGATTTACATTCTTAAAGACATCTAATTTTCCAACTCATAGTCGTTTCGCCCATCCTTTCGGAATATGGTCGCAACTACCTTTATAGTTCGAATTTATAGAGTTAGGCGTATCTTTAAAATAAGTATATATTTTTATATATAGTAGAGTTTTTTGAAAAATACTTTTCAAAAGTAACAAATATGTCCATACGTATACTTTTCCCCGTTGATCGAGTAACCTAGGCTCCGATACCAAATGCAACAACCCGCCCTGAAATGGGCCTAAATTCCGACCAGAAAAGGCCCATCGAAACTTAGAACTATCAAAAGCTGGCTGTTGGTTGGTAAAAAAAACAATACAGAGTTATTTACCTACACATTTTGAATCTCACAATAGAAGGATAAAGTATAATTATAACAACAATACCCATTTTATTCAAATTTCAAAATGTCATTCAAAACCATAACAAAATACCCATAATACCAAAACCCAACAATAGTTGTAACATATCCATGAGACAATATTCAAAATTACAACAGTGTTATTATTTCATGGGTACATCAAAAACCATAGAAAATAACAAGTAGATAAATAGACTACTGCCATAAGTCTCATAATGGTCTCCGCCTTTAGCATCGCCGTTCCTAGCCTATGTTGTAATGAGGAGGGAGTTAGAACAACATATATCTGGTGAATAAAAATCTTGAGTCTTACTATATTAGTACTTGGGTAGTATAATTCAAATAGGAATGTCTTACGTTTCTACCTATAGCATAAGTCTTTTCAAATATAGGCCCAAAGGCTTTCCTCAAACATAAATAAAAAGGCTTTCCAAATATAAGCCCATGGCCAACTTGCTATCAACCTAATAACCCATATCTATCATCTAGAATGTCCTATCAATGTAAGAGATAGTACTCAAGTCACTTAATATCTTTTAATGGAAATTAGGCAAACTCCGACCATTTAATACCTTATTTAAGGCAGGTCCATGTCATTTATTACCTATAATCTCAGGCATTCTTCTCACTAGTAACTATCTGGCTGACATTGCATGGAATCTCTTCAGTCGCTTAATAATTCCTATTAAAGCGGACACTTTCCCGAGATATCCTCTACCACGCCTAACCCATAATCCCGACCATTTACTAGTTTCTACATAGAGAAGAGGCAAACCATTACACAACCACTTATTACCTTTAATCTCTAAAGCATGTCCTTCGTATTATGACCCATACCCATAGTGATGTCTCACATCAGCCCTAACTATTCATAGGTACTGATAGCCAGATTAGCTGGGCAGATTTACCTTATAGAATTTGGGACTAACCTCGCGTCATCCTAGTTACTTATTATAGGTGATATCTCACATCAGCCTCATGGTCACACTACTGGTAGCCAAATTAGCCGGACACTGTGCAGTTAAAGCGCTCGGTAGATTCAATGCGGTGGAAGTGCAAAAAGTCATAGCGGGGATACAACGAGGGTATAATGGGATATAGCGGATGACTATAAAATAGCATATAAAACTCGTACTTCATGTTTTTACAAATATATAAATGGTAATTAAATGAAAAATTAACATTCAATTGAATTATAATTAATACATAAATAATTTTAAATAAAAACACGTGCGAATATACTGTAAATAAACGTAAAACTATTATATAACATAATTGATTAGTAGAATATTATAGTATTTCCATTTCTAAAAATATATTAAAAATTCAATTAAATAAATTAATTTCATAATTTTTATAATGTATAATTGTCATTTTTCAATTCATTTCTTTTAAAGAAGATATAGCGGAAATAGCGGAATATAACGAGAATAACGGGATATAGCGGAAATAGCAGGGCTTAAAGCGGAAAGGCTATATTTGGGGCTATATAAAAAAATCATAGCGGTAGAAATTCACTATGAAATATAGCAGGATTATAGCGGGGTAATAGCGGGGCATTAGCTACATAGGCTGGACAGACTTCCATTTGCTTTTGATTGACCTCACATCCCTATAACTTAGTCATAATCACAGCTCACTATTTACATAATCAAGCCCTTATAAGAGATCTTTCTTATTTCGCCTCTAACATTAATTACCTTCCTAAGGGGGATTCTAATAAAATTCATAACTTATTTAACTGTGCAATTATACATTATAATTATACATTAATTATGCTAAAATATATATAGATATGCGCCTAGTAATTTCTAAGCGTGTGGAAGTTACGCCCTAAACTAGCGTTTAAATGTCAACTCCTTAAACAATTATACAAGTCTCATTCTATATTACCAACAATACCCAAATTCCAATATTCATTTCAAAAGTTCCAATCAACAGACTTGTAAACAATTAAAATCTAAACCCAACTTATTACATCAAAATAATGGAATATATTGATACTAGAAACCTACAATTCTAATTTTTATGCTCTATTCAACTCTTTTTTCACATAATAATAAACAAAAGAATTTCTATTTAATTCATGGGAATAAGCAGTGCAAACTACGAATAAAATTTGTACCTTACATCACTATTTCTTAATCAAAATCCTTTAATCAAATTTAAAGAAAAAGAATAAGGAGTGGAAAAGAAGGTAAAACTATCAAAACTAAAAATCTATACTATTTCCACTATTTTGACATATTCAATTTGAGATTTCAACCTAGAATTGACATTTCGCACTGAAGGAGTTTTAGGGGTTAATAATATGATGTTTTAACAAACCAAAACTCCCCAAGGAATATTCAAACCCAAACTATACTAATTAATTATTAAAATTGAAAAAGCAAAGATTTCTACCCATAGTATACCCTTAGGTTTGCCTCCGTTGGATTTGACACGTCTTCGATAATCTTTATCGAATCTCTTCCTTTTAATATATGTATACAGCAAGGAATTTGTACATATAGATTTGATTCATAAATTGAGGGATTAAAGGAGAATGGATCGAGAAAGTAAACAATAAAAAAAATAGATGTATAGGATTTCTTACTTGAAACCCTAATGGAATTTTTTTGAATTTACGATGAGCCGAACTGACAGAGCTTCGCTAATGTTCCCAAAATATTTGTGAATAAAAGAAAGGGATCTAGGGTCTTATTTATAGTGGTTGGAGCGCACCAGAACCGTTGGATGAAGGTTGGTTGGAAATTATAAAATCTAGAACGTTCAAATTCACTAACCCTAGCCACCACTTGAATGTCAACAGTCGACCGCCCTACCCTACTGATCGATCGGTCCTAGGGAGCAGTCGACCATGGCTCTTGTTTTGGGAAGATTTTTATGTCGCTGTTTTTTTATTTATTTTCTTATTTAATTTTCATTTAACGTAAATGTTATTTTTAACGTTTACTTAACCTCATGTCTAATCACTGTTAACTTTAAAATTGTAAAATTAATTATCCATTTGAATTTGAATTCTTTTAAAATTATTTAAAACCTGAAAACTTCAAACGTTCATTACTTTTCCGTTCAAGCTCCGTTTTAAACATATTATATATGGAAACTGTTTAGAATTTCGCCATGAACACAACGACATAAGTTTCATGGTCAAATTCCAATTTTTTCAAAATTTCAATTATTATCCCTATTTTATTTAATTTAATTTATCCAATTTATTTATTGCTGATTTTACATGGTGTTATAGCTCGGCATCATCTCTCAACCAACAAGTATCCAATAATTCATTGCAGTAATCTTCGGCCTGAGTAAGTGCATTTTCTTTTCCTTCTTCTCGGCATCCAGCAGCATCTCAATCTCTTTATTCTAAAGCCTATTTCCCCGCAGTCTTCTGGAACCTCTTGGTTTCTAACAAAAGAGTATGACTCCTGTGGTGCACAACCTCCGCTTGCCTTTGCTAGCTTTGACGGTCATTTTCAAAAGACTTAATTTTTTCTTTCAAAATTTTCTCGGCATCAGCTAGTAAAGCTTATTCTCTTCATTTTCCTTCTCTAGAGTAGCAATAATGTGCTTATTTTCTTGCTCCAGATGCTCCTTCCCTTCAATAGTTATTTTTTTGTAAGATACTTTAAAAATAGCCTTGACTATCCTTTTCCACTTGTGATACTGGTTGTATACGTCGCCCGCATAAGCCATAACATCAGAACCAACGCTTTGAGGAATGTCTTTCAAGTAAGGGATAAATTTAAGGTCATCAAAGCATATCTTCAAAAAGGCCTTATTCATAGCGATCAAGTTTGGATTCGAGATAACTTCAGTCTTTGCAGTATTACTAGAGGCGTAAAGCTCCTTTTTCTTAAGTCTTTGTTTGGAGTTGTCAGGAGATACTGCCTAGATGATCGTTCCAATCGCTGCGACACGTGAAAAGATACTATTGGTTATGTTCATAGATAGGGCTGAGATTGAAGCAAATGGAACCTCGGTTGACGGAATATGGTCAGGTCTCATCGAAAGCCTATCCATTCTATGCAGCAGCGAAGAATGAGACCTACGACGAGAAGGTGAAATTCTATCAGATTCACCATAACACTCATCACAGGACCTATAGTCTCTGTCTTTCCTCCTATAATCCCGCCTTTGGTGTCTATCCGAATCTGATTCATGAGATGATTCATGATGATGATCGGATGAACCGAGCTTCCTGTACTTGTTTCCATGGCTCTTGAGATCATCAAGCAAACGCTTGTGTTCCGTGGAATCTGAAAATAAAATACAAATGAGTTAGTGCTAGTAAGGTGAAGAAATATTGCATACGATGTGAAAGTGTAGTGTTGTATATGTGTTGATGTGTCCTAGTGCCTCCACGGACTGTGGATTTGAAGTTTGTTCACATGGTTTATTTCCCCTGCTTGGGTTGTAGGCACATCAGTTAGTAAATGGATAGGGGAACCAATATCATCAATACTATTATTGTTGGGACCAAAGGAATCGAATTCATCCTGTACACTCCCAAAGGGTCCATGAATATCCCCGAAAGTTTAGGGATGAGTGTTTCCTCAAATGTAGAACTTGGTGGAGGCTACAAAGATGTCCAAGATGAAATATTTTTTATTATTGGCTATCATGAAATAAGTGGCACATGATAGTCACCACTCTCATTACTAGATGACTCGCAACCAAAATTTACATATTTAGCATGACCTTCATCTTTCTTTTCAACACACATATCCTTCTCTCCAATGTTATCCCCAACCTTTGCCTCATCTTGGGATCGATAACAAGATCCTGCATAGGGGGGCATTTCCTATCCCTCGTCAACATTTCAACCTCGGGCTCCTGTATAGGCTGAACATCCTCTTAAACCTTAAGCATGTGGCCCACACTACGACCTACCTTAAAAAGATTATAAGCTTGCAGATTCTCATCAGTAAGGAGGAGTCCCATATCCCTTTTTTCAAGTAGAATATTTTGATGAGTTACGAGGGTAATTGCTAGGCTTGCGCTGTCGGGTCATCTCGAATCATCTGGAAATACAAGGGGAAACTATTTTAACAATCAGATCCATAAAATCTTCGTTAGTAGAAAGAGTAAGCACAAGACTTACTTTGGATAACCATTTATGTACAATGCTAGGCGAGCAACGCATAAAGAAGAACTCCTCCTTAAAATAGCTCAATTTGTTACAAAGCCCAACCACTATATGACAACCTCTGGAGGGTTCTGGGAAAGTAAGTGAAACGATCCCCTTTCAACGCTTAAAGCCTTATAATTAATGGGTCTCTTCAACAGAAGCAACCTTTTTTAGGTGGCAAAAAAATATCATGTACATGCTGTTAAGGAAGGCATAACTATTTAGATGTAATTGGAATAGAGCAAGCTTCATAAATTGAAGAATTATACGAATAAAGTGATTGAAAGGCAGAACACATCCAGCCATACACATATATCGGTTGTAGGCTATATATCCCTCAGGAGGATCTTGTACTCGTTGAAAGTGTGCAGGGACCAATACATCTTCAAAAGGGATTCCATATCTTTCACATATTTATTTGAGAGACACCTCAGCTACTTTTAAAGCTAGAGAGTCCCGAGGGTTTGATAAGACAACAGCATCACCAATATCGATATCGGAGGCAACCCCAACTATAGCTTCTTCAGCAGACACAAAAGGAACCATCTATAAGGTTGCTCCAACTGACAGCTAGATGGTCGAGGTTGGCAAGGTGTTAAAGCAGTTCTCATGGTAGGCGATGTCAAAGAACTAGATTCTATATCAGACCCAACATACTTTGATGTTGACGGACCTGCTGCCATTGCGGAGAGAGGCGAAGCATGTCTACGATCCATAACTATTGAAAAAAACTTCATCCACAAAGAAGGTCAGGCATGATTAAACTCTAATCCCCATGTTGGAAAGAGAACCCTATGTAGCCGATGCATAACACCTAATGGATGTCAACGTATGTTGACCAATCGGATCTCATATATCAACGGGGGGTAATAGCATACAATTCAAATTATGTAGTGCATGTGTATAATCTCTAAGGCATTATAAATGCAAAAGTTATGTATATAAAGCTCACTCTTGTTAGCAAATGAAAATCATCATGCTACAGAACCATGCGTCGAATTTTACCTACTATTGTATGATTCACAATAACAAAACTGTTGTCTGAAGCGATACAAGATCTCTCTCTATAGGGGCACCAGAGTGAAGTGTCCGATAAAAAATTATTATTAATAAATAGACTGTTCGAGTATTGGTGTGCATTCAAAGTGACCATTATCTGAAACCCTCCCGATGAATCATAATTATTGATCACAACTCAACCAAAGTTGCTCGGGATCTCCATCCTCTCACTCCTTGTTAAATTTATAATTTTTTGTCTTTAAGTCTATAAGGTTAGCGACCATGCAAAACCTCGAGCTCAGCCCAGGTTCAACACCAAGTTGACCCAAAGTGAGTCACACAATGAAATAACTCAGGCCATCCCTAGGAAAATCATGTGTGCGCTACGAGTTGAATGCAGCAAATCTAGGGCTAAGCTCGTGTTCAAAAAAATTTCCAAGTCTTGGAGTGGTCACCAATCTAAGAAGGAAGGACATGGAGTTCATGCGGCAACAAAAATTAGTCAAAGTCTAGTCATTAGCGAACAAACCTAGAAGAACACCACCACCCACCTATGTCAGTTTGTAGAAGGTTATGTTTGAAGTTTTCTAAATTTGAAGCTCAAATTGATCCAGTAGACTAGTTCATATTAGTGATATAAAGACCATTAAATTCGACGGCGATTCAAGTAGTAGGCAGCATTATTATAGGGTGGCGGTGATCGTTCATGGTTGAAGGAATAATGATCTGCAATGGCAAAAATATAGTTCGAAAGAAAAGAACGAATGAAGTGAAGAAAGTGAAAGAGGAGAAGTCCTCAAATTAGTTTAAATATAGAATAATCCAGAAAAATAGGCAAATAAAACAAATACCGATCCAAGGCTCTCAAGTCACTACCGGGCATTAAAAATAATGAAATGAATATGTGAATGATAATGATGGTGATGAGTATGATACAAAATAAAATGAAGATTCGGACAACAAAATCCTACTTGAAAATTTCAAAGAAAAGATTGTTGAAAACCTTCGTGAATCTTAATGGCAAACTCGAACAACATACTTTAACTCTTATACTCTCCAGGAGATGTGAACCCAAAACTGTTCAAGTGACATAACGATCCGGAAAAGATGTACTGCTTTATGAATCAGAAAACATAAGGAATCAATTAGAATAGAGTTTGAGGTCAATAGTGTGTCATTATCCAAAGCATATCTTTTTAACACAAGATATGCTTAGGGGAGAGAATGTTATCCACCTTTGTGACTTAGCCGTATCTGGACAAATCGGAACGGTTAAGTGGACAGATAGCAAACCAGAGATCCAAAACGATAACTCCAAAATTCAAATCTTAATTGAAGTTCAAGGATATAGATATAAAGATGCCAAGAACCTAAGAAGATAACCTACATGCCAAGGTGTTTCAGATGGCCAAAGCTAAGATACCAAAATCCAAGACTACGTTTTGGATCATACCGATTTTAACTCGCTAGTTCAGTACCGATCCAAGAGAGTTGCTCAGAATCAATCTCATCTCAAGTCTATTAAGGACTGTGATAAATACAAGTGATATGATTCCAGAAGCCTAGTCAAGTTGAAAGCAATGTCAACCTATTAAAGTCACAAAAACAAAGTCAAGATGAATAATCTAAGTATCCTTGGATCATTACCAATCCAAGAGAACAACTCATAAGTGAACGAAATTGGCGTCAGTTTAGTCCATGTCCAAAGGCAACCGAACTAAGGAGTATTGTTCACTAACAATCCAGCCTATAATTTCAAGAAGCAAAGAACTAAGTTATCGTAAATAGAAAGTCAAGTCTCTACCAAACTATAGCCTTTAGGTCAGTGCTAGTCCCTGATAAAACTACTGATTTGGCCATGATATCTTTAGGACATTAAGAACGTGGTGGAAACATGGTGGAGACAAATCTTTTGATCTTCGTATATAAATAGGAGACGATAGGAACCGTTTTGGGATCCATTTTTCAGCATTCTAAATTTTCGTACCTAGATGGATGTTTCTTAGATCATCACTGATCCAAGACCATCAATCCATAAGATCATACTTGCAAAAACTTTGCAGAAATTATTAAAAAAGTTTAAGAGGACGTAGACTAATATTTAGCCGAACCACTATAAATTGCTGTGTATAGTTCCCGCTCATTTTCCTTTTAATTTCTTCATTTTATTCTCTTCTACAAATCCTTAGGGTGTTTGTGCTAACTTATGGTGTAAACACCATGGAAGCATCAAATCTTTTAGGAAAACAATATAGAAGAGATGCAAGAAATACATAATCATAATATTTCATTTTTCTACCTAAAATGTTGTTTTAACTGAGGAACTCGTCGATTGCTTGTGTATGGATTATTCGGCCAGCTAGAAAATTATGAAATAATTACTAAAGAAATGTGTTAGGTAACTTCACATTAAAAATCAGGTCAAATTTTAATTCTAACACTTCAAATATTTTTTGGATGACACTGTAGTTTACAAATGTTGTTTTATAGATAATATATAAAATAAAAAATCTTGAAATAAAATTTGAACCTATAGTACATAAATAATATAATTTCAGTTATAATTTCAAAGAAAAGATCCAAAAAATTGAAAAATCAATCAAACTTTTGAATTAACTAAACTTAATATTTTGAGAAAGTACTAATATATAAAACGTGACCTTTAAAGTTCATCAAAAGTACAAAAATTTACAAAAAATTCACGATGATGAAAAAATATGTTGTTCACAATTTGTGAAATTTTGACAAGTCTAAGACTCACTATAACAAAGTTACGCTCGATATTGTTGCTCCTTTTCAACTTGTACATGCCGTTCAACTTCATCTTGTATATTTATCCATGTATCACTTTGTAAACTTGTTAAATTTGCACATACTCCCTATAAACCATGTTAAATGTATTAGTAGCATTGTTCTGAGTTTGTTATCATCAAAACAAAGAAATCCAAGTTATAACATTTCTCCCCATTTTGACCATGAAAATCATACAATCCACATAAAATATAAGTATTGCCCCTTAATTTGTGTAATTATTACTCCCCCTACTTAATGCTTCCCTTATTTTCGTATAGTTCTTCTATTAGTATGCCAAATTTTTCTTTCCGTTCTCTTTCAGCAAAAAGGTTCGAAAAATTAAAGGTTTGGGAAAATATATATTAGTTAAATAATAATGTTTGAATTAAATTTTTTAGAACAAAATACCAGGTATTTACGATAAATTTAATACCTAAGCCCACTAGTACACATCTTTATAGGGTCCTAAGAATTAATACTTAGGAAGCCATACCCAAGTAGGTGTGGTTGAATCTTTAAAATTATAATTCTCAATTCTAGCTATACTTTTCATACAGTCATGTGTACTTAAATTTCTATAATACACATTTACCTTTACCTACTTGTATTTTGGTATTTCTAACTACAGATTTATATCTTCTAGTAGAATTCATGTGCAAAGCACTATCAATCATAGTTATACTACTATTCTTATAAGTGGTTTATAAAAGTTTTAGTTCTAGTCTTTTACTGTTTTGAATACATGAAAGCTTATCGAGTACTATTTCTACTACGTGCATAGCCTAAACCACTTTTGTCATTGTGAGCTCATAAGTTTTATATGATAGATGACATACAATCTTTTCCTCCATTAAGATTTGTAGGTTATCATTTATTTTATCAAATTTAAATTTATAAACACATTTTTTCTACAATTTCATTTTTGTCTTCGAATATTGCAATTACTTTAACTAACTCTTTATTATTTTTCTTTAAAGCTCCGTTCTCTTTTTCAAGAGATAATAATTGAGAACAATAGTTATTCAATGAAATTTATTTGATTGCTAAACCAACAAATTTCTTTGAAAATTTTATATTTTCTACTTCGAAACAATCATCTAATTTATCAAGATTTTCTTTAGAAATCGATTTTTCTAAAGAATTTTATGAACAATTATTCTGCTATGTCAAAATATCAATTTCTTTGGTGAATTATATCTTTTCTTGGTATATACTTTCCATCCATTTTTGAGTTAGAATTTTCCAAAGAAACTCATTATTCTTTAATAGCTTCTTTTGAAATTTGTTTCTCATCTTTTAACATATCCATCTCAAGCTCATGTTTAGAATCATTTCTCCCAAACATTTTAAAGATCTTTATAATTTGAAATCAAATTTCCATAAGTTTTTGTCTGTAAAATCACACTTCTTGAGCGTAAGTAAATAAAGAATTCACATTGTCATCTTCATTATGCGTGGTTGTGCTTTCCTCTTTATAAGTATTCTTGTAGCCTGAGTATTTATCCTTGTTTCTCTTATTCTCCATCCATTGACAAAATCTTTTTATGGTGATTATTCTAAGCTTTTATTACGCTCTATAGTATACCAAGCTCTAAACTAATTAAGTGCCATAGCGCAACGATAAAATATATCCATGAATATTAAAATGAATCATAGTACTTGCAAGGAAAATATAAGTAGCGAAAAAGTTAATTACACAATCCTTTTTATCCTCTTTCAGACTCCCCGTCCTATGTTTAGTCTCATGGATGTGGTATGAATTTTCACTAAACAATAAACTTTACTTCATTCGGAGAAACATATTTACAATACTACCTGATATCGACATAGAACTTCAACTAAACAATGTCTTCCCAAGACATTTACTGCAAATTTAAAGTAGAAGAGCACATCGAAAATATTGTATCTCCAAATACAATTCTATCAACTTTAGTGCAATAACCGATATCCCTTAAAACCAATGGTTAACTATATATTTAGAGGTTAGGATGTATAATAGACTAATTACAAAAGGATATGAGTGAAGAATGATTAACCTCTATAGTCTAATTTTTGAAATTAAGAGTTGAGGAGACTTTGTGAGCAAAATAGCACATATTTGATTAAGAGATCATTGGATGATTCTATGGAGTGGTTAAGTGAATATATAGTAACATTAGGAAGCCATGAAAAGACTGAGAACCTTTAAGAATTCATTCTGGAAGATATGAAAGAAGCTAGGTGCTACAATCATTTAGTCTTCTTCCTGAAATTTCGTTTCAGCATAGGAACCAGTCGACCTCTTATTTAGGGGCCGACCTATTGGATCGAAATTTTGGAAAAATGGCTGAATGTGTATAAATGAGTAAGAAAGCATCAAAAAAGTTTGTGTCAAAAATTCGATTTTAACTTTTACAAATATGCTTGCAAGAGAGTCTATACTTTTTATAGCTGCCATTTAATACAGAATATATGAACTTCTAAATGTACATCTTTACCGAAAAATAAACAAACATATACTACATAAATTTCTAATATCAATTATAAAATTTCAAGAAAAATGTTGAAGTTAAAATTTCTAAAAAACCAATGGCCTCTTGGATTCACTAAAATTTAAAATTTTGAGATAGTTTTTGTAACAACTCGCCCTTCTTAACAAGCAGAATCCATGCACCCAAGCAACCGGATTCCCCAATAGTGTCACGGATGATGTTCCACTAAGGGAAAGGTATATAAAACACAATAAATATCAAAGAGTAGATCTATCTCAACAAACTAACTCTTACAGTGGAAGGATATAAAATATAATATCATCATAAACATGTAATATACTAAAGTGTATCATATCAAGAGACATGAGATTTAATCACCATAATATAACATGTCAATAGTATATCTAATTACATATACCACATGTCTTAAAATGAATATATAGTCTACATGTCAATATCCTAAAAGATAACTGGATATATATAAATATAGCGGTAAAATAGCCATGGCTCTATAAATCGCCTCCAACTAGTAGAGACCCCCCATCTTTAATTGACCTATTCAAAGAATAGATAACAAAAGAGACAACAAAGACAGACCAGACATAAAGTCTAGTGAAAAAGAAATATCACTAATCTGCATGATTACAATTGTGCTACTATATTGTGAATAATACTAAATAGTAATACACGAGATAATAAAACCATATCTCAGCCTGCATCTTCACCTACATCTAATAAATTAACACATTTCGACTATAGTGCTATGATATATGATAGAACTATCATATACTAGACTACAGACACTAACCATAACCGAAGTGTCATATACTAGGATAGTGGGCCACAAATCTCTTGGGTAAGGACAAAACCCTCCATGATGATCACTAATATAAGACCAATACTTACGACACTTCCAACGCTTCATCCACCACCTAAAATCATATTAAAACCTAATCGATATACACATGCCAAACTACTACCATTTGTTTATCAAGAGAACTAATGGTAAGTAACCCAAGGCCTATAACCCTTGCAATATCATAGCTTGAGGTCCATAGCCTATGTTATCGAGATAAAACGTCTCCTATCTTCGCGTTGAAGCCGCACGAAGACACATAACTGACACAATCGCTTATACTACAAATGGTTTATAAATATAAAATCTAAAAGCCGATGCCAAAGAATATGGACTTACTTTATATACGCAATATCATATGAAATCGTATATCACAATACCTTAGTCATCGCATCTCCAAAATCACTGAACAGCTCTATATAAAGTCACCATACAAATCAAAATGTGTCATAAGCATTATCTATGACCTTCTTATTATCCAACAACGTCAATACGCCTTTCCGATCTCTTCGAATCTCTGGCTTTGGAATCCATGTTAAAGTGGGTCCCACTTAGGCCCATGAATCAATTTACTCCAAAACCTACCAAACCTTTTTGGGTTGTATCCCTTGAAAAATTACGAACATTGGTCTGAACTACTCCGCAATCCATGCTCGTATGAGAGAGTTATCGCGTTTTGAAATTTTAGTCGAACTAGGTGATGAACAGCCAAATCGTTGATGGAACAGAGTCGTCATTCGGTTGAACAACAATTAAATCAACTGATTACCATTTATAGTTGAATGAAAACCTCCGAAAATGCACTAAAAGTGATTAAGTTTTCTCAGGGGTTGAATCAGTCGGTGGATTGGTCCCACCAATCGACTGATTAGCTGTACCTAGCCAGTAGTTTTGCCCCCATGAACTTCAAATGTCCATATCTTTATGTCTATAGCTCAAAATGACACATCGTTTCTTTTGTATTGTGAGAAAATTCTCTTCAATCTTAGTATCTCATATCATGAATTTACACACTTTTGATGTGGTTTCGTTCCCTAGAACGCTTTTGCCATGCGGCTCCACATCACAAATATACGATGCACGAACATTGTTTAATGTGCATTCATGCTCTTGTTATAAGCCACTCAACATCTGGATGGATGCAATTTCATACTCGATTAATGACTTTGAGGCAACGAACCAAATTCATAACCCTTCAAGTTTAACAACTCGATTGACCATTTCAATTCTACATCTCGCACCCGAGTTCGTATCATTGACGATCCACCATGGAATGAATATCACTTGAAGGCAATTCGACAAATTTTCACGGAACTCGAACGCTTTACAAACCATGCGAGTTTAACTACTCGATCCACACCTTTAACTCCCTATTTTCATCTTTCAATGAAACTTAACTATCATGGAATTATTACTTAATAACTCTAACTGTTACCATATCAACAATCTAAACAAAAACAATTCATTTCATACCAAACATCCTAAAACATTAAGTTATATTATTTACTTTTTAAAAATATTTATAAATTGGAATATCATATATAAAATTGAAATATCAAGCTTACTACTCAAGCCCTAACTAATGTTTGGACATTTGTCATGATTATAACATATGTAGTGATCATAGAGTATAGAGAACATATCCCACTCACCAAATCTCCAAATATCAAGCTCTAGTAAATCTAATTCGAAGCTCCTCTTTGAATACCGAGATCTGACTCTAAGCTTCACCAAAATATGAATTTGACGGTATGGATTTATAGAGAATCTCTTAACTAGACTTTAGATATATAAGTTGAAACTTTTAGAGAACATATGAAGAAGTTTTGATGATTTTTCTTCCAAACTCTTATTTTTCTTTGTTGAAGATGATGATGATGAAGAAGAGAAATGAATATAATAATTTAGAAGGATTCATTTTAGAAAATAGAGAGACAATTCCAACCAAATGACCATTTTCCCTCTATCATTTTCTTTTTCCCTTCTCATTTCATTTATCTTATCTAATTTTAACAAACCTAATATGTTTTCATACATAAATGACGTTACGAATGAAATGGAATAGATCTCGAATCCTAATTTATTAATTTTTAAAAATTATTCTTTTAAGTCGTTAAGTAACTTAATCTTCAATTAAACGATTAATTAAAATTGACTACTAAGCGTAAAATTATGGGTTGTTACATTCTCCTACTTAAAATTATTTCACCCATGAAATCATCAAGGTGAAATAATATACCGCACTAACAATAGCGTTGCCCCGTTACACACACAAATGTACTTAGCATCACAACAACAAAACTAGCAAACCAATCATTCAATACAAAGAAAATTTTATACTAGTATGAAATATAATCAACTGAATGAAAACAAAATACTTTGAGTAAATGGAGTCATACCAGTAAAAAAATTTGTATTATAAGCACGCATCTTCTTCTCTGGCTCCCAAGTGATATTTTTGGAATCTTTGCCCCATTAGACTCGAACAAGACATGCTTCAGAACCCTGTTCCAAAGTCTCTTGACACTACTCTTAAGAGTAGGTCCCCTAGGCATGGAAAACTCCAATTCCATATCCACTTCCTCCAATTTACTTGGCTTAACCACTACACTTATGCCATGTACACACTTTCGCAGGTGTGAAACTTGGAACACATTGTGTATTCTAGACATCTTTTTGGGAAGGTCAACTTGATAAGTAACCTTTTCAATCTGTTGCACTATAGGAAACGACCCAATGAATCTAGGTGCAAGTTTCCCCAAACTGCAAAATCATACAACTTTCTTCAATGGTGATATTCTCATAAAGATCAAACCACCAACTTCAAATTGAAGGTTTATATTTATCTTGTCAGCACAGTACTTTTATTAGTCTTAAGATGCTTTCATCCTTTTCTGTATCATCGACTTTCTCTAAAGTCTCACCGATCATATCTAGTCCAAGTATCACCTTATTGGCCATTTCCTACTAATATATAGGCGACTTACAAGGTCTTCCACATAAAGACCTAAATGGTGCAACGCTGATACTCGCTTTAAAGCTATTGTTGAATGCAAACCAAATAAGAGGCAGGTGATCCTCTCATGATCCTCCAAAAATCAAGAATACAAGCTCTCAATAAGTTTTTAAGTACACGGTTCACTCTCTCGGTTTCGCTATCGGTTTGGGAAAGATAGGCCATACTCAAGTGCAATTCTATGCCTAATGCATGTTACCAGCTCCTTCAAAACTCACCAGTGAAGAGCTAGTCTCAATTACTCACAACACTAGAGGTGCACCATACAACCTCACTGTCTTACGTACATACAATGTAACTAGAGATAGAGTAGTTCTTGAATCCTTCACTGTAATAAAATGAGCGCTTTTGGTCAAGCAATCCACAATGACCCATATGCTTCCATTTCCCCTCCGATTCCATGGAAACCATCTATAAAGTCTGTGGAAATATGCTCCAATTCCAATTCAAAATTTCCAAAGCCAATAAAATTTTTTGGGTTTCTTTAGTTTGGCCTTAACTTGTTGACAAGCCATACACTTCTTTATGAACTCTGAAACATTCCTTTTCATATGCTTCCGTAATAAGTGTGCTTTACATCATTGTACAACTTGTTATCATTAGGATGAATAGTCATCCTAAAATGACGACACTCTTGAAGTACCTTATCAATCTAATTTTCCACTTTAGGAACACACAATCTACAATACCGACAAAGCCAACCCTTCGCATAAATCAAATATCGAACAATGTGATTAACTTTTCCCCATTATGATTAGACTTCTCCTCCTTCCAATCTGGTCTAAGGTCTCAACAATGCTCACATCGAGCCTTTGGGTAAAATCAGTCTGATTGATAAGTGTGGGTCTAACTTCCATCATCGCCAACAAATCGGGAAACATACTATAGGAATGTCAAAAATCGAACTCCATAATACACTCCAACACCTTCCATTTAACAAACATAGAACCCAACATAGCATGCCTTCTGCTCACTGCATCCACCATAGCATTCCCCTTTCTAGGAGTATGGGAGAATTCCAAATTCATACGATGTTAGGAATTCCATCCGTCTTTGTTGCCTAAGATTGAGATCCTTCTAGGAGAATAAATATTTCAAAGATTTTTGATAGGTGAGTTGCTCAAACTTCTCTCCTAACAAATAATGCCTCGATGTCTTTAGAGAAAAGGCAATGGCTGCCAACTCTAAATCATGAGTTGGATAGTTCTTTTCATGGGTTTTAAGTTGCCTACTAGCAAATGCAACTACTTTTCCTTCTTGCATAAGACCCTCATCAAGTCCCGTACTGTGTATATGGTGAATGGTTTAGTCCCTTCCATAATAATAAGAACCGATGCACCAGTCAACAATTGCTTAATTTTAATCAAAGAGTCCTCACTATGTGCATCCCGTAAGAAGGATTGGTTCTTCCTAGTAAGCTCGGTCAAAGGTGTAACAACCTTTGAAAAGTCCTTAATGGACTTCCAATAATATTTGCCAACCAAAGGAAACTACGAACTTTGGTCATACTACTTAGTTGCACTACTCGGCACTTTCCAATCTAGCATAGTGACAACCTTGCTTGGACCAATGCAACTCACATGCTCGGATATGACATGACCATGAATCAAACTTCTGTCCTCCAAAAAAAACATTTAAAAACATTGCCTTCGGGAAATTTTGCCTCAATACCTCTAACACTTCTTTCAAGTGTAATTTGTTCTCTTCTTTACTTTTAAAAAATATCAAAATATCATCTATGAACACTACTATAAATTTATTGAGTTGGTCCCAAACAACATAACTCCTAAGATCAAAAAGTATGCCGATGCGTTCGTAAGGCCGATGGCATTACCAACCATTCATAAGATGCATCAAAAGTTCTAAAGTTGGATTTTCAAAATACTTTCTCTAGTCACCCTTATTTGATGAAATCCTATAGCAACATCAAGTTGAGAGAAAATTTCATTCCTTCGAGTTGGTCGAACAAATCATCAATATAAGGAAGATGATACTTGTTCTTTCTTATCAACTTATTTGACTCTCTATAGTCGATGCATAACCTTAAAGATCCATCTGCTTTGGTGGCGAACATGATGAATGCTCCTCACTTTAGGGTACTCCTTCGAACAAGGCCCTTCTTTGAAATTTCAAAATTTTGAGTTTCTAATTCTCTTCTTTTTATTAGAGCCATGCATCTAATAGGTAAGACAATCGGCTTCACATCTCGCTCTAAATCAATATAGAATTCAATTTCTTAATGAAGTGGTAAACCTTAAATCTCTTCAAATACATCCACGAAATTCCTAACAATGGGAACTTGCACCAATTCATCATAAGAGAGGTCCTTCATATGGACTACATGACCATCACAATCAATAATAACCCCATGCTTCTTCATCCAATCCCTTCCTAGTATTATTCCATAGCTCGAAAATCCAAGAACAAAAGCGTCATAAAGAAACCTAGACCCACTCCAAGATAATTTAATGTCTCTACATATCATAAAAAGATGTGCCGATCCTATAATGGGATTAGACATAATAATAGAATCGTCGATGACAAGGGCACTAAGTGTAAACTATCAACAAGATGACTAGCAATAAAAATGTGAAGCTCCTATATCAAACAAAATACAAATAGGAAAGGTATAAATAGAAAGAACGCCTTCCATGACGATGTTCTTCCATTTATCGAGCTTTGGAAGAGCGCTTGAACTAGAAGTATGTAACGCCCTATAATTGTTACGATTGAATATTTTAGTGATTAATTTAAATATTTAATCGTTAATTAAAGGAATGCTCATTATACTCGATTTTCCAAGGTTGGATGAACTGGGTCTCAAGACACTTGTAGGTGAGGTTGATTTCCAACGCGAAAAAAATGAGTATAAATTTTTCTATATTTGGAGTTAAAAAGTTTTTAGAGTGAATAGCGATTTTTAGAAAGGGGTGAAAATCGACTACGGGCTAAGGCCCATGAGTTAGCTTATAAGTTAGCTTATCGTTCATTTTTTCACTTCATTCTCATTTCACATTTCATTTCTTTCTCTTCTCTAATTACTTTCCCAAATTACTCCTTAATCCCCTAACCCTATATCTCTTAATCTAATCCCAAATAAATTCTGATAAATCCTGATAAAACCACCATAATTCCTCTCATCCAATTCCTCACATAACCCATCAAGGAATAAGCTTGAATTGAAGTTTGGAGCTTCATCCAAGATTTCAAGAGAGCTTAGAAGTGGGTTTAGGTGATTAGAGCTTGTTTAGGCTAAAGAGAAGGCGAGTGGGATGATTCTCCATCTATATTTCTGTGTTAATCTTCGTATTTTCATTTATTGATTAAAATGGAATTGTATGGAGTGATTTGGAGATCGATTGGGTTGATTCAGACTTGCATTCATGTTATAAACATGATTATATTAACTCATTAGTTGGTTAAGGCCTTAATTACTACTTTTGAAATAGTTTGTAAGCTAAGAATTTAATTTTGGATTTAATTGAATGATTATAAGTCATGTTATGATAGATTAGAGACTAGTTACATGAGATAATTAAGCGCATGTCATTAGTTAGTAACAATGAAACTAATTTAAATGGTTTTGGAAAAGTTAGTAAGCTAATTAAGTGAGTTTTGAACTATACACTTATTATTAAAGTGATTAGAGGATTAAAGAAGCTTAGTTAGCACTTGTGAATATTATTTAAAAAGAAGGAAATGATATTTATTAATGAATAGTTTGGTTATAAATATTATTTAAGTGAAGAACTGATTTTTATAAGTAAAAGAGGCATTTTATAAAATTGTATGAATGAAGTTCAATTATTATTTATAAAATGGTTATATGATTTTATAAATGAAGTATATATTTTATAAAATGGAAACAAGATTTTATAAAATAGTAACATGATGTACACTTAATTTTAATGGGGCAATTAGGTATTTAAAGGCATAAAAATGATTTATAAGCTAATAGTATATTTTATAAAATAGTTGTAAGATTTTATAAAGTAGTATGAAATCATATTAGAATTTTTATTGAAATATTTAGTAAATAAAAGTAAGATTTAATTAAGTAATAAATGAATTACTTACTATAATACCTGTGTGTATGCATGCACGAGCGGGTATATGTATATATGTGTTTGAAGTTATATAATAATCAAGACAATTCTTATACTATAACTAGAGGTGTCGTATGTAGTTTTTTTTATGTGTGTGTATAACTGAATTATTATATATATATATATATATTTATGTGTGTGTGTGTGTTTGTGTGTGTATGTGAATATCTCTATTTGTGTGCAAGGAAGTTTCGAGCATCTTATGTAGCCATAGCGACCAACGTATGAGCTAAGTTGCAAGGAAAGAATACCGGATCGAGTAATCGCTCCCAAATGTTCGTAATGTGATTTATGAAGCAAATGTGGGTTTGCATGTACATGTGTGCATAGGCATGCACAAGTGGGTGTATCGACACATATATGAGCAACACAAGGCAAGAGGTCCGATTAGATTTGTTTTGGCATGTTAGAGGAAGCCGGGTCATTAAAACAGCCTACTGAACTCTACGCGTGCAAAGAGTGGATTTTAGGTCGAAATCAATTTTCGAACAATTAAGTAACCACTTCCAAAATATCACCCAATAGGTTCCATATGAGGTTCGATGTGGTGAAGGCAAGCTACGAGAGCTAGGAAACTTATTAGGTGAAGAATTAGAGAAGATAGAGCTCATTTGCGTTGGTGGAGGAGGCTCGAAGGCAACCAATCTTAGCTTTACTGTCCAGGACAGGCTACCACCGGTTGACTGGTGGTAGACTACCGCTGGTGCACTGACCTGGGCAGTAAAGTCCAGGCCAGGTGAGATTCTATTAGGGATTCTTTCCCTGTTGTGGGTGCACATTCATGCAGAGCTTTGGTGCAACTTCAGGGAAGACTATGGCTACTCGGGGAGGAAGAATGGAAGGCGAGGCTTAAGATCTGAACATAAATGTTAGATGATTCCTTTAGGATCCAGAACAATCAGGCATGGGCTCTGTACAATGATTAGTCACATAATCACGTCCAACGAGCGTGTATGATCGAAAGGATTGAATCTGTACCTTTGGGGGTTGACCTCGAGATACATATAGTAGATGAATTGCATCGGTCTTATATTAGTGATCATACATTGTATTGGTCTTGTATTAGTGGTCATGCTTATTATTGGTCTTATAGTAAAGGTCATCTATATTGATAGACGATGACGAGTGTAACACAATGTAAAAATTAATAAGAAATTGACTAATAAGGAAAGAATTAATTAATAATAAGGCTAAAATGGAAATTTTTTAACTATCGGAATTTGGCCACGAAAATTATGCCATTTGTGTTCATGGTGATTTTTTGATCAATTTTCATATATAATATTTTTGAAAATGGAGCTCAAACAAAAAAGTTATGGACATTTGAAGTTTTCGGGTTCAAAATAATTTAAATGGGATTCAAATTCAGATATATAAATAATGCTAAAATTGGAAGTTCAAAATTTAACAGTAATTAGAAATGGGGGTTAAGGAACCATTAAAATTAATGTTAACGTTAAAAGTTGATTAAGGAAATAAATAAAGAAAATAAGGCAACTGGTCGACCGGTAGCAATCGACTGTTGGGGTATAACGGTCGACCGTTGCTGCGTCGTGGCAAAGGTTTTTTCTAATGCACGAATGTTTCAAATTATATTATTTTAAGCTAACTTCAATCCGGCGGTTCTGGTGAATTCCACCCACTATAAATATGAGCCTAGCCCTCTCACTTTTATTCACAATTTATTTAGGAACGTAAGTGGAGCTCTACTGTCTCATTCTTCCACAAGATTTAGAAATTTCTTAGGGTTTTCAGATAATGGATTTTAGGTGTTTATTATTTAATTTCTAATTCTATTCTCCTCCAATCTTTGAAATTCTAAATCTAATTCGTATACAATCCACTTGTATATTTCTAATGGAAGAGAGCTGGGAAAAGATTTAACAAGCGGGCGTAAACAAATCCAAAAAGGAAGAGCTAAGGAATTTTTGTGAGTGAAAATCTTAGTCTTTCTTATTTTAGTAATTGTATAGTATAACTTGGATTTGATATATGCCATTGGAGAATTTTGTTTATGAAAACATCACATTAAAACCCCAAAATTTCACTAAAGTGAAATGTCAATTCTTAAGTTAAAATCTTGATTATTCTACATTAAAACAGTGGAATTATGTAGTTAGTGCATTTTAATGTTTTGCATTCTATTCCACTTATTATATTCTTCTTCGGATCTTATTAAGGATTTGGAAAAGAATAAATTAGAAATGGTCGGTAAGGTATGGATTCTTTTATTCGTTGTTTGCACTGCCTATTTATGCAATTTAAATAGAAATTCCCTTTTTCAATTTTGTATAAAGAAGTTGAATAGAGCGTAAAGTATTTGAATTGTAAGTTCTATTAATGTTAATTCCACTATTTTAGTATAAATAATCTTGGTATGGATTCAATTTTATGCCACTCTGTTGATTGAATTATAGATATGTATATATGGTATGTTTGTTGATATGGAATTAGACTAGTATAAATTTAAAGTTTTGACATTTAAACATTATTTTAGGGCACAATCTTTGCACGCTTAGAAATATTTTAGGTGTGTGTGTGTGTATATGTTTGTATATTTGTGTAATTAACATACATTTATAACATATTAATTACATAGTTAATTGGCTATTAATTACCATTAAATTCCCTTAGGAATTAATTAATTATAAAGGTAAATAAGAGTTTTCTTATAAGGTCCTAATATGGAATGCGGTGAGATGTACGATAATATGTTATGAGAGTGTGGTAAATTATGACTAAGTTATAGGGATGCGAGATCAGCTAAAAGCACACAGAAGTCTGCCCAACTAATCTGGCTACCAACAGTGTGTGATTTGAGGCCGATGTGAGACATCGCCTATAATAAGTACCCACAGAAGATGCGAGGTTAGTCACAAATTATGTAGGGTAAACTTGGCTAGCTAATCTGGCTACCAGTACCTACAAATAGTCGGACTAATGTGAGATGCCACAGTTGGGTTATGGGTCATAATACGAAGGACCAGTTACAGGGTTGATGGTATTAAGTGGCTGATTGATGGCCCGCCTCTTCACTATGTTGGAAGTATTAAATGACCAGGGTTAGTGGTTAGGCATGGTAGAGGATATCTCGAGGAGGGTCCGCTTTGGTTTTGAGGTATTAAGTTGCTATTGTGGGGTCCGCCTCTTCCATAAAAATAGTATTAAGTGGCCTGAAGAGATTCCGTGCAATGTCAGTAGATAGTACCGGAGTGAAGTCCACCTTAGGATGGGTATTAAATGACAAGGACCGGCCTTGAATAAGGTATTAAATGGTCAGAGTCTACCTAGTTCCCATTAAAAGGGTACTGAGTGGCTTGGATACTATCTCTTACGTTGTTAGGACATTATTGACGATAAATATGAGTTATTGGGTTGAATGAGTAGTGGTTATGGATTTGGACTAGGAAAGCCTTAGGGGTTATAGTCGGAAGACTTATAATATAGTTAGGATACATAAGACATAATCTTATTTAAATTATACTGCCCAAGTACTATTATAGAAAGGCTCAAGATTTTTATTCACCAAACATTTTTTTCCAGACCCCCTCCTCATTACAACATCGGTTACAGATGATGATGCAGATTTTTGGAGATAGTGGTGGAGACATAGACTTATGGAAGTTATTTAACTATCTATGCTATTTTTATATTTTTGATGTACCCATTGATACATGATGTATTTTGAGATATTGTACCATGAATATCTGGCGTTGTTATGTGGGATTACATTGTTTGTTTTTTACATTTGAATTTTAAAATAAATGGGTACTGTTTTGATATTATATTTTATCCTTTTGTTGTAAGATTCTTAATATGTAGATAGATAGATGTGTGTATTATTATTTAAATCAATTTTACCAACCAACGGCTAGCTTTAGAATGGGTCAAAGGTTCGATGAGCCTTTTCTAAGTCAAAAGTTACGCCCGTTTCAAGGCGGGTTGTCACGTTTGGTATTGGAGCTTAGGTTACCCGATCAATGGGGATAGGTATACGTATGAGAGGCGCACTTGTTATTTCTGAAAGTATTTTTCAAAAACCTTACTATACACACACACACACTCTTATTTTGAACGTACGCCTAACTCTATAAATTTTGACTATAGAAGCAGTTGCGACCTTATTCCGAAAGGATGGGCAGGGCAACTATGAGTTGGAAAATAAATAGAGTTAAATTAACGCTCCTACCCCGATTACCCAATGGGACGGAGGTCGTTTCATAAGGAGTGGATCATGAAGAGCATGACTGCGACATATAGATGCACCCTAGAAGTTGAATGGTACTTGACTCCTTTGTTGGACCTAGATTACCTTATGATTTTGGATCTCGATGGATTGCCGATTGAAGACAAACATTTCATCCAGACATATTGGAGATAAGAACCTATAAGTTGTAAGTATCTAGAGGTAAGGAATGATAGGAGTGAAGAAATATGGGAAGAAGGAGTGGAGCAAGTTTCCACAAGGTGTACATTAATAACCATAAGGAGATAAACAAATTTTTATGAAGATTGAGTAGGGAATATGTAAAACTCAATATAAAGGACAATTAAAGTCAATTTCTAAATCCAACCCCATGGGAAAGAATTTGATAAAAGGTTTTTGGAAAAATTCCTTGAAATGTTTTGAATTCAGAGGATTTATTGGGAAGTTTTTTTGAAAAAGTAAGGAAATTTTAGAATTCATAATTTAAAATTTTTGAGTCAAATGTCTCTGCTTAAAATATTTTCGGTAAAAAGAGTTTTTAATTTTTAAAATTCTTAGTTTAAAAATTGGTTGAGTCAAAAAGTTTTTGATTTAAGAGTTTTTGATAAAGGGATTTTTCGTTTTTGAAATAAAGTTAAAATAGAGCGTAGGTTGGAGTTGATGTTTTTTCCTATTTCATAAATTTGGAGGTTACTTTTTTTAAATTCTTTCTTAAAAGGGGAATAAATGGAAATGGAACTTGATTAAATTAAGGTATGGAGAATAGAAGGATAATAATAACTAGGATATGAGGAACATTACCGTATAAAGAAAATACAGAGAATAACAGCTTAAGTAGAGGCCATTTAGGTAGATGAAATATAAATAAGGGAAATGTAGGGAGATTTGAATTGAAATAGCATTAGGAACTTATATAAAACAGGTTAGTAATCTAGTTAGAGATAATATACGAGAGAGGTGATAAGAATATGATAGGAAAATGATAGGATAGAAGTTTACCTTGTCTACTCCACTTTTCATTATTTAAAGTTATAGAAGATGTTTTTGCAAAAAAAATGGTTAATTGGTATGATAATTGAGTTTTTGAATGTTTTGAATTAAAAACCCAACTTTTAAAGGAATAAATCTTTGATGCAGAAAGTTTTTGATAGAGGAAAATTATTTTGCTCTTTTTTGGAATTAAACAATTTTTGAATTTTGATTTAATAATACTTTGGTTTAATAATTTGGTTTTAAGTGTTTTGAGGTAAAAATCCTACTTTTAAAAGAAATAAATCTCTGTTCTAGAAAGTTCTTAAAAAGGTAAAATTGGTTAGAAAAATGAAAAAATTTCATAGTTCATTTTTGGGGAATAAGCAATTTTTTAAGTTGAAAAAAATGGGGTTTCTAAGTTTATATTTATAAAGATAAAGGATTCGGATTAGGTACTTTATAACTGTGAAAATTTAAGTTTTAAGAATGGTGAGGGCTAAACCAAAATTTTTTATGGAGTAGACAGGGATCACTACCTAAGTAAGACATGGTAAAGGTTTTGTCATATGGATAAAATAAGAATATTATGTACAACTGGTATAGAAATTTGAAATTAGTTCCAAGTATTTAATTGTAGAATGTTGGTAAAGTTGTAAAGATATTCCAAATCTATAATTGGGTTGTAAATTAGGTTGCCCTAGTCAGTGTAGTTAAAGCACTTACCGGTTCTATAGGTGTGGAGGTGCAAAAAGCTTCATTGGATATAAAATCAAATATTTAAAGTTAATTTGTTCTCATTCTCACATAATATGTGTAGCAAAAAAAAACATTGTTTAATCTTATATAACAAAATCGAAGAATATCATGATTTACGTAGACTAGATCTTGTGGCTACAATAGATTTCTAACTTATAATGAGCACTTATGCCCAAAAATTAGGTATTTATCCTAACTTTGTGTTGCTTTGATTTAAAAGAGAACTAGTCATTTCAAATTTAATATATCAATGTTGCTAAAGCGGGTGATAAAAAGCCTTGATTTAGCGGATGTAGCAGAAAATAGCCGGGTTTAAAGTAGATCTACTGTTTAATAGCGTTAAGTTGAAATAGCGTAGTGGTCGAATAATGTTATGCGCGCTATAGCGAGGATTTTGCAAGGCTTTAGCCAGGATTAAACTGTAGAGGCCCTAGTTGATTTGGAATGTCAATTTCTATGTTTTGATTTATTGGAGCAAGTTCCCTGTAATTTTCTTAAATTATCCATTCTAATATATGTATAAAAGCGTGTCGTCTGAATTGGCAAGGGATATACCAAAAAGGGAAAAAGCTTATAAGATATGGATATTCTTTTCCGTAGTTTACGGTCCATTTCAATAAAAGAAAAGAAATAATTTCTTGTAATTTCAAACGAAACAAAGATCTCACATTTGGTTAATTTATGGTAAATTATAACGGTAATCCTTTTTGGAAGGATAACTCTAATAAATTAAAATGTGGAAGTGAATGTTCTAGTTTAGAAAGTAATACTTAGAAATAGGAATATATAAATACGTATAACCGCGCTTACTGATTAAAGATAAAAATTTGTAAATAGCGTAATTTACAACAATATAAGTATTAGTTATTAACAACATAGTAATTATAGGACTAGGATTTATGGACATGAATTACAGATTTAGTGCGCAATAAATTTGTAATTAATAGAGAGTTAAAAGGAATTAAATGGGGATTGATTAAGGAACTTAATATGGTATTTATGAAGGAATTGAATACGCATAATAGGTGGATTTTGAAACTAGAAAATAGATTAAAGCGGTTAAATGAGGATTGATTAGAGATCGTCCAATTTTGACCTTTATGACCAATTATTACGGGTGAAAGACATTTATTAGAAACTAAAAAGGAAAATTAAGGAAGGAGGGTGGATGATGGTGGAATGACATCTTAGGAATGCCAATCTTAATTTAGTAAGGAGTGTTAGGACCACAACATCATTAACACTAGTTGATGATGAATGGCAGCTTCCAGCAAAATTTCTTTTATAATTTTTGGGTTCTAATCGCTAATTGTCTCTTTAGGTTATTGGAATAGCGTATGTTATAGTATGAGATATGTTCCTATTTTATCATTGGGTTGAATTTATGGATGGGATTGTACCACTAAATAAATATATACATGCTGTAAAACAATGTAAATAAGGAAATTTCATATGGACACTTAACTAGCGATAAAATGTAGGTAAGACTGGAAGTTAATGAGGAAACTAGGTTGGTAACTAGGAATAAAGAATGCTTCAATCCCAAGATATTTACAATTTTGGGAAAAATAAATTCTAACTTGCGGAGTATAACCATTCATGAATGACCATTCACCCCAAAGAAGATAAGATGTATAAGGATATGTAGAGAATTTTCTATTGGCCAAAGATGATGAAGGGATTGGATGAATTTTTTTCCAAATATTTGACGTGCAAAAGGATAAAGGCTGGACAAGGAAAGCCCAAAGGATTGTTATTGCCATTGGAGATTCCGACTTGGAAATGGGAGCATATATTGATGGATTTCATAAATGGGTTGCCTAGGAGCCAAAGTGGCAATGAAGCAAATTAGATCATAGTGGATAGGCTCACTAAAAAGCTCTCATTTTATTTCTGTTAAAAGTAATATGACCTCAACATCTTTAGCGCAAATTTATTTCAAAAAGGTGGTTTGACTTCATGGAATTCCGGTTAACACTGTTATGATAGGGACCCCTTATTTACTAGCGAATTTTAAGAGTTTGCCAAAAGCTTTAGAAACTTCGTTGAATCTTAGCACTGCTTACAATCCACAAACTGATGGTCATACTCAATAGGTGAATAGGATTTTGGTAGATTTGTTAAGAGCTTACATCATGGACTTCGGAAAACTTTGGAGAACATCGGAAGTAGCACTTACCTTTAGTAGAATTCGAGTATAATAATAGTCACCAAGCGACGATTGGTAAGACACCCTTTGAAGCGATTTATGGAAGGACATGCAAATCGCTCAATTGTTGGTGGGAAACCACCGAAAAAAATTTACTCGGACCAAAATTAATTCGCAAGACTTAGGAAATGGTAGAATTGATTATGCAACAAATAAAGACCACACAAGATCGTTAGAAATCCTATGCGACAAGTGAAGAAAAGTGTTGCAATTTGAGACAGGAGGCATGGTTGTTAACTTGGCTTTTGACCAAGCAGATTTCAACCGGAAGTTAGAACGTCAAGATGAAGACGAAATGACTTGAAACTTGGCATGCACACTTAGAAGAGCTAGAGAAGCAACTTGAGAGAAGTTTCACCAAAAATGAGATAAGTCCTTAAATCAGTATGGAGTCGAGGATTTGATTTGGTAGTATGTTAAGGATTCTGACGAGTCAAGGATTTTTTTCAAGCTAAAGATTTTGACAAGGTATGGATTATGAGTTGGTACTGAGTTTAAATGCCAAGTCTTAGAATCTTCATATTTCTGGCAAGTGATCCACGAGTCTTCCTATGCGTGTTTATGAAGTTTCGTAGAGTTTCAGAGAACCAATCGTAAGAAATGAAGACTTGATGGTCCAAACCACGGGATAACCCAAGTCATGGAAGGATAATAATCAAAACTCGTCAATAGCCTACCAAATTACATAGAGGACATCTTGATGAAGCAAGGAGCTCGAAACAAAATGGTTTAGCCAAGTTATAGCTAAGGATTAGACTTGACCCCGAGTCAAGGGCTTGACTCGGTACCAAGTCTAAAACATAACTCGGGTTGTCATAATTTTTCTTATACCACCTTGGGCCAGTCTCTGGACTTCTATAATAGCAGGCTTCTGATCTGATATGTCTGCTACCCTTATAAATATAAACCATAGAGCAACCAACAAAGGATCTGGATTCTGCTATCACTACGTAGGAGTACTCTCTCTTCTTCAACTCTTTCCTCTTCACAACAATCACTAGGGCAGCTCCTCTAGGCAATTCTAGGAAATAGAACTTGTCTAACCCCTATACTTGTGATTCTTTCTCTCTCAAACCCCTTGTAATCTCATACAAACAAGATCACATCAATATGTGAAGTTATAAAGTGAACGTAGGCTTAGTTGGCAGCCAAATCACTATAAAAATCTCTATGTTTCTCTCTTAGTTCTTTACTTTATTGCTATTTTCTATTATCTTTGCCCGATCCTAACATGACTGGTGCTTTCACATAATACTCTTTGGTGTTGATCCATTTTTTGGGTTAACATTTTGGTGCTTTCACTGAGAAAACTAAATCCATGCTTAGATCTAACTATCCACTTTGGATTGAATAGATCCGGAAGTTTGATCCAGAAAGTTTACTCAAAGAAATTGAGTATTTGCTGCTTCAATGGCTCGCAAAAGGAAATCCGCATTGGGGAGATCCATAGGAGCAATTATTAGTGGTGATGAAACAAACACCCACCAACTGAAGCTAACAATGGAAACCCTGCTCTATGTTCTTTTTCTCACCAAGAAGTTGTTACAAGAGGAGAACTCAACCAGATGGTTAATGAGCTTAACAAGAAATTGTCTGATAGCCAAAAATCTCTCGTGAATAAGATTGATGTTGTGCTAGCACTGCAGCCATCAAGTGCTTTGAGAGCTAGGTAAGAAACTACAGCACTATGGAACAAGAGAATTTTTTTGTTCCAGGATTAAACAGGAGGAATGACGAAAAAAACTGAAAGAGGTAGCTGGTGGAGCTGGAAGGATTGTTGTAACGACCCGTAAATTTCAACTGTTTTAATAGCGTAATTAGTTGAAATTTTGTAAAATTTTGAAATAAAATTTTAATATTTGGAATACGTCTAGTTAAACATAGCAACTGGTAAATTTTCGTCCGAAAATATGAAAATTTATTTCGCGCGTAAATTCACTTCAATTTAATCAGTTAAAAAGCAGTGAAAATAAAATGTTTCCGAAACCTAAATATTTTTACATAGAAAAATTCTAAACCATCTTCTGAGCAAGATCTCAGTTTGTCATTTTTCCAAATTCGGACATCTTTGGCTCCGTCGATCTTATTTTTCAGCGTTTTTCTCGCATTTTTCGCTAGTATAAAAATTTCGGATTTTTATAATTCAATCGTGCCACCGATATCTGTATACCGTTTTGATCGTCTCAGCGTACTGATCTCCACGGTATATTCGTTTGTTTGTTTCGGAGTTCGGAACTCGACGAAATCAGTAAACGATTACTGTATCTCGGTAACCGTTTTCGAACCCTTTGTTTTCCCATGACATTTCCTATTCCGGGTGAGCCAATAGTCATTGACTTTTAAAATTCCTAGAATCATTTATTGACACTTATTTTTCCCACTTGAAATTTTTTTTATTTGGCATTCATATCGGCCCATTTTCCTAACTGCTGGCTGCTTCCATTCTCTATTCCCTCCCCTCCATATCATCACTTCATAACAGGGCCTCACGCAAAAGCTTTCAAATTTTCTTTTCTTACTTTCTCACACTTTTCATTTCTATCTCCCCACGCAAGCTCTAGATCACCTACCCAACGCACGACAACACCGCCTCTCCCATCCTTCCTCTGACATCACATCCCTAATCCGTCACCCAAAGCACCTCCGATTGCCCATCTTTTCCACTGCCTCTCCGACCACATCTTCATCTCCAGGCCGAGCACAACCTTGCTCCACCCACGACAGTGCCTCCAGCCCATCATCCCACACGCCTTCCAGCCCCATTGCCTCAACAACCGTGAGCAGCCATCATTACCCAGATCCGCCTCCACTGCTCACCGACCAAACGCCCACTCTTTCTCCATCCCCGTCACGTCAGTGCCGACCCCAAACCCATCACTGAACCCGTGTACCCACGTCGCAACAGCAAGTCGTGCTGCCTTCTTCACCTCCTCAACACCCACCCAGCCTTCGCCACCCCATTCTTATTTTATGGGTAAGTGTTTAAATATTATGGTGATGTATAATATATTAGTTTTGTGTTATATATAATAGTATATATATATTGAAGATCTGTTATATATTTACAGTGATATATATAGTTTACAGTTTTTGATTTTTTTTTTTTTTTTTGTCGATATGTATATGATAACGTGAGATATATATGGATTTCAAGTATATTTGCATAGTGTCCCAGATATGTGTTTCAAAGGTATATATAAAGTATATAAGTTTAAAAAGGTTGTGTAAAGTCTATTAGTTATATGTGTGGTTACAGCTCATATACTAGTGTGTGTATATATATATTGTTTTGGTTGTAGATTTTATATTAGAATTTTGATTTTAAATGAGCATATATAAGGGTATGGTATGGGTTCACTGTATGGGTATTTGGTTACACACATAAAATATATTTGCATGACCTGTTTTGTTGTTCATGTAAATCTTATATTATTTTTTTTGAGTTATATATTTTGTTAGTTGAATATGTTAGTGTATATATTATAAAGAAGTGTTATAGATATATGCTATTTTGTATACAAAGTTGCATAGGCTAGTTATATCTATATGTACTATGCAGTATATATATATATATTACTTTGTGCTTAAGGTCTTTCTGTGATACGTAAGTCTATTTATAATTGGATATATAGTATACATAAGTTTTAAATGATCTGTTGAGTCTGAATATAAGTTTTATACTATATACAAGTATGAATCTTATGTACTTTTGTTTTACTATGTGAAAATCATACTGTGAAAAATATATATTATGTCATGTACATTTTAATGGTTTCCCGATTCATAGCTTGATTTGGTACGTTTCTATATAAGTATTTATGAGTTGATTTCTAAAACATAAGGAAATTTTATTTTATGTGTTTAAATTAAATATTGATTTGAAAATATATGTGTTCAATTAAATTTTTTAAAAAACAAATATATATACACACAATTTTATATGTTTGTGAGTACTGTTCCAAAGTTTTATTTTATTTTGGGATTTTGGTTGGCGAATATGTTGACAAAATAATAATAACAATACGTTAGCGTTGCTGTTCTATCAAATCTATTCTGATTTGTTTTATCGCTTCTGTTACCAGCCTTGTCCGTCGTGCCTGTTCTCCCAGTCGAATCATGTCCAATTTGCTTTGTTTCGAAGTTCGTGTTCAGTTTCGTAACTTACTTCATTGTCCGTCCTCTCTAGCCTCGAAAGGTGAGCACTCACTCACGATTAACGTTCTTTTATTTATTAGATTTGATTTCAATTGAAACGACAATTGAAATATGCTGCTGTTAGTTAATTACACTGTTATATATGCTATTGCCTGTATCAGTTCACCTGTGACATCTGACACCATTATCTGTTAGTTATTTATGTGATGATAATACAGTTTGGCTGATAATTGATTGATTGTTGATGTTTATATTGGACGTTAAATTGTTAATGTTAAAATGTTAAATAGTATGCAATTGAACTTGATATAAGATAGTTAAATGTTAAATTTGATTAACTGACATTTGTATAATATGACCCCTTTAACTGTTAAATTTATTGACACGTAGGATTTGTTTAAATTACACTTTGAACCACTGAATGTATGTTGTTAAATTGATGATGTATGAAATTGTAATAGATGACAAGTGAAAAACCGTAATGTAATAATCTTTAATCTACATGAAATGATAGTGTAGATTCTAGAAATAATTATATTAATTCGTACAAATAACAATGCGAATTAATACGGTTATTTCGGGATTATTTGAATTGATTATTGGATTGGTATTGATTGTTGTTATTGCTTGTTTATTTACTTTGACACCATCCCAGTTATCACACTGCAAGTTCCCTTTGATATGTTTTGATTTTTGAATTGAATTGGAATCGGGTTGAAATGATAAATACCCAAATTGAACTTTGACCTAGGATAGAAAACTAAATAAAATCTGATTGGTCAATAATTTGATTTAAAAATAAAATGAAGATTTTATTTGAACAAAGAATATGGTTTTGAAATGAAGTTGAAATTTGAATTTTTAATGAAAAGAAAATGTTAATATTTGATAATCTGAACAAAAAGATTTAACAATGTAATTAATGAAAGAATGTTGTTTAATTTGAGAAATGATTGAATTAAATTTTGAAATGATTTAATAATTAAGTTTGAAATTATTAAACTTTGAAATGATTTAAGAATTAAGTTGAAATTATAATTTAGTTTGAAATTATTAAACTTTGAAATTATTTAATAATTAAGTTTTGAATTATTTAATAATTAAATAAGATTGAATTATTTAATGATTAAATTGAATTGAAATTCTTTAATAAGAAAAATTGAACTTTTGAATAAGTGAATTTTACTTCGTAAATAATTGAAATTGAGATTTCTTGATTAAGTAAGTTTTGGAAAATTATTTAAGTAAGTAAATAAGTGAAATTGAATTTCTTTAACAAGAAATAAAAATGTGATTTTTGGAAATTAATGTAAGACCTGAAATTGAAAGAATTTGATTTGATGAATTTAATTTAAATAAATTTGTAAGTTTTGATTTAATGAAGTTGAACTTAAGAATTGATTTAATGAATTGGAAATTTAATAGAAATTGTTTTGAATGATAAAGTAACTTAACGAATATTAAATGAAATCGATAAATGAATTTAAATTGATTTGAATGTTAAATTAAATTAATTTAAATGATTTCGAAATGAAACTGATATACGAACTTGAATCAATATTTGAATTGTTTAAATAGTAATTGAAATTGAATTATAAGATTTTGAAACGGAAAATTGGAAGTTTTGAAACGAAAATTTGGAAATTGTTTTAGAAAGACGAACGAATTGTTGATTTACGAATCCTATTTGAAATTGTAATTGATTTGGTTTTTGAAATATATAAACGACCAATCGGTGTAATAATTACGAAAGTTATTAAAGAGACCGGGATCGGTAATGGATATACTCTCTATCTGAACCGAAACCACTTTAATAACTATACGCGGAGTGTTGATCCAGAACGAAGTGGATGGTTTGGTGAACGCGTTGACTGAAGAAAGAGAACGATTTTGGATGACCCCTGATATGACTAAAACAGGAGCCGCGCCGGGCCATTGAGGATCGCCATCTCTAGCGGACACACTTCTTCGATACCATATCTATTACTTTTGTGATTCGATTTGGGTGCACCCCTCGATTATGGGAGTGTTGTTCGCGGTGTTGGGGTAGTAGCTGCTATGCCCAACATCAGTCCGGATCAGGCAACTACTAGTATCCTAGTTGGTATCGCCTCATGTACCTTGTCATACTTGTATTCCATTTATGCGCGACCACTACGATTTTGATTTGTACCTTTAGTATATGGATTGCCCTCTGGTGACTTCCGGTTTTGGGGAAACTACGGTCTTGTATATGCTTTTGGGAATAAACAGGTTAAGAGGTGTATGGGCCCTGCTTAACCCTACTTTGATATCTTTATATTACTGATAGACATTATCTACTTAGCGTACATTACTACCTAGTAGATAGTTTAACGGATCCTTAAGGATGGTTATTCCAAACATCCTTTGAGTTACTTGTATTTCAATTGCTATTTCACTTGAGTTGGATTTATTAATATAAGAATGTTAATCCTGACTCGAGTGTCTTGTGTTTTTTTGCTTTACGCTCGGGTCAGACTGAGTGTACCAGTATTCGAGACTCACCTTTGGAGTTGGAGCTTTGCTTGAAGATCCAGCCATCTATTCTGCTTTCAGTATTCGATGATTCCAGTGATGTATTCTGATTTGTATCTGATGTATCGTATTACTCTTCTGTTGTAAACTCTGATGTATTTTATATATTCATATAGTAGCTTCATGAACTACTATCTCTTTTATTTCCGCTGCGTTTATTACTCTGTGTCTGTGATCTGTGATTATATCTATTTACTGTATATGTTCAGTTTTGCCAAATTTAAATTAACAACGCGGTATTTTGAGCAATTCAACTCCGGCATGAGTGTCTACCTATACACTTATAATGGACGCGAATGGTCCAAAATTCTGGGTCGTTACAGTTGGTATCAGAGCTTTGGTAGCTCTAGGCAAAACTCAACATATATGGTAAATATATTTACAGAATCACTCTCATTCGAGTTTCAATCTCTTCCATTAACTCAATTCCTTTGAATTTTGGAACGTTCCCCTCGGTTCCGAAATTCATTCGTGTCCCTCACTATTCGTCTCCTTTCAATTCTGGAGCATCACATAACTCCACCTTGAATGATCTTAATAATGAATCGGCGGTCTCGCCAAACTTCGAATGATTTGTGAAGGGGTGAAACTCCTTTACAATAGGCATTGATTTACCGGAGATTTCTGTATCCTCGGTTTACGATGCTGTCTATTACCTGATATACCTGAATTCCATCTCTTGAGATCGAGTGTTGATTTACCTCGGAATTCAGCATCGATCTTATTCTTGAAGTTACGGTCGACCCGGTTAAGGTTGCCCGTGAATTAAATAAGCTTATCCATCTCCTGATTCTGTTAATTAAATCACCTTATCTTTTCTTTCGAATTTATTTTCGAAAAAATTCTCTTTGATTTGAGTCCATCAAATTCGAATCTCTATCTTTGCTTTGAAATCTATTCTTGTATCGGTGAGTGAGGAAGTGTATTTGTAAATTAATTTTAAAAATGTTTTTATATATTGTGTTGTTTGAGTTGTTGTTGTTGATTTGGGTTTCCGATCGATTCGTCTGATCAACGCTATCGATAGGATTTCCAAAACACTTGAACAGAGCAAACTGACACAATATTATTTTCAAATTTGGAAAATGAAATAAATTTGTTTGATTATATTGTAAAAATATAAGTAAAAATTTTCTGGAATTTAATGGGTTAATTAAAATTGTTTGTTTAAGATGATAATATTTGATTATCATTTATTGTTCTAAATAAATTTATAAATACGGTTTATAAATTGATTTGGAATTTGAAATGAATGTAATTCAGAAATTTGAGAATTTATTTGTTTCCGGTGATTTCGAACTTTGGTTTTAAAAATTTTAGAGTATATATTATTGAAGTATTTTCGAATAGAAATCGTTTTCATAGAATTTTTTTTTTAAAATGTTGAAATCAGTGCTCTTCTCTTTGTCGCTGGAAAATAATTTCGGTGATGGCGGCCGCATCATCGACATTCATTTTCGAGTTTCGAAGTGGAGAATCCATTCTGTAGCTTTGCTACGGTTTTGTTTTGAAAAATATTTTGATTTGAATATCTTTAATATATTTTGATTTATATATATAAGTATCTTATTTTAAAATTTGATTTGATTTGATATAAATACATTATATATATCTCTAAATTGTTTAAGGATAATCAGAAATCTAATTCTTAAATTTTGTTAAATGAATGATTTTAATTATAAATAAAACCAAAATTTGTAATAAATATTTAAACTTGAATAATTGAATTGGAAAATTTTATTTGTATATTGTTCAACTGCATTCTAATACAACTTACCTAAATCATTCAGAAGTTGAATATGTAATTGGATAATATATAATATAAATTGAATTTATAAATAAAATTGAGTGTTTATAATAAATGTTATACACTAAATTTTGATTATAAAGATGTTAATAGAGTTAGATAGGATAATAAAGTAAAACTCAGATAATTGAAAAATAAATTTGTTTTGAAAAAATTAATAAATTGAAATTTGATCAACATATGAAAATACCTTGAATTTAAAAGCAATTAGTAAATATAAATTAATTTAAAATCGAAACTTTTATGGTTTAAATTAATTTATATGGGTTAAATATATGTGATTAGATATATTAAGTAGAATAAACTTAATAAGAATTTGGAATAAAGAAGAATTTAAATTGTTGAAGAAAATATGAGTATAATAAAAGACTATTCAAATTTATGGTTTTAGAAATTGTAAATTGAAGATAATTGGATAATAAGATAATGAATTTAGAAATAGTTGAAATTGATTTTGGAGAAATCAAATGGATTAAATCAATTATTGAATATCAATTAATTTAAATTTGAATTTATATGGTTTAAATTAATTGTTATTTTGTATTTCAAATCTGTTTTCTTTATGGTTGTTTCTATTCTCCTACCTCGTTCCTTTTCGGGGACGAAAAGTTTTGAGTGGGGGAGAGTGTAACGACCCGTAAATTTCAACTGTTTTAATAGCGTAATTAGTTGAAATTTTGTAAAATTTTAAACGATAAAATTTTGAAATAAAATTTTAATATTTGGAATACGTCTAGTTAAACATAGCAACTGGTAAATTTTCGTCCGAAAATATGAAAATTTATTTCGCGCGTAAATTCACTTCAATTTAATCAGTTAAAAAGCAGTGAAAATAAAATGTTTCCGAAACCTAAATATTTTTACATAGAAAAATTCTAAACCATCTTCTGAGCAAGATCTCAGTTTGTCATTTTTCCAAATTCGGACATCTTTGGCTCCGTCGATCTTATTTTTCAGCGTTTTTCTCGCATTTTTCGCTAGTATAAAAATTTCGGATTTTTATAATTCAATCGTGCCACCGATATCTGTATACCGTTTTGATCGTCTCAGCGTACTGATCTCCACGGTATATTCGTTTGTTTGTTTCGGAGTTCGGAACTCGACGAAATCAGTAAACGATTACTGTATCTCGGTAACCGTTTTCGAACCCTTTGTTTTCCCATGACATTTCCTATTCCGGGTGAGCCAATAGTCATTGACTTTTAAAATTCCTAGAATCATTTATTGACACTTATTTTTCCCACTTGAAATTTTTTTTATTTGGCATTCATATCGGCCCATTTTCCTAACTGCTGGCTGCTTCCATTCTCTATTCCCTCCCCTCCATATCATCACTTCATAACAGGGCCTCACGCAAAAGCTTTCAAATTTTCTTTTCTTACTTGCTCACACTTTTCATTTCTATCTCCCCACGCAAGCTCTAGATCACCTACCCAACGCACGACAACACCGCCTCTCCCATCCTTCCTCTGACATCACATCCCTAATCCGTCACCCAAAGCACCTCCGATTGCCCATCTTTTCCACTGCCTCTCCGACCACATCTTCATCTCCAGGCCGAGCACAACCTTGCTCCACCCACGACAGTGCCTCCAGCCCATCATCCCACACGCCTTCCAGCCCCATTGCCTCAACAACCGTGAGCAGCCATCATTACCCAGATCCGCCTCCACTGCTCACCGACCAAACGCCCACTCTTTCTCCATCCCCGTCACGTCAGTGCCGACCCCAAACCCATCACTGAACCCGTGTACCCACGTCGCAACAGCAAGTCGTGCTGCCTTCTTCACCTCCTCAACACCCACCCAGCCTTCGCCACCCCATTCTTATTTTATGGGTAAGTGTTTAAATATTATGGTGATGTATAATATATTAGTTTTGTGTTATATATAATAGTATATATATATTGAAGATCTGTTATATATTTACAGTGATATATATAGTTTACAGTTTTTGATATATTTTTTTTTTTGTCGATATGTATATGATAACGTGAGATATATATGGATTTCAAGTATATTTGCATAGTGTCCCAGATATGTGTTTCAAAGGTATATATAAAGTATATAAGTTTAAAAAGGTTGTGTAAAGTCTATTAGTTATATGTGTGGTTACAGCTCATATATTAGTGTGTGTATATATATATTGTTTTGGTTGTAGATTTTATATTAGAATTTTGATTTTAAATGAGCATATATAAGGGTATGGTATGGGTTCACTGTATGGGTATTTGGTTACACACATAAAATATATTTGCATGACCTGTTTTGTTGTTCATGTAAATCTTATATTATTTTTTTTGAGTTATATATTTTGTTAGTTGAATATGTTAGTGTATATATTATAAAGAAGTGTTATAGATATATGCTATTTTGTATACAAAGTTGCATAGGCTAGTTATATCTATATGTACTATGCAGTATATATATATATATTACTTTGTGCTTAAGGTCTGTCTGTGATACGTAAGTCTATTTATAATTGGATATATAGTATACATAAGTTTTAAATGATCTGTTGAGTCTGAATATAAGTTTTATACTATATACAAGTATGAATCTTATGTACTTTTGTTTTACTATGTGAAAATCATACTGTGAAAAATATATATTATTTCATGTACATTTTAATGGTTTCCCGATTCATAGCTTGATTTGGTACGTTTCTATATAAGTATTTATGAGTTGATTTCTAAAACATAAGGAAATTTTATTTTATGTGTTTAAATTAAATATTGATTTGAAAATATATGTGTTCAATTAAATTTTTTAAAAAACAAATATATATACACACAATTTTATATGTTTGTGAGTACTGTTCCAAAGTTTTATTTTATTTTGGGATTTTGGTTGGCGAATATGTTGACAAAATAATAATAACAATACGTTAGCGTTGCTGTTCTATCAAATCTATTCTGATTTGTTTTATCGCTTCTGTTACCAGCCTTGTCCGTCGTGCCTGTTCTCCCAGTCGAATCATGTCCAATTTGCTTTGTTTCGAAGTTCGTGTTCAGTTTCGTAACTTACTTCATTGTCCGTCCTCTCTAGCCTCGAAAGGTGAGCACTCACTCACGATTAACGTTCTTTTATTTATTAGATTTGATTTCAATTGAAACGACAATTGAAATATGCTGCTGTTAGTTAATTACACTGTTATATATGCTATTGCCTGTATCAGTTCACCTGTGACATCTGACACCATTATCTGTTAGTTATTTATGTGATGATAATACAGTTTGGCTGATAATTGATTGATTGTTGATGTTTATATTGGACGTTAAATTGTTAATGTTAAAATGTTAAATAGTATGCAATTGAACTTGATATAAGATAGTTAAATGTTAAATTTGATTAACTGACATTTGTATAATATGACCCCTTTAACTGTTAAATTTATTGACACGTAGGATTTGTTTAAATTACACTTTGAACCACTGAATGTATGTTGTTAAATTGATGATGTATGAAATTGTAATAGATGACAAGTGAAAAACCGTAATGTAATAATCTTTAATCTACATGAAATGATAGTGTAGATTCTAGAAATAATTATATTAATTCGTACAAATAACAATGCGAATTAATACGGTTATTTCGGGATTATTTGAATTGATTATTGGATTGGTATTGATTGTTGTTATTGCTTGTTTATTTACTTTGACACCATCCCAGTTATCACACTGCAAGTTCCCTTTGATATGTTTTGATTTTTGAATTGAATTGGAATCGGGTTGAAATGATAAATACCCAAATTGAACTTTGACCTAGGATAGAAAACTAAATAAAATCTGATTGGTCAATAATTTGATTTAAAAATAAAATGAAGATTTTATTTGAACAAAGAATATGGTTTTGAAATGAAGTTGAAATTTGAATTTTTAATGAAAAGAAAATGTTAATATTTGATAATCTGAACAAAAAGATTTAACAATGTAATTAATGAAAGAATGTTGTTTAATTTGAGAAATGATTGAATTAAATTTTGAAATGATTTAATAATTAAGTTTGAAATTATTAAACTTTGAAATGATTTAAGAATTAAGTTGAAATTATAATTTAGTTTGAAATTATTAAACTTTGAAATTATTTAATAATTAAGTTTTGAATTATTTAATAATTAAATAAGATTGAATTATTTAATGATTAAATTGAATTGAAATTCTTTAATAAGAAAAATTGAACTTTTGAATAAGTGAATTTTACTTCGTAAATAATTGAAATTGAGATTTCTTGATTAAGTAAGTTTTGGAAAATTATTTAAGTAAGTAAATAAGTGAAATTGAATTTCTTTAACAAGAAATAAAAATGTGATTTTTGGAAATTAATGTAAGACCTGAAATTGAAAGAATTTGATTTGATGAATTTAATTTAAATAAATTTGTAAGTTTTGATTTAATGAAGTTGAACTTAAGAATTGATTTAATGAATTGGAAATTTAATAGAAATTGTTTTGAATGATAAAGTAACTTAACGAATATTAAATGAAATCGATAAATGAATTTAAATTGATTTGAATGTTAAATTAAATTAATTTAAATGATTTCGAAATGAAACTGATATACGAACTTGAATCAATATTTGAATTGTTTAAATAGTAATTGAAATTGAATTATAAGATTTTGAAACGGAAAATTGGAAGTTTTGAAACGAAAATTTGGAAATTGTTTTAGAAAGACGAACGAATTGTTGATTTACGAATCCTATTTGAAATTGTAATTGATTTGGTTTTTGAAATATATAAACGACCAATCGGTGTAATAATTACGAAAGTTATTAAAGAGACCGGGATCGGTAATGGATATACTCTCTATCTGAACCGAAACCACTTTAATAACTATACGCGGAGTGTTGATCCAGAACGAAGTGGATGGTTTGGTGAACGCGTTGACTGAAGAAAGAGAACGATTTTGGATGACCCCTGATATGACTAAAACAGGAGCCGCGCCGGGCCATTGAGGATCGCCATCTCTAGCGGACACACTTCTTCGATACCATATCTATTACTTTTGTGATTCGATTTGGGTGCACCCCTCGATTATGGGAGTGTTGTTCGCGGTGTTGGGGTAGTAGCTGCTATGCCCAACATCAGTCCGGATCAGGCAACTACTAGTATCCTAGTTGGTATCGCCTCATGTACCTTGTCATACTTGTATTCCATTTATGCGCGACCACTACGATTTTGATTTGTACCTTTAGTATATGGATTGCCCTCTGGTGACTTCCGGTTTTGGGGAAACTACGGTCTTGTATATGCTTTTGGGAATAAACAGGTTAAGAGGTGTATGGGCCCTGCTTAACCCTACTTTGATATCTTTATATTACTGATAGACATTATCTACTTAGCGTACATTACTACCTAGTAGATAGTTTAACGGATCCTTAAGGATGGTTATTCCAAACATCCTTTGAGTTACTTGTATTTCAATTGCTATTTCACTTGAGTTGGATTTATTAATATAAGAATGTTAATCCTGACTCGAGTGTCTTGTGTTTTTTGCTTTACGCTCGGGTCAGACTGAGTGTACCAGTATTCGAGACTCACCTTTGGAGTTGGAGCTTTGCTTGAAGATCCAGCCATCTATTCTGCTTTCAGTATTCGATGATTCCAGTGATGTATTCTGATTTGTATCTGATGTATCGTATTACTCTTCTATTGTAAACTCTGATGTATTTTATATATTCATATAGTAGCTTCATGAACTACTATCTCTTTTATTTCCGCTGCGTTTATTACTCTGTGTCTGTGATCTGTGATTATATCTATTTACTGTATATGTTCAGTTTTGCCAAATTTAAATTAACAACGCGGTATTTTGAGCAATTCAACTCCGGCATGAGTGTCTACCTATACACTTATAATGGACGCGAATGGTCCAAAATTCTGGGTCGTTACAATTGTTATAGGGGCGATGGAAGTGCTCCTTTTACCGGAAGACAACCTAGTGCTAACCCAAACCTAGGAGTGAATACTCCTCACTCCTCAAGTGAACAACGCAATGCTTGTTTCTCAGTCTGAAGGTGACATGCAGCTTGATGGTGATGGATTGAAACTAAATGTTGATGTAAACAAGCAAAGTGCTGGAAATGAGGGCCAAATTGCCATGATATGGCCGACCGTGCATCGACGAAACTCTATAGGAGTGGTTCTCCTGGAGAATGGAGAACCTAGGCTTCAGTTGGCAAACAGAGTCCGTTTGCGGAGTCAAACACTCGACGTATCCCCTAACAGTCAACCTTTAGAATATTGTGCCAGTGAAGACTACATCGCTGTCATAGTCAAATGGTTGGTTGTAACATCTCCTATCTTGAGGCCCAAAGCTAAGCGCTACAGATGCTGCAGTCGTCTAAAGTATTAACTTCCGGTGACAAAATATGGTAATGCTAATGGTATCCATAATATCAAAAGCACATGAATATGAAACAAAATCATAGATTCAAAAATAAATTTTCTGATTACATTTCACAAAACATGTTTCATATCCAATTACATAATCCCAGTCGTTTCCCAGGTTCATATCAAATATAATTATTACATAAATACGCCAAGAGCAACATATGAAGATGCCCCCTTGGATGATTTGAGTACTAAATTCATATCAAACTTAATACAATAGAGCGGAAATAAAACAAAACAACTCCTAAATAACTAACATCAGCCTCCTGCTCGCCTCCGGAGGCTTTATTCGTCCACCTACTAAGGCCTGCAAATCCTTAACTCTCAAGCTACTCAAATAAATTTTGAGCACCCGAGAGTTTAAGGGGAAAAACATAAACTTTGAGTCAGACATAAAGCTTGGTGTGAATAATACTATTACATCTCGGTTTACTGATATTAAGTGAGACCACGTCACTTTGTGGAATGGGTTTCCCCTTACCAATATCTTTTTAAAACATATCCTTTTGCAAATTAGAAACCTGCAATCAAACTGATTAATCAAACCGATCATAATAATAATAGCATTATCATATATGCTTATAAACAGGTAACAAATGGACCATCTGTCCAAAAAATATAGTTTTGTTTGGCTAACAACTAACTATTGGTTGACTCGGGCCTACCAGACAAAATGAACAAATAATCTAACACGTGTTAGACAAACTTCTGGATGGTCTGTTCTTAAGTTACTTCTCCAAGGGTCACCTGATCCTAATTGTTTTTCGAGCTCACCAATAACCTATCCTTCCTCTCTGTACATATATTCCTTTCTGTGTGTAACCATTATTTAAGTCATACTTGTGACTAAGCCTTACACACTAGAATTTTGGACTAAAATTAGCTAGGGGCTATAGCTAATGTATATGGCGCGACCCTACACCAATCCCATCTGGTATACCAATATCGGAGTCATTTTACTTAGGGTTAACTACCCTTTAAATTTTCCTTGAAAACCTTTTAAAAATGATTTAATCCCTTTAAATCACACTTAAACAAGGAAAATATATTATTGCTTTACTCAAACCTCGTTGCCATGATATATACTTTACTCAAAACATTGTTGATGAAAACATTCTAAACCTTTGTTTAAACCTTTAAACAATTCTCTTTTGAAACCATTGAAAGTGCCCCTTTTGATAAAAGTAAACTATTTTACTTTATAACCTTAAGCCGAAAGGTCAAAACATACCTTTCGAAACCATTTACCATAGTCCTTTCCAAAACATTATAAACAACTCTTTCAAAAGCTTTATAAAACCTTAAACATCCTCTTTTGAAACATTTTAAACACGCCTTTCGAAAACATTGGAAATCTTCCATTAAACACTAAGGTAAACCTTTCGAAAACATTGGGGAACCACCCCTTCGAAACCTTTATCATATACCTTTCGAAATACTTGGGGAACCACCCCTTCGAAACCTTTGTTAGTTACCTTTCGAAAGCGTTAAGTACTCTACTTAAAACAAACCTTTCGAAAGCATTGGGTTCAAGTTAAAATATGTGGAATAACCTTTCGAAACCATCTGAAATCATTCTTGAAACCTTTGGGTTTAACTTTCAAAACATTAAAAGAGTTTTAAAACAACTAAGTCAAAAGCAGCTCTTTCGAAAGCAATTTCTTAAGTAAAAGAAGTGGATGGCGTCGAAACCCATCCCTTCGAAAGCATTGGAGAAGCGACTTAGGTTTTAAAACAAAGAAACCCTTTCAAAGGCATTGCATTGAAAGGTAGGATGCGACAGCAAGGGGTTTCGATCCCTTCGAAAGCTTCTTTATAAAACAAAGGCGCAACCTCTTTCAAAACCACTCTTTAAAACCATTTAACCAATTCAAAAGCTATCTAAGTTGAAAGCATTCTTTTCGAAAGCAAAGTTGGCAAATTTCCTTTTAAAAGAAAAGCAAGGTTTCGACCCCTTTCGAACCCCTTATTTCAACTATTTAACTTTTGCCTAGGTCCAATTCACTACATGCCAAGTCTTTGATACCACGCGCATTGGTTTCGATGGAGATGGAGGTGGAGGTGGAAGTACCTAGTCGAAAGGTGCTGTCGAAAGTGGCGAAACAGTAAAACATGGTAAAACTGATTTTTAACTTTAAAAAGTAATCCCTTTCAACTAACCTGCTTTGTTTGTCCACATATGATTGGTTGCTAATTTCTTTTCCAAATTCTTTTCTAAAAGTGATGCAAATTTTTTAGAGATAAACAATTTAAAATATTTACAAAATGCCCATTCTCCTTTTATAAATATATAAAACATTTATTCCCATACCTTAAATAATTTTATATACTTCTTAAAACAATAAGGAAAATTCTACAAAAATTCCCATAAATCGTTTTTAATATGTTTTCTAACATATTTTAATTTCTGACCCAAAACATATATAAAATAGCCTTAATTAATTTTAAACCCAATTAACTATTTTCTTCACCAGAAAATTAATAATAAATCCACATTAATTCGAAAAATTATGAAATTTGAAACCCATCTCTAAAATATTATTTCTGAACTTATCTCAAAATCATAAGGCATTTGGATGTCATTTAATAAGGTTTTCATATTAAAATTATCATAAAATCCATATGAAATAACATAAATCATCAACAAGCATATATATCTATTTTAACAATAAAAAACATGGCAATATACTTTGCAAAAATACTCGGATCTGATCTAGAAACCAAAATCATCAAAAATATGAGATGTAACCTATTATTCACCTTTAGCTTGTGATTAAGGAGTTGAGATTTGATCTTGGATTAAGTTGCTTAAGCTTCTTCCTCTTATCTTCTTCTTGTTTTCCCTTAATGGTGTTCGACCTCTCTTTTGTTTTGCTTTTGTTTTGAATGTGAGAATGAATGTGGCTTTAGGGTTTAGGGTATAAGAATATACTTACTCCTACTTTGCCCTTACCTATTACCCTTATCTATTTCATTTTAAATCCCCCTTTAGTTCATTAGTTTTAGTTGGCACGGTTACCCTCTATTTACACAAATCTCAATCCCTTAACCGTTTACATTATTTCATATAATTTAACTAATCAAATGTCCTAAATAATGTTATTCAAAATTAGGTCGTTACAGACTCCCCTCCTTAAAGACTTTTCATCCTCGAAATTACGATAAGGTATTCATCAAAGTCAATCATAAAGATAAAACATACCACGAAACAAGTTAGGATAAGCATCTCTAATTCTGCTCTCAGTTTCCCAAGTACAGTCTCTTTCGTCATCACTCCACTGGACTTTAACTAATCTGACTATCTTGTTTCATAGCTTCTTCTCATCTCTCGTGACTGTACGAACTGACTTTCTAATTATAGTCAAATTCGGCTCCACTACTAAGTCATCTAACACAGTCGGTGTAATAGTAGTCCCTGGATCTCGAATACACTTCCTTAGATGAGAAACATGAAAAACATCGTGGACTCTTGCCAAACTGTCCGGTAACTCTACTCTATATGCGAGTTTCCCGATCCTCTCTACAAGAGGAAATGGTCCAACGAACCTCAGTGCCAACTTTCTCGATTTCCCAAACCTGATCACACCCTTCATTGGTGATACTTTGACGGAAACATGATCTCCAACTGAGAATTCTAAGTCTTTCTGTCTCTTATCAGCATAACTCTTCTGCCTAGACCGAGCTTCTTTCATTCTAGCTCTAATTAACTCAATCTTCTTTGCAGCTTCTCTAACTAAATCTGAACCAAGTACCAACCTATCTCCGGTCTCTAACCAACAAACTGGAGATTTACATGGCCTTCCACACAAAGCTCCAAATGGTGCCATCCTATACTAGCCTGATAACTATTGTTATATGAAAACTCGACTAAGTGTAAATGGTCTTCCCATGATCCTCCAAGATCTAGTACACAAGCGCGTAACAGATCTTCTAAGACTTTGTTAACTCTTTATGTTTGCCCATCTGTCTGCGGATGGTAAGCGATACTCATCTTAAGCTTGGTGCCTAAAATCTCTTGTAGGCTCTTTCAGAACTCGCTAGTGAATAAGGAATCTCTATCACTTACGATACTACTAGGAATCTCATGCGGTCTAACTACATTCTTCATAAATAACTTAGTCAAAACAGGTGTCGTCCTAGTTGACTTAACTGGAATGAAATGGACACTCTTGGTTAACCTGTCCACTATGACCCATATGCTTTCATTTCCTCTATTAGATCTTGGCAACCCATCTATGAAATCCATTGAGATAGAATCCCATTTCCATACTGGGACATCTAAAGGCTGAAGCAACCCACTTGGTTTCTGATATTTTGCTTTTACCTGTTGGTAGTTCAAACACCGCTTTACCATAAGCCTACATCTCTCTTCATACCTTCCCAGAAGAAACTTCTCTTCATGTCCTCATATATCTTAGTTCCTACCGGATGAATAGTAAACTTCGAACGATGGCATTCCTCAAGAACTTTCTTCCTAATGCTTCCTACATTCAAAACACATAACCTTCCTTTATACCTCAACCATCCATTCTGGTCAAGACTAAAATCTTTCAAGTCATTGCTCCCTGTTCCATCCCTTAACTTTCTGATCTGTTCAACTAGTAATGGATCCTACTTCTGCTTAAAGCTATCTTTTCGATCATCACCGGTCAAACTTCTAAACATGAAAACATAGCAGTCTCCTTACTAAATCTAGCTTTAGATCTCCCATATATTCTACATGTCGTCAACGTTTCTAAATCTTTCCTCTCAACTATCATCGCCAACAGTGCATTCTGATGTTTTCTACTAAGTGCATCTGCAACCTTATTGCCCTTTTCCGGTGTGTACTCAATACCAAAGTAATAAGCGGCTAAAAACTCTAACCACCTCTACTGTCTTATATTCAACTCCTTCTGAGAGAATAAATACTTTAGCGACTTATGATCCGTATACAACTCAAATCTCTCTCCCAAAAGGTAATGTTTCCGCACCTTCAACGCAAGAATTACTGTCGCTAATTCCAAATCATGAGTCGGGTACCTAACCTCATGCGGTCTAAGCTGTCGACATGCATAGGCAATCACTTTACCTCTTTGCATTAACACAGCTCCTAACCCTTTTCCACACGCATCCGTATAAACCACTAAGTCCTGATTCCCTTTTGTAACAACTAACACGGGTGCTTTAGTTAATAAATTTTTCAGCTTCTGGAATGCCTCCTTACACTTATCGATGCAAATGAACTTCACATCCTTTCGCCTTAGCTTGATCATCGATGCTGCTATCCGCGAAAAATCCTTTATGAATCTCCGATAATATCTAGCTAATCCAAGAAAACTCTTTATCTCAGTCATTGTCTCGGGTCTTTTCCAATTATTCATCGCCTCAATCTTAGTCAGATCTACGGACAACTCTTTCTCTAAGACTACATGACCAAGAAACTTCACTTCCTTCTTCAAGAAATGACACTTCGAAAATTTCGCTTTCAACTGATGCTGCCTCAACTTCTCAAGCACCACTCTAAATTGAACTTCATGCTCCCTTTCATCCTTAGAGTATATCAAAATATCATCTATGAAAACCAACATGAACCTATCCAAGTGCTCTCGAAAAACTCGATTCATCAAATCTATAAAGAATGTTGGCGCATTAGTTAGTCTGAATGGCATTACTAACCATTCGTATGATTCATATCCAGTTCTAAACGCCATCAAAGGAATACTATCCTCTGCCACTCTAAGCTGATGAAACCCTGTTGCTAAATTCAACTGGGAAAACACTCTGGCTACACTCAACTGATCGAAAAAATCGTCAATTCTAGGAATGGGTATTGATTCTTTATCTTCTCATTCAACTTACGATAATCGATACACAACCTTAACGATCCGTCCGGCTTCTTAGCAAACATTGCGGCTGCTCCCCAAGGCGAATTGCTTAGTCTGATAAAATTCTTGCCTACCAAATCCACCAACTGCACCTTCAGCTCCCTCATCTCGGTTGGTGTCATTCTGCTTGGCGGTCTACTCACTGGTTCTGCTCCTGGAACCAAATCTATCCAAAACTCAATGGCCCATTTCAACAGCAAATCTGTGATAGGTTTAAAGACATCTGCGAATTCTCTAGCAAAAGAAAACTCGATCAAATGCGTCTTCTACCTCCTCAACACCCTACAAAACATTAACCTCAAAACTAGGGCTTTCTATGGAGTATACTATCCGCTAACTACAGTTAGGGTGTTTGAGTGATATTTTCCTATCATGGCAAAATATCCTAGCATCGTATTTACTTAACCAATCTATACCCAAAATAATTCTGAACCCTACAAAATCAAACACATGCAAACTGCAAACAAAGGTATGACCTTACAATTCAAACTCCAAGTGGTCACACTTTATCTCGAGTGTCGCATACCCTCCTATCGGATTTTCAACCCTTAAGGAAGTAACTAGGTATGAGGGTTCTAGGTTAAGCTTATCTACCAAACAATGAGATATAAATGAATGCGATGCACCAATATCAAATAGAACTCTAACTGATATACCATGAATCAAAAGCGTACCTCCCAACATAGCTTTTCCTTTCTCATGTGCTGTCGGTCTTGAGGTAGTTTGTTCCAATGCAAGCACTTTGTCTTTCCCATCCTTGGCTGGCTCCTTGCACTGGTTCTTATAGTGTCTAATCTGATCACAGTTGAAACACCTTATTCCTTTCTTCTCAGTAGCTTTCTTTCCCTTGCCTGTCCATCACTCATGGGCATAGTGTCCTTTCTTGCCACACTTGTAACAGACCACTTTCGCCTTCCCCTTCTTAGTAGCTCCACCCTTCTTAGCTCCTTTCTTGTGGAAAAACTTCATATTTTGACCCTGCACTCCTTGAGCTTCCTTTTCCTTATTTCTTTCAAGAAAAGCTTGAATCTCTTCATTCCTCAAGGCCATCTCAACAACATCACATGGATCCCTAATATGTGGTAACATGGCCTTAGCAAGCTCAGGCTTCAACCCCTTGATGAACTTCTCATTCCTCTTAGTCACAGTATTAACCGTAGCATAGCCATATCTCGCTAGCTCCTCAAACCTCGTCGCATACTCGAGCACAGCCGTATCCCCCTGCTTCAACTCAGCAAACTTCTCGAGCAGAGTGAACTTAGCAATCTCTAAAATAAATCTTTCCTCGAACCTCCTCTGAACTTAGCCTAAATCATATTCTCCTCATTGACTCCAACTATCACACTGTTCCACCAATAAAGTGCTGCCCCTTGTAGCTGTCTAGAGGCGAGTCTCCTTTTCTGCTTATCATTGAGCCCTAAGTCAGCGAAAATCATCTCGCAATAAAGTAGCCAATTCTCTACTTTTATTGCGTCTTCAGTACCAATAAACGACTTTCCTCCCAACCGAGCATAATCTCTAATCATAATAGCATAGTTATTCACCACTGGAGCTTCTTGGTTCCCTCCTCCAGCATTTCCTCCAACTACTCCAGCATCAATTTCCATTTGCATCATGTTGACAAAGAACTGATACATTGCTCCCATGTCTACTTGCGGGACTCCAGCACTCACATTTGCAGCTTATGCTTGACCTTCATTTCTCCTGGTATTTGGTCGGGCGTTTCCATTAGTTGTGGTGCTTCCCCAATCAAGCTTAACTCTTCCACTTCTAGCATCCATATCTGCATTTGAGCCTGCGTAAGATACAGAAGAATAACCTAAGAGAGATAGGAGAATAGAGCTAAAGCGTATACTTATATATATAGCAAATACAAGTACGTTACTATAGTGTTATCCCATACCCCGATCTTTTCTCTAATTCCTTAGGATTATGTTATTAAAATCATTTTAGTTTAAAGTTTTTCATAAACCTATGCTCTGATACCAAGTTGTAACATCTCCTATCTTGAGGCCTAAAGCTAAGCGCTTCAGATGCTGCAGTCATCTATAGTATTAACTTTTGACGACAAAATATGGTAATGCTAATGGTATCCATAATATCAGAAGAACATGAATATGATACAAAATCAGAGATTCAAAAACAACTTTTCTAATTACATTTCACAAAACATGTTTCATATCCAATTACATAATCCCAGTCGTTTCCCAGGTTCAGATCAAATATAATTATTACATAAATACGCCAAGAGCGACATATGAAGATGCCCTCTTAGGTCATAAGAATACTAAATAGTCATACCAGACTTCATACAACACAGTTGAAATAAAACAAAACAACTCCTAAATAGCTAACATCAGCCTCCTTCTCGTCTCCAGAGGCTTTATTCATCCATCTACTAAAACCTGCAAATCCTCAACTCTCAACCTTCTCAAATCAATTTTAAGCACCCAAGAGTTTAAAGGGAAAAACAAAAACTTCGAGTCAGATATAAAGCCTGGGGTGAATAATACTATTACATCTCGGTTTACTGATATTAAGTGAGACCACGCCACTTTGTGGAACGGGTTTCCCCTCACTAATATCCTTTTAAAACATATCTTTTTGCAAATCAGAAACCTTTAATCAAACTGATCATAATAATAATAGCATTATCATATATGCTTATAAATAGGTAACAAATGGACCATCTGTACGAAAAATATAGTTTTGTTTGACTAACTACTAACCATTGGCCGACTCGGGCCTACTAGACAAAATGAACAAATAATCTAACACCTATTAGACAAATTTCTGGACGGTCTGTCCTTAACTTACTTCTCTAAGGGTCACCTGCTCCTAATGATTTTTCGGGCTCACCAATAACCTATCCTTCCTCTCTGTACATATATTCCTTTCTGTGTGTAACCATCATTTAAGCCTTACCTGTGACTAAGCCCTACACACTGAAATTTTGGACTAAAATTAGCTAGGGTCTATAGCTAGTGTATAGGGCGTGACCCTACACCTGTCCCATTTGGTATACAAATATCTCAGTCGTTTTACTTAGGGTTAACTACCCTTTAAATTTTCCTTGAAAACCTTTTTAAAATGATTTAATCCCTTTAAATCATACTTAAACAAGGAAAACATATTATTGCTTTACTCAAACCATATTGTTATGATATATACTTTACTCAAAAAATTATTGATGAAAACATTCGAAACCTTTATTTAAACCTTTAAACAATTCTCTTTCGAAACCATTGAAAGTACCCATTTCAATACAAGTAAACTATTTTACTTTATAACCTTTGGCCGAAAGGTCAAAACATACCTTTCGAAACCATTTACCATAGTCCTTTCGAACACATTGTAAACATCTCTTTCGAAAGCTTTATAAAACCTTAGACATCCTCTTTTAAAAAACTTTAAACATGCCTTTCGAAAACATTGGAAATCTATCATTAAACACTAAGGTAAAACATTCGAAAACATTGGGGAATCACCCCTTCGAAACCTTTATCATGCACCATTCGAAAATACTAGGGGAACTACCCCTTCGAAACCTTTGTTAGTTACCTTTCAAAAGCGTTAAAGTACTCTACTTAAAACAAACATTTCGAAAGCATTGAGTTCAAGTTAAAATATGTGGAACAACCTTTCGAAAGCAATTTCCTAAGTAAAAGAAGTGGATGGTGTCGAAACCAATCTCTTCGAAAGCATTGGAGAAGCGGCTTAGTTTTTAAAACAAAGAACCCCTTTCGAAGGTATTTCTTCGAAAGGTAGGATGCGGCAGCAAGGGGTTTCGATCCCTTCGAAAGCTTCTTTATAAAATAAAGGCGCAACCTCTTTCGAAACCATTCTTTAAAACCTTTTAACCAAGTTGAAAGCTATCTAAGTCGAAAGCTTTCTTTTCGAAAGCAAAGCAGTCGAATTTCCTTTTAAAAGCAAAGCAAGGTTTCTACCCCTTCCGAACCCCTTGTTTCAACTATATACCTTTCGCCTATGCCCAATAAACTACATGCCAAGCCTTTGATACCACGCACATTAGTTTCGATGGAGATGGAGGTGGAAGTACCTAGTCGAAAGGTGTTGTCGAAAGTGGCGAAATAGTAAAACATGGTAAAATTGATTTTTAACTTTAAAAAGTAATTCCTTTCAACTAACCTGCTTTGTTTGTCAACATATGATTGGTTGCTAATTTCTTTTCCAAATTCTTTTCTGAAAGTGCTGCCAAAATTTTAGAGATAAACAGTTTAAAATATTTACAAAATGCCCATTCTCCTTTTATAAATATATAAAACATTTATGTCCCATACCTTAAATAATTTTTATACTTCTTAAAACACTTAGGAAAATTCTACAAAAATTCCCATAAATCGTTTTTAATATGTTTTCTATCATATTTTAATTTCTGACCCAAAACATATATAAAATAGCCTTAATTAATTTTAAACCCAATTATTTATTTTCTTCACTAGAAAATTAATAATAAATCCACATTAATTCAGAAAATTATGAAATTTAAAACCCATCTCTAAAATATTATTTCTGAACTTATCTCAAAATCATAAGGCATTTGGATGTCATTTAATAAGGTTTTCATATTAAAACTTACCATAAAATCCATATGAAATAGCATAAATCGTCAACAAGCATATATATCCATTTTAACAATAAAAAACATGGCAATATACTTTGCAAAAATACTCGGATCTGATCTAGAAACCAAAATCATCAAAAATATGAGATGTAACCTATTATTCACCTTTAGCTTGTGATTAAGGAGTTGATATTTGATCTTGGATTAAGTTGCTTAAGCTTCTTCCTCTTATCTTCTTCTTGTTTTCCCTTAATGGTGGCCGACCTCTCTTTTGTTTTGCTTTTGTTTTAAATGTGAGAATGAATGTGGCTTAAGGGTTTAGGGTATAAGAATATACTTACTCCTACTTTGCCCTTACCTATTACCCTTATCTATTTCATTTTAAATCCCTCTTTAGTTCATTAGTTTAAGTTGGCACGGCTACCCTCTATTAACACAAATCTCAATCCCCTAACCTTTTACATTATTTCATTTAATTTAACTAATTAAATGTCCTAAATAATGTTACTCAAAATTAGGGTCGTTACATTGGTGAAGGAATGTAGGGTTTGGAAGAACGAGGAGTGGGGTTCCGCACCAAGCCAAACTCCGTTCACTAAAAATATTCTAAGAGAAGAATATCCTCAAAAGTTCAGCATGCTGACTATGCAATCATACAATGGAATAGTAGTTCTTAGATAACAGTATCTTCTTGGAGGGAGTCTCTTTTATGTGGTTTATGAGACTTCCACCAAAATTTATTTCCACTTTTAAAGAACTACCAAAGGGTTTTTGGAGCAGTTTAGGCTCCATCCCACATGTCTCAAGGACGTCCCAAGGACATGATGTCTCAATCTAACCTATCACAAGGTCCTAAAGAGTCACTAAAGGGCTTCTTGAGCCGACAGAACCACGCTCTTGCAAGCAAATCTTCTTGTACACATCCATAAGCCATACATCGCATCATGGACCGATGGAACCACTTTCATGCAAGCATAAACTCCTATGTGCATCCATAAGCCGTGCATTACTTCTTGAGCTGATGGAACCACGCTGTTGCAAGCAGATCTTCCCGTACGCATCCATAAGCCGCTCATTGCTTCTTGGACCAATGGAACCGCACCCTTACAAGCATAAACTCCCATGCGCATCCATAAGCCACACATCGCTTCTTGAGCCTATGGAACCACATTGTTGCAAGAAAATCTCCTCTTGCGCCTCCCATAAGCTGCGTGTCGCTTCTGGACCCAATGGAACCACGCTCTTACAAACAATCTCCATGTGTGCGCACCCATAAGCTACTCCTCGCTACTTGAACATATGGAACTGTGTTCAAGAATGCTCCACATCTTCGCTGCTTGAACCAATGGAACTGTGTTTAGGTATGCTCCACTCCTTCATTGCTTGAACCAATGGAATTATGTTCAGGTATGCTCCACTCCTTCGTTGCTTGAACCGATGGAACCGTGTTCATGTACGCTCGACTCCTTCGCTGCTTGAACCGATGGAACTGTGTTCATGTACGCTCGACTCCTTCGCTGCTTGAACCGATGGAACCGTGTTCATGTACGCTCGACTCCTTCGCTTCTTGAACTGATGGAACTGTATTCAAGTACGCTCCACTTCCTCGCTGCTTGAACCGGTGGAACCTCATTTAAGTACATAATATTCCCATATACCATAATCCATGCATCGCTTCTTGAACCGATGGAACCGTGTTCTCGCAAGCGATGCGCACATGCCCTATGCAATCAAGAAAGTACTCCCTAAATCTCTAGATAAGAAGTATAAGCTTCCGAACCGTCCGATTGACAGTGAAAAACGATACCAACTCCATAATTACCAGTTTTTCCCGACAACGCTGAGAAACCCTTCTAGTTTCTAGCTATCAGTGTTACCCCGGCAACACCAATAGGTTATCAAATTTTCTAGGTACCGATGTTGTCCCGACAGCACCAGGAAGGTTTTCAATTGCAGGATAGGTGGAAAATCAATCTCGGCCTTCCAAGAGTCAACATTGCCATAACAATGCTAAAAATTCTCCTACTCTCAAGTATCAGTGTTGCCTGAGCAACACCGTGGAGCGATCCGACACTATGAATAACGGAGTTGCCCTAACAACGTCGACAGATCTTTCAAATACAAAATTGGAAGGAATTGGCCCGGCCTCTTAGATGTCGATGTTACCCCGGCGACATCGGGAACTCTAGACCGTAATATCGGCAAGAGAATCGAAATCTTTAGAATTTACTATCGCCCAGAGATAGGCGATAGCATGAAGAACTTACTATCTTCTAGAAATAGGCGATAATAGGAAGAAGTTACCATCACTTAGATATAGGCGACGACGGAAGGCATTTCTAAAGTCAAATCATCAATGCACTAATTTCCAAAGATAAAATCAGGTGCTCGATTAAGTTTTCAAACTCTAACCTGCAAGGATCCAACATAGCCCAAAGACTGGCAATGTTTGGAGGAAATAGCTCATCTTCTAGGAATTTGATGCCAATCGAAGACTAGCGATGTCAGGAAGGATAACTCTCAACTATCGTAGATTTTCCGCGGCTTGGACGTTAATAGCTCTTGGAATAATCAGCCACACAGAGATTGATCATGTACCTCAATTCTTGCTTGTGAAAAACCAAACGTTGTTCGAAGACAGACAACGACAAGGACAGAACGCTTGGAATCGAGCAACTAACCATCAATTCCTAAAGATTGAAAACGATGAATAAGGCGGATATCTGCAATGATGTTATTGGCCTAATAAAATGCATATGTATATTTCGAATGAACCACAAGATTTAATTAATTTATAATCATTGTAAATTAAATAAATTAATTAATATTAATATTAAATTTTATTTAGCTTGTTTGAATGCCATTTTTATTTAATTAAGTGCATACATAAAAGTTATAAACATGTGTATCGATATACCATGTCGAGAGAATATTTGAATTGGATTTAGGTAGAATAAACGGTAAGTGTGTTTATAAGTTAATTAATATTCATGAAGTATTAATTAGTTTTTGATTTATTTGAATACAATTAATATTTAATAAAGTGCGTATATAAAAGCTATAAATGCACGCAGCGATATACAATGTCTGTAAAACATTGGGATTAATGCTAATGATATTTTGGAAATTTTGAGGAACCACGTGGCACCATCTATGGTTGACCATACATGTTGAAGAGGGAGAGGATTTTATTGAGATTTAACAATGGATTAAAAGGGGAAGATTTTAAGGAAGGAATATGAAAGGTTTCTATCATTCATTTAAAACAAATCTCCCTTCATTTTCTTTCATTATTATTGTTACTCGATAAATTCGCCTTCCGCTTAAGCCAGAGAATCTTAAACAAAAGATGGTAGAGAAAGAATTCAGATTAGACCTTCCGAAGAGATCGAAGGGATGCAGCTAGCAAAATGAGATGGCTCAAGGTCTTTTGAGAAGACAGAGGGTGTTATCCTACAATGTCTAAGGAGCTCTTACCCTCCGAAGGAGGCAAACAAGCGGAAACGGGGGTATATGACCTTACGACAACCTTTCCGAAAGCACAATAAGCTTTTCGGGCCGAATAATAAACATATAGGATACCTTTCGATGGTGCCGAAAGGTTTAGGTAAAAGCAACATCCATGAGTCAACAGAAGACAACCTTCTGCTATCATTCAGGAAAAACGCAACTCATGGCAGTAATCAAGTAGGAAAAGCAACCTTCCGACAAAGCCAAAGGGTTCACTAAAGCCAGAAACCCTCCGGTACCATCAGAAGGTTCATGCGCCGTACATATAACAGATCTTCCGGCAAGGGCAATAGGTCCCTAAAAACAAATGAAGGAAAAGACCCTTCGGCAGCATTCAACAGTCCATAATGATGCACAATAAACAAACCTTCCGTCAAGAACAAGAGGCCTACAACCGTGTAGAAGAAGCAATCTTCCGGCAAGATCCTTTCATTCCCGACGAAGGCATAAATCCGGGGGAGTGCCGCCTGCATCTATAAATAAGACCCAAGGGGTCCGGTTTTGGGGGGGGTAGATTTTTCCTCATTCCATTTTTGTGACTTCTAAAATCAAAGCTCTATAGCACTAATTGGGTAGTGATTGGGGAAAATTTAATAAAAAGAGAAGTCTATTCAAGGATCAGAGGGAAGTTGTGAATTTTGCATGTTTTCTTTACAGTTTATATTCATCTTTGCTGGTTTAATCACAACTTTCAGGTACAATACCTCCGAAAGGTCCATATCAACAGAAACAATGATATTCTTTCTTGAGCGGTCTTCATAACCCTTCGAAGACATCTGGTTTGTGGCCTAAACCCTTCGGATCTAAAGGGAGCTTATCAGAACTGGTATGTATAGAACCTTCTGGAGTGATAAATCCTGAGGGTCAAACCTTCAGCCAAGTATCATAACTTGTCGGATCCTATCAACCTTAGCATCAATCCAAATCCCAAATAGCACCTTGTCCAACCTTTCGGCAAAGAACCAAGTTAACTCCCTAAGCAAGATAAACTTAAAAAAATCTGATCCTGACCAAGGAAAAAGCTTCCGGGAGGAGTCTTATAAAGGTTTAATCAAATCAGATACCCTTCTACGTTAATTCAACAAGACCGGAAAGAATTTTCTCCTTCCAAATCTTGTATCTAAGCCTTCTTGACCCCATCGAAAGGTCACGTTTTGAGTCTAATCTCGAGTGGAGAGGTGGAGAATGTTCTACATACCATGAACCTTTCAGCATAGCTCCGATTAATCCTACCGCTTGGAATAGCACAGAGTTATCAGCTGAACATTTGTTAATACCTTTAGAGATCCCATCTTCCACCTTTTCTCAAGAACTTCTCCTACTTGGATTCATTAGAGTGTTGACCATAAATTTGGTTAACATTTTTGGCCCTAGAAGGAGGGCTCGAACCTCCGACTTGATTGATTTCCTGACACTATAATTCTCATTGAACTAGTTCCACGTCAAATTCACCCATTACTGATTAGATCATGGCTAAAAGATTCAAGAGGTCCGAGCAAGGGTCTTTCGAACCACATCTCACAAAGCTTTCTTATGTAAATATCAAAGACTCTAATCAAAATGAGGAACAAAGGTTAAGGCTTGAAGCCTTGAAGATTATAAACAAAAAGAAGGCGGAATCTAAGGACCCTGAAAAATGGAGCTTGAAACCCTTTCATGTAGGACTGGCCCAGATTTTTGCACTTGGAAAAAGAATAAATGGAAGTGACAACATTTTTAATCGAATGAGGAGAACTATCCAGTCATATTCTTAGGGAACTATCTTTGAAAAAGAAATGATAAAGGATTATGATAATTTCAAGAACAAATGGAGTAAGATCATAAGCAAAGCTTGCCACCCAAGAGAGAACTATGAGCATTTGGGAAAATCCACGGCTGAAGAAATAAGATAGATAAAAGAACTGCCCGGCGGAAATATAAGAATTACCAAGGAGTTTCCAACCAAAAGTCTGATACTGAAAAGAAAGCCTTTAAAAGAGAACCAACGGGCAATGAAAAGGAAGCCTATCCCTCAAGAAGAAGTATTTGAACCAGGCTATAAAAGAGCTAGACGCCTGTCAAAGATGGCTCAAAAATCAATACTTCTTAGAGAATACAATCTTACAACGTCAATCGAGGACATTTACATTAGAACCAAAGAGGAACTGAACTATTGGCCCTCTCAAAAGAAAAAGCCAGGGTTTGAGAGAAGGTCTAAAGGAGTATATTGCAACTTCCATCTCATGAACGGACATGATACTGACCAATGTAAAGTACTTAGAAAAATGGTCCTACACTTTCTAAAACAAGGAAAGCTGAAACAATTTGTAAGGGATTGATCAAGTCATGAATGACTCTATTCTCAAAATAAGAAAAGTCTACATGATCGGGAGAAGAATTCTCCTTAAACTTGGACTACCTAAAAAGGTAGGTTACCAATAATGGTAGATAGCCCTTGGTCACGCCAAGATGGCCAGGTCAAGGCACCTCCTGGAGGGAGGGCGTAAGCCTTTATCCGTGCCAAAACCAGAAATGGCCAGGTTAAAGAAGCACAAGCCCTTATCCGCGTCACGCTATGGCCAGGATAAGGCACCTCATGGAGGGAGGACAGGTAATCCCTTGGTCCCGCCATGCTATGGCCTGGCCAAGGTACCGAACAAGCCCTTAATCGCATCATGTTATAGCCAGGTTAAGGCACCTACTGGAGGAAGGTCGGGTAAGTCCTTGGGCCCTGCTTCAGAATAAGCTAGCTGAGCACACCGGAAACCCGGATGAAATGTTCGGCGGACTAAGAAAAGTCCATGCCTGAAATAGGCGCCGCCAGAAATCGGCATAGCTTAAAATAGCAACCACCAAAACGGTTGGTAATGTCAAAGATGACAAACAGCCTGAAATTGGCTCTGCTTAAATAAGCACAAAACTAGACAAAAGATCCCCGCCTAAAATAAGCCAAAAAAAAGACAAATGGACAAAGAAAACTCGGGCCCGAGAAAGAAAAAGCATGCATGACATTCTTAAAGCCTGAAGATGGCACATTTAATAGACAGAATCAGAAAGAATTCTCGAGCTTCTGCCAGATGGGTATTCTGGTCTTCTATTACTAATTACCAGATATGGTATTCTGGTCTTTTATTACTAATTACCAGAAATGGTATTCTGGTCTCCTATTATTAATTACTAAAAATGAAATTATGGTCTTCTATTATTAATTTCGAAAAATGGGATTCGGAACTTCTATCATTAAATATCTAAAATGATGTTCTAGACTTCTACTATCAAATATCAGAAAATGATATTTTGATCATCTGTTATTTATTACCAGAAGTGGTTTTTTGGATTTCCATTATCGGCGCTGAATTAGATTGCCGGCCTTCTGTTACTCATTATTAAGATGCACACTCCTGTTCTTTTAACACTTATTACCAGAGATGACATTCTGGTCATTTATAACTTGTTATCGCAAATGATATTTTGGCCTTCCATTATTAACGGTACCTTGGACTTCTATTACCAGAAACGAAACTCTAGAAGTGGCATTCTAGTCTTCTATCACCTATTACCGAGAATGGTAGTTCGGTAATTTATTGCTCATCGCCAGGCTAAGTCCCTAACCCTTCATTATTAATTGTTAAATATGGTATTCTAAACTTCTATTACCCAAACCCCAAGATGGGTTTTTTGGTCTTCTTATACTAAATACCAGGGTAAATTCTTAGTCTTCTACTAATTATCAAGTGCCGCATTGGGTATTCCGGACCTTTGTTATGTAATTATTACATATGGTTTTCCTGACTTTTACTATTAATTCCATATTGGAGATCCTGGTATCTTAACAGAAAATATGAATTTCTATCCTTATGTCGACCATCATTGGAAATGATACAGCATGGTTCTATTGCTTATCATCAAGGAATATTATCGGAAGAAGGTTACTGCCAAAACAGTTTCCTAATGGAAACTTCTGACCTTCTTTATTCTCAGATCCCCTAGATAATGAAAAATGAATTCAAAAACTACCTTATCAAGATCTCAGTCATAAATGTCCCATCAAGGTCTTCATTGGGTAAATGTTAAATTTCGATGATTGTATATAGCCTAACAATAACTATTCTCAGGAATGCAGAACAGGAAAGGTAGGATGATAAAGAATCTAGATTCGCTTAATCAGAAGAGGAGTCAAGGATTGGAACGGAAAGCTTGAAGACACATCAATCTTCAAGAGGCATATTCGAATCAAAGATAAACAAGGTGTAAACAAGGATAACAAAACATGTAGCATGTACAACATTATAAGTATTACATTATGCTGCATAGCATTACCAAGGTATGGAAAACACATCTTATGAATAAATTGAGATACTCATGACCATATCAATCATACTAGCAAAACTCATGGATATTATAGTATTGACACTTGAAACTGAGATACCAAATAATGATTCTGAAGATTTGCATAGAACCCGACTATCTTTAGATTTTATTTTCAAGCTATCTATCTTCTCGTGAAGCATAGTCATTTCAAGTCAAGATTTGTACAAGTAACTCCACCAATGAAATGCTTTAAAACTTCAATACTTCAGCCTCCCTCTTTCTTGAAGATTTAATTTCAAAATCTCAATTTTCGTAAAGAATTTTTGAATAGTGCAACATTTGAGCTTAGAAATTAAGGAAGTTTTTGTAAAATTAACTTTGTTTGAGCTCCATTCTTAACTTATCCAAAATCATTGTGAACTCCGAAGAAATAGCTTCGAAAGAAAAACACTAGTCTTGTTCAAGTCTCCCATATCAACAAGCAAAACAAGTCCCTTTATTTCAACAATAAGAACACATATTAGAGTATGTTTATTGTCGAAACTTGTTGTTAATAATAAGATACAATAACCCCGTCTAGAATGGAAACTAGTGTGTATTTGCTAATTTCATCTCCCGGTTAGAAGGGTATTATAGTGTAACTATCAATCAATATCGAATAAAATATCCCAATTTTCTTTAAAAGGAATTTTCCCTCCACTTTCGAAGGAAGCCGGGTGAGAAGTGGGGTTGTTCCACGTACAAAAAACCATTTACCCTAGGGCAACCAATATTAGGTCATTTTGGAAGGAGGCCTTCATCTATATAGCATGTTAACTAGGTTAGCTTATTAAGGAGAAATGATTTAAGGAACAGATGGTTTGGGATAACATAGTATAGACGGGCGAAATATAAAATGCGTACTAAGAAATATATATCCATAGAATAAATACTTGACACCCATTTATAATCGCTCCCCCAATTCATATGAAATGGACTTAGAAAGAAATTTGAGAACAAACTTATAATGCCTTAGTTTTAAGGAATTTTTTTGACAAATAGTCTGATTCAAAGCAAATTATAACGTGCACCAAGATTTAAGCCAAGACCTAATTTACATGAAAATAGAAATACAAAAGTAAAACTCTTACTTAAATTTACCCAAATACTAAAATTTCAGAGCTGAAAGTTAAAAGTGTACTTTACATAAAAACAGCCAAAGTGTCTCTATTAACTTGTCATCCAGCGGAGGGTTAAGAGTTCACCACTCTTTCTCAAAAAAGCGCTGAGTCAGGGCCATCATTTGTAGAATTTCGACAAATAAGACTTAACCAACAATTGCTTTCAAATCAAAGGTGAAATGGTAATACTACAAAAGGACAAAAACATTTAATGATAAATCTTTGGAAATATGAGAGAGAGAGCGTATAAGACTTCGCACCAAAAATCCCTGCTAGAAATCCATTCGCCTTCCTTCACTTTCCCTTCTAACTTTTACTACAAAAAAAGGAAAAAGCATCAATGGCCGCTTGCAATCTCCATCAAATTCATCCTGATTTCATCAATGCAGAAGCACCACACCGTTGTTGTTGCTTTGCGTTAGGCTTACTAAACCCACCGCATGAGGCGGAAGAGGTCAATAGCGCACAATCTAGCAATATGGATCACCTGCAACCTAGTTTCCTTAATCCACACGTAAAGGCAACATACTCCTTACTTTTCGATCTGGCTACAAACACATTCTGGATGGATTTGGCCATCTGGGATGTTTTTGGAGAAAACCCTGCATTAATAACCTACTCTCCTTATCAACCCATATGGATTGAACCCATCATCATCAACCCCTTATTTAGTTCCGAACCTTTTTTAGATGGGCTGTAGGGAAAAGGGGGAAGAAATCATTTTGCTATTTTTGGATGCCTTCAATGATCAATTCTAGGACGTTAGTGTAATTTTGAATATGTACATATTAACAGATAATTTTGAAAAGTGCAATATGAAGTAATATCTATATATGTGAATATTTAGATATTTCAGTTGAATTGCTTGAGTTATATTATACAGCTAAAAATGTGCTTATTACTTTGTTATATGGTGTTTTGATGAACAGAAAGGAATCGGAAGGTTTAGGACTTCTAAATCCCAATAAAAGCTTTTTATCGGAAGGACTAAACATTAAGCTACCTAGACCTTCCGCCAATAAGGGAAAATTGAAGTTGGAATACCTTCCGGTCCCTTCGGAAGGTTTAGTGCCGCAACTTTAATTCCTTTCAGAGGGAATGAATAAGTAGGAAAGATGATATTTAAATGGATCTTGGGTCATACTAATAATTTGATACTAATGGCAGTTTTAAACCTTACTAGAATAAATGATGGTGAATGAATAAGCAGGAAAGATAACATGAAAGTTTTAAATCAGGTTTAAGAAATGACCTCCTTGTTTTGGGGAAGGTCAAATTATTTGAAAAGGACTCTTTTACATGTACTTGGAACTTACATTTACAGGAAAATGAGGCTTAGAGAGGATGACTTGAAAAGTCAAGAGCATCCCTTCGCATGGCGGGGGGCAAATGTTACTCAATAAATTCACCTTCCTCTTAAGCCAGAGAATCTTAAACAAAAGATGGTAGAGAAAGAATTCAGATCAGACCTTCCGAAGAGATCGAAGGGATGCAGCAAGCAAAATGAGATGGCTTAAGGTCTTTTGAGAAGACAGAGGGTGTTATCCTATAATGTCTAAAGAGCTCTTACCCTCCAAATGAGGCAAATAAGCGGAAACAGGGGTATACGACCTTACGACAACCTTTCCGAAAGCATAATAAGCCTGTCGGGTCGGATAATACACATACAGGATACCTTTCGATGGTGCCAAAAGGTTTAGGTAAAAGCAACATCCATGAGTCAGCAGAAGACAGCCTTCCGCTATCATTTAGGAAAAACGCAACTCTCGGTAGTAATCAAGTAGGAAAAGCAACCTTCCGACAAAGCCAAAGGGTTCACTAAAGCCAGTAACCCTCCGGTACCATCAGAAGGTTCATGCGCCGTATATATAACAGATCTTTCGGCAAGGGCAATAGGTCCCTAAAACAAATGAAGGAAAAGAACCTTCGGCGGCATTCAGCAGTCCATGATGATGCACAATAAACAAACCTTCCATCAAGAACAGGAGGCCTACAACCGTGTACAAGAAGTAATCTTCTGGCAAGATCAAAAGGTTTGCAACTGCATATAAGAGGCAACCTTCCATTCCCAACGAAGGCATAAAGCCGGGGGGAGTGCCGCCTGCATCTATAAATAAGACCCAAGGGGTCCTGTTTTGGGGGGTGGATTTTTCCTAATTCCATTTTTGTAACTTCTAAAATCAAAGCTCTGTAACCCTAATTGGGTAGTGATTGGGGAAAATTTAATAAAAAGAGAAGTCCATTCAAGGATCAGAGGGAAGTCGTGAATTTTGCACGTTTTCTTTACAATTTATATTCATCTTTGCTAGTTTAATCGCAACTTTCAGGTACAATACCTCTGAAAGGTCCATATCAATGGAAACAATGATATTCTTTCTTGAGCGGTCTTCATAACCCTTCGACCTCTGGTTTGTGGCCTAAATCCTTCGGACCTAAAGGGAGCTTATCAGAATTGGTATGTATAGAACCTTCCGGAGTGATAAATCATGAGCGTCAAACCTTTCGCCAAGTATCATAACCTGTCAGATCCTATCAACCTTAGCATTAATCCGAATCCCAAACAGCTGCTTGTCCAACCTTTCGGCAAAGAACCAAGTTAACTCCCTAAGTAAGATAAACCAAGGAAACCTGATCCTGACCATGGAAAAAGCTTTCGAGAGGAGTCTTATAAAGGTTTAATCAAATTAGATACCCTTCTACGTTAATTCAACCAGACCGAAAAGACTTTTCTCCTTCCAAATCTTGTATCTAAGCCTTCTTTTCCCCATCAAAAGGTCAGGTTTTGAGTCTAATCCCGAGTAGAGAGGTAAAGAAAGTTCTACACACCATTAACCTTTCGGCATAGCTCCGATTAATCCTATCACTTGGAATAGCACAGAGTTATCAGCTGAACATTTGTCAATCCCTTTAGTGATCCCATCTTCCACCTTTTCTCAATCACTTCTCCTACTTGGATTCATTAGAGTGTTGACCATAAATTTGGTTAACAATTATTCTTTCACAACGAAACATTTTATCACTTCTCTCTCAAGTCAAGGCACAAAATTCATAGGGTTCTAGGGGGCAAAAATTATAAAATCAAATACAAGTTAAATCAATTTTTAAAAGGTGGTTTATACCTCTTGATCTTTGTGAAATATGGAGGTTGATTTCTTAATCTAGAAGCCTTTGATTAATCATTCAAGGTGTGCTTTATAGGCAACATCTAAAGGTATTTATTTAGTTAACTTAATCATATGTTTTATCATTTATATAGTTTGGATCATCCACCTCCTATATCACTTTTATCTGTATGATCTTTTGCAATATAATTCAAATACATTACCCCTTTGTTCATTTGATTCATATTATGTGCTTAGTTTGGATTTGAATCCTATTACCATGAATTTATATGTTCCCAAGTTGTCTAATTCTTTTCTATTTTTGAAATTATTGTTTGAACAATTTTTATTAAATACTATTTCGATTAATTAATTTAAGTTGTATGTTACAAGTTTGGGAATTGAATACATATCTTTCAAGTTGTTTTGAAAACAATTTTTGTCGTTACTTACATGAGAATAACAGTTAATTCAGTTTAAATTTAAAAGTGGACTTTTCTGTAAAATCTTAAAAAACACCATTTTGATTTTTTTGTTAACAGTTGGGACCAAGTTTGTTAATTTTACTGATTACAAGTATATATTTTAAACTACAAACCAATTTTATACATGTGCTGCTTGTTGTTTTGAATTTAAAACATTGATTCAATTATTGTATATATGCGTATGGATACACACACATGTCCTTAATTCAAAGTTTAAAGAATGGACTTTTATGTAAAATTGTAATTTTGATTTTAAACTGTTTCCTAATTAAAAATAGCCTTAAATTGTTTTCCTTAATTTTAAAACATGCCAAACAATCAAGCTCAATTTTTGTTGAAAATGGGGGTTGTCTGGAATAGATCTTAAGGCTATTTAAACATTAAAGGGGATGACGTGTGTATTTCAAATCTATAAAACTAACTTATGAATTTAACACTATATCTATTCAAATTGCAAACAGAAATAAGTAAGTAGTAAAGTAAATAACACTAGGATTTTTATACTCGTTCGGATTGACCAATCCAACATCCAGTCCTGCACTACATCGTGCAGAATTTCACTATAATCGCTTGCTTTCCAATTGTGGAAAGAACACCTTTACAGTCCTGATTTCACAGTCTACAAGATACACCCTCTTGATTTCACGGGCTACAAGAACACCTTCTCCTTTTCACAAACAACAACAAAGTATGGCAATTAGTCGTATCTTCAATACGGATTCTTGCAAATTCGGTACAATGATCCTATAGACCTCCAATGATAATATATCTTTGATATGAATTCTTAGAGGAATTGGATGAAATCAGAGAGAGAATTATATGAATTCAAGTAGAAACTCTCAGATATATTGTGGTTTGAAAATCCTTGAAGAATCGGAGTGAAATGGTATGGATTTGCAAAGAGAATGAAAGAATATGCAATGGATTTCTTTTGCAAAAGTATAGAAGAGAAAGAGTATGAGAATGAAGAGAGAACTGATTGGAAAATTCGTTTTCCAAGGCCTTTATATAGTGGTTTAAGAGAAGTGTCTGTTCGTGAAGAGGTGGTGGCAAAATCCCTTGATTTAAATTTTTAAAAATTGACCAACAGGAAATATGTTGACATACTTGACCCCCATATGTCGACATATAGACATTTTCCAAAGAGAACTTAAACACATCAGCAATACCAATAAGTGTTGCAAATTTCAAATTTCAAAAGTACCTTTTTTTGTGGACTTCTATGATTTGATTGAGGCCAATGGTTGATGATCTTCAAGTATAATTACCATGGGATATTTAACAAGGAATTCTAAGACTCAACCAACTACTCATTACTTTAAACACTTCTGTCCTTTCAGCATTCTTCTTTAATCAGTTTTGTTCTTCCATAGCTCTGATTAACCTTCTTATATAATCCATTCTTCCATTGAGTACTTGTTTATCTCTATAAATGTCTCTATAATATATCTGAAATAACCACATAACTTGGAGATACGATAGTAGTAACATTTATATGGTTGTTTTCATCAAAATCTATACCTAGGGTATTAACAATCTCTCACTTTTTGATGATGACAACCATATAAATATTTGAGAGATAAAATATAATATTTTCATATTTGACTCCCCCTATCATTTTGCCTATTATATTTATACATTTTTCCTCCTTTGTCATCAACAAAAAGGGCAAAAATAGAATCACTTAAGCACAACAGACAATATGTATAGAGTTTGTATATAGAGATGCATACAAATGTATATAAATAAAACTCATGAGGGGAATCAAAATCAATATTTAGCACGAAATAAACTTCTCATGTAAAATGATTAAAACTAGATGAGTTTTAGAGTTATTGATGTTGCCGATCCCAATAACATATCCTTTTGATATTTATAAAAAGTTCAACGGATTTCTTGTCATATTCTTTGAACATCCACTGTCCGGTATCCATTGTTCGGTACCTAAAAAAAATATAAATTATGCGCACGAGTACCCTATTTTATTTTGGGTCCATGGGGTTAAGTTTTGGGAAGCCAAAGCCATGAAGAGTTTGAATGCCCTTTCAAAATAAAATCATTAGATAAATGAACTTTATTAATAAAATTATCAATATATTTTCTTTTTCAATATTATCTAACTTTCTAGGAACCTATAAATTAATGAACATATTTGGGGGTTTTAACTTTAGTTTCCTAGGTTTTGGTTTGAACTTGGTAGCCTTAACAAATTTAGTACTTTGAGTACTAATTTCTTTGATTTGGGCTTAGGAGGGTATCCAAGTCCATGTTTATTGTTAGTAGGTTTACATCCAGGTAATAAATTTTCTAGATTATTCTTCCTTTTGTTAAATTTATCAATATCAGTTTTCATTTTGTCAAAACCCTTGTTACGGTTAAGAATAACATTGTTTAGAGATGTTATTTTGCTATTTAGATCGGTAATCTTTGATTTCATTGAAAGATTTTCTGATCTTATTGATTCATTTTCACTTTTAAGTTTTTCAAAATCTTCATATTTTGAATCATCATTAGGTCCATTAAGCCTTTCAATTTCATCTTCTAGACATTGTTTTTCTTCGATTAACATTTTGTTAAACATTATTAATCTATCTATCTTTGCTAAACTGTTCTTGTACTCTTTCCTAAGCATTTTATATCCCTTATACATATCATTTAAGACAATAGTAATTTCTTTATTAAAATCCCATACCTGGTTATCCTTTTCCATGAAGCACATATTGGCATTTTCTGTTTCTTAATCACTATCACTTGATGATGTATCTGAATCATCCCATGTCGCATTGAAAGCATGTTTCCTCTTCTTATTCAAAGTGTTCAAAGAGTACTTTGATTTCTTCAGGTTGGGACATCTCTTTTCAAATGACCGGGTTTATCACATTCGAAACACTTAAAAACCATTTCTGGAATTATTATTGTTAGTTTTCCAAATTTTGTTCGTTTTCAAATATTTCAAGAATTTATAGAAATTCCTGGTCATAAACTCGATATCATCATCAGCAGCAGCATCACCTGGTTCATCATTGTCATTTGTAGCTTTGAGTGCTAGTGATTCTCCTTATTTGCCTAATTCTCTTTTCTAACCTGCAACTTTACTTCATAGGACACTAGATTACCAATTATATCTTCTATTTTCACAATATTAATATCATTAGCTTTTTCAATTGCCAAAGTCTTATGATCCCATTCACTAGAAAGTGAATTCAAGATCTTTCTGACTTGGTCCTCTTTAGTAATTTTCTTTCCTAATGATATTAATGCATGTACTATATTTTGAAATCTAGAATACATATTAAAAATAGACTCATTGGGTTTCATTTGAAAAAGTTGAAACTGGTTAGTTAGCATAAATATCTTAGTTTTTTTACTTTACTAGTGCCCTCATGTGTGACTTGCAACGTTCTCCAAGTTTCATATGCAGACTTACAAATATACACTCGATTAAATTCATTTCTATCTAAGGAGCAAAATAAAATGTTCATGGCCTGTGATTATTGAGTGCTTGTGTCTTTTGGTCTAGTGTCCATTGTGAATAGTTCACTTGGGGCTCAATGTATTCTATTTGGGTAATGTTCCAAATATCTAAACCATCAACCATTAGACTACAAATAAAATTTCATCCTACAAGCCCAATATGCATAATTACTACCATCAAATAGTGGGGGTCTAGTAGTAGATTGTCCTTCTACAAAAGTGTATTATTGTTATTAGCCATTTATACTTTTCAAAAATCAAGTTTTGAATTTTTGAAAACCAGTGCTCTGATACCAAATGTTGAAAATGGAGGTTACCTATAACTTAATGCGGAATGGATCTTAAGACTATTTAAACACTAGAGTGGATAAAGTGTGTATTTCAAATCTACAAAATTAACTTATGAATTTAACACTATATGTATTCGAATTGCAAATAGAAATAAGTAAGTAATAAAGTAAATTACAGTAAAGTAAATAACACCAGGATTTTTATACTTGTTTAAATTAACCAATCCTACATTTAGTCCTGCACTACACCATGCATAATTTCACTATAATCGCTTGCTTTCCACGGGTGGCAAGAACACCTTTATAATCTTGATTTCATGGGATACAAGATACACCTTCTTGATTTCACAGGCTACAAGAACACCTTCTCCTTTTAACAAATAACAACAAAGTATGGAAATTAGTCGTATCTTCAATACGGATTCTTGCAGATTTGGTACAATGATCCTATAGATCACTAATGGCAATATATCTTTGAATTGTTAGAGGAATAGAATGAAATCAGAGAGAGAATGATATGAATTCAAGTAGAAACTCTCTGATATAATGTGGTCTGCAAGTCCTTGAAGAATCAAAGTGAATGGATTTGCAAAGAGAATGAAAGAATATGCAATGCTTTTCTTTTGCAAAAGTATGGAAGAGAAAGAGTATGGGATTGAAGAGAGAATTGGTTAGAAAATTCGTTTTCCAAGGCCTTTATATAGTGGTTGAAGAGACATGTCTTTTGGTAAAGAGGTGAAGAGAAAATCCCTTGATTTATATTTTAAAAAACTGACCAACGGGAAGTATGTCAACATACTTGATCCCTATAAGTCGACATATAGACACTTTCCAAAGAGAACATCAACACATCAGCAACACCAATAAGTGTTGCAAATTTTAGATTCAAAAGTACCTCTTTTTTGTGGATTTTTATGATTCGATTGAGGTCAATGGTTGATGACTTCAAGTATAATCGTCATGGGATCTTTAACAAGGAATTATAAGACTCAACCAATTATAATCACTTCAAACACTTCTGTTGTTGGTGCCAAAAATGGGCATCAACACCCAATAGAATCTCATAGAGATTAAATGATGAATGAAGTTAAAACATAGCAGAAAAAGTAAATGAACACAAAGATTTTTATAGTGGTTCGACAATCTTGGCCTACGTCCACTTTATATTTTTATTGATCTTGCACTGAATTATGATTACAAGAATGTTTGGATCAGCTAGGATCCATTAATAGAAGAGTGAAAAATAAAAATGGCAGAGCCTAGACAGCCAAAAAAAGAATCCTCTTTATGGAGAATGACCGCTGTATTTATAGGGGAAGACGTGCATGGATTGGGCAGAAATTTTGCAAGA